>JAPFBL010000186.1:0-630000 GCA_026182355.1 Hermatobates lingyangjiaoensis | reverse complement strand
GTCGTCCCTCGAAGAAGGACGTTAAACCGTCGGTCCCGAGCCTGTACGATGTCAGGTACTCGTTAAAGATCCCTACTCTAAATACATTTGAGTTAGGCAAAATTGAGGACTCCCACTGTAAAATCAATCTTCATTGTGTGGTATCACAAAGGGCCAATGCTCGGCCTACGTGTGTTCCCTTGTGGAACTGCCACTGCAACCTAACCTAACCTATGTACAAGGGACATGAAATCGGTTTATAAGAATACCATGTTATAGGGATTATTGTAATGAGGAATGAATGGAACTCTACCTTATCAAAGTTATGAGAAAAAGCATTCCAAATGATGTGGTTTTGCTTCAAGTTTGTTGTAGACAGCTCCGGTAGTTGGAGGATGTTGCGTAGAAGGGTTACACAGTCGCTAAGGACCTCCATGTCCCGCTCGCACACTTTGGTCTCTTTCTGTGAAACACATACATCAATCAGCTTTCTGTGAAACACATACATACATCCATACAGTCTCTCCTTATCACTACCATTCTGTTTTACGATTTCAATTATGTTTACTGATCAACCAATGTACCTTTTTATTACATCTAAATCCTTATAGATGATTTGATTAATACCCATCAAAATCAATCTTGCTTTCAGAATTCTTTTCAAATCAAGAATCAATATTTTAAAATATAATCCAATATTACATTCTCTTTCAAAACTTTTAACAAAATAATTAGTTTTATACGTAAAAGTCACAACATTGTAATAGAATCTTATTTAATCATACTAAATTGTGGAAGCTCTTTCATCGTGTAAAATGTAGAGCCAGCTGCCAACATTTAAAATTATTGTTATTACATATTCTATACACCAAATAAAAAAAAATAACTATTTGCTTAAATCCCCGCTTAATCATTGATCTGGGATAATGACTAAGTGCAATGATCTGGAAGCTATGTAGACTTATACAATTGTGATTTAAACAAATTAAAAAAAAAATTAACCTTTTACTATAAGTCTCTATGATTACCCCTGGTGCTTTTATTAATTTTATTGTTAATATATTTAATTGGTGCTTACTAGTTTAGTTTATATTAATAATACATTATTATAATTGTAATACACATATTAATAATAATTGCATGAACTAATGTATTGTATTTATATTGTAATGTTGTATTATGTTGATATTGTCATGTATTTATATACCGTATAAATATGAACTTATAATAGGACTTTTTCCGGATGTAAATAAATACATAAAAAAAGAAGTTTATTCATGTGAAAACTTTGTCCGTAATTTTTTAAGAATTGTTAAGTTTTCTAATATTAAGTTACTTAATGTATTTTAAAATATATTTTTTTTTTGGTCTATGAAACTCAAACACTATTATAATGACGTTGTTATTAATTATTGCTAATTAATTAAATTAATTTTGATGTTTAAGTTACCTTATCAAGGATACGCTTGATGATATCGAGAATGCAACGCATATATCGAGGGTCGACAAAGGCTTCCTTGCAAGAACTTAGAAAAAGATTTAGTTCGTAGATGGTGTTTCGACCTGGGTCAGTCTTAGACATGACTTCCATCGGCAGTAAACACTCAACTGGCATCGTTAGATTGGCCAAGATCCTGTAACATATGTTTTCCTAATTAGACTCTCTTCAGCATAGATCTGATTCAACACCCATGCCATACATATGTGCGATAAGCATTAATATTAAACTTGAATTCATCATGCAAACGACTGACTCGACCATGAATGATTAAGTGAAATCTTTAAGCACCTAACTTCATTATAATCACATTAAAGATTAATTTCACCTCAATTTACTTTTAAAAACTATTAACGGTAAATTTATTCAAAACAAATTGTATACATTCAAACTTCTTATGTTCAAAACAAATATTATAATTTTTTCGTTAAAGCACAAAAAAGAATTAAATATCGTGTTTTCGGAAATGGAATGGAATTCCTGTTTGAATAAGTAAATTTTCAATGATGTAAGTATATTTTTTTTACATAATCCTGAATAATTCACTAGCAATGCAAGCAGTTATTCCTGATTTCATTTCCCGTAGATCCTATTACGACATTCTATTCATATATAAACTACTAAATAACTTGATTGACTCTCCCCTTAGCTCCTGTCCCAATTACATTTCTGTGTCCCAAAATATGTTTTAAAAGCGCCAAAAATCAAAAGCACCGGAATCAAAAGAATAACTATTTGATAAAGTCCCCGATGTCTTGGATGATGATTAAGTTCGCGATGTCTTGGATGATGATTAAGTCACCGATGTCTTAAATGATGATCAAGTCCCGATGTCTTGAATGATGATCAAGGCCCAATGTCTTGGATGATGGTTAAGTCCCCGATGTCTTGGATGATGATTAAGTCACCGATGTCTTGAATGATGATTAAGTCCCGATATCTTGGATGATGATTAAGTCACCGATGTCTTGAATGATGATTAAGTCCCCGATGTCTTGAATGATGATTAAGTCCCCAATGTCTTGAATGATGATGAAGTGCAATGGTCAGGACAGTGATGAAGACTTCACCATGAGCTGTATTTACACATGATGAAAAGGGAAAAGAAACACTAAGTCTGTCACATAATTCTAATCATATTTTCTCTATATATTTCAATTCTGAAGGTTGTTTTGTTTATTTGGATATTTATCGATGAAAAAAAAAACTGAAATCCCTTAAATTTGATGTCTCTGTAACGACATGCCTTCGCTTTTCTAGTGGAAGCAGACATCTAGATTGCTTCCCCTTTGCTATGTGAGTGTTATATGAAACTCACCAATGAAACCAATTCAGTGAAATTCATATTCATTAAACTTTCCTTATCATCGTAGACTTCGAAAAAAAATTGATGTTTTGACTTTTTATCAAATCTTGAATAATTCCATCCAGAGGGATGCAATATACCTGTTGCTTCTGTGAATTTTTTCGTGCCCCTCAGTCCACTGATTGACGCATCAGCGCATATTCAAGAAATAAAAACTGGAAGCACATAATTCCGCATAATTTACACTGATTTTAATTATTTCGCAGAATAATTGATGATCCGTCTAGTAATATTTTGAGGAATTTCTAGAATTTTGAAGGTTAATTGTTTATCAACAAGCCATGGGGGGGGGGGGGGGGCAAAAATATTTCCTTTGACACCGCTTAATGTGTCTCTGGTTGCTTTTTTTCAACAGACATTGTACAGTCTACATCAAAACTACACGACAAAACTTAAAAGCCGAAAGGAACATTTATTAGGAAACACTGTGCATAATAACTATTCCTCTCATCTTCATAATTACATTAGAGGACAGGTAATGTACGTACATTTCAAAAATAATTGTAGATTAATTATATTACGTCACAAAACTTATGAGTCTAATTGGATTTTAAAATCATTTTAACTTCACCTGTTGAATCAAATGTAAAAATCACGGATCAAAACTCAATCATTCCCCAATTTTACTGACATGTTTTTTAACTTAATATCAAATACAAGTCGTTTCAATTAAATCAATACAACTATATATTTACAAATACACTTTTAGCTTTAGAACATATTTTTAATGCAAAAATTCTTCCAATACTACAAGAGGGCATTAATTTTTAATCAGTTTGAAAGTTAAAAATTAAAAAAAAAAAAAAAAAGTTCAGAGAAGAAACGAAACGTACTTGATGGTCATATCCGTGATGTCTCTGTCATCCTTGCAGTTGACTAAAAGAGGCAGGAAATCCTGAAAACCAATATTATTAAATTACTAATTAATATTATAACTAAATTAATTAATAAATAAAATAATTAACAAATAAAATAATTTCATCACTAGAAATAACAGGCAATAATTTCTTCTTGAAATTTCCTTTCTTTTCAATAATATTATTAGGTGCAGAATTATTTAGCACCTCCATTATTTATCAATAATTCAATTTATTGAAAAAAACCACATTAATTATGCACTCATCCATACTAAGAAAATTATTATCAAAATCGCAATTTGTTTATATTCTTTTAATATATAATATAATATATAATCTTTAAAAGAATTTTTATGTAGGTCGGGGTTTTTTCCAAAAAAAAATTAAAATAAATCGATAAATACAATTTTAAAAATAATTAAAATTAATTAATAAATAATCTGGTATATATAACATATCATACTTTTTCGTTGAAAATATGACCCGAAATGGACAAATACAGATCAATGTATATAAAGAAACATAGAGAAATTAAAAACACACACTTACAGTCTCTAATTTTCGCTTGAACCGTCTTCAGGAGAGATAAGAGAGGGAAACCAAGCGCACTGGTACAGAGACGGTTGGAGACCAGCTATTGGTTGGTTTCCCTCTCTTATCTCTCCTGAAGACGGTTCAACCGAAAATTAGAGACTGTAATTGTGTGCTTTTAATTTCTCTATGTTTCTTTATGTACATTGAACTGTAAGAAATAATACTGGTATATATAGGGAATCTGTTATATATACCATTTCTCACCATGAGCGCTGGTAGAAATATAAATGAAGGTAGGTTACTTTAACTATTTATTTACTAAACCATGACTCTCCTATTTCAGTTTAGCAGTTTCATAAATTCGAGAGATCAAATTTATACATTTATACATATTTTTTCTTCCTCCTATTTTACTGACATTTATTTAACATTTATATCAGTACAATCAGAGTATTTTAAATATTAAATGTATTTCTCATTATTAGAATTAGAGGAAACAACACTAATTATCCACATAAAAGATTTTATCCAACGTCGACGTGTTTCGAACACTTGTGTTCATCGTCAGGTTACATCTGTCTCAGTTAGGCGATGTAACCTGACAATGATTACGAAGTGTTTGAAGGAAGGTCTAAATTTTGCCTAACTCATGTGTATTTAAAGAGTACATAACATTCTACATAGTACAGGCCTTAACGTCCTCCCACAGGGATTTTTTTTTCACCCCTCGCGCAGTGGTGGGATTCAATTTTTTTAAGAACCGGTTCATGCGAACCGGAAGCTCATGCTAGTTCGGAAACTAAATTGTTTAGTTATATATAGGCTATATATGTGCGCAAATTACGTTGTCATACATGCACAAGTTACGTGAGTCACGCGACACTTGTGGAGTTTGATAGTGGGCTAATTAATACAGGCCTGAATAGGGGTTTACGTAATTTTAACAACCGGTTTGCCGAACTCATAATATTTTAAGCACCGGTTTGAACGAACCGGCTGAATCACGGTGAATCTCATCACTGCTCTCGCGTAAATAAATTAAAAAAGCATAGCGAGAATGGAACCCTGGATCCAGAGGCGAGCACTCAAGCCACTGGGCTACCCTGATCCCCTATTACTGGATGTTAATAAGTATTTCCTCAATAAATAATAATACTTTATAAAACTAGTATTTTATTTACAAAGCAATTTGATAATATAGGAAAACACTTCATGTGAGTCTTTCTAATGTTTGGAACTAAAATTTTACTGTTTTACGTAAAATAATTGAATTTGTTACATGAAACCTATTATGATGAAAAGTGGGTGTTGAACGATTTCGTAATATCCAAGCAAAACAATGGAAATGTTTAGACGGAAAAAGCATTTGTATACCAATTGAATAGTTGTTGTTTAGCGAGGAAGCCTTGGAAGTTTGCTTAGTGAAATAAGGAATGGCTATAACTCGCTGGAGCACTACCATTCATCAGCTTACTTACATCAACTTACTCCCGCCTACTACAACTGCAACCGCTTTGAACTTTTAATGCTTTATCAGCCCACACATAAACAAACAAGCTAAAATTCAACAAAATTCTAAATAAAATAAAATTCAAGTTTAACAAAAACACCTCTGTTAAAAATCGGGTTTCAATATTTACTTTGGCCAAAGATTTATTGACGCAGTTAGTGGAAAACTCTGAGAGGAGGGTTAAGTCATCGGTACCTGAGTCTAACCTGAGTAGATTATCAGGTCCTTATTAAAGAACTCTACTTCAGATATTATTATTAACCGCCATACCTACGTACATAATAATAACTTATTTATTAACCTCTCTGGCACACACAATATGCATATATTTGACTCTACTTGAGTTATACAAAATTGACGACTCCAAATGTAGAATCTTCATTGTGTGTTAGATCAAAAACTAATTTAACTCATGAGCTATGCAAGCAGTTACTATGCAGTATTTTCTCATGCTTACGAAGAAAAATATATTAACTTTTTTCCATAAGGACTTTATTTTACAACGCGTTTCGAACACTTAGTACTCATCATCAGATACATCTACAATATAAACACAAAAATCTATACAAATTTTTGAAGTTAAATAAAGGAACAGTCACAATTTTTACTAAAATAAATATAACTGTCCCATTCCAGCCTTCTCAATTTATCTTGTTTCTGATAGTTTCTCAACACCATCTTACTGAGGAAGGTATGTAACTTTTAGTTAAAGGAAATTCTGGTTTTTCCTTTATTTAACTTCAAGAATTTAATAATTATTTTCAAAATAATGATAGTGAAGAAAAATATATTAAGTCTTCACCACATGTATTTTATTTTATAAATCGTTTTGAACACGTAATGTTTCCAATAGTGTCCGTTAACTCTCCAACACTGCTACTGAAACCGATATGCAACTCCATTTTCTTTTTTACTTTACTATAAGTAAAGTATAGTGGTCGTGAAAAAATTCCAACTAGAGATTTTGACGGAATTATATGTTTTGAGGTTCCAAAAGTCGTTTTATGAAGTTTTTTCGATGATGTCTGTGCGTGGGTGGGTGAGTGTGTTGCTTGTTACCACGCTACGGTCCAGAATCTTTGATGGATCAAGTTGATATTTTAAAAAAAATGGGCCCCATAAGGAAGAAGATCCCTATTGTTTCGGAAGAATTATGCATGACAGGAAAGTTACTTTTTTTTTCCAAAAACCGTTTTTTTTTTAAGTAAAAATTGTGATTTTTCACGTTTTTTTCCTTTATTTAACTTCAAAAATTTTTATGTTTATACTGTAGATGTACCTGATGATGAACACTGAGTGTTCGAAACGAGTTGTAAAATAAAATTCTTGTAGTGAAAATTCCAAATATACAAAATTTTTAATATATTCAAACATTTTTTTTTAGAAATACAATATTTTTAATAATATATTAATATTAATCTTGACTAAATTTATTTTCCTCACTATCATGATTGTAAATACAATACAATAACTGCTTGCATAGCTCATGAGTTAAAAGAGGCCATGATTATGTGATATTATCACAAAGGGCCAATGTTCGGCCTATATGTGTTTCTCTCCTGAAACTGCTACTGCAACCTAACCTAACCTACCTCACTCTGTTAAACTGGCTTTATGTTTATAAATTGTAATAGTCAATAAGCTGATTACCTTTTTAATAACCTGCGATACTCCAATAGCCCTTCTGAAGGTTCGAAGTGTTCTGTCCTCCTGACATAGTTTCTTCCAGATCTCGCAAAGAGCACCTACAAATGAATCATTTATATTAATTACTTGCATACGCTTTGTCTTTGAGTAAGAGTAAATTAGGTTACATTAAAGTAATTAGTAAAGTAGGTTGCATTAAAGTGAGAATTAATTAGGTTGCATTTCAGTTTCATATAACGTCTTTTTGTTTTGATCTGTTTACATAAATATTAATGTACTATAAAATAGGAAAGGAGATCCAAACTGGAATAAATACGAATTGAAAATCGAAGAGTAACACACAGAGTAAAGAAACACACTTACAATCTCAAATTTTCGGGTAATCTCTCTTCAGGAGAAAAGGGAGAGGGAGACCAAGCACTTACCAACTTTTGGCAACAATAAAAAAAGAAGGTTTTTCCAAAGATCTCACTCTTTGCGTATTGAAGAAAAATGTTACTTGTTATTGGTTAGCGAAAAAGCACAGTTCATTGAAACAATTGATGAATATGTTCATGAACCTGTTTAAAAGATAACCTTCACAGAAAGATGTGATTGTTTGATGATTCACCGGTTGTCAGACGATCATTGTGTTCAACATATTGCATCCTGAGAAATGTTTATTCCTAAGCATGATGAAATTACTACATTTCTGGTGTTTAAGGAAATTCAAGTTTCAACATGAAATGTTTTATTTTTAATTCTTTATTTACTTTACAGCAGACGTGCCCATCTTTGACAGGTGTTAGAGATGATACGTGGTATTCCAGAATATGATTAGAAATTATAGAATAGTAGAAAATATCATTATTAGTACAGTCTATAACTGTAATTAGATCTGGAGTTTATGTACGTTTTGCAGCTTTAGATACTGAGCTCAAATTTGATTTTATTCTAAACTTATTTCTTATTTAGTAAACGGGTAGGTAGGACTCACTTTTTTAAAACGAGGAAATTATGATAAACGCAAACGAAATTAAAATCTACTAACGATACCTACTAGCTACAGTAAAAATACATGTATATTTTTAGCTATTTGCCTGTATACCTGTATAACTAGCCAACCACAGCTTAAAATTCTATAATTTTGTTTTTAAGTTGAATTTTCAATCAATTCAAATCCTAGCTTTTAAACTAGACATATACAAAACTACCACCAAAGTTCAGCTCGCTTTGACTTATGATGGCTGAGTTTCCTAGTAATAAAATTTTTGGACAAACAAAAAGGGAAATTTTTCTCAGGGTAGATTCGGTTACTCTTATATATAAAACATAAAGATAACTTGAAATGAGTCATTTCTAAGAAACGTACATATAAAACCTTTCTTTTATTTATTTAGATTAAAACGGATTGATAATGTAATGATATGATCAACTAATAAAAACAAATAACATTTTTGTAATTTTTTTTTCAATAACAACGCTAAAACTTATTCAGAAGCAATGACCTATTCTAAAAATGTTAATCTGATGTATGTAAAAGTAAAGGAACAAATTTATTTTATAATTAACCATACTTTGTGAAGTAACAGACTTAGATTGTATAGCATAATAACTTACTCAATAATTTATTAATTTAATTATTCTAATTGATATTTAGTAATTAATTTCTGTATTATTCATATATTCAATAGTTAAATTAATCTGTAGATTCATATCAAAGGAAGAAAGTAGAAGTAAAGTCAAAACTCATTATAATAAAAATAGGTTAACTGAGAGAAGTAAGTAAAGAATTCATAAAATAATAAAAATGTAAACAATTATTTGGGTAACAAACTTTAGAATGACGCATTAATTGTATATCATTATATCTGTTAATATTTGAAGCCTGTATATCATTGTGTATAAATGTAGCTTACTAAAATATCGAAATACGGAATTCACTCGTTTACGAGTACCACGGCATAAGCCGATTTGTATTCACAATCTGTATAATATAAATAAGAAAAGAGTGTAAAGTTGTATAATGCAATAAATGGTTATTATTATTATTAATGACCTATTCTGTGTAAGAGGGGAAGATGAAGTGCTGCCCTTGGTCTTAGAGTTATCTTCAAAAGTGACCTTATAGATAAGGTAGTCAAGGAAACCCTACAGAATGATACAAATAAGGTAACTAAATATAGACGATATTTATTATAACACAATAACTGTTAAGGTTAAAGTGTAGAGAGTTGAAGCAAATGTATAGAAGTATCTTGAAACAAGAGTAGCATTTCAAAATACAGTAGAATCTGGCAATACGAGATTAATTCGTTTCCATACCAATCTCGTATTGCGACTTACTTATATTACAAAGCACTTTTTTGATTTGAAATCAATATGCAAATAATTAATCCGTTTCACTTCCGAAATGCCTGATTTGAACTTTATTTTTTTAAATAGAATACGTCCAATAAGAAAAAAAAAATACTGTACATTTATTATGATTAAAAAAAAAAGGAGCCAAGAAATAATCATGTTTTACTAAATCTATTAAATTTAACAACAGAGATCATCTAGGCGTGAGGAAGTTGACCGCTCGTATAACGAATGTTTACTAGTTGTACAAAACAAAAGAATCTTATAAATTAGCATGGAAATTAGCAAATTAGCACGGAACAAAAAATTAAGACCAAGAAATAATATTTAACTTATCTACTTATAGATTATATTTATACTCATACTTATCTACTTACCAACATATATATTTCATTATAATATATAAGTTATTATTCTTTAATCTTACCTAACAACAAATTTTGATAGAGACATGATAGGTTTCAGTTTTCTACGTCATCTAACTCTTGGCATTGTTTTAATATGAAACACTAAGAGACAAATAAAACATCAGATAAGAAAAAAAGTTAAAATAAAACACAAATAAATATTATACTTAATTATTAAACAAAAACATTATTTGCAAAAATATAATATAACTTTTATAGAAGATAATAAAATAAAATGAAACATAAATAAACCAAACATTACATAACTTGTTTAGAAAAGTCTGAAAAAAAAAAGGGGAGATGTTGAGAGAAAATACGAAATTTTGTTTCGTTTAGGCAGAAGACTAAAAAGGTCCTTCTTCAACACCTGTCAGATACAACTTATTTGCAGACGAATGCCGGGGGAATTGCTTTGAACTCTTATGATCACTAGCTCAAATCTTATAAAACTGTTTGTTATATCAATATTAAATATTTATTATTTCGTTAATAGTTTTTATTACAAAGTAAATTTGTATAAATGAAAGATGGTGACTTTTAATAATCTGGAAGAGGTGGTCATCAAACTGTTTTCATTGCGGGCCGGATAACTGAAAGAATAATTGATAAACGCGGGCCGGAATATTAATCCGTTCAAGACTTCCAAGCCAGAACGTTAGTTCTAGGAAAAAAGTCAAACAATGTTTTGTTGTTGTAGGGTAAAAAGCTAATGAAATGGTCTCCACATATAAAAATTTAATGGTATAAACAACGCGTTTCGAACACGTAGTGTTCTTCATCAGGCATTAACAAAAAATACAAATGACACAGGTATTTTTTAGTTAATACCTGAGGAAGAACACTACGTGTTCGAAACGCGTTGTTTATATCATTAAATTTTTATATGTGGAGACCATTTCATTAGCTTTTTACCCTACAATGAGTAAATACCACATAATAACTGATTGCACTATGTTAGAACGTTTTCTTGTTTTTTTTTTTGCACGGTGTACAAAAAACAAACACAATCAACATGTTAATTTACTAAAAAATCATCCAAAAAAATGCTTTACCGAAAAAATAGTTACATGAGACATAGTGTGTACATTTCGGACTCTTACAAACAAAGAAGTGAAAGAAGTTGGCGTTATTTGTGAAATAATTTGTGAGTCTTTCAAGATTTCATCAATGTTTGCTGTAGAATTGATGCATCTCATCCAGAGAACTGCTTCCAAATATTCATGAGTCAATCGCGTTCTATGTGCTGACTTTACGTGCTTCATTTTTGAAAATGTTTTCTCACAGACAGAAGTTGTTACAAACAGTGATGCCATGCCACCCTATGGAAAGAACTTTCCATAATAAAGTTCTTTATTTTCGGAAAGTCGTCATCAGGTAAGCTGTGAAATGCAACAAGATTTTCTTATCTATGCTTCTGTTTCAACAAGTCATTTGCTTGTAAATCAAGAAGCTCCAGCTGTCGTTCAACTGATACATCATCAAGAAAATAGGGGTCATTAGTAAAACTAAGGCTCACCAAAGGTAGTGCAGAGCTTGGACAAATGGGACACCAAATTTTATTCTTCTAAAAATGTCTGTTTAATCTTTCGTGGAAAAGTTGACCTTTTGTTCCACATATTTGATTTTTTTAAAAACAATAATGAATTAGGAAAGCGGGACAGCGAGTCGGTAGATTTAGGAAATTCTTTTAATCCTAATTAAAACAGGAAATATGAAAAAATAAAAATAAATAAATAAAAGATAAACTGAGGGATGACAAGAGGAAACGGTTCATAAATAAAAGTTACGGACTAAGCTTTAATAAAAAAATATGTGTATGATAACAAGAATTGACATAAACACGTGAAATAACAATCAATGATCAAACCGCAAAATGAAATGGGAAAACAAGACTAAGATCTTTCAACCGCAACAAGTGGTCTTCAAACCCAAAACTGTTGGGTTTTAACTCTGACGAAGATCGCTTGATAAATTTGAAAGATCTTAGTCTTTTTTCCCATATCATATTGTTATTTTACGTGTTTATGTGAAGTCTTGTATATATATAATATATATATATATATTTCAAGTAACGGGTTACTTGCCGTTGCGCCTACAACGTGTTTGGTCTCCCATTCTCTTTTCTCCTGAAGACGGATTATCCGAAAATTTGAGTCTGTAAGTGTGTTTCCCTACTTTGTGTGTTGCTCTTTGTTAATCTCGAACTCGTATATATATATATATATATATATATATATATAATATGTATGTATAGTTAAATTTTTAAAAAATAATTAATAAATAAGCTGGGGAATAATACACCCAATTTGTGGTGAATAATTGTGGAGTTTAATAATTTTCTACCGTATTTCCATTAAGATAATCTGCTTGACAAGTTGTTGACAAAAGATTATTTGGTTTTATTGGTGTCCCTCCGTTAGAGATAAGTGTGGGGCCTGACAAAATTGTTTGTGGAGGATGTGGGAGGGGTAGTTGGCTAAGGAAAGTTTTGGTGGAATTGTCAGAGTTATTTCCCTCACCAGGGGGCCAGGTTAGCTCAGTGGCAACGTGCTCGTCTCTGAACTGGTAGGTCCATGGTTCAATACCTACTCTGACTCTCGATTTATTCATGTGAGAGGTGAATAAATCTGAGCAAGCCGTCCCTTGGAGAGGATGTTAAGCCTGTTTTGATTTGTAGCCATGTTTCTCGGCCTTTCAGCCCAATCCATGAACAAAGCAAACAAACAAAGCCGTCGGTCCTGAGTTTGTAAGATATCAGGTACTCCTTAAAGATCCCTAATTTAAATACACTTGAGTTAGGCAAAATTTAGAACTTCCAATATAGAATTAACAGGTAATATGGCTCACCCATTACTAAAATGGGTGCCAAATAATAAAAGAGCCACAATTCAGCCCATGGGTGTTAGAAAACAAACAAACAACCTTTGGAAGATTTCGCGTCAACACTAAGTTTTTATTATTTATAAATTCAGCTGACTAATATGATTGCTAATTCATTCTTAGGTTACATATAGCAAATGATGTGATTGTTATTTTATTTCTTTTCAAATTATAACGCAAAATAAACTCGATAATATTATTAGTAATCTGTCAGTACTGGATACTGGTTTAATAAGCTCTCTGAGAACAGAGCAATTCCAGTTGGTGGTGGAGTGCATATTGATGATTAAAGGGTTTAGTGGTAAGGCTTGAAGTTCTGTTTGAGGCCTTCAATTCCAGAAAAACAGTCAGCCGCTGAGAGTGACAACCTCCCCATTTCAGCATCCCCAAAATTGAAATTGACAGCTTTTCTTTTATAAAGGTTTGTTTTAAGTGGCCTTCTTTAAAGCCATTATAAGATCAAGCAGCCCAAAAATATAAATAAGATTAAATAAATTGTTCAGCGTTTACAAATGCTTTCCTATTTCAGGTATTCCAAGTAAATAAAACACTAAATACTTAACAAAAAAATTGAAATATTCATTCGTGTCATTCATCATTCGTAACTATTTGAAATAATACGCAATTACAGTTCAATATTATGATTAGACTCTTCAAAACTAAAAGCCACCAAAAGCTGAAACTTTGATAGTAGATTTGTGTATGTCTAACTTAAAAGGTTTTTATTAGCGTTATACAATTGCTTTCCTAATTAGTATTGCATAAATAAACATAATCTTAGGTTACATATAATGCAAATGATGTGATTGTTATTTTATTTACTTTTCAAATTATAACGCAAAATAAACTTCGATAATATTATTAGTAATCTGTCAGTACTGGATACTGGTTTAATAAGCTCTCTGAGAACAGAGCAATTCCAGTTGGTGGTGGAGTGCATATTGATGAATTAAAGGGTTTAGTGGTAAGGCTTGGAAGTTCATGTTTGAGGCCTTCATTTCCAGATAAGGCAGTTGCAGCCGCAATGAGAGTGACAACACATCCCATTTCAGCATCAGCACCAAAAATTGAAATTGACAGCTTTTCTTTTAAAAGGTATTAGGTTTTTAAGTGGGCTCTTCTTTAAAGCCATTATAAGATCAAGCAAGCCAAAAATATACATAAAGATTAAATTAAAATTTTCAGCGTTTTACAAATGCTTTCCTATTTCAGGCATATTCCAAGAAATAAAACACTAATTTTATTACTTACTTCACAAAAAAAATATGAAAATATTCATTCGTTAGGGTACATTTATCACATTGTAAGGCTCCATTTAAATAATACGCAATTACAGTTCAATATTATGATTAGACTCTTCAAAACTAAAAGCCACCAAAAGCTGAAACTTTGATAGTAGATTTGTGTATGTCTAACTTAAAAGGTTAGATCTGAATGTATTGGAAATTCAACGTAGGAGCGTAGTTCTGGACTGTTAAGCTGTGTTTGGCTAGCTGCAAACTAGGTACATCAACTAACAATACATATTTCCTGCAGTATCAGCCACCTAAAAATACCAAACACACAGACATTTTTCTAAAGGCGGATTAGGTTTCTCTAAAGTATAAAACGTAAAGATAAGTTGAAATGAGTTAGTTCTAAGCATTGTACAGACAAAACTTGTCTAGATATGCTGGTATTATTAGGTGTCTGATAATGTAGCAAGTAGGTATTGTTAGTTGATAAACAGAAGTTGCTCGCTTTAAAAAATGAGTCCTACGTACCGAGTACTAAATAATAAATATGCCTAGAATAAAATCAAATTTGAGCTCCTTATATATACAGCTGACAAACGTAAAAGAAACTCCAGATCTAATAACAGTTTTGGACTATGCTAATAATGATGTTTACTAATATTTTATAATTTCTAATAATATTTTGTAATAACACTTATCATCTCCGAATTCTATTGCAACTAACTTAAGGAGCCATTATGAAGAGAGAGGTAGTCGGGTGGTGGAAGATGGCGACTGACAAAAACACATAGTCAAAGACAGGCACGTCTGCTAGTGTTTTGATATAATTTTATTTGCCTATTAGGGTTGTTTTAACGAATTTAAGGCGGGGGTGGATTGGGGTTTGAATTATTTGTATTTTATTTACCTAGGCACTGGGGATTGACGAGGTAGGAATCTCCAGCTGATGACCCCAAAGAGGAGAACATACTGTGGATCTGCATATTTACCATAAAATCCATTCTTCAGAATTATCATCCATTGACACGCCAACTGAAACAGAAAAAAAAATGTTATATATAATAAATAAATAAGGGACATTTAATATACTCAATTATTTTGAAAAAAAAAAACTGAATACAAATTCATTTGACATAAACATACTGCACAGGTATGACATTCGTATAGGACTCCATGCATCCACTACAGTTAGATAGTCAGTAACACACTATAATTTGAGTAGTCAGCAATTAGCCCCTCATTTCAATACTCCTGATAATGGGATTTGGAAGACTAACTGAATTCATTATTTTTCAACGTTTGCTAATATTAAAAATCTGGAGTGGCCTACACTCAACTTTACTATAAGTAACTTAATATCAAATTTCTTGAGTATATAACACATAACGTCTCATTTAAGCATAACATAAACATCTAAATGGGATATGATTATTAGTCTTTCATTCCTGAGGTAGTACAGATAGTGATTGAAGAACATATCAATATATAAGCTTATTTTTGTACATCACACAGCTGATGCAAATAATTTCATTAGTATAACTACAGCAGTAATAACATTTTTGAAAAACCAAAGTGAACATTTCTTGATACGAAATATTCTCCTACAAGAGAACATGGCTATTGTTCAAATAGCCAGTGGATTGCTTACATATTTTACTTGACATCCTTCTACATTGAATATTAAAGTAAAAGTTTCAAACATAAACAGGAAAATACGAGTACCCTTTTTCTCTCTGAAAAACATCATAAACAGCGAAGAAAAAATGTTGTTTTAAGATGATTTATAGTTAAAGATGTACGGTAATTACATTTATTAATCTCTAAACGAAAGATTTTAATTTTGAATTATGTTTTACATTTTTGGTTTTTTATAGAATTATTATACTGTGAATTTTATGTCTTCTAAGTATTTAAAAAGATCATTTTCCTTCCCCTTTAGCAAATAACATATATAAAAATTTTTTCTGAGTGAGTGTTATTATTTTCCTGCAAAATATTATTCCTCTTACATCTCATATACGTCAATAAACAATTTAAACTGTTCCTTTATAAAATCAATTTTTTCTCAGTGAGATTCGCTCAAAAAATTTCTAAGTCAATGTAAACAATGAAAAAAAATATAAAAATTCGACAAGTATAGCAGGTGATCTCTTAGTCTAAGATAAACAAACAGTTTTTATAGCGTTATTGCTCTTTCCCATAAGTGAAACTTCATGATTTTTTTTTATGAATTGTTAATTTTTTGTTCCATTTTTGGTCAAATTTTCATTATTTTTAAATGAGCCGTTTTGCGTCAAAAAAACATTTTCTGAAAACAGAAATCGTACTGTAACGCCCCTTTAGCTAATGTAATTTTGAAAAAAAATATTTCAACTCATTTTCCACATAATGTTCTATTTTAGGCATAGTTTCATTTTGATCCGTCAAACAGTATGGCTTGTATTGCTCTCACAAGGTTTGAGATTGAATTAAAAGTCAAAATTATTACATTTTAGTGAAAAAAAATATTTCCCGTTGTTTTAAAATTCTGAATATATTTTTCGTTTGTTCCATTTGTAACCTCAAAGATAATGTCAAAATTTCAAAACTCTAGGGTTATCAGTTTAAGAGAAATAAATGTTTTAAAAAGAACGGTTTTTGGCAAAAAAAGTGACTTTCCCATCATGCATAATTCTTCCCAAACAATAGGGATCTTCGTCTTTTTGGGGCCCATTTTTGTGTAAAATATCAACTTGATCCATCAAAGATTCTGGACCGTAGCGTGGTAACAAGCAATGCTAACACACGCACCCACCCACCCACCCCCACACACACACACACACACAGACATCATCGAAAAAACTTCATAAAACGACTTCTGGGACCTCAAAACATGTAATTCCGTCAAAATCTCGAGATCGAATTTTTTCACGATCACTATACTTTACTTATAGTAAAGTAAAAATACTGGCTTTAACAGTTTATAGAAATACGCGTTTAAAAATTGATGGGATGTTGATAAATACTTAAATTAAGTTATTTAGATTGTTGTGATATATAATTAAAGGAATTAACGCCCAAAATTATAAATGTTGAACCATCTGAATAAAATTCAGGTTTATTTTAATAATAACTTATTATTGATATTTATTAAAAACATTTTAAATTTTTTTAAAAAAAATTGATAAATTATCCTCCCTCCCAGTCTCACACTTTTACACTTCTACACACCATCGTAAAGATATCAAAAATGAATTCAAGGAATTTCGAAAATTGTGAATCTGTCATAATTTCAAAATCAAGTTTTTCTATGAGAATTGTTTTTCCTGATTCTTTCCATTCTATTTACAGTAAAGGATAAAATAGAACTTTTTTTAGATAATTTCAAACAGATTTATATAAATCGGAAATTATCTTTATGCATTAATTATAAAAATTGAGAGTGATCAACAATTATTAGTATTACTTATGAATCATGATATTTAAATGCTTGTCTTAAATTACTATGGTTTTTATATGACACTAAGTGATTAAGCGTCTTTTATTTAATATTAAGCAACACGTGTACGTAGAATGTGGAAGCCTTTGGATTGGCTTGGGTTAAACATTCTATTTTTAGTCTTCGAGACTTCCTAATCAACTTATGACCACAGCATGAAATCCTCTTAGGATTGAAACAGGATGACTCAAATAAACTCCATTCAGTGGACATGTGATTTATTCTTAGACAAGCTCGATAAGGCTTCACAAATCGAGTCAAACTTGGACTTGTTACATAAAAAGAAAAACCAAAGCTGTTTCATGAATCGGATCGTTATTTCATTGAATACTTCCTTAAAATATTTATATCTAATGTTTACGATAAGAAAAATGTTGTATCTAGCGGCGAAAAAACTATTTTTGACACTACTTTACAGTAAAGGATAAAATAGAACTTTTTTTAGAAAATTTCAAAAAAAAGTTGTAATTTCAAAGGAGCAGTCGTCAGATCCTTCCCCCCTTCCCCCAATGTAGGTAATCCATTAACATTCAAAATTCCAGAAAGTCCTCAAAATATTTATTTTAATGGAATTACAAACAAGGGTCTAATTTTAGACTACTGTTATTAGTCCCAGACTTTCATGGGCTCCATGGTACTACAGAAATGTTGATATTCAACATGATTTGAGTTTGGAATCTATTTATTCCTACATTACTCGACTTGGCAGTAATGTAAAAAAATGCCCACCCGTCCACTCTCCTTGTTCGGGAACTAAATCCAATTCCCAACCTTTCCTAATCCCACGAGCCTCAAAGCTTCCTACTTAAACTGAAAATGACAACCAGATGACTTCAAAAGTATACAGTACCTCAGAGAATGCAAAGCCTGAAGACCATACATCCACAAAGACGACACACATTCTGGACAATGTTTACTGACCCAACAAAAACAGCAGGATGAGAATCTAGCACTAGTGGGCCTTTGGTCCGAAACTGCTATTTACGACATGCACTGTTGTGCATGGTAATATTCGTTGGTCGTTGGTAGACTTTCATTTCATTACAGTAAACATATACGAGTACAGTCGTCATCAAAGAAAACTAAAGATTTTTCAAAAAAAAACGTATCATTCAAATTAAAAAAAATATTTTTAAATTAAATTAACTGGCTACGCAAACAAATATAATAAACTTTCAACCACTTTAAAAAAAAAAATAGTTTTGATAAATTTAAAATAAATTTATTTTTATTTTTCAAATTTTACAGTTCAAAAATCCGTTTCAATAAAACATTACACACATAAAACATAAAAACAATATCGACCTTAAAAGCTCATTTTAGTTTAAAATTTCAGGTTTTTGTTAGCGTATTATGATTTTAATTTTTTTTTTATTTTCTACCCCCTCAAAAAGCCGTCCCTTGGCAATGCCACCCTTGAGTGGACCACGCCTCCCCCTCTTGTTTCGCCACTGGTTATATCATTATACACCGTTAGGAATACGCCTTTATGTATCCATTTTTTGATACAGTTAATTAAAAATGCATGTTGCATTCTTGGAAGTAATATTTATGGCATCATGATGAATCTATTCCTACATACAGTTCTAAGCAGCAACAGTATTTCAGGTTAGTAATGGTAGTCCCACAAGGGAACACACATTGGCTGAACATCAACCCTTATTGATAACACACAGTGAAGATGGATTATACATTCAGGAGTCTTAAATTTTGCCTAACTGAAGTGTATTTAGAGTAGGCATCCTTAATGAGTGCCTGATATCGTACAGGCTCGAGACCAACTGTTTAACATACTTTCCGAGGGACGACGTGCTCAGATTTTTTCACCTCCTATATCAATACATTGAGGGTCCGAGTAAGAATCGAACCCTGGATCTACCAACCAAGAGGATAAACAGTCAAGCTAGTGAGCTACTCAGGTCCCAGTTCAAAAATTAGTCCAGGGAATACAAATATTGTTAGTACCTCAGAGGTTAATACTTACCACATTGCTATATAAATCCGTCTTATCAAGTAAAAGTTTCGACCTTAATACATCTTCAAGGAGGACTAATACAGGGTTTAAACACCTTTCAAACAAGTTGTGCCAATGTATGCAAAAGTTTCCTAGATAAATATTCGTTTTATTTTACTTATTCAATTATTTTATAATTATTATTAATTATGTTCTGTATCATATTATATTATATATAATCTATAGGCGCAAAATAAAGATACGAACACACTGTCTCTAATTTTCGGTTGAACCATCATCAGGAGAGTTGCTTGGTGTCCGTATCTCAACTCTCCTGATGACGGTTCAACCGAAAATTAGAGATAGTGTGTTCATCTCTTTATTATGTTTCTATAGTTTACTTACTGTGAACGTTTGTTGTCCTTTTTGGATCGTTTTGCTGTTGACAATGATATATATAAAATTATATACTTTATATCAAACGATTCGAATAAAAGAACACGTAGAAACAGCATACAGCTCACTTCAATATTATTTCGACCTTGTCGTCATCAGGACGATGAGTTCTGATCGTCTGGCAAACAGCAACTCAACAGCACAACTCTTCTTTTTCTTCTTCTCATTCTCCTGATGACGACGAGGTTGAAATATTTAAGTGAGTTGTTTCTACATGTCCTTTTATTCCAATCGTTTGATATGTTGTCCTAACGGATCGATTCATTTTTTCGAATTATTGCATGATTAACACCGGTATTCTACTCTCTGTACTATTGTTGCCTCACGCACTTCCCGTGTTTTTCTGTTTATTTATTTTTTCCTATCTTTCTTAGAATCTTCTATTTCTCGTTTTTCCTTATTCTAATTTTCTATTACTTTATTGTTGCCTCCCAGTTTTAATTTTATATATTTTTACATTGTATATTTTACTTTTATTTTGGTATTATCTGTTATTTGCTTTAATTTTATTTTTCTGTTGTGTTATTCTTCAATATTTTTTGTTTAGTTGTTTTTAACTATGAATAATCTTACTGGTATTGTCATTAAATATCCTTCCTAATGTTTGACAATTATTTCCTTTTGTCCGCATTCGACAATGAGTTTATTCTAAAATTTCAGTACTCGTTTCAATTACCTCTTCAACTCTCTTATTTCACTCGTTGAATCGCATACAACTTCAAATTACGTTTCCGACCTTGGTCGGTGTCGATATGGGGGGGCGTCGGCAAAAATATGCGATTCAGGGGGCGAACTCAAAAATATTGGTTTTGGCTCCAATGTAGATAGGTTAAGCTGGCTGCTAGATTGTTCACCGTCTTCCAAATCTGTTTGGACTTCAAACGGATACAGATTAATTTTGAATTATTGAGAATTTCAAAAGATATGCCGCTCTTTTACCTGAGGATTATGGCCTCAGCCTCGCGATTTTAAGGTTTTTCGCTTTCTCAGTATGTAATTTCACTTTCTTTTTATTCTTTATTCTAATATTTTTAATTATCCTACAGATGTGACAATTTTAGGAGTCTAATTTGCAATGAAACTATTTTAGGTTTTAATTTGGTTTACTGTGCATTGTTACTAAAAGTCGGAAACATTTGAACCTCGAGTTAACTACTTGAGATTTATTTTTTCTTTCTCAATAAGTTAACTGGATAGGATAGGTTAGTCCTCTAATGTTTTACAAATCCTTTCCTTTTCGGGAGGAACAGCTGGCGCTAATTTAGAATGACTCGGGGCTTGCAGGCTATTCTAGATCAAGGGCTCCATCCTTAATAATTTCGGAAATCCTGCTTTAATGGATCTCTCTCGTTTCTAAACTATTAGCTATCATTAATGTTCTTTTGTTAAAGTCTTCCCCCTTTTTTTTTATAGCCTATAAAATTTTATTTCTTGACACAAACTTCTTGAAAATCCCTTTTACACTCTTTCAATAAGCTATTCAAACTGTATCGCTGCTATTTGTCATTAAGTCCTAGACTTCCTCTTCGAGTGCTCTTCGGCCTCCATCAGTATGCTTATCCGACACTCCTCCTCTCTCTATCCTCTTAAGACTCTTCACCTAATTTCCGAGACCCGCCATCGCACTTTGACCCCTAAAACTACACCCCCCCCCCCCCCACTCGTTTCTCTTTCCAACAATAACATCAAAAACCTATCTTCCCGCTCTTTAGCAGATCTCGAAATTAGTCTTTTATCAAAAGGCTTTCACTTCTGTTCGATACACACAGTTCAATACATATTATGTATATAATAATTATCGAATGTTTTCCTTATCTCGACCATATATGTTTAACACTATTTTTCTTTTTTATCGAGGTTTGGTCTAGCTTCAATAATACAACACCTTTAAGCTGACGTTTCGTCTATATTTGTAGACATCTTCAGGGCAACATCAATAATAATAATAATAATAATAATTCAAGGCTTACATAATTAATGTAATATAATTACTTTTCATGTTATTGTAATTAAATTCTGTATTGATGTAGCCCTGAAGATGTCTACAAATATGGACGAAACGTCGGCCAAAAGGTGTATTCTTGAAGCTTGACCAAACCTCGATAAAAAAGAAAAATAATTATAACAAATTCAATAATATATCGACCGTTTGATAGAATAGGTTCTTTTTTTGCTAGGTTCAAAAATCAAACTCTCGTTGCCGATGTTTTGGTTTTATTTTAAAACCTTTTTCATAGGCAGAAGTAAGAATTTTTTTTACTAAGAAAATGAAATTTACATTATTTAAACGAACAACAATCTTAACCGAACAAAACCTTTAACTAGACTAAAGGTTTAGTCGAAAGTATAGTCTAAGGTTTGTCCAGTTAAGATTGTTGTTCTTTTAAATAATGTAAATTTAATTTCTTAGTCAAAAATCTTAGTTCTGCCTATTAAAAAGAGGTTTAAAAATAAAACCGAAAATCGACAACGAGAGTTTGATTTTCGTACCTAGAAAATTGACCGATCCCGATTAGATAACACACCTATAATAATTACAATTATTATATAATAATATCGTCGTTATCAGGCCCATCCAGTCGTTTTTTTATTGTTCTTATTGATTTACATAAAACACCAGTTTGGTGATTAATTTATTCACTAATTAAATTATGCGTGTTTTTAAGTTAATATATTTCAAGTTTCTCTATTATATTTAATCTTTTTCCCTTCTGTCCTGTTTTTAATTGTCCTTTGTATTTTCAATACTGTCACATTCCACAACAAGGAATATCAGCGTTTTGTTATATAATACATCCACTAATAACAATATCTTTGAATGAAGATAACTTCAATAAAGACCTAAATACAAAGCAAACAACTAAAAAGCAACAGCAATTTACAGCGGATAGAATACAGTCTTAATAAATAAAGAGCTTAAAATTTGAAAGAATAAGAAAACGAATAATAACAAAAACACTTGTATTAATAATCAGCATAATTAGAAGGGAATTCTCTTTGAGATGAATGCTGAATGCGACAAGTCATCAATCAAGAGAAAACAAACATGGCAAAAAAATGTTTCCTAAACTTTAAAACATCAAATCTGTATTGATAAAGTTCTAAGTATGATGACCATGTGGCAGGTACTATTATTTATTAATCATGTAATATATAATTATATATGCATCATCAAGAACTTATAGCATAAATAGACAATATATTACCTTTAAATTAATAAAAATAAAAACATTTAGTTTGATTGCCCGTCCCTCCCGAGTTTGGCCGAAGTATGCACGAGTGTGGCCGAAGAGTCAATCAATTAGTAATAAACAAAATACAATCAATAATTGCCAGTTAAAACAAATTAGTAACATTAAACACTCAATTGCAGGTAATATCAATAAAAGAAGTGGAATAGATCAATTATAATAATCACCTTCTCTTTAAGTTGCCTGACAACAATTTATAACTGGGCGTAACCAATTACTTTTAATATATTCTTGTTATTTAAAACCTTATTCATGGCTTCAAATTATCGTTTCAAGAATTCCTAATTGAACTATGAAAAAAAATAATAGAATAAATGAACTCGTCTATGAAATGGTAAACCAGTGCTAATTAAATTACTGAACAAATTTTATTTAGTTTACTGCAGGAATGTAACAGAAACAGTTATGCAGTATCCCAATAAACAATCACTCAACACTATTAAATTTAACCAACAGAGCGACAGTAAAAAGTTATAATGTTTACAATTACGGTTAAATCATGTGAATAATATATCTTTGCAGTACTTAGTCCTGTCAGGTTGTTGTGAAACACTAGTCTGGTGAAGTGAACAAAATGGTGTTTATTTTGTGGTTATAAAGCCGACAGTCTGGATATTCAATTTAAGTTATCAGAATTGTAAGACAGTGTTACCAGTATTGCGTACACCAGGTAATACAAACTTTACTGGTCGTTTACACTACTATAAAAATCTTAGCCAAGTATAACAGAATGCTCAATTTACATCCAACTAATGGCGAAAACAAAAATCTGGGCTACTCAGGTGTTAGAAATATTAGTAACAGTTTTATTCTCACTGGCATGCCATCTTTTTTAGGGTATTATTTTATGATACACTTTTTTTGGTTGAGAGTTGAGGTCAAAAGGAACAGATTCCCAAGGTAACATTGATCTCTTAACTTTTGAAATAATTTAAAAGTAATAAAATTTAAATGGAATATCTTTATGAAAATCCATGGTAGTAATACCAGATGTATCAAATAACTAAGGGGAGGGGGGTCCGCGGATAGCACGTGTCAAGGGGCCGTATTCTGAGGGTGTAAAAATAGAAAAATTAAAATCATAAAAAGACAACAACAAAATCTGAAATTTTATACCAAAATCAGTTTTTAAGGTCATAATTATTTTTATGTTTTATATGTGTAATACTGTTTTAAAAGGATTTTTCAACTGTAATATTTGAAAATTAAAAATAAATTTTACAAAATTATTAGTTTAAAGTGGTTGAAAATCTATATAAATAAAATAATGATTTTGTCTGTACATTGCTTAGAACTGACTCAATTCAAGTTTTCTTTACGTTTCATACATTGGAGAAACCGAATCCACCCTTAGAAAAATTTCTGTCGGTTTGTTGGTTTGTCTGTTTGTCGGTTTGTCTGTTTGTCCGCAAAACTTTGTCACAAGTAAACTCAGCTACCATAAGACATATAAAGCTGAAACTTTTACAGTATATTTGTGTAGGTCTAACTTAAAATATAGGCTCTGAATTGATTGGAAATTCAACGTAGAAGTGAAGTTATGGACGTATAAAGCAAAAACGTTTGTCACAAGTAAACTCAGCCACCATAAGACATGGTGAGCTGAAACTTTGACACTGGATTTGTGTATACCTAACTTAAAATATGGGCTCTAAATAGATTCATAATTCAGTACAGAAATGAAGTTATAGGGCTTTAAGCGTATTTTTCTAACTTCAGAGACAAGTTTGTTTTGAAAATACACAGGTGTGGCAAGTAGGTATTGTTAGTTGATTTTAATTTCATTGGATCATATGAATATATTGCGTATTTGACGTCTTTGAAAAGGTGTTTCCCAGGGTTGAGGATACTATGAGGGTATGAGGTACTATCCATTACGAATAAATAGTTTTGTAAACGAGCAATTCTCAACTCTTAATATGAACAGGCAGGAAAAATCAACGAACAAGTTCTTACGCTATATCATACCGAGGAAAGAACTTAGAAGTCAGTAAAGAGATTGGATTAGTGATGAAGGAGCAGTTCATTATCTAATTGAATTTCTTGACTCTGAATTTATTTCTCCTTGACTGCCTGCTCATGAGTAAAAACTTAAAGTAGGAGAACCAATCATGCTGCAATTTAGTAGCAGTAACAAATTTCATGTACGACACATGAGTGCCCCAAAACTGTGCAACGGGACCCGACTCTGAGTTCGTGCTCTACACAGATATGCCATAGAGGCGGACATAATGACTGGATGTGGTATTGGGGAGTCTGTGTGTATACCACACATACCATTGATTCCGAGCCACTGTCTGTTTACGTTGAAATGATTGCAAAGTCCGGTCAGAGTCTATTTCGCAATGACGCAAAGTCTATTTTGCGAACTAAGTCGCAAAGGGAGACTTCATCTAACGTAGGAATACAAGGTAGCGAAACCAAGTTTTTCTCACATGGTCAAATATAGTTTACTTGCTCAAGGGTAAGAGGTTTCAACTCTTTCTTCTACCATGAACCTGAAGGACAGACAGCTAATGTAGTGTATTTAGAGGCATTTGTTTAACACTGTAGTAATAATGGTATTTTCTACTGTTCTATAATTTCTAATGACATTTTGGAATACCAAAAATGACGGAACTTCTGATTCCGTCAAAGACGGGTACGTTTGCTATGTATTATATATAACTATAACTTTTTTTTAATTTAATATTTGCTTAATAAATACACTGGTAATAATGTAAGGTATGGGACCAGGGTAGCCCAGTAGCTTGCGTGATCGCCGATGACAGTAGTGCAAATGAATTATAAATAAATGTAACAAACACATATTTTTTTGAATTTAAAATGTGGATAATATAAAAAATGGTAATAAAGTAAAGGGATCTAGCCAGGGTAGCCAGTAGGTTACTTGCTCGCCGATGACAGTAGTGCAAATGTATTATAAATAAATACAACAAAAACATTTTTTTTTAATTTAATATTTGCGTAATATAAACACTGGTAATAAAGTAAGGTATGGAGCCAGAGTTGCCCAGTGGCTTGCATGCTAGCTTTTGACTGGGAGCACGTTAATTAGAACTAACTCATTTCAAGTTTTCTTTACGTTTCATACTTCAGAGTAGCCACATGTACCATTAGAATAATTTCTGTCTGTCGGTTTGTCCACAAAATATTGCCACCATAAGACATATAAAGCTGAAACATGGATTGTAGATTTGTGTATGTCTAACTTAAAATCTAATCTTTGTATACAGACGCATTTGTTTAGCACTGTACTAATAATGGTATTTTCTATATTTTGGAATACCAAGAATAATAGAATTTTTGATTCCGTCAAAGACGGGTACGTTTGCTAGTTTACTATATTCCTTTGCATAGAGAGTTAATTTAATTTAATAATTTTTTTTATGATTTGAATTTTTATTTTGAAAAATATTTGGTTTTCTTTGATGATGACTGTATATGTATTCGAGTATATACTGTAATAAGATGATAGTCCGGAGTTAATAACAGCAGTCTAAAAATAGATCCTTGATTGTAATTTCATGAAAATAAATATTATGAGGACTTTCTACAATTGTCAATCTTAATGGATTACAACGGGGGCGGCGGTAAATCTTACGACCATCCCGTGTGGCAGAAATAGTTGCTACGCCACTGGACTTAGCACATTCCTCGGGAAGCAAAGTTTAAATAAAGGTTATTCACAGGCAGTCTGTTGTACATCTTCTTAAATTTTTTGTGGAAATCATACGACCTAAAATTAAGTTGAAGTCATTTTGGACGATTCATTATTGGAGTTACTAAATCCTGAATTCTGTGAAGGAACTAGCTTTGCTAGTGTTACAATTTTAATGGTTACATGCAGAACACAGCAAGAAACGTCAAAAGAACTGTCTAATATACCAGCATTGATCGAGAATTGTTAACCTTTAAGAGCAGAAAATTTAAATAACATACGTATTGACAAGTTGATGGAGACCAGTAATGAAATCCTATCTCGAAGGTCAAAAATCAAATCAGGTAGATAGAATATTCACATTTAACGGTGAACTGTATAAATATTCCACGGAGTGAGACCCAAAAGATTGTAACAATAATATACAGTCTAGCGATTTCCCAAAGAGTGATGTATCCATTACCTATTTGGTTTTAAGGGCCGATGAAAAAGGTACTTATAAAAAACTCTTGCAAGGTTTCGCAGATTAGATTGCTTAATAAACAGGAATGACCTACAGGACCGCATCTCACAATGGTGTTTGTGCATTAGCATGGGCACCATCTTTCAGTCCAACAGCTAAATAGGCTGCAAATTTATCAACGTTTAATTATCAAACAAGTAGATTAGAAAAAAATTATAATTAATTAGATTCGTTGTTACATATAAATGGTGTGCTTTCCCTACAGATCTATTGAAAATGGTTGTTTATGAAGAAAAAATTTCTTCACTTATGGCGTATTCATAAAAATAGCACCGGGGGGGGGTTAAAGTTAGCACAGTAGCAACGTGCTCGCCTCTGGATTGGTAGGTCAGGGGTTCAATACCAACATTGGATCAAAGTTTTATTCACGTGGGAGGTGAATAAATCTAAGTATGTCGTCCCTCGGGGAGGACGCCAAACAGTCTGTTCTGATGCCAGGCAGTTGTTAAAGAACCCTACTCGGCATGAGCCCGTTTTTTACAACTTATATGCGTACATGAACATTTTCTATAATTAATTGCTAAATATTTATTTTTTGAGATATATTATAAAACTATGATCTAACACAACTGAATTTTTTTCAGGCTGTACTGAAAGATTAAGTTTGCCATCTTAAACCAAAAACAATTCCAGAATTAAAAAATACAATTTCAGATAAATTTCATGAAATTGCCATAGAAATGAGTAAAAAATTTTGTAACCGTGTCTCTGATAGAGTTGAAAATTGTATTGAACATGAAAGAGAACATTTTAAACATCTGAAATGAATTTTAAAGTAAAATTTTATTCATTTTTTTTAAAATTTGGTTTGATTTCATCTTTACTTAATAATTTTAATTTCAAATAACCATTATTTTAATTTTGTTGATATCTTAAATAAATCTATATACTTTGGAAAATAGTAATGTTTTAAAAAAAATAAATGATAATCGAAAAAGGTTCTAATTTTTTTCACTAAAACAGAGGGTTTTGCTTATACCGCACCATGTATTTCTTTAATGTAATTGAAAATTCTTATAAAAAAAATAAAAATGTTGTTATAATAATGAAAATAAATGAGATAACAATGCTAAATACGTTATTTTTGAGGTTTTTTATTAGGTGAAAGGGAGAATTGATTGGGTATGCGGAGAAGGAAATGTTGCGGTAAGGAGCTAGGGCTCTGCGCACGTGACCGTCAGCCTCGTGGAGCCGTCAACCCAGCTGACCGAACCTGCCAGCAACACTGACGCCGTGCCGACACTGACCCGAATAGCCTCTGGCACAATTACCTTCCCCTATTGTCATCTCATTTCCTTCACAGTCCTTTATTATATTTAAACTAACTTCCCTAAACATTATTTTACCTTAAAAACTTACATAAATAATACAATGACTTCTAAAATCAAATGAAATCGCAACTTTTTTTCTAAAACATATAATATATACTTATACAATATTTTATAAAGATCTATATATTGGTATATTGTTTTTATTGGAATTTTATAACTATTTATTGTATATTAGAATTATTAGTAATGATGTCCGTCATACCTCGTAAAGTTTCTGTAGAGCTCGACGGTTTTGGGTCCGTCTGGTTCCCATCTTCAAGAGCAACTCATAAGGTATGACGGACATCATTACTAATTCTAATATTACTAACCTCAGTGGAACTAACCCAATAACTATATTTATTGTATAGTTGTTAGGGGCTATACAAAGTTGTATATTTATATTGTTCTCATTTCAGAGTAGTAATGTGGTAGAGGTGTAATGTTTACAGATAACAGATATCATTATACACTATAGTCGTGATGTAATACTGATACATCCCTCTACCATATCAGTAATCAACTCGAATGACTAACAAGAAAATTACCTTATCAAAATAAATAAATTCTAATATACTGCAATCAGTTATTATATGGTATTTACTCATGTAGGGTAAACAAGTGAATGAAATAGTATCCACATATACAAGTTTAATAATCGAAAGAAGACATTTCGAACTCGTAGTGTTCTTCTTCAGACATAAAACAAGCTTCAGAGTCTGTAGTAAAGAAAGCTGTATCACAGACTCTGAAGATTGGCTTTATATGGTTTATATTGGTTTTATTAAACGCGTTCTTTAAATTATTTAACTTATATAGATGGAGACTATTTCATTAACTTGTTTACCCTACAATAAATAAAATAAAAGTCAAATAAAAATTATTTCATTTTTTTTTTGGAAAATATTCAGTAATATTGCGATTATATGAGGTTTTCATTTTTTGTTGTATATATTAAAAATATACAAGAATTTTCTCTCGACAGTGGTCGAGGGCGGTTAAAAAAAGGCAAGGTAAGACAGTTATTGTTATATAACAATATGACTAACAACTTTAATAAACAATTTACTAACCCAGAATAAGAGGTTCGGAAACTCAGGCAGAATATGTTAACAATCATATTCAGCTTGGAGAAAACGATTTTTGATAATAAATTTATATTTTTTATAGTAAAGAATTATTATTTATTTCTTCTTAAAAAGTGGGAAGAAGAAAGTTACTTTTCAAAACTGTCATTAAATTGTAATAAAAACCAGCTTATGACGATATAAGCTTATGACGATATCAGCTTAAGACGATGTAACCTTATTGTCAATAAGCTTATGATGATATAAGCTTATGACGAAATATCTTATGATGATATCAGCATATGACAAAATAAGATTATGATGATTCTGAGGTAAAATGGATAAACAAACAAAAGTTTCTACACAAAAATGAAGTTTTATTCAACAACAACAATGCGTTACGAACACTTTGTGTTCATCATCAGGAAGACTCCTCAAGATGAACACAAAGTGTTCGAAACGCGTTGTTGCTCTTGAATAAAACCTCATTTTTGTGTGGAGACTTTTGTTTGTTTATCCATTTTACCTCAGAATGAGTAAATATCACACAATTACGGATTGCACAACTAATGATTTAAGATTTTGATGATATAACCTTATGATCATATAAGCTTATGACGATATCAGCTTAAGACGATGTAACCTTATTGTCAATAAGCTTATGATGATATAAGCTTATGACGAAATATCTTATGATGATATCAGCATATGACAAAATAAGATTATGATGATTCTGAGGTAAAATGGATAAACAAACAAAAGTCTCCACAAAAATGAAGTTTTATTCAACAACAACAATGCGTTACGAACACTTTGTGTACATCATCAGGAAGACTCCTCATGATGAACACAAAGTGTTCGAAACGCGTTGTTTCTGTTGAATAAAACTTCATTTTTGTGTAGAGACTTTTGTTTGTTTATCCATTTTACCTCAGAATGAGTAAATATCACACAATTACGGATTGAACAACTAATGATTTATGATTATGATGATATAACCTTATCATGATACAAGCTTATGATGATATCAGCTTAAGACGATGTAACCTTACTGTCAATAAGCTTATGATGATATCAGGTTATGACAAAATATCTTATGATGATATCAGCTTATGATGATATGATCTTATGATGATGCAAACTTATGCAGATATGATCTTATGATGATATCAGCTTATGACGAAATATCTTATGATGATATCAGCTTATGATGATATGATCTTATGATGATGCAAACTTATGCAGATATGATCTTATGATGATATCAGCTTATGACGAAATATCTTATGATGATATCAGCTTATGATGATATGATCTTATGATGATGCAAACTTATGCAGATATGATCTTATGATGATATCAGCTTATGACTATATAAGCTTATGACGATATAAGGCAGACATGATACGTCACATATTTTGTGTACACGTCACGATACACGAAATGCCACATATTTCTTTTTTCTGATGTGTAAAATTTTAAATGAAAATTAAATTCTTTATAGAGGATTTATTCTTGTACTCTAGCCAACTACATTTTACAATCAATCAATCATTTAAGAATATAGACTATATTCTTTACAGCAAGGAATGTTGAAAAAACAGTTTCCCTGTTTATTATTTTTCTTACAAACAGGGGTACATTTTTCCTTCGGATTTCTCGGGACATCTTAATTTAAGAAATAATCAAAAATTAACTTTACTGTTAGTAACGTAAACAAGAAAAACGAAATATTTGGAGTTCTTGAATGACAATATTTTATCGCCACAATTCATTTTTGATATGTTTCTGGTTGATGTGAGCGCGTGCGTGTATGTTTTAGTATGTGTATATCAGTTACTCTGTACCATCTCTCCTTTTTAATTCTTTTTCTTTTAACTGACATTGTTATTTTGAAATATTTGAAATTTATTTATTTACTGTGAATCTAAGTGTTTTTCTTTTAAAAATGGCCGAATTTTTGAAAAGACCGAAGAAAGATAATCCCGCGAGAGTATACAAGGACGCGATATGCAAGTATCTACGGTATTCACTTTTGTATTGTTTAACAATGTAATATTAACTTATTAATTATTTCGTAGCAACCAATTAAAACATTATGTGATAACTCTTATCAAGTACGCCATTTTTTCTTTCATCCATTAATTTCAAAATTAATCAATACATATTAAGTTGGCCACATCCGATAAGAGGTATTTATTTCTCTCTTGCGACCTTGAAACTATGACCTTACCTGAGAATTGCGTCACAACGCCCAGTCACGTGTTGGACTCAATCCACGTTGGACCGTTCTCCGGTTCTGCCATACAACTTTCTTTAAGTCATACAATCTCAAACATTTCCTTACTTATTAAAATATGTAACCGAAATAAGAGTCACCTATATTAATAAAAGTTTAAAGATAATATGAGAAGTGTGTACGCGTCATCTACTTCTTAATTACCTCGAGATCATTGGAGAATCAAAAAAACAAAAAACAAAATAAACAACCTGGACTAAGATAATTATCAAGGAGTTTCCCAAGAAGGTTCACCTTTCAGGGGATTACTATATACAAGGCCAGGCAAAATGATCTGACACATTTGTAGATTTAAAAAAAAAGCTAAATAAAGTAAAGAAACAAAAAAGTGTTTTTATTTTCGAAAAGTATATATAATGTAGGGTAAAAATCTAATGAAATGGTCTCCACATATAAAAATTTAATATATAAACAACGCGTTTCGAACACGTAGTGTTCTTCCTCAGGCATTAACTAAAAAATACAATGACACCAGAGAGTTATCTATAGTACAAAGTAAATAAGTACACAAATTAATATAAAATAAAATAAGGCATTTTATATGTGCAGACCATTTCATTAGATTTTTACCCTACAATGAGTAAATACCACATAATAACTGATTGCACTACATTAGTATATATAATGCCATTTTCTTTCATTAGGTTTTAAAAATTAAATCAGTCAAATGAAATCCGTTGTTGTTTACACACTTTTGAAGGTGTTCACGAAAGTTGTTTGTAATTCGGCAGGTCATTTCATGTGGAATGTCAGTAATTTCTTGAAAAATTATATCTTTAAGTTGTTCTATAGATTAAGAGCGATTAATTTAAACTTGAGGTAAAAAAAAAATCGCACGGATTTAAATCAGGTGAACATGTGAGCCAACTGATTTCACTGCGCAATGAGATCTAATGACCAGGGAACATCTCTCTTAAAATCCCCATCGCACTTTGAGAAGTATGGGCTGTTGCCCCATCGCAGTATGGGCTGTTGCCCCATCGCAGTATGGGGTGTTGCCCCATCGCAGTATGGGCTGTTGCCCCATCGCAGTATGGGTTGTTGCCCCATCGCAGTATGGGGTGTTGCCCCATCGCAGTATGGGCTGTTGCCCCATCGCAGTATGGGTTGTTGCCCCATCGCAGTATGGGCTGTTGCCCCATCGCAGTATGGGGTGTTGCCCCAGCGCAGTATGGGCTGTTGCCCCCATCGCAGTATGGGCTGCTGCCCCATCGCAGTATGGGGTGTTGCCCCATCCCAGTATGGGCTGTTGCCCCATCACAGTATGGGGTGTTGCCCCATCGCAGTATGGGGTGTTGCCCCATCGCAGTATGGGCTGTTGCCTCATCGCAGTATGGGCTGTTGCCTCATCACAGTATGGGGTGTTGCCCCATCACAGTATGGGGTGTTGCCCCATCACAGTATGGGGTGTTGCCCCATCACAGTATGGGGTGTTGCCCCATCGCAGTATGGACTGTTGCCCCATCGCAATATGGGCTGTTGCCTCATCGCAGTATGGGCTGTTGCCCCATCGCAGTATGGGGTGTTGCCTCATCCCGCTGAAACTAAACATTCTCCATATCGTAGAGCATTTTCAATTTTATTCTCAAATAAGTCTCTAGCATCTCACAATATCGATCAGAGTTCACAGTCACTGTAACGTTATTACAATGATAATTATGCAATTGCAAATTGCATAATAAATGCAATAAAATGTCATTAGAGTTACTTTTCGAAAATAACAACACTTTTTTGTTCCTCTACTTTATTTGCCTTTTATTAAACATACAAATGTATCATAACATTTGCCTGACCCTGCACATTGTAGCCATGAAAGTTTTATAATTTTTAAAATATAAGCAATTTTTGTTGCATAAATTAATGTTATTATCAAAATATTTACCTGAGAGTGAGTCATGCTGCCTAAACGATAATATACTAAACGAATAATTATATTTTATTTATAAAATTGATAAATATAATTTAAAAATCTGGAGGGGCTTAGACTCAACTTTACTGTAAATAAACTTAATATCAAAATCGTTGACAACAAACTAATAATTTTGTGCTTAAAAGTCCATAACTTCGCTTCTACGTTGAATTTTCAATCCATTCAAAGATTAGATTTTATTTTAGACAAGCATAAATCTACTGTCAAAGTTTCAGCTCGCTATGTCTTATAGTGGGTTTTTCTTGTGACAAAACGTTTGCGCAAAAACCGGTAACAAAAAGATTCGGTTTTTCTAATGTATGAAACGTAAAAGATACGTTGAAATGAGTCAATTCTAAGTAATGTACAGACAAAAAACCTTTCTTTTATTTATATAGATGAGAAACGTGAAATATTGATCAATCTGATATGTTATTAAAATTATGACAACTTATTCAAACTATAACGGTATTAATTGGTATTATTGTGTGATTATCTGTTTCAATTAGTCGAAATTCATTTATTTCAAGTTCATTTGTAGGTTTTATATATGATTGAAATTCAATATTTTTACAATCTGAATGAATATTCGTATCTTCAATATCATTCATGTCCGATTGCTTTGATTGTTATGATTGGATTTTTGTTTCGTCTGTTATATATAGGATTTGTAGTAAGGGTATTGCGATTGTAATTAAAATTATTGCGGGAATAATAGTTCCCGGATTATTCCGTTAACACGGAATTTCCTAAGCAGTTCAAGCTACTCCATAACATAGTACCTTCATTTAGTATTTATCGTAATAAACACTAAACATTTCCATATTACGAGTATACATAAAAATACCAGCAATATTATTATTACCATAGAGATTGTTAGTAACAATTATCAACAGCTAATTTCAATTTTTTTTTAAATGAATATTCTTTCTACCAATAAATTATAGAAAAATACTTTTTTTTTTCAATTTAGTGGATTTGCAATGCAATAAACGAGAAAGAAACATCCTAAACGGTTCCTCTGGGGCACGCATTGCGTAACCAGTATTATGTAAATACAGTTAAACAAGAATAATTTTCTCTCTCTTTTCAGTTTATAAGATATAAAAATTGTTTTACTGATTATTTTAATAAGCATCACTTAATTATGGCATTAAATTAAAATTAAAGTGATTTTATGCAGTCATTACTCTATTCTTTTAATATTGATATAGCTTCTCGACCACTGTTTTTTCAAGTTCACCGAAGAGGTTCTTGAGGATTTTGATCATAAAAATTCAACTGCTGATTATATGCCGACGTTTCGCCAAAAGTTATTTGGTATTTTCTGTTATAATGCTGCTAGATAAAAGCATGGACAGTTAAATAGTGTTTCATCAAAAACAAAGTAATAATTTTTGTAGGTTTTTGTTTTCCCTTAATTTTTTTTATTTTTTGACTTTTTTTGTTTTGTAATTTTTTGGCGTACTGTGTTTGTACTGCTCTTTGTTTTGCTTGAATGCTCTGTATAGAGGTATCCTCCCAGAAGTATTTTTGTAATATTGCGCTTATCTGTTTGAAAATTGGGTTTTGTTCTCTTAATAATTAATAATAAGTAATTAGGTTTAAACAACAATTTTTTTTAAATAATCAATAATAACATTAGGTATTTTATGATCCTTTTGTGGTTTTTTTGTTACTGAATTTTTGTTTTTTTTGGTTTTCTGTTGGTTAGTATTCCGTGGATGTATTTGTCTTGCTCTACTTATGTCGTTGATAAATTGTTTTTTAGCCTTGAAAATGCCAAACAACTTTTGGCGAAACGTCGGCATATAATCAGGAGTTGAATTTTTATGACCAAAATCTTCAAGAACCCCTTTTGTGAACTTATATTCTTTTAATTAGATTTATCAACATATATATTTTTCAAAGATTAACCAATTAAATTAAACGGATACACAAACTAAATAAACTGTATTGACGGAAAGAATACGATTAAGAGAAATCACTGAAACTCACTACTTTACTTTAGATATGTTAGAATTGATACACATCTATCTTCCTGATGACGAGGACATAGAAATATAGTAGTGAGTTTCTGTGTGTCTTTTTGTGAATATAGTTTTTTAAAGTGAATATAGATTAAAAATAAAAAGTTTAGAAGTATTTAGGTAAAATAAATAAATTTAGGTAAAGTTTTAAATGATTTGACATACAATAAATACGTGTTTTTATGGGTACGGTAATATCATACGTATTATAACCTAATCGATTTTTGACATCTCTTTCATTTATAAATAAACTCCCACATTATGCGGGGACAGTGACGTTGAACATGCCAGTTACGTATGAGTAACCCTAATTATGCAATACATTAACAAATGGAACCATCTATATTATAATCCCTTATTTTATATAATCATTGATCCATTCCATAATTAAATTAATTAATGAATTAATTCATTCATTTCGATATTTTAATATCACTTAAGATATTAAATATATAAATATAAATTATATTATATATATATATATATATATATATATATAATATATATATATATATATATATTATTATATATATAAATATAAATTTATATAAATATATATATATACTATATATATATATCAATGATCAAACCACAATAAGAAATGGGAAAACAAGACTAAGATCTTTCAACCATAACAAGCGGTTTTCGTCAGAGTCAAAAACCCATTTGGGTTTTATTCCCATTTCTTATTGTGCTTTGATCATTGATTGTTATTTCACGTGTTTATGTGAAATCTTTTTATTATATATATACGGTACTGTTTTCTTGACCACAAAATAAATAAATACATGCATTTTGTACTAATTATTATTTTAGTAGAATAATTAAGTACTACATAAATTAGTAGAATCGTGGAGTAGAATTTAATGCTTATTTAGCAGAGTTGTCATCTTTGTTTCTGTCGGCGAAGGGAGCTGAATCAGCCAGTCAATAAAATCGTACAACTTTAATTTCTTCCATTTCAAGCTTGCTTCTTCCATGATCCTATTTTTGAAAAATGACAAAGCAGATCCCTCACTGATGTAATAATAAAAGGATCTGATCTTTTATGCGTAAAGTCTCAAGGTTGTGAAGTACAAGGCGAAAAATAAAGCAAAGAAATGGAATATAATAGAGACAATGTCAATATTTCGAATGAAGAAAAAATAAATTAAACACGGAGTATAGCATCTTTCTTATTAGGATACTAGGGTGCAAAAACATAATGCCAAAAAATGAAGGGTTGTTTTAGGATACGTCTGTATTATTTTCCTATTTTTATTGTCATCATTAAATAGTAATATCACCATTACAAATGGTAATAAACATCAAAATCCCTAGCAAACAAAGCAATCCCAAAAGAAATATGAGAGGAAAAATAAAATAAGAAAATTTGAATATAAAAACGTAAAATTATATTAATTATAAGTAGGAAAGGCCATTATACGAAATGAACCAAAATTCTCTTCTCAATAGCAATGAATTGGTACTAATTTAACACAACTTAAGTTTTATTGCTATTTTTTCCCTATATTGAAATAATATTGAAAATATTTTGAAAAAATTTCCCCAGAATGTTCCTTAATTCATGAATGGGCCCTGTGGTAAGAAAGATTGAGAAGCCCTGCAAGGGTCATCATTGCTAGCCATTACTAGATGTAAGCCGAACATATAGGAGAAACGAATGTTCAAAAGAGGTTCTTTTAATTCATGTTTAAAATTTGTATATTTATTGTTTTAAAAGTATTATTAGTAGTAATCCAAAGTTTGTTTTTATTAAACAACAATGTAAATACTGTATTAGAGTTATTTTCCTTATTCAATTCGATTGTTATCTGTCGATAATTAAATCAATTATCCATCTAGTCGAGTTATCATATTAGTCATAACCTTCTTTTTCTGGTTGTCATGTTTTTTTACGAACTTGTTTTCTATTTATTTTTAAAGTATCTCGAATCTGGGGGCGGTGTCTTTGAGGTTTCTTTATTGTGTCACTAGTATTATTAATCCAAGTGATACAACAGCTGTTTATAATAACCTCTCAAGGGACACGGCACAAGTGTCCCTGTCCACTGCTGTCAAGATCACAGCATTCCATAATCAACATCTGTTCTGTTTTTAATCATGACAAGATACCTCTTATCAGCCTTATCAAAACAACATTATTACCTCCGTCATCTTTCATTTCAGAGGTTTTTTTTCTTAACTTCAATAAAATTTACATTTACATGAGTTATATTTTAATTTGTAATTTTGTAATCAGTGAACAAATTTTCTATTCGATATGAACCACCTACGTTTCTGTTTCCAGCTCATGTAAATATAATATTGATGTCTAAAATATGAATTTGAGTTTTAATAATATATTATACAGATTAGAAATACACAGTTTTGAACGAACATTATACAAAATACAGATAAGGAGATGTTATTAAAGAAACAAACTGCATTCATCTCTAAAATCTTGTTTTAATTGTGACCACTTAGTAACATACTGATGATTTTAGCACTCAGACTGAAGTTGTGTGTTACATACCGATTCGACTTAGCATGCATTAAGTGAAAAAAATGCGATAATCTAAAATAGGTAACTTCGTCTTTTATTCACAGGTGTAATTGTAAATCACTATTTAATCATTTATTCCTATAATTGAATTGGCATATTTATATAAAACTACATTAAATGTTTTCGGTAAACTCTACTAATTGTTGTATGTAAAATTATTATGACATTTACTCGTAGTATCTACAGGTTAATAAACATTACTTCAGATTTAATTAATAAATTCCCAACTATAACAAAACATGTATCACATTAATCAAAGGTTAATTTGATTAAGATTAAATGAGGCAAAAATAATTTCATCAAAAAAACTTTCGGTTGAAACTTCATGTAAACAAAATAATTACTTATTAAACACAATATTCCGATTGTTTATTCAAAATGACTTCTTGACAGGTTATGTACATAGTATAATCAAGCTTCGACAACAGGCATGCAATTAATAATGCAGCTGATTTAATTAAAAACACCTTGAGCTCAAGGTCAGGCAAAGATTAAGTGTTTGCAGCCAGGGAGGTGAAAAAGTCAGCTTCCCTAGAGGTTTTTATAAAATATATATTATATAAAGAGTTTACAGTAGCAATTCAATCATATCAACACAGTTAATATTGGTATTTTATTTTTTAGTTGTAATATTAATATTATAGTGTTTTAAAATTTATGCTGATAAACAATAGTGGGTACCAACAGCTATTTCAGAATTACTAAATAAACGAAGACCTCAAATTACTTCCTCTGTGACTTGTTCACCAACCTGTTTCCACATAGATTAAGCACAGGGTAATGGGACACATAAGCGTTTAGAAGAGAAAAAGAAAACGACGTTGGAAATTAATCGAAGAAGAAAATAAACAAAATTAGCGATTTAAAATAATACACTGCAAATAAGATACGGAATCTGTCTTATCATGAAAGTGTTTTTCTCAGATATTATAGTATCTAAAAGATATTTCTTTCTTTTTATGATAATAATTGTAATAGAACTCGCAATTGTTTTACTGGGATGTTAAATTTAACTAATCTGTAATATTTCCCCATTAATTCTATTTTACTAAATGTGAATATCATGTTAAATTAAGCCTGTTATCAATAAGCGTGCTGGCTTTTAGTAATAATAATATTTTCCTAATTCATGAAAATGTAAGACTTGTATTGTTATTCACTAAAAAACATTACTAGCCAATACATTTCAACTCGTTTTTAATGTAATATAAGTTTAAAAGCAGTTAAAATTAAATCAAAAGCTGATTATTTAAATTTAATACGCACTACCAATATTTAGTAAGATATAGAAAAGCAATTGATATATAACTATTAGCCAATAAAGGACTCTGTGATAGAATCATTCCAAAATAGAATGAGGATTGCAATGTGGCTTACAAATGGGCAGAGGATGGGGTCGGTGCGAGGATAGGAAAGCAGGTAAAGACGTAAAACTCACAGAGCGGAGAGATGTTCTCTACCGTAATCTCGTTTAGTGACTACTGAAGCCGGCTGGAGTAGACAGAGCCCAGAGTCGGTACAGTCACGTGTTAGGCCAGGTGACCTTTCCATTCATATCACTCGAATAAAAACTTCCTCCACTATGCAGCGCCACTGTCCAACACAGACTCCGCAAGCACGTCAGCAGAATTTAAAAACGTCCCTTCGAACCACCATCATATTTTCCATTTTTAAACCAGCTATTGCAATTCAAAATGCAAAAATTATTTTCACTGAATATAAGTAATTAATTCATATACTGAAACTAACAATACTTAATATATAATAATAAATCTAAATACATTAGACCAGAGTTTTTCAAACCTTTTTCGACGCCGAACCCTTTTTAGTTCCAGTAACTTTCCCGGGAACCACAGATTCTAATGATTTTAACAATCATATTATAAATATGAATTTCATATTTATAAATATAAAATTCATATTATAAATCATATACCTTTTTAAATAGTATGTTTGTTTAAAAATAATTAAAAAGTAATATGATTGCAATGGATATTTTTCGCATAAAAATTCAAAACTAAAAGATTTTAATTTTCATATTTTCCACAAAACATATCATATTTTCATATAACACATAAAACAGAATTGCTAGCAATTTTAACACAGAGTTTGTTTTGTAATCATTTTTGGCTTTATAGTTGAGAGTTTGATTCTCAAGTTAGCCCCAGCATTAAGTCTACTTCGGTATTTGGTTTCTATGGCAGTTTAAAGGGAAAATCCAGTTTCACATAAGTAAGTAGTGGGAAATGGCAGCCATGTGTGAAGTGCTACTTTTGCAATAGCAGGAAACTCGGGAATCAGATAGTTCCAAAAACTGACAAGTGATTTATCCTAAATATGAATACAATTTTGACCACTTCTACTTAAGGGTATAAAAAGATTTCACATAAACACGTGAAATAACAATCAATGATCAAACCACAATAAGAAAATGGGAAACATCTGGTGAGGGGTTGGGAAGAGTGGTATTATAAAAGGGTGAAAGCGCAGGAAAGGACTAATGTCCAGAAAGGGATGTTTGGGGAAACAAAGGAGTACAGTAAGAAAGAGTAAAAAACTATCCACTAGCTGTCAACCCTCTTAGAAGAGGCTATTGCCCTCGTAACAAAAGTATCCAGTTTGAAGAGACCGTTACTAATGTTTATAATATTTGATCTATTAAATTTAATTAGAGACGATTCAATAATATTTCTTAACAACATTGATTTTTTATAGGTAATAAATTTAGCTCCTGTCCAATCAATATGATGATTTTCATTTTTTATATGCAAGAATAAGGCACTACTTTTTTCCTGTCTACTTACGTTATATTGGTGTTGTTTTACACGTGTCTTTAATGATTTACCAGTTTGACCAATATAAATTTTATGGCAATTTTTGCACGGAATTTTATAAATACCACCGGACTCCAATTCGCTGGGAGAGTTAACATATTACCCACATTATTACGATTAGAAAACATTATATTAAAATCAAGTTGTTTGGCTAATCTTGGAAAGGGGTCCAATGACACATGATAAGACAACACTATAGAATTTGATAATGAAAGGGGCTCTGTTGAAGTATTAGAGAAAGTTTTTTTAGCACCCTTCAAAGCTAAATCGATATAAGAGGAGGGGTATTTTAATGAAAGGGCAATTGACCTAATGTTATTAATCTCTTCATTAAGGAATTCAGGAGAGCACACTCTTAACGCCCACAAAAACATATTTATAAAAACAGAAATTTTAACATTTTTTGGATGGGAAGAATAAAAGTGAACGTATGCAAGAACATTCGTAGGTTTTCTATATACACTAAAGCGTAACTCATTAGGTAGCCTATGGATCAGGACATCTAAGAAGGGCAAATTACCACTTACTTCTTCTTCCATCGTGAATTTGATTGTCGGCACTAATGAATTCAATTTTATTAGGAAATCATCTGTATTTAAAGAATTCGGACAAATGCAAAGTACATCGTCAACATATCTATACCATTTAACATTTTTGGGCAATATTGAGCTAAACATTTTACTCTCAAAAAACTCCATGTATAAATTACATAGGAGGGGGGATAAACAGTTTCCCATAGCAAGACCAAATTTTTGTATATAAAAATTATTTTCAAATTGAAAATGACAATCTACCACACATAACTTAATTAACCCTATTATAGTGGTAGATGGAGGTTAAGGGTAAAAAGGTTAAGGGTATATGTAGATATAAACATCATTCGGTTTTATGATTCACAAGAAATAAGAATAAATCTATACCCACAAAGAAAAAAATTGTAGATAAATGTTTTTACTAAATGTTTTTCACGGAACCCGAAACAGTCCGTTAAGGAACTGGGAACTTCTGCATTACACCATATCCTGATCCCATGCTCTGTCACTCAAACCAGTGACATTAAATGTCAACCAGTTTACATTAAATAAACTTTCAACAACATCTCGATCAAACTTAAGTTATTTTTTTTATCAAACCTTCTACAAACTAAGCCATTTTGAATGATTATTTTTCAAATATAACCTGTAAACAAATGTTTTACTCTGTCCTTAACTATGTACATTATTTCATAAACCGAATAAATAGATGCAATAAATAATAATATACGTTAAGGCATCATGACGGCCTGAACCACAAGGTCACCAGTCTGTGTCCTTGAACACAGAAACATGGGTTCAATTCGGCTACCGATTGTTCATTTGTGATATATATACATTTTGTATTTTGTTAATAACACTACAAAATTTATGGATTTATTAAAAAAAATGATTTGTTACGATCAATAAAACAATTATTAGTACTGAATAATTATGACTTTTTTTTTCTCAATGAAGACACAAAAACAAAACATTTCACATTTATATTATGATATTCATCTTAAATAATTTATAGATACTTATCTGAATATAGCAAAAAAAAGTGACTTTTACTTAATAATCTAAAAGAATCTTCAAAAAATTGTGATGTAGTATCTTAAATGTGTTGAACTACTATTGCTGAATTTCTACAGATACTAAAGTAGTATGAATACTTTACCAAAAGGACAGTATGAATACAGATTATTTAATTTTATCTTCATTTTTTTTATTATTATTAGAAATATCCCTACTAATATTGAAACCTTTATACCAGGGTCAGGCCCACCTGGGGGTTCAGTACGACCCGTGGAATAAATCTAAAATGTTTACTCTAATTTTCTTGAAAACGCGTGTTTTAGTACGCGCAGACTCATGAAAGCAACGCAGCGGTGTTACTAACACTAAGTAGGGGTAGTAATGGAGTGATTAAGCGCCACCAATAGCCTCTAGCACTCAACTCCGACTTTCGGCCTTCACGAGGCTACCCTGTTAACCTGCTGTACGTAGGGACAAACGAAAGAGGAGGAGAAGGTGATCAGGGGCTGGGCTTGACCACCTTCGTTTCAAATCCTTCCTAATCCCCAAAGCCCCTCCTTTTTTCCAAGCTCCAATCTAAGGTGTTATGCGATCCAGACCGAAGGATGGATGATACAGGGGTTAGTTACTGTATTATGAATGGAGTCTCAAGGGTACCCCTTGAGTAAATAGCCTTACTCCGGCATGCGATGCTCTGCTGGAGCGAACAAAATACCACCGATAGAGATACAGGGATTTTCCCCTGTATGATACTAAGGAGAAGGAAGTCCGGAGACAATCCTACGGAAGCGCAGAGGATCTAAAAGCTCTAACTAGTGGGAGGTAACCTCCCACAAGTGCACCTAAGGACCCGAAGAAGGAGAAAGGAAGTTACTTTCTCCCGAAACATAAGTAGCCTGAATGGACATTATCAATGATGGTTTATGCAGATTCTGAAAAGAAGAGGAAGAAACATCATTATACCTGCTGACTGACTGTAAGGCAACTTTGCTGCACAGGGGTAGGTGCTTCGGTGCACTCAACAAAAACTATAGAAAAACTTTTACCGCTGGAACCAGCAAAAGTGCTGAGGTTCTTGGAAGCGTTGAAGCTAAATGCTGGGGTACTTTAGTACAGAAGAGGGGAAATCAATAGTTTTTAAAATGCAGTGCAATAGTCACCCTCAAAAATAAAAAAAACACTAGGTAGAACATTGAACGTCTATTGGTGCATTTTTCGTTTGTTCTCGCACCTTCACCAGTGAAATATCTCTGTCAAAAAGGAGAAAAGTGGATACAGAGTATCAGATCTGAATAAAGATTTTTATAATTGACTTATTCTTTTTTGTAATAATTATTAGTATTAGTAACTAATACAAAGAAAAAAAGCAACTTATTGTTCTACGCAATTTTGCTATGACATTACTAATCCAGTCCACTTGAGATCATATTAAGCCGTATTTAGCCCTGAGACCAAAATAAGTTTGACACCCCTACTTTATACTATAAATTAGATCATAAAATGCAATAAAGGCAAGGAAGGAATATAAAAATATCTGAATAAATTATGCGATTCATCTCATTTCAGATTAATCATTCCAGCTTTTAGGTGTAGAATAATATCATTTCACAAACTTAACATTATGAACAGCATATGAACTCATTTTATTAAATTTTTTAAACTATATAATGTTCTTGCCAGCTGATTATATTAATAATATGTACAAAATGTAACATTTAATATTATGTTAAACATAAAATAGAAAAATTATGTTAAATCATAACATTTATGCATTGCAGCTTTAATTAAAAGTGCTACATATTACAAATAACACGAATTCAAAATCGTCTCTAAGAAATTCGTTGGGGGGCCAGGTTAGCTCAGTGGTTAACGTACTCGCTTCTGGCCTGGTAGTCCGGGGATCGATCGTCACCTAGTCCTCGATTTATTCACGCAGGAGGTAAATATATCTGAGTACATCGTCCCTTGGAGAGGACGTTAAACCTGTTTTGATCTATTACCGTGTACCCAAACCTTTCGGTCATAACACGGAACAAAGCAAAGCAGATCGATGTTTTTTACGTGGTGCCCTTTAGCCACTCCACGGAATACAGACGGAACGACATACAGCCACTCCCCCTGGATTCCGCGAAGCGCCCAAGGTGGACCTCGCGGAGGCGGGCAACCACGACAGACATCAAACCAAAGACGAAAGACATATAAATTAGACATGAAGGACATACACAACTACAACTACTCCCACAAGGTACTCAATATTCCCTTGTGGATGAAACTAAAACTAACACATAACACCGGACATATAAATAGACACATAAGACAAACTACAACTACAACTACTCCCACAAGGTACTCAATATTCCCTTATGGGTGAAACTAAAACTAACACGTAACTCCGGACATATAAATAGACACATAAGACAAACTACGGAGGGCTAATGTAAGAGGGGCAATAGAAACTCAAGGCTCACGATGCGATGGTCAAAACCTTCTTTACTCTACCAACGCTGTACACATATTCGAGAAAGGAGGAGTGCACAATCTTACTACTACCAGTAAAAACATTTCCATATGACCTCGAAAAGAACATTCCAGTGCTTAACATAAACTTAACACGCAAGTCAGCATATCTTTCGCAGTCCTCAAACACATGTCTGACTGTTTCCGGACCCGCACCGCACTCACACACTGGGTCTTCAATTAAGCGGAAGCGATGAAGGTAGTATCTAAAATCGCCATGTCCCGTAAGAACTTGTGTCATCCAGTGGTTGATTGGGACGTCCCTCATTTTCAGTCTAGTCTCAACATCAGGAAAAAAGTTGCGGGTCCATCTACCAGTGGTACCCTCAATCCATCTCGTCTGCCAAAGGTTCAAAGCCCACCGCTTCAATATCTTCTCCCCTGTCACTATATCAGTACCCAAGTCCGGTGCCCACAGGGGAGGTAGTCCTCTTATCAACCTGAACCGCTCCACTCTGAGCTTCAAAAGGATATCAATTGGCATCTGTCCCGAGATTACCTGCGCTGCCAAGGCTGGGACAGTTCTATATCCCTTTATAACTTGTAATAACACTCTTCTCTGGTATGAGTTCAGCAATCTTACGTCAGTTTTATTCAATCTGGTTGCCCAGAGAGGGGCTCCGTAACTTATTATTGAATTAAAAATAGCCGAACACAGGATCCTGCACTGCTTGAACCCCACTCCCCACGTGGGCCTTGATATGCGGCAAACAGATGCAAATGTGGCCGATGCTCTGGCAGACGCCTCTCGCACATGGGAACCAAAATTAAGACCCTCGCTCAGCAATATTCCCAAACACTTCACCTCTTTCTCAAGTGGAAGTCTCAAGCCCCTATAAAAGACCCTGGGTCCACAATGTCTCTGGAATCTTCCCTTCAACATCAACACCGAACATTTGCTAGTTGAGAGGTCTACTTTAGCGTACGCACACCAGTTTGATACTACCTCCAACGCTCTATTCCCCTTTTCTTCTAATTGAGCTCTCGAACGAGCTGATACCAGAATTGTAAGGTCATCTACAAAAGCAACTGGCTTAACCTGCTCCATACATAGGTTCATCAAAAGGGGCTCAAAAGCGAAAGACCATAATATTGGACCTAAGACAGAACCCTGTGGGCATCCCCGCTCCACACTTTTCAGGACTGAAATTGCCCCGGCCCTTGTAACGACATATCTGTTGGTAAAATAGGACTCGACAATTCTGACTATATTACTATGCACTCCAGCCTCTCTCAATTCCCGGATGATAGCTGGTCTCCAAATAAAGTCAAAGGCCCCCCTTATATCAAGGAACATTCCCATTACGTACTTATCCTCGCATCCTCGAACATATTGCCCCAATTCCCACATCGCATCATCGGTCGAAGTACCTGCCTTACCTCCATATTGACAGCCTGTGGATATGGCATTCAATCTCTCGGTCAGACACCTTAGCGCTAGAGCTTCTAGACATTTTCCCATGCAGGGCAATAAGGATATAGGTCGATAAGACGTAGTTAAGGAGGGATCTTTGTCGCGGCTCTTAGACAAAAATGTCACGACGCCCACCTTAAACCTCTCAGCGAAATAACCAAAATGAAAGCAGTCCTTAAAAATACTGAGGAGAGACTCGCCTACAACCGGGAAAGCCTTTTTAATAAAAATTGGAGACAGCCCATCTATCCCTGGTGCTTTATAGTTCCCCTGCCGGCTGAGGGCAACCTCGATATCTGCAAGGTCCCAATCACAGCTGCCAGATAACGTAAGGGGGGCAGCACAGACTCTTCTCGTTGCTTCATGTTCCGGACCCTCTCCTTCAAGGACATCCTGGGGGAAGAAGTATTCCATCAGGGCGCTCAACCTACCGGTCTGTGTGCTCTCGACTCCTGAAGGGGATCTAATGGCAGTCGCAGCTCTTGTAACCTCTACTTTTCCCCTCATAAATCTATAAGGTAAGCCCCAAAGATTGCTTTCCTCCACAAACTTCCTCCATGAGTCACGCTTAGCCTTCCTAACTGCCTTTCTGAAACGCTTTCTCTGTGCTAGGTATACACTAAAGAGCTCTCTTCGGCTTTGGACATTTCTACACCTTTGGTACCGTCTTCTGTGTGCTGCAGTGATGGTTCTAAGCTTGGTTAACTCCTCCGACCACCAAGGAACCGATTTTACACGTGGCCTAATAAACCCCGCCACATCACTCGCCACTCTACACAGAAGTTCCTCCATTAATTCTGTTTTAAAGTCAATCTCGGCTACACTCTCAACGCGGGCATCAAACACCTCCCTATAGGGAGCAAAAATGCTCTTCAGCGTCCTCACAAAACTCTCCCATCCAACACCTCTCGCTCTAAATCTATGCTCTGCAACGAGTCCGTGTGGTCTTACTCCCATAGTGAGGACTATTACATTGTGGTCGCCGACCAAAACATCATCCACAACACTCCAACCAACCACACTATCATACAAGCCCCCAGAGACTGCAGTCACATCAATCCATGATGCTCCATTTGGACCAGCAAACGTAGGCCCCGACCCTTGGGTATTGACAACGTAGCACTCAGACCGGTTCAACAGAGACAGGAACATTTCCCCTTCATCTGTTGATTTCGGCGAGCCCCAGGCAGTATGGTGTGCATTAGCATCAGCCATCAATATATACTCTCTCCCCCTCACAGAGTTCAAGACGTTTTCCAATTCCACCAGTGCTGTCTCCATTGGGGTTCCATACTGTTTATAGAATGATATTAAAACCATCCTGGTTTTAAGGCCCTCCACAGAAACAACGGTAACGTGGCTACTAGAAACCGGCATAACACAGAATTGCAAGCTTTTATTCATCCCAAATATCGCAGCCATTGGATCTTCCGGGGCCTACGCAAATCGTAGCTCTTGTTCCCATTCCCAAATCAGGTTGATAATTCCATGGTTCCTGCACTGCTACCGCAGACGCCCCAATCTGCGAGCAGTACAAGAACAGCTGGTCTGTCGAAAACTTAGACCTGTTGATGTTTGCTTGCACAATCTTAAGTTTCTGCATAATCTGTTTTTTGTTTTAGAATACTGAGCTCTCTTTTCCTTACGGGGCAGGACTTTGTAAACGCTGAATGATTTAAATTCCTGATGTTTTGCCTCTTACAATTTATACACATAGACTTTGTCTTATCTGGGCATAATCTAGAGTCATGCCCTCCTCCGCAGTGACCGCAACTTGGTTCCTGCCGCCGGCATCTAGTAGCCACATGACCGAAACCCATGCATTTAAAGCACTGGCTTAGCTCACTAAACTTATGAACTGGGCAACATCGCCAGTCAAGCCTAACTTCCCCTCTTGTAATTACCTTCTTGTACTCTGATGTCCTCACCGTGCACACCACAGTCATAAAGGCTTTATTCCTTCCGGGGATTTTGAATAGGGGAACCAAACTCATTTCACCGTCGTCATTGTTCCTCCTCAGTTGGTCCTCTAAGTCTTTAAATGAGATATCGCTTGGGACTGACCTTATTTGGACCCTTAGTGGCGTTGCCTCTACCCCTCTTACCAGCAAACCGCACTCATCACTCCGGATGGCCTCTTCCATCTTTTTAGCCTCCAGTGGTGTGGCAGCCGTGAGCATGACACCACCAGAGGTCAGATCTCTCATAGAGTTAATCCTGGCTCCAATTCGACAAGGCTGGAATTTGTCTTTCAGGATCTCATGGATCTTATTATGACTTGAACCTTCATCAGCTTGCAAGGTTACTATTAATACATTCTCCCTTGGAGCCAGGATTATATCCCTTAATCCAACACCACTTTTTTCTACTTGACTCTTTGGGGTATCATTGCTCGCGGCTGTATATGCACTATCCCTAAGAATTTTCCTCTTTCTCCTCTTTCTACTTTTTAAGGCGTGCCACTCATCTGGCTCTTCCCCTGCAGGGATATACGTAGGCTGCACACCTTTACCATTCTTAGGCTCATCTTCAATGGATGTTCCACTACCGATCGCCTTCTCAACAGCTTCTGCATACGTTAGGACCAGGGCCTTACCCGTACTATCCTTCTCGTTTGAAGGACCTGCCTTCCGTTTTTGGGTTAACACACTCGTTAGGGGGAGGGCAGGAATAGACTCCTTCGCTTCCTCTCTCACACTCCTCAGGATGTCAGCCTTTACCTGCGCTGAAAAGCTTTCTATGGCCTCCCTGTTACACTTTGCGGCCGCTACCTCCTGTCTAACAGCTGTCAAAACTTCAGTCTTGAATTTCGCTAGGGCATCACTCATCTCTTCCCTAACCTTATTAACAGCTGCTTGCTCACATTCCACAAGATAAGCCCTATTAGCTGCATGAAGGCCACTCACCTCTTCTTTTAGTGAGGTTATGATGTCTTCCTTAAGCCCACCAACAATATCCCGGATATCATCCTTCACCCTGCCTATAGTTTCATCCTGGTAGCTGGCGAGGGAGGCTCCCCCCCTATATGCTTCAAAGTTCGCCCTCACCAGCCCAACCAATGACCTTAACTCGTCGGCCAAAACAATAAGCTCCCTACCAGTGTCTTTCAGCTTAATCAGCGCAGGTTCCCCTTCCGCTTTTCCCTCCTTTAAAGAATCCACATCCTTATTCATACTACAAACGAGGCTTAAGAGTCTGTCAAGCTTGCAATATGTCGAACCTATACCCATGTCAAAGTCGACAATTAACCCATTCCTATCTGGGGAATCTTTATCGATTTTCTCCCGCTTTTTCATCTCTTCTTCAGGCCCTGGTAGGCTCTCCCTCTCTCTATATCTCTTTTTTGTTTCGGGGGTCCGCAAAAGATCGTCTAGAAACAGGCTGTCATCGTCCGAAATATTACTTTCTGTATGTGCTCGTAATTTATTAATTTCCTTGCCTGCGCTCAATGTTCCCATCGACTCTGATCTTTTAGGTTTATTTTTCATTACTGCTGTGCCTCCAGACACCAAAGCTTTATCAGCGGACACTCTTCTTTTTATGTCAGTGGGGGCAGACACTGGTTTAATGTTCACTGAACTCTTAATAAACCGACCGAGAGCTCCCTTTGGCCTAGCACTACTACTCGTTTTCTCGGGACTAGCTGATTTACCGGTATCCTCAATACCAGATTCATTCCTTGAGGGACCAGGTTGGCTATATTTAATACAACCCTGGCCCGGAGACTCACCACTTTCAAGGTTGGAGCTAGAATTACAAATAGAAGAAGAAGATTTAGAAGTTTTCATAGAAAATCACGCCCACGACCGCGAAGGTCGAACGTTAAACCGTCGATCTCGAGCCTGTAATGATGTCAAATACTCTTTAAAGATCCCTACTCAATATGCACTTGAGTTAGGCAAAATTTAGGACTTCCAATGTACGAGTAGAATCACCGATCAAACAAAAAGTCGGTAAACGGCTGACGTTATCACCCTCTACGAGATCGGTTTAAACAAAAAAAAAAGTAATTAGTTATATTATCTGATTAAATATTTAGTAATTAACACTGAAAACATTCATTAAACAAATGAAACTTGTTTTTATAGAACACTCACACAATAAACGCTAGGTTTTTTTGGAATATTTAATGAGACCAGATGTTCAATATAAGACGTCCCAAATATGAAACGTGCCGTGTGTCCCATGTGAACAGTCGGAGTGTAATATGCTAATAATGTCATGCTATTAGAAAGAAAGTAATTTACGTAAGGTGCAAAAAGTAAAAAACAATTAAGTTTGATATATAATCGACTTAAATTTTTAACTTATAACAGTGATAATTAGAAATATACAACCTGTATTTGGTTAATAATAATAGTAATAATTAATAGTAATAATAATAATAGCTCGCATCTTCCTTCACTACGAATTACTGGTTTATTTAAGCATGTATATTATTATGTAGATCATTAATGTGTTTACGTCATCAATACATGTCAATACCGTCCAAACACAATCGCACTTTTAAGTCGACTTATAATAAAAAGCGACAATTTTTCACGGGCACATGACAGGTTTCTTATCGTAAATAGTTGAAAACTCCCAGTTTTCGTTCAAACGAATTTGCTTCTAAGGTTATTATAATGTTATAATATTATGATTGACCTACTTAAAATACTATAGCCGATTATAACATGTTATAATATAATAATTGACCCACTTAAAATAATATAGGCTATTATAACGTTATAATATAATAATTGACCTACTTAAAATAATATCGACTATTATAACATGTTATAATATAATAATTGACCTACTTAAAATAATATAGGTTATTATAACGTTATAATATAATAATTGACCTACTTAAAATAATATCGACTATTATAACATGTTATAATATAATAATTGACCCACTTAAAATAATATAAGCTATTATAACATGTTATCATCGAATATATTACCTACTTAAAATAATATAGGTTATTATAACATGTCATTATAATATAATGATTGAATTACTTAAAGAAATTTACTTCAAAGGCATCGTAGAGAAGAGTTACTTTGTGAAGAAAAGATTAATGGATAGAATTTCAACAGAATGGAATACGAGAGTAGCAAAATACAAAATTAAATTATTACTATAACTAAACTAAAAAGGATTCATATAGCCATTCCTAATAAACACGTTATACTTTCTCAAATATCATAATTGATAGTGTAACATCTCAGATAGATGTCCATCTTCAAGAGTAGAACTGTAAGATGGACAAGATCTAAAAGAGATTGAGTGAGGAAGGAAATTCGCAATATAAGATGCTACATTTACCTTTGTTTTCTAAAATAATCATTTTATGCCTGCGAATTGCTTCTAAGGCACTGAAATCATAAATTGAACATATGCGTCCTACTTTATTTATAAATATATAACTGAAGTTACACCGAATACCGAAAAGGTCGAATCTGAGTCCTATTGACCCAGACAGTCTGATCACAATGTTTGCTTTTCTTCATCCCTTGATGAGTAACTGTCCTGAGAAATATCGAAATCAAACAGCAGTAAGTTTCTATTTTCGGTTTGAACTGTCTTCAGGTTGGAGTCTCCACGCGTTTTTGCACCAGTGAGCCAACTTTCCCTCTCTTATCTTATCTTATCTCTCCTGAAGATGGTTCAAACCGAAAATTAAAGACTGTAAGTGTATGTTTTTAATTTCTTATGCTTCTTCATCTACATTGAACTTTTTATATATGTCAGTATATAATTTTCGTGATCACAAGAAATTAAGGAATAACAGCAAGAAGTAGAGGTCCTCGAGGTTTAGTCAAAACACACACTTTCTCCTAGGCCTTTTTGATATTTTTTTGTACCATCATCAGGGCTGTAAAAAAAACATACGTCAACATATAGCTACAAAACGAACAAGAAATAAAATACAATTTTATATAATTATTTCAGATTACTGGATCTGTACCACTTTGAAAATCTTTTAAATGCAATCGTCCAAGCTAATGTAATAATTGTATATCAATCCTTGCTCGGTTTGTAACTATATATTGGTGTATGTCTTGATTGTCTGTACAGCCTTGACGATGCTAGGATTTTCTAGGATATATGCTAGGATACGATAGCCTAGGAGTTTCTAGAAAATATATACGCATATATATATATATATATATATATATATATAATTAAAATAAGCAGTGACACATAAACAGAAACACAACAAAGACTCACTTTTCAATATTTCGACCGTAATGGCGGTCGTCCTCAGGAGAAGAAGTGAATTGACTGTCGTCCCTCCGTCATTACGGTCGAAATATTGAAAAGTGAGTCTTTGTTGTGTTTCTGTTTATGTGTCACTGCTTATTTTAATTGTTATTTGTCCTGCCGGACCGTTTTTCGTTTATCATGGTATATATATATATATATATATAAATTAAACACCACAATAAACAAATATATATTAATTACAAGAGCATTGTAATTAATATACATTTGTTTATTGTAGTGTTTAATTCATATATTATATCAAGAGATATTGTTGATTATTAATTTATATATATATATATATATATATATGAATAATAATCAAAATAACACTTGATGTAATAGATGGACTAATTTACCACAATGAAACAATTTTGAAAACAATGCTCTAAGGCCTTTCGTCAACACATCGTCAGAGTGTAACCTAAAAAATTTTTTTTAGTTCACTTGCTCTCTGACGATGTGTTCACGAAAGGCCTTAGAGCATTATTTTCAAAATTGTTTCATTGTGGTAAATTAGTCCACATATATATAAGTACATATATAGGTGTGTTCTCTAATCGGGATTCCGTCAATTTTCTAGGATAAAAAAATCAAACTCTCGTTGCCAACGTTTCGGTTTTATTTAAAACCTTTTTCATAGGCAGAAGTAAGAATTTTTAAACCAAGAAAATGAATTTACATTATTTAAAGGAACAACAATGTTAACCGGACAAAACCTTCGACTAGACAGTCTAGTCGTTTGATTTTGAGTTTGATTTTTTATCCTAGAAAATTGACTGAATCCCGATTAGAGAACACACCTATTCTATCAAACGGTCGATATATTATAGAATCTGCTATATATATATATTAATAGTAGAACTAAACAAATTAATCTATTAAAAGAAAAATTTATTGGACGAGGATACCCTCGTAATATAATCAACAGTTCCGTCGTTCCTGCTGAGAGTATTCACCGCCCTACAGCTAGAAGGGATCGTAGGATTACTACTCCCTTCATTTCTACTTTTTTCCCAGGCTCCCACAAGCTCGGCGCTGTTATTAGGGAGTTCTTTCCTATACTTTCTTCTTCTTCGTCTACTTCTCCTATTTTCAGTCAGTCCCCTACTTTCTCCTACCGTAGACCTTCCAACCTTAAATCCATTTTCACTCATATTTCCAACAGCCCCTCTGCTAGCAGAGGGATGCAGCGATGTGAACGCCGTAACTGCCAAACCTGTCCCCTAATTAACTCCAGTCCTTACTTTACTTCCCCTCTCAGTAACAACTCCTATCCTGTTCCTTCTGATAAATCTTGCACTTCCTGTAACTGCGTTTACCGTTTGGAGTGTACTCGATGTGATGCTTTTTACGTTGGCTTGGCTTCAACCAAGCTGAGCCTGCGTATGAACAATCACAGGGCGTCCGTTTGTCAGGGCAGAGACCTACCCATAGCTATCCATGCTAATTCCCATGACCTCCCTTTCAATGATTGTTTCAGGGTACAAATCCTCAAACAAATCCCCGAGTCTAATTCCCATGTCACCCTTAGAGCTTCTGAAGAGGCATTCATATGCCTCCTTGGGGCTCGTTCTCCTCCTGGTCTTAACCTGTACCGTTAATTAATTATTATTTTTTATAATTTTTTTATTATTATTATTATTATTTTTATTATTATTATTTCGTATTTTATATACTTTTTATCTTGTTTTCTAAATAAATATTGGAGGGATTTCTGTTTTTCCTCTCCTCCGCTGGGGGGCAGCATTGCAGTGGTTCCACGAGTTACTCTGGAGGCCAGTAGCAGTTTGCTTCTCAACGCGAGTACTTCGCACTTCTTCCCGATGACGACGGATGTCGAAATATCGAAGTGAGTTCTGTAGAGTCTTTCTGTGTTCTTTTCTATGTGTTAAAGTGTATATATATATATATAGTCCGCTGGACCAATGATCAAACCACAATAAGAAAACTCTGACGAAGACCGCTTGTTACGGTTGGAAGATCTTAGTCTTGTTTTCCATTTTCTTATTGTGGTTTGATCATTGATTGTTATTTCACGTGTTTATGTGAAATCTTTTTATATATATAGATATTTGGTGTATATAGTTGGTATAGGGAAATATATACCGCAATATTTTCTTATCTCGACCCAATATATTCAACACTACTTTACTTTCTTTATCGAGGTTTGGTCTAGTATCAAATAGATAAAAACACCTTTAAGCCATGTTTCGTTTAACGAATATTCATTAAACTGTTACTAAAGGCAGCACTGTAGTTTGATTTGAATACAACGGTCATGTAAAGTTTTCTAGCAATAGAGATATACGAAGGTAAACATGTAACACATATTTCTTCATGTTAATGTAAATATTTACTGAATAAACTCCTGAAGATGTCTACAAATATAGACGAATTGTTATCTTAACCATTTACTGTTTGATACTAGACCAAACCTCGACAAAGAAAGAAAAATAGTGTTTATCTATATATATGTATGTATATTATTGAAAATGACACTAAACTTAGCTGATACCTGTTTCTTCACAAGCTTCTCAATTTTTCTAAATAACACTCTCGTTATTTCGTCTACACAATAAAGTATACCTCCTATAGTGGACACGTTTCGATTGATCAACATTCATATTTAGGACGTGAATAACTTCTTGGGTGCATATATTTCAATAATGCACATGTTAAGACCATTTATATTGTGGTTTGATCATATAAATATGTATATATATATTGTTAACAAGGCCTTGACTACTGTTAGACCAATTCCATGAAAATGGAAAACTTTATCAAATTAAGCAAAATTTACGTATTAGTCTTGTCGTATTGAATATTCTAACACGACTACTATGAAAATATAAAAAAATAACCAATTCACCACACCTACAATATTATTGTTCACGCATTGAGTTCTGTTATACCAATTTCATAAAACTGTAAATCTTTTCAAATTAAACAAACATTACGAATAGTCTTGTCGTTTTGACTATTCAAACATGACTACAATGAAAATATAAAAAAATAACCAATTCACCTACCTACAATATTATTGTATACGCCTTGACTACTATTAAAAAAATTCCATGAAAATGTAAAATTTTAAAAATATAACCCACAATTCATTTGGTTAAATAACCAAATAATTGTGGTAAGTAAGTAAATATGATATTAGATGTTCAAAACGCACTAGACAGCACCGTTGAAGTATTTTGTCATACTTATTTTCTTTGTTTAAATATATAGACCATGATTACTCTGTTTTCATAGAAGACGCTTCATAATAGTCAAATGTGACAACTAATATGGCAAGTTTACATAATTTGATAGAAGTTTTCATCTTCATAGAGTTCGTGTGAAAATAGTCGTAAAGTGAAGTTTAATGCAGTCAATTTTCGGACTTTTACATTTTCCTTTAATTTTGATAGAAGTTGCTTCAGAATAGACAATTATTATTACTAATATAGTACGTTTTGCTTAATTTGGTAAACGTTTTCATCTTCATAGAGTTCTTTTAAAAAGAGCCGAAAAGTGAAGTTTAATGCAAGAATTTTTAAAAATTTCATATTTTTTCGGTTTTCATAGAAGACGCTTCATAATAGTCAAATGTGACTACTAAGATGGTAAGTTTACATAATTTGATAGAAGTTTTCATCTTCATAGAGTTCGTGTGAAAATAGTCGTAAAGTTTAATGCAGTCAATTTTCCGACATTTACATTTTCTTTTAATTTTCATAGAAGTTGCTTCAGAATAGACAAAAATCATTACAAATATAGGAAGTTTGCTTAATTTGATAAAAGTTTTCATCCTCATTGAATTCGTGTGAAAATAGTCGGAAGTGTTGTAAGATACAGTAAATTTTTGAACTTTTATATTTTTTTTTAATTTTCATAAAAGTCGCATCAGAGTAATCAAATATGACTACTAATATGGTAAGTTTGCTTAATTTGATAAACGTTTTCATTTTCACACGTTTTCTTTTCATACTGAAAAAGTAGAGTTCTTTTAAAAATAGTCGAAAAGTGAAGTTTAATTCAAGAATTTTTCAGAATTTTATATTTTTCCTGTTTTCATAGAAGACGCTTCATAATAGGCAAATGTGACTACTAGTATGATAAGTTTACATAATTTGATAGAAGTTTTCAACTTCATAGAGTTCGTGTGAAAATAGTCGTAAGGTGAAATTAATGCAGTCAATTTTCGAACTTTTACATTTTCCTTTAATTTTCATAGAAGTTGCTTCATAATAGACAATTATTATTACTAATATAGTACGTTTGCTTAATTTTATAAAAGTTTTCATCCTCATTGAATTCGTGTGAAAATAGTCGAAATCTGAAATTTAATGCAGTAAATTTTCAATGTTTTATATTTTCTTTTCATTTTCATAGAAGTTGCTTCACATTAGACAAATATGATTACTAATATGGTAAGTTTGCTTAATTTGATAAAAGTTTTCATCTTCATTGTGTTCTTTTAAAAATAGTCGAAAAGTGAAGTTTAAGGAAAAAATTTTTCAAAATTTTATATTTTTCCTGTTTTCATAGAAGACGCTTCATAATAGTCAAATGTGACTACTAATATGGTAAGTTTACATAATTTGATAGAAGTTTTCATCTTCATAGAGTTCGTGTGAAAATAGTCGTAAAGTGAAGTTTAATGCAGTAAATTTTCAAACTTTTACATTTTCTTTTAATTTTCATACAAGTTGCATCAGAATAGACAATTATCATTACAAACATAATGAGTTTGCTTAATTTGATAAAAGTTTTCATCCTCATTGAATTCGTGTGAAAATAGTCGAAACCTGAAATTTAATGCAGTAAATTTTCAATGTTCTGTATTTTCTTTTAATTTTCATAGAAGTTGCTTCACAATAGACAAATATGATTACTAATATGGTAAGTTTGCTTAATTTGATAAAAGCTTTCATTTTCATATTATTCGTGTGAAGATAGTCGAAAAGTAAAGTTTAATGCAGTAAATTTTCGAACTATTACATTTTTTTTTAATTTCATAGAAGTCGCATCAGAATAGACAAATATGACTACTTATATGGTCAGTTTGCTTAATTTGATCAAAGTTTTCATTTTTATAGACCTCGGATGAAAATAGACAAAAAGTGAAGTTTAATATGAGCAGTCATATTCATTCGACTATCCTGAAGTGACTTATATGAAAATTATAAAAAAATATAAAAGTTCGAAAATTTACTGCATTTTACATCTCTTTCAACTATTTTAGCACGAATTCTATGAAAATAAAAACTTTGATCAAATTAATCAAACTTACCATATTAGTAATCATATTTGATTATTCTGAAGCATCTTCTATGAAAATTAAAACAAAATATTAATGTTCGAAAATTTACTGCACTAAACTTAGCTTTTCGACTATTTTTAAAAGAACTCTATGAAGATGAAAACGTTTATCAAATTAAGCAAACTTACCATATTAGTAGTCATATTTGATTATTCTGATGCGACTTTTATGAAAATTAAAAAAAAATATAAAACAAAAAAAATTACTGTATTTTACATCACTTTCGACTATTTTAACACGAATTCTATGAAGATGAAAACTTCTATCAAATTAAGTAAACTTACCATATTAGTAGTCACATTTGATATTAGTAGTCACTATTCTGATGCCACTTCTAGGAAAATGGAAAAAATATAAAATTTTGAAAATTAACTGCAATAAACTTCACTATTGCACTATTTTCACAGGAAATCTATGAAGATGAAATATGAAGGTTTGTCATGAAGGTTAACACCCGAGTTTACTGCAGTACATTAACCGTCTCCATTAACATGTCGCGCTGATTTTTTTTTTCACATATACACATAGTCAATGCAGTCCAATATCCACCTGTTAATTTCATATTACTGTTTATGCTAATTTGAGCAAAGTATGCGTAAAAGAGAGACAATTATGAGGGATCAGACAGACAATATGAGATTGTATATATGCGAGTGAAACATTAAGAGAGAGAGCTGAACCATTGGCTACTGAGCAGATCCAATATCCACCTGTTTCCTCATATATTACTGTTCATGCTCAGTAAAAGTCTACGTAATTATTGAATTATATTACGTAGTAACGCAATGAATTATATTTCAAAAAAGAAGTCAATACTATAATAATATTTATACACATAAATATCTTTTCGAAAAAACTTAAAGGAAAAGGTAATAAAAGGAACTACACCTGAACTTAGTTCAATATTCACAATAGTTTAGCAACAAACAATTTATACATATAAAAAAAAAAGCATATGAAGTATGTATAAACTATAGGCACAATAATTAATTGGCTTATTAATTATACAGATTATACAATAGAATTAATTTCGTCATAACAAGATGAATAAACATTTATATAACATAACTGTAACAAGCGGTAGAAATATCACAACAGAGGAATGACTTGCAGCAAGCTTCGTTAAGATTCAAAATACTGGTATTAACTTCCTTTATCTCTAGACTACTATTCTTCAAAACCACTATCAGTCTTTTATGGTTACAATAAGAACAGGTTACAGAATAACAAAATCCTCACATCATTTTCTACAACAGATTCTATTTTCATCAAAAGAATTATTTAGGAGCTGTATTTTTTAACTCAAAACTAATAAATAAATGTATTGAAATATTCAAAATTAATACATTTAAAGTTTCTTAAAAAGAGATCATAGTGGCATTGGTTGACAAAGAATATTGTATGCCAAAGATTCCTTCAATAATTTTCTAAATAACATAGAAATATAATTTAAATTAAATTAATATTAGAAGAATTAATAATATTAGAAGACAACTTTTTTACTTTCTCGATAAAGCGTCTATGAAAAAATTTAATGTTCAAAAGGAATAATCTAATTGTTCATGTATAGAAGAAGCATTATCCATGTTTAGAGCTTAATAAATAAGTCTTTTGACCATGAGTTGATGAAAAAGGATTTTTTAACTGGACATTTGGAAATAATCTGTACGGTATGAAAAACTATTCATTTTCTTTGCAATTCAAATATCTGTGAGAAATACGACTCAGACTGAATTAATATAAATCATAGGACTAATCAATTTTAAAATTAATAACTGTTCTAAAAAATTAATTAATTTTAACGGAATGAATATCTCTAATAAAAAGGATACACAAATCGTTGTAGGAAAAACTTTGTAAGAGGCTGTTTAAGAATTCTAAATTAAAAGAATTATAGTCTTACTGTAAAGTTTATCCACCATCTAAATTAATTTAACAAATAAAAAAAGTCTGAACTGCCTAAGAGAAGAAGGAGAAAAGAAAAAAGTTATAACGCAGAGTTTACACTGACTTCGTTAAACTAAGGACTTCGCTAAATTCAAAAGAATTTACATGACCAGGTACAGGGCCTGTAGGAAGGTGTGAAACACGGGGAAACTCAACCACTGCTGGGCCTCCCCCACCCACAAGTTATTATATATATATAATATTGTTATATTGGTTATTTTGTGCAGGTATTAGAAACAATAAGAGCTTAGGGGTTTCAATTTTTACAGACTAACCAATGAACAGGTCGTTTGTCTAAGGTCACTAACGTCGTCTTGCGGTGCTTCCGAAAGTGCGCGACCCAGGACGGTTGCCCCAATTCACCCTAGCTATAGGACGGGCTGACCCCAAAGAGAGGTGGATTAAAACCTGAACTTCGAATGCATTTGGGCCTAAAAAACTAGCCAGTTTTTCTTGTATTTCGCAGCATATAATCCAGGAGTTGCGCCCTCTGAATGAAGAAATGAAATAATCTTCACGAATAAAAGCAATAAAACTCCTGATACAGGCGCACACTTCCGGCCGAGTATTTAACAGACTCCTTGAGCGAATATCATTAGTTAGGCTGTAAAATTATGGAACTGGGAAAGAAATTATTAAACAGACTGATAAATAAAGGTCGTTGTTTCGCTTCACTCTTGGATTTATTGTGTCGTGTTTACTCAGAGTGAAATATAAGATCTCGACACCTACTTTAGGTAAACACCTGATCAACAGAGCCCAGGAGAACTGAGAACAATAACAGGATTTTCAAAGATTGAAAATTAAGAGATTGTCATGCACTTTCCCTGCATTATATATGGAAAAATAAAATGGTTGTCAGCAAAATATAAACTATTTTCAAATAGTTCACGCTCTTAACTATACGGCACGCCAACATATGGAACCTGATTATTGTCACAAACCAAAGCCATAAATAGGGTTCCGATCAAAATCCCCAATCTTAAAACACCAAACATAAAAAATTTAGTATCACGAATACATCAAAATCCTGAATTATTAGAAACCCGAAAGTTATTGCAGTGGTTGTACTCATGTTTACAACAGAATCCCCTCCGTCGGGGGAGGGTTTATCCTGTATGTCCACAATGACCATACAATGACGAATGAAAATTAAAGGATAACCAAGAACTCAAGATTCAAGATCAAACAATATGCACATAATTTAAAGGATTTTCAAAGAATAAAGTCATTTTAACTTTCTCTTTCACCCTTGGATTATTCTTATTTCTGTTGTTTGGCAAGTTTAGGGATTTATAGTGGTTGACCATTTTCCATTGTAATTGTATACAGGTCATAGAAGACTCCTGCCAGAAATCTATTCTTACTTAGTACTAAAAAATATATTTATGTATATATAACAAGTGATAATAATTTTAACAATAAATACGTGAAAACATACACAGATCTGTGTATGAAAGCAATTTATTCATTATGATTAGAGAGGAAAAGAAATACTAAGTCATCCCACATACACACACACAAAACTATTTAATTACGTAAAGCGTTTTTCGAACACTTAATGTTCATAGTCAGGTTACATGACCTTAGTGAGGCAGTTGTAACCTGACGATGGACACTAAGTGTTCGAAACTCGTTGTGTATTTAAAAAGGATTTAAAGCCTATTTTTGTAGATGACTGGGAAGACTTAGCGTTTCTTTTCCTCTCTGATCACGAGTAAATACCATACAATAACTGATTGCATATCTCGTGAATTTATTCATTGTTACCATTTTATCACATGTAATTTTTACTTTAAATCCCGATAAATAATACTAAAACAGAAGTTTATCATTCTCTTCCACTGGAAATCAAATAATAAGGAAAAGAGTTTTTAAAATTACATAACATGGTAAGCGTGAAAATCTTAAAAGTCATTATGACTATGACAAAATCATTACTTTTTTATCATTATCACAATTAGGAGAAAAGATTGAGCAAACGCTGCTAGTGACTCATCAAATAGGGATTCAATTTTGTAATGATGGTGTTTGGTGGAATAAATGAAAAGTAAAACTTCTGTTAAAATAATAAAACTTCTGCTAAACGAGGTTGTACTATGTATTTCACTAATTTTAAATATTTATGTATGTGAAAACTAACAAAGAATGGAGGAAATAAATAAATATTAGACGAGAGCTAAATAAACTTCCTTCTTGTTTAAGCATTTTAATGTCACTAAGAATTTACACCGATATCGCAATATCGGTAGATGGTTAAATTATTTTCTTTCATAAATAAGTGATCTAATTTACTTTTTCAAAATCATGATAAAACAAAAAGAAATAACATAGTTAATCTAATTCACTTATTACCTCATGTTTAGTCAACGGACATGCGTTCAGGCTTCGAAGATTAAAAAAAACCCTCAATGATAACATTAATTTAACCTCTTTCAATTTTATTATAACATTATTTAATAAAATACTACTATTCTACAACTAGAATCTAGGAATTATCACAGAAAATCAAACAGTGGCCTAGTTTATAGTGAAAAATTTACAACCTTCAGAAAATACTGAATAGCACTTGCCAAGATATAGTACAGTGATGAATTATATAAAAATGTATTCTTCAAATAAAAATTCATAATACATCGCCACTAATGAGTTTTCTCAATTAATTACAACTAATTAAATGCAAACACACAAGGCATATCAAGTTTGTGCTCGTATCATTCATGTGTAATTTCGTTCTCTAGAACCAAAACTAAAAATTTAAAACGGAGAACAAATTGACAACATATATGTACATATGAATACATTTATATGTACATATCAATATACACTTTTATGAAAAAAATTAATAATTCTGGATGTCAATAATTAAACAATTATTTTCCTCCACCCCAAAGGTAAAGTTATAAACTGAATGATGATGAGAAACTGAAAAAAATAAACGTTTGCTTAATCAAGAGTATACAATAACTAAACTGGCTTCATTTTTAATTTCTTAAATCAGAAGGAATAATTTTTTTTTAATAAATTAAAATAATTTTGTTTGTCTTATAAATACTTTAAATTATATATTCTGAATAAATACTTAATTTTTTATTAGTGTCACCAAAGTAAAATATGAATATAAAATAATAACAAAAATATTGAATACCAATAATTTATGATAAATGAAATAATTGTTTGTATTATTCTACATAAATATATAAAACGTATTTAAAAAGTACACTAATTCCAAATCTATTTTAATATTAAATCGGAAAAAACTATATAATTAAAATAAATATAAAATAATTATTTGTATATAATTTATTTTGTATGTTTTTGTATTATAAAGACTGTAAAATAGACAAATTATTTATATATATATATATATTTTGTTCGCAAATTAATTTGGTTTCAGTTATTTCAATTTACCCGGACTTATATTTCTGGATATAAAGAAAACATCAACAATGTTGAAACCATAAGATTATAATAATCAACCTCTTATCCACGAATATATTAAAACAAAAGTCTATTTTTGTTATAAGTTCGCTTCAGATCCGATACTACAGAGGTGAATGCGTTTGTATGGAAACTGCACCATCCAGTTTCTCTGAACAAGCAGACGAACTTGCGAGGGGAGCTGCTCAGAAACCGCATATAAGTCCAGAACCATATTGTGGTATACGACAACAAACACACTATACAAGAACTCCTTAGCAAAGAGGATAGAGAAAACAGGAAGCAATACTGGGATTTTCTCCAAGGACACAGACAATCAAAGATACTTCTCAATAAGTTTGAGAATAGGCAAATCTTTGATTGTATGGAAAGGAGCAGGAATAATCTAAGGATTTTAACCGGTTTTCTAACGGGTCACTGCAAACTTAATGGCCATCTTCGTAAAATGGGCATTAGCAATGATGGTTTATGCAGGTTCTGCAAGGTTGAAGAAGAAACACCTGTGCATCTGCTGGCTGATTGTCAAGCCACTGTGTTACACAGAGGCAGGTGCTTCGGAACACTCAACAAAGCCATAGAAGAGCTTTTACTGTTGGACCCAGCAAAAGTGCTGAGCTTCTTCGAGGCGTTGAAGCTAACTGGGTTACTATAGTACACAAGGGGGGAAAGTACAATAGTTCTTAGGACGAAGTACTACAATCACCCTCAACAAATAAATAAATAAAATAAATACAGTTTCTCCATATCAAAAACAAATTATGCTTAAGAAAATGTTGCTTTAACATTCTTCAATTAAAAATACTTTATAAAATGTAATAAGTATTTTATAAAATAAAATGATGCATCAAATCGATCATTTTTTTTCATTTTCAAACTCTTCATGAGTGAATTATTATTTTTTACCAAATTCTACAAATATCCTTCAATTTACCAATTTTGACATTGTTAAAGGCACTCAGGATGACATCCGATATGATTAAAGTACATTAAATAATATGTCATAGTAACACTTAGTCAGAAAGGACGCTACCTTACTGAGTAATTCATAAATCAATAATATTACTTATTATATTTCATGCAAACTTCGATTGATAGAAAATAAATTAAGCATTTCTACTTGTTTTTTTTTTTTATATTTATACTTCAGAAATGAATACTCCATTTTTAAAAGTCATTCGCAGATTTTCTGCTATTGGAGTCCTGAAATGTAACACCCACGATAAACGTGGGATGTTTGTAGTACCAAAAAGAGATATATTTATCATAACTTTATGATAGTATAGGTGAAAACAAAACTTTAAGAGATGTCATTGCAGAAAAGCAGATACGTTTTCCAATATATTATCATCAAGGTAGTGGAAATAAATTATATATGAAATATAATTTTGTTTCGCCAGTTGACTAGAAGAGATGTAGCTAGGTTAGAAAAAAAAAAAAAAAAAAAAAAGGAGATTTGTGAATAGTCAGGAAGAATATGAATTGAAGGAGCTATGAAAAGAAAACAGCAAGTGCCAGAGCAGCTCTTGCTCGTACACTCTTGTGTTGATCACTGACCAGCTGGATGAGTCGAGAGACCAACCCCTGCACATCGAGCGAGCCTCTCATCTCATCTGTAAAGCTCTTATACAGGACACCTGCACCAACAAACAGTGATCAAGCCAGTTCTTCAGTTATATCGCCAAAAAAAAATACAAAACTATCATCTTATTACTCTATTAATGTTCAAATAAACATGAAAACAAAAAGTTATAACTTATTATAAAAGAGAAAAATGAAACAAACCTGCAAATAAAGCAGCACTTCCACGTATGTAATGCCAGTCACTTTTGGTATATGTAATACAAGTGAATAACATGTTTGAGGCACTATCCTCCAATTCGGATACCTGTTTAACGACAAAAAATAAAATCATAATTTATCTTAATCGAAGCATAATGCTCTAGGCCAGTGATGGCGAACCTATGACACGCGTGTCAGTCTTGACACGCAGCATCATTTATGGTGACACGCATCTTCAAAATGTGTGACAAACATCCAAAATGTGTTATTAATAATAATATTATTAATTCTGTAAATAATAATTAGTACTTTGTTTCTTAAACTAAATGTGTATGTACAAGTATAAGAATATTGCGTAACAAATATACATATTAAAAAATATTTAAACATATTGTTTTAATATTTATATTAATATAAAAATGGTAAATTCTGAAAACATACTGAATTCTAAATGCTCAAATGTTAAAATTGGTTTTTGTATTTTAAATGGCATGAAACAAATAATTAATTTACAAAAAAAATAATACTTATATTTCCTTCTTAGTTTTACTTTATCAATGTGTGACACGCCACGAAAATTATGTTTCGATTTTTCAAAATTTTGACACACTAAACTCAAAAGGTTTGCCATCACTGCTCTAGGCAATACCTTTGGTAGTATTTAAAAAGCTTCCTTAAAACTACTCAAGTTTTGGTTAACTTATTATTCTTTCCAAAGAAACCAATTCCTCATAAAGGCAATAACACTAGATTCCCCCAAAAATGAAAATTTATTTTTAAAGTTTTTATCTTAACTAAATAGAGTTCATACAGAATTCAAATTGATAGTCGCATGAGAAAATTGATAACAATAAAATAAGTTTGTATATGCTGACCAGTGTTTAGAGTGTGTCGAAATGAGAAATAAGTACAAAGTGATTAGTGATTTATTAAATAACATGATCACCAAAACTAACAACAAAGCAGCCTTGAATCATTTGCTTTTAAGGATATGATTTAACAAAATAGGATATGCAACATTATTTTATTTCTTACTAACGATTTTCATTTGAAATTCCCTATAACTGCGATAACTCATGAAATCAAAACACTTCTGATTCTGTAGTACTTATTGCAACCCCAAACAGAAAAACGATAAGCTTAAAGTGGTCACACGTCATGTAGCCCTAACAAGTTGGCTATTTTGTAATAATAGTACATGTGAGGAGCAATACCAATAGAACAATGGAAGTATGATTTACCCAACACAAGATACGCATTAGACTCGTGTAATTTATATTTACGAATAGAAGAAGATTATTAATAAAAATTAACGACAAAAAATGAAATAGTTCAGTTGAATTAATTAATATATACAATTCATGCTTAATTTAAAAAATGAAAGACATTTTTGATAATAGCAATCATTAACGTAAATGACTCGCTGAACTCGCCATATTTGGCTACTCCAAACAGTTCTTTCTCGCACAGAGAAGGTTGAATTTTCAGATCTTCAATTATAAAAAAAAGAAATTCTGCTATTAATTTAAGTCAGAGATTTTTATAAGTTTGACTCTGTAAGCTAACTTATTGACTGGTAATTCTTGTTAAATACCATTACTCGTTAGCTGCTAATACTCTTATGCTAAAACAATTCAGCATAAACATATGTTTCAGATTAAATCTGAGGTATATGAATTTGAGATTATTCAATGATAACAGGAAAAAAATGAATGAGATCTTACAATGAGAGGGCATATAGCAGCGACGAATTGATCAAAGTTCAGTATACCGTCATCAGGGAGGTTTTTAGACAACATCTCTCCAAGTTTGCTCGCTTTCAGAACTTGACTCGTCTCCCGCAAAGCAAATTTTGAAGCCTGCATCAAATAGGTATGCTTTCAAGAAATAATAATCACATTTCATATCTAAACATTCAATATCTCACTAGCAATAGTACACTAACAATAGTATATACACAATTCGATTAGTTTTGCTGGTATTTACCTATCAATATAGAGGATCTGCTCAAAAAGGATCTTAAGCCTAACATCTTTACACTACCTTAACCCAAATTAAGCCCTTTTCTTTAAAATTGCTCTGATTGCTACAGCCTGACCCTTCCTCTTGATAACATCCAATTACTCTATTACCTAGTGTTTATCGTGAATATAAATGTATGCATAACAAGATTTCACATTGAAGTAAATACGTGAAATAAAAATCCTGCACATCTATTACGGTTAGGTTTCATTAAAAGATTCCAAAGTTTTGGGATATACTCGGACTAGAGGTAAGATTTTAAGTCCGGGCCCAACCCGACCCGAACATAAATCAGAAAAAAAAAACTAAGATATTTCAACCGTAACAAGAGGTCTTCGTCAGAGTCAAATCGACAAGATTTCACTCTGACGAAGACCGCTTGTTACGGTTGAAAGATCTTAGTTCTTTTTTCTATTTTTTTACTGTGGTTTGAACGTTGATTAATCTATGTATGTATATTAATTAAAATAATTAATGCATAAGTTGAACATGAAAATATCCGCCTTAAATGAGAGTATTTTGATCTATTAATCAGAGGCTCCATTCATAGTGAAGTCCTAACCGCAGTACTTCAGATTCGATCCCATTATGTTTTCTCGACCAGGCCTCTAAGGGATTGATTGTATTTCTGCTGATAGAATCCCGCATTCCGCTCAGAGTTAATCTCCCACTTCTCAACTTTAAGGAAGAATCCTTGAGCAGGTGTTAAGGTATACGGGGTTTAGATCAGCACAAAAAGGTTAAAACCTTAAAAAGTGTGGGCGTTGGAACAAACAAACAAAGTATAGGTAGGATCAAAAGGTTTCTCTCTATGTTCATGAAACAAATTGGACGGACTTCTAATTTATTATCTTTTGCATAGTTTGCCAATTGGTAATGTGGCATCTTGAAAACTAAATTAAAAAAAAAAGTCACAATAAGTCTTCCTACTGTGTTCAAGGTCCTACTGAGATTTCAAGGTCTCTTCTGAAGAATTTGAATAAAGTCCTTTCTTAATATCCTGAGAAGGGATATGCCTCTATGCGTGGTAAACACAACCTCTGCTGTGTTGTGTTTAGGACCAAATTTCGTCCTAAAATAAATAATTTGGATAAAACAGATGACCGAGATTTCCTTGGTTGGTGGAGAGTAAACTCCAATATATATTATTGAATTGACCGCCAAGTTCCTTTTCTTTCTATATATAGAGCATCCTTTCCACAATCCAAGACAATTACCTTATGAACCAACCGGACTTTTTCTGCCATTCACCGCACTTTATAATGAGTTGATGTCCACTTCCGATTCTTTACTAAGTTTGACTTTCTCTAGTGTCTCCTGCACATCTATGACGGTTAGGTTTCATTAAAAAATTTCAAAGTTCTGAGATATATTGGGACTAGAGGTAAAATTTTTAAGCCCGGGCCCAAATCGACCCGAACATAATAATTGACATTTTGGGCCCGACCCAGCCCGAAATTTGGGTCTTAACCCAAATTAAGACTTCTTCTTTAAAATTACTCTGAATGTTACAGTCTGTACCCTTCTTCTTTGATAACCCGAAATTCTCGTCGGGTAAGGTACAAAATGTCAATTATTGCGTTGGGTCGGGTCGGGTTGAATTTCTCTCTAGCTAGGTTTTTTTTTTTTTTTGTGAACGAGAACACCAAGAAATTCTCGTTCTAAAATGAATAAGTAGGATAAAACAGATGATTTCCTTGGTTGGAGAAGAGTAAACTCCAGTATATACTGGAGCCCAATTGGGCTCGGTTGGGGTCGGGCTTTAATGCCCCCAGACCTACGTCGGGTGGGTCGGATGTTTACGCCCGACAAAAAAATGTTTTAATATTCAACAGACGGAGTATACTCACCATTTAGAAGTTTTTAAAATTACTTCTTCCAAGTTATCCGTTACATCTCTAGGTTTTGATAAAATATTTCAACATAAGTCTTTAATGAAATTCAATTCCAAACTTTAGGAATTTTAAAATATTTGAATTGAATATTATTGAATATTTAAAAATATATATATTTACAAAAAAAATGTCAAAATCTACAGAAATCATAGTTACCATCCGATTATTATTGGGGGACAGGCTAGCTCAGTGGTTACGTGCTCGCCTCTGAACTGATAGGACCGGGGTTCGATTCCCACCTGGCCCTCGATTTATTCATTCGGGAGGTGAATAAATCTGAGCACATCATCCCTCGGAGAAGGACGTTAAACCGTTGTACCGAGCCTGTACGATGTCAGGTACTCGTTAAAGATCCCTACTCTAAATATACTTGAGTTAAGCAAAATTTACGAGTCCCACTGTAGAATCAACCTTTAATGTATGGTATCACAAAGGACCAATTTTCGGCCTATGTGTGTTTCCTTGTGGGACTACCACTGCAACCTTCCATCCGATTACAATTTCAAGAAAAATGATATCGCATCTATTAATTTAACGAATATAATTAATTGTTGGGAGGCTCAATATTTACTAAATACGAATGGAATACCTTAACTACTTGAGGCTCTGGCTCTGATAGATGGAGGACAAGAGTAACCAGGGAGGACAGAACTTGTTCAGTGAAGCTGGGTTGACAACACTGTCCCGATCTGCACAGCTGACCAAGTAACTGTAGTGATATACTACGTACAGCTATTTCTTCCTGAAATAAAATGTTTCAAATTGTAACTAAATGATAAAAATTGTAAATAAAATAATTTTAATTTGTAAGTTTGATACAAAATATATATGCATACTCTTCTGCTCTATAAAATATGTTCAGTAAGTGAACTTAGAATTTAAAAAAGTTGGTCCTTCAAAATTTCACTACATATTAGAGTATGATAAATCAGGGAGATTATTGGTCTTTATCCATGAGATGAAACAAGTTAAAAGATTATACCAAAACACACATAAGTGAGAATAAAAAATAATTAAAAAATAGCAACTTTATTGCATATAATTTGAATTGAGTATTCTACTTTTTTAAATATATAAATATAAAACCACAATATGGAATTATTTATGATAAAACCACAATATGGAATGGAAAAAAAAAAGGACTAAGATCTTTCAACCTTAACAAGCGATCTTCGTCAGAGTAAAAAACCCAACTGCTGGGTTTTCAGTTGGGTTGCTGACCCTGACGAAGACCGCTTTTTACGGTTGAAAGATCTTAGTCTTTTTTTCCCCCCATTTCATATTGTGGTTTGATAATTGATTGTTATTTCACGTGTTTATGTGAAGCCTATATATATATATATATATATATATATATATATATATATATATATATTGGTAAAAGTATCGACCGTGGAATAGAAACAAAACTAAACTTTATTGGGACTCAGTCAGTTCTTCACGTTCAAATTAAAGTCTCATTGCCAACGTTTCGGTTTTTATTTAAAACATTTTTCATAACCCTACAAAACAGAGGAAATATAAGAAATAACTCAATCATTAAAAATCAAACATACATAAAGGTGCAATTAGTTACAATTAAAACCTTTTTCATAGGCCTACAAAACAGAGGAAATATAATAAATAATTCAATCATTCAAAAATCAAACATATATAAAAGGTGCAATTAGTTACAATACAATACTTAGTTTTTCTGTTTCAAAATTTATACTTTTGTAAGTTCTCAAACTAACCTATTGTCAAAATTTCTCTTGTGATTTCTTAATTGTAACTAATTGCACTTTTTATGTATGTTTAATTTTTGAATGATTGAATTATTTCTTATATTTCCTCTGTTTTGTAGACCTATGAAAAAGGTTTTAAATAAAAACCGAAACGTTGGCAATGAGAGTTTAATTTGAACCTGAAGAACTGAACGAGTCTCGATAAACTTTAGTTTTCTGTATATATATATACATATATAGGTTTCGCAGTAAACTATAGATACAGAATAAAAATACGAACACACTTACAGTCTCTAATTATCGGTTGAACCGTCATCAGGAGAGTCGAGATAGGGACACCAAGAGCATTTGCGAAGCGACGTTTGGAGTCCAACAGTGTTGCCACATGCGTGCCCGGTTCAAGTCAAGTAAGAAAGTGAAGAATCACTTCACTTATTCCTAGTTTATTTTTCGTTAGAGTCAAAAACCCAACTCAGTTGTTTTTTTTTTTTAATATAATAAACATCATATTATTCTTCGTGTTTAGGCCCATGAAAAAGGTTTTAAATAAAACCGAAACCTTCACAACGAGAGTTTGATTTTTGAAGCTAGAAAATAGACTGAATCCCGATTAGATAGCACACCTATTCTATCAAGCAGTAGGTATATTATTGAATTGTTATATTTATAATTATTATACGTATATATGTCTGGTTGGTTGTGTGTGCATGTGTGTAAATATGGATCTATATGGAACTTTTCTTATCCAGTTATATCGTCACTTGAATATCCCACCAGTTTCGTTACCTTCCTTCTGCATAATTTTTATGCTACGTTCTTAGTTTTTACTTCGTTTTGCTCTCTGATGACATCAAATTAAAGGCCTCAGAACATTTATTTCTACTGTTCTTCTTATGGATAGCTAAATAAGAGAATTAAATGGTCTCCACATATTTTTATCCTAGAATGAGTTAATACCACATAATAACTGATTGCACTACATTAGAACTAAATAAGAGAACATAAACATTACAATTGATAAAAGAGCTATTGGGATTGTAATCATTATTGTAAAATATTAAATAGGATTAAAACTTTTACAAATCAAATATCCTTCTATTCACCTACAAAAATAAAAAAAAAAAAAAAAAAAAAAAAGAAGCAAACTAATACTGGTAATCACCTTTTCGAAGTAGATTTTTAGGCGAAGAGCTAGAGGAGTTTGAATCTTGAGTAGAGTATCATCGTCTAGGCAATGGATGATTACAGACAGACTGCGCATGGCTTCCAAAGGCAGAAGGCTGTGGACAGACCCATCAGTATCGTCTAGTCCTTGCATCAGCGCTCCCAGTACGGAGCCTTCATGCTTAGAGCACTGTTAAACAACATTTCAAGTATACAAATTGCAACTGAAACTTAGCTCTTATAAACCCAACAATCAATTTTTCTTTAGACTTTTTGACAACAGTATTGCCTTTTTTTATGCTTAAATAAATATAAACACCGTAGTTTTGAAATGAGCAAAACTTGTTTCTTTTTTTTTTAAAAAATTATTTTTCTAACATAAATATGGGTCGACTTTTACATTTTAACTTTTGTAAAGTTGAAATTCCAGCTAGATTTAAAGATTCCAAATTGTTACGATTGCAGAAGTTCAATATTAAATGCTAATTAATATTAATGTCGTTTAACTTGTTCGTCATGTTAACAACAAAATAAATGGCAGGGCAGTATAGTACATAGGTTTGTAGAGGAGATAATATAAGATAATGGAAAAAACAAAAAAAAAAAACAAATGAGAGGTGTGCCTGAGTGTGTGTTTTTGTTGCAAATTTTTAACATCAGTGTTACAAAAACAAATAAATACTCCAGTTTTGAATGAGCAAAAAAAATTTTTTAGTTGTAAATTATTTTTCGAATGTAAATATGGTTTGACTTTTACATTTAACTGACTTTGAAAAAACAAGCAAGTTCATCATAAATATCAAAATATATCATATGCTGTCGTAAGCAAGCTATCTATAATAGGGAAGTTTTGGAGTCAATTTTTGCCAATAGATCAAGACCAGTTAATTTTACTGACTCAATACTGACCTGAGCAGGAGTGAGTGAGGCTAGGACAGCGAGACCTCTGAGGGCCAGAGACTTGACTTGGTGGTGGGGGTCAGTCGAAGCCATGAGCAGATTGGACAGAAGGCAGTCGACCAGCTCCTTGTCTCCTCGGGCCACACTCTCCACTTGCAAGCACTACAGCAAATTAACAAAAAAAAAACGGTAAAACTAATATACAATAAGTTACTTATCGAAACAATAATTTTATTTTCTTATCTCGACCACATATACTGAACACTATTTTTCTTTTTTTATCGAGGTTTGGTCCAACTTCAAACAATACAACACCTTTAAGCCGACGTTTCGTCTATATTTACAGGCATCTTCAGAGTTACATCAATAAAATGTATTTGCAATAACACGAAAAAATGTTATTAATGAATACACGTAATTACCTTGGTATTTTGCTAATGCAAGGAAATAATTACTCAGCCGTTATATTCTATTCGGCCTATAGTGTTGCTTCCAATGACAGTTCTACAAACATTTTGCATTAGAATTGATAAGTGAAAAAAAAATTTAAAAAACCCATGAAAACCACATCAAAAAAGAAACTGGAAACTGCAAACATATTTTGTAATTACTGATTAATAGACTATATATATTACTTACGTTATCAGTAACCGTTTTTTTTATTCTAAGCATTTTTTGTTTTCTGAATGTGAATCATTCCTTTTATGCACCTCTTATTATTATTTTTTTTAAATAGGTTAATATTATATATAGGTTAAAAAATGAAACAAATCTTATTCAAAAGACTACACAAATCAGAGAAAAAAAAAATTGTAAATTAGACAATGCTGAGACAGTTAAAAAAATAGTTTTATAACAGTACTTAGAAGACGTGCCCGTCTTTGAATGGTATTTTACACAAATTGTGAGATGATATTCCACAATATTATTAGATTATAGAACAGAAGAAAATATCAACAGTACAGTCAATAGATGGCTCTAATATGCAGCTTCCTTTACGTTTTACACCTTTAGATTCTGATCTCAAATTTTTTATTCTAGTACACGGGTAGGTAGGATATATTTTAAGGGGGGGGATTTTCCTAAGTTCAAGATAAGCTTATCTTGCTCTCATACGACATTTAATACCAATGACCTATGACCGTTAATCCCCAACTTTTAGTAGTGAGCTACTACAATATTTATATCACTTTTTATTGTGATAATTTTGCATATACATTAAATTTTCTTAATATTTTAAACAATTAACACTTAAATAATTCATTCTGAGGTAAAATGGATAAACAAACAAAAGTCTCCACACAAATGAAGTTTTATTCAACCTGTTTCGAACACTTCGTGTTCATCATCAGAAAGACACTATAATACAAATTATATCTGATCAGTTACAAAATTAGAGTGTAACTGATTAGATATAATTTGTATTATAGTGTCTTTCTGATGATGAACACAAAGTGTTCGAAACGCATTGAATAAAACTTCATTTGTGTGGAGACTTTTGTTTGTTTATCCATTTTACCTCAGAATGAGTAAATACCTCACAATTACGGATTGCACAACTAATGACTTAAATAATTCTTAATTCTCATAATAATTCTTAAATAATAATATTTATAAAATTTAATATAATATTATAATTATAATGACCTCATATACTTAAAAAAAATGTAGCAAAATTAATTTAAAATTTCTTTTTAATGAATACTTGCAGGCACTGACAGTTAAATGTTCAACAAATAATGGACAGATTATTGTTTTTTTTTTTAAATAATATTGACAGAACCATGATCATAGTTTTCTGAATAAGGATAGTGAGAAACTTTATTCAAATACCTCGGCATAGAAGGCAATGGTGATTATTCGTTGCATCTCGCATTCGCTTTTCGAATATTTTTCCATGTGTAACACTATTTTTGAGATGTGAGAAGGAAAACTGGCACATAGAGATCTAAAACAAAACAGTTATATGAACAACAACTTCATATTAACTTTAAATTAAATTAAAAAATTCATTTAAAAAAAATTACTTAAAATTCCATTTTTGTTTTTATAAACTAATTCTAAACTACTTATTACAATTATAAATAACTCCGTAAATTACAACTGTCACTGCAACTTTATTTATATATCACTTAAAAAGTAATACTTAATATTTCTGGAAGTCCAACTATTCTTTGCTTAAAATCAACTCAAATAACATAATCATTTTATTAGCATGAAGTTTAAAACACATGAAAACAAAAATAAATATCCTACAACATTCCATAACTGTTTGAAAATGATAAAATTTCATATTTTGCAAAAACAATTATCACAGATATACAGTAAGATAACCTTTCTACAAAACTTAGTTGTATAGAAGAATCTCCAAAAATTAAATATAATTTTCTTAGTTCTATTTAAATTTTCAAAATCTGGATCAGTTAAATTTGTATTAATAGAATGCTAAAAATAATCAACCATTTTTTAGCATCTTTAATTAATATATATATATACATAAGTTCAAAATTCAAGAAGAGTAACACACAGAGTAAGGAAACACACTTACAGACTCAAATTTTCGGGTAATCCGTCTTCAGGAGAAAAGAGAAAGGGAGACCAAGCACGTTGTAGAAGCAACGGCAAGTAAGTAAATATATATATATATATATATATATATATATATATATATATATATATATATATATACTTCACCTAATAAAACGAAACACAATCCAAACTGGACACAATACGAGTTCAAAATTCAAGAAGAGTAGCAAACAGAGTAAGGAAACACACTCACTCTCACACTTTTGAGTCTGTAACTGTTTCCTTACTCTGTGTGTTACTCTTCTTGGATTTTGAACCTTTACATATATATATATATATATATAAAGATTTCACATAAACACGTGAAACAACAATCAATGATCAAACCACAATAAGAAATGGGAAAACAAGACTAAGATCTTTCAACCGTAACAAGCGGTCTTCGTCAGAGTCAAAAACCCAACTGAACACTAGATGCAGAAAACATCTGGTGAGGAGTTGAGTTGAGTGGGAGGGAAGAGTGGTATTTTAAAAGGGTGAAAGCACAGGAAAGGACTAATGTCCAGAAAGGGATGTTTGGGAAAACAAAGGAGTACAGTAAGAAAAAGCTCTCACCCATCAATATTAAGAAGACAACAGGGAATTTAATCTCTCTCTTATACTACTTATTCGAATAATTAATCATAAAAGCACTGACTTGAGGAAAGCTGGAAGCACTGCTAGAATGGAGTCAAGGGCTGGATTATTTGTGATAGAGGCTAAAGTTTCAACAGCTATCGGGCTATCTCCAATGCAATCCAAAGTCCGTTCCAAGCATTTCAAAACCAACCTGTAAAAATGTTTATTTTTTTTTTTTAAACCATATAACATAATCAGTGTCTTTTATTAATTTCATGAGGTGTGGCTATTAAATGGCGAGACTGATGCTTGTTACAGATGTGTGTATGCGCTAAAACACCCCAGCGACCGACATCTGTTTATCGTGAAATCTCTCGCGATAAATGCCGTGCTTCTCGCTACAGTAAAAAAAATCAGTAAAGCAAAAGCCTTTATCGGAAAAACGTTGTACAGTAAACCCTCCTATAATACGGTACTCTTATAACGCGATTTGATGTCCCTCGAATAATGCGAATAATATAGTAATATTATTACTATACCCCCCTATACTATACTCTTATAACGCTATTTCATATCCCTCGTACAACGCTGTTTCCTATAACACGGAATCAATCTACTGTATACGTTGTAATGAGGAAAAATAATTATAGATAGGTCCTTGATAATGTTTTCTTTTTTCAGTCAAATAAAGAAAGAAAGGCAAGAAGCAGATGGTAAAGATAGATTTAAAAAGATGCAAAGAAGTTCGAAATGGATAGGAGAAGCTCTGGATTGAAAGAGTGGAAAAGAAAAGAAAGGTTCAAGATGCTGATACTGACATGTAGAGCCATGTTCTATCACTTGATCATTGTTTTTCAATAACTGGTTTAAAATATAACTGAGTAAAGGAAGGAGCACATTCTGTAACGTATAACCTTCCTGTAACGACTATAGGTTAGTCTGTCTTGGGTTGAGCCACTCTATCGAAATATTGACAAAGAATCGTCCTAATAACAGTTTAACGATAACAGTTGTCACATCAATCATATATGCGTTAAATTATTGTAGAGTAAAAGCAGATATAAATAACTTATGTTATAACTGAAAACAGACTTGTAGTTAAGGTGGAGATTATATAGATAAAGTAACAATATATTTTGATTTCATGCAGAATGAAGGTCTAGTACTGACAGGGAGGGCTGGACTCGATAGGAGTCACGATTGGTTACAATTAGAGGTGTGGCGACTCTGGTCAGGCTGGGGGAGAGTACAGGAGGCGATGCAGACACATAGGCTGCGGCCAGGGGTAACAGGCTAGCCACCAGCTGGGCCAGCCTTTGACGAAGAGCAGAGCCTAGGCTGCGAACTTGACACATGCTGGTCAACGCACTGCAGCTCTAAACATAAACATCATCCTATTATCAAACATAAAAGAACAAAAACTCTCATGGTGAATAAATCTGTGCACTGTCGTCCCTCGGAGAGAGGACGTGAAACAGTTGGCCCCGAGCCTGTACAATGACAGGTAATCGTTAAAGATTCCTACTCCAAAAACACTTGAGTTAGGCAAAATGAAAATGAACAGGTAATGCCAATATTTTGGTAAGTCCAGTACCAAAATACGTATGTAGCGGCAACACTGACGCAAGTCAGTTAAGAACCAGCTGTTGTCGCCATCGTTACCTGGATGGAATCGTTCTCTCCCTGATACTCTGTCAACTCGTGATGCTTTGTGGTTCTTCGCCGCCGACAAAACGATCTGGCCAGATCCAGCAGTGGGTATGAACTGTGTATGTAAACCTGTTTTACTGATATAATGATGTGTGGAGGTATCGCTATTAATATTGTAAATATGTAAAGAAAATAAATATCCTCCAAATTATAAAAAAAACGCTAATAAAATATTAAATATTAAAATATAAAATATTAAATTATTATAAGTGTGGGCGTTGGAAAACAATCCTTTATTACATTTAAGAGTTGGGAATATTTCTTGGGAATATACAATTTATGCGAATTATATATTCGCATAAATACTGATGAGATCTTTAAGAAAACAAAATTATTTGTAAAAAAAAAAAGTAAAAAACTAACCGCTAGAGGAACAAGGGCTGCAATCTTCGGTCTGTTGGGGCTACTTGAGTAATCATCAAAGAGTTCAGAGGTCGTTATTGCACTGATGAGGTGTTCAAGGACGAACTCTGACAGTTCCACGTTGAAAGCCAATGACTTCCAACATTCACATAGCTGACTGTAAGCAAATGAATAATCACCTACTTTAATAATTGTATATCTACAAAAGACTAATAAAACTTGATCATAAGATAATATTAACTGGGATTGAAAGACAGTTAAATACCAACCTATGGAACGGTATGGACTGCTTGAGAAGAATGTTAAGTACTAATTCAGTATGGTGCTTGACCAGAGCTATAACAGCATTCACACCACTGTAATTATTGTTACCCAAGGAAGTCATCTGAAGAATCAAAGAACCTGCAAAAAAAATGACAAGTCTTACTTAAAAAGCCGAATTTACAAACTGTAGACAGTTTTATGTAATCTTTCTTATTCAAAGGACATATTAAGGTAATTAACATAGAATAAAAAGTAAATTCAATATGAATTAATATAGAAATAAAGTCATGTTTATTATATGAAAACATTTTTCCTTACTTAAAACACTATTAAAAAATTCATGAACTAAGGTTTGCAATGAAAGTAGGTGTTTTTTCTAAACTAAATACGAGTATGAGTCAATAATCTAATAGGAGACTCTACTTTTTCATTAATTAAACCGATCCTCTAGCGCAGTGTTTCTCAAACTTTTTTAACCCTGGGCGCACCTATGAAACAACCATAACTTTGAGGCGCACCATTGTTATTAATATAGAAAAATTAGTCATGAAATTTAAAAATAGGAAAATTATAAAGAATTAACTTGAAATAACCATTTATTTTTTAGGCAATACATTTTACATTCAAATATCTTAATGGGAAACATGCTATTGGTGAGATTTTGCAATTTTGTGAATGTTTGGCCTTATTTGTGATAAACATACTCTCATCTCTTCATCTATGCATTTAAGATTTGATCTATTTTTACATTTAATGTTAGTTAGCACAGAAAATCCTTGTTCACAGAGATACGATGTGGAAAACTGCAATAAAACAGTCAAAGCTTTCCTAGCTATTGAAGGGTATTCTTCTTTGATTGAAATCCAAAACTGCTCGACGGATATCTCTTTATGCTTGATCTTTAAGCCTCGATCAGTAGATATGGTAGCCAGCTCCTCCTCTTCTATTAACGAAAAGCCAGCGTCATACGTTGTAATGTCAATGAAAGGGTTGCGAATTCAATCGTATTGCACGATATTTATTGATGGAAAGTAATAATTCATTTTATCTTCCAGAATTGCTAAGTGATCCACTATTAAGGGGATTAAATCGTCTGAATTGTCTTTTCCAACCAAAGGGAATATTTCTAAACAACCTGCACCAGTTTTTCTTTTCCAAATTGCTAGTTTTTTCTGGAATGCTTTAATTTTGTCGGTAGATGAAAGAAGATTTTCATTCCCATTTTGCATGGACACATTCAGACTATTCAGATGCTGAAACATATCGGTCAGATATCTCAGCTTTGAAGTCCAAAACTCACATTTCAAGAGTCCACAAAATTTACTTTTATTTTCTTTCTCAAAATATGTCAATAGTTCTTGACGAAGTTCAAGCACACGACAAAGCAACTTACCTCTTGATAACCATCTTACTTCTGTATGCAATAGTAAGCGTGTGTGCTGTGAATCCATGTTTTCACAGAGTAGCTCAAATATACGAGCTTTTACCGGTCTAGTCTTAATGAAATTGACCATTTCCACAACTTGATCAAAAACTTCTTTCAATTTAGTACCCCGTGTTTTTGCCATCAGGACCTCTCTATGCAAGAAACAATGAGTTGTTATGATATTGGGATGTTGTTGCTTTACAAACGATGCAAGACCTTTAATAGAACCCACCATTGATGGAGCTCCATCAGTGCAAACCCCGACACACCACTTCCAGGATAAATTCCATTTGTCAAAATAGTTATTTAAAATATGAAAAATATCTTCACCTTTAGTAGTGGTAGGCATTTCTTTGCAACAAAGATACTGACTTACTATATTGTCTGTATCAATAAAGCGAATAAAGGCGAGTAGTTGTGCTTTGTTGGTTATGTCGGTTGATTCATCAACTTGGAGAGCAAAGTATGAATCTTGAAGTTTATTAATGCAAACATTTTCTTCAATATCGTTGGACATTTCCTGAATGCGCCTATGAACAGTATCATTTGATAATGGAATTTTACTTATGTGTTTTTCTGCATCGTCTCCTAACATAGTCTTAACCATCTTTTTGCAAGCGGGCAAAATAAAAGATTCAGCAAGAGTATGTGACTTCATTTTAATGGCTATCATTTCCGATATTTCATAAGAAGCAATTTGAGCTTTCTCAGATACCGTTACTCTACTTTTGAGAGCAACGGCTTGCTTTGTTTGTTGCTCAAGTAATCTTTTGAAATAAAATACGTCTTTTCCTTGAAGACTGCAATGTGATGCTTGAAAATGCTTACTTAATTTACTAGGAAGCATCGACTCATTTGACATTTTGCATCCACAAACCAAACACAATGGCTGAGGCTGATTTTCATCTCCAGTCCACATGAAACCATAACTTAAATAACTTTTGTCATATTTGCGATTGGGTCTGCTCTTATTTTTCTTGGCTGGAGGCTTTATGTCACTTGGAGTAGTTTCATTAGAAGAAGAAAGTTCTTCACTGGTACGTTTCTTGCTTAGAAATCTATCCATTGTATGGGCAATTCCTTTTCTATAATATATAAGAAATAAAAAAGCACATTATAATTCACTGAGTGTATCGAACGAGAACTGTAAAAGTAACTTGGCTGCACTTGGACGTCTACACAGGTACTGATGGTCTGACCAGAAACCTTTCATTTTATATTGGACGAAAAGGTCAATGTCTCGGATCTGACCAGTCATTCACCATCTGATAAAATCAACAACATGGATCATAGGTCGCTTATCTGGATTACCATATTTTCCTTAGTCCTACTTAAGTCTATTGCCAACTGATCCCAGGGGAAATTATCAAAAATAAACAAAGTACTTAAATTAAGATTCAAAGAGGTAGGCAATGACCGATTTGATCCACGAGGAAAGAGAAAAGGAAAGGATTATCGGATTATCCATTGCCTCTTAAAGATTAATGAATTTACCTTCCAGTTCAAAATGTCAAATGGCGAAGTCTGGATTGACTTGGATACCACATTTTTGGTGTCTAAAATATATGAAAATCATATGAATTTTCAAAAATATAATCATATATAAATTAAATTTTCTGTTATATTGGGCGCACCTGGCCACCTTCCAGGGCGCACCAGTGCGCCCGGGCGCACCGTTTGAGAACCACTGCTCTAGCGTGTGATAACGTCAGCCGTTTACCTGTTTCTTGTTTGATCGGTGATTCTAGATTCTACATTGGGACTCCTAAATTTTTCCTAACTCAAGTGCATTTCGAGTAGTGATCTTTAACAAGTACCTGACATCGTACAGGCTTTGAATCGACGGCTTAACATCCTCTCCAAGGGACGAAATACTCAGATTTATTCACCTCCCACGTGAATAAATCGAGGGCCGCGTGTGGATCAACCCCGAAATACCAGCCCAGAGGCGAGTACGTTAACCATTAAGCTAACCTGGCATCCTCCCAACAGGGGATATTTAATAATATGTTTCTTCAGGTAACATGAGGGCAAAAAATTGTCTATTTTTTTTTAGATCAGGGGTTGTTATACCATTTTATTAATAAAGGGGATTGAACTACACTGGACTTTGACTATAATGTTAAATTTATTTCATTATTTTAAATTTTTTTATTAATTTTTCACATAAATTAAAGAATAAAAACTATTTTACATTTCTCTGATTATAAAAACAATAATGTTCTAATTAAAGTATATGTAATAACTTTATTTAAGTCATATAAAGTTTACATAATAACTCTATTCTGTAACTGGGTTCAGAAATAAAGCACTGAAATTAAGAATCCAATATTAAGGGGCCAGGTTAGCTCAGTGGTTAACGTACTCGCCTCAGGGCTGGTAGTCCGGGGTTCGATCTCCACCTGGCCATCGATTTATTCACGCTGGAGGTGAATAAATATAAGTACGTCTTTCCTCTGAGAGGACGTTAAGCTGTCAGTCCGGAGCCTCTGCGATATCACGTACTCGTTAAGGATCTCTACTCGAAATGCACTTAAGTTAGGCGAAATTTAGGACTACCAATGTAGAATCACCGATCAAAAAAAAAAGTCCTTACATATCTGACGTTATCACCCGCTAGGGGATCAGTTTAAAAAATAAAAAAAAATCATATAGCAGGGTGATTTTTATAAACTTCATCACGTAGCAGGGTGATTTTTATAAACTGCATCACGTAGCAGGGTGATTTTTATAAACTGCATCACGTAGCAGGGTGAGTAAATTATAAACTTTTTTTTTTATATGATACAAATCTGTTTTGAGTGTGGTCAGAAGGTCTGCCAAGTAGAGTGTTTGCCTTTAGTATTGAACAGTTAAGGGTTGAATCTGGGTCCTGATGCTACATTATCTAACAGATGGAAGAGGAAAATCTTGTACCTCCGCTGGCAGAGGAAGTAAAGCTGTCAACTCCGAGTGAATATGATAGGCTAAAGATTTCTTTCCTGATAAACTTGAATTTAGGCTTCTAATAAACTCTCTGAGGCAGAATTTAGTAGGCTAACCGGTGTTGTAAGAGCCCAGTAATTTGGAAAATAAGTTCCAAATAACAAAGAAGCCTTACTTTTCGCCACCTGTTCAGTTCTTCAGAGGTTGAAAAACAAATGTAGACTTTGAAATTTTATCAAACAACTGACGAAAAAAAATACAAGGTTTCGCGGATTATATATCTAGTTCCAGGTATCCTAGAAGTTAAAAAAGTGTTTTCAGTGCTAAAGTTATAATTAAACGTTCATCTAAACACAAAGATATTCCATCATTCTCAAAAAATGAATGTGTGTGTGTGTGTGTGTGTGTGTGTGTGTGTGTGTGTGTGTGTGTGTGTGTGTGTGTGTGGTGAGAGAGAGAGAGAGAGAGAGAGAGAGAGAGAGAGAGGGAGGGAGGGAGAACGGTATTACTATTCATTTTAAAGTAAATAAGTTACCCTGGGTCTTCGCCTATAGCAGTGTTTCCCAAACTTTTTCGAGTGACCGCCCTCTTGGGTCCATAAACCGATAACTCAACACCCTTGAATAATAATCAGATTCCTAGACTAAATAACCAAATGAGTAACATTTTAATAATTAAATTAAAAGAATTACAAATCGAATAATTATGTAGAATCCAATTGATGTATTGTTTCATAGCATATTTATGCAAAAGAATTAATACAAAATAAAAGAAACTTAGGTGAGAATATACTTTTAACATAAAAATGAAATATCAAAACAAATAATTTTAAGAAACCGTTTCCTAGAAGTTTACATGTCGTGTTTTCACTTAAATTTAGAAATTATATTGCATGAACATTTTCAATTTATGGAAATAGAATCCCCGCTCCTTTTTGCACCCCCCCCCCCCCCCGATATCAGAGCACCGCCCACTTTGGGAATCCCCTAAAGTGGGGGATCCCCTAAAGGCCTATAGCATAAAACTTAAAGATTCTGCAACATAATAAAATGTATATCGTTTAAAATTTTTGCGAAACTCTGACCAGTTTACATACCAAATGAAATGATTCTTAAGTCTAAAGTTTCCCAGTGTCCAGAATATAAGATCGGTACCAACTATTTCACAGCAGACTCCCAAACAAACCGAACTACCTTGTTCAAACCCTGTCTTTAATCGTAGTCCCCTCAATCCTCCGAAGAGGTTAAAAAGAAAACGGCCACGGGACCTTCTCTCACACTTATCGACACGTCATAGGACTATTATGTTTCGTAATATATATATATATATATATATATTATATATATATACACTTAAACACAGAGAAAAGAACACAGAAAGACACTACAGAACTCACTTCGATATTTCGACATCCGTCGTCATCGGGAAGAAGTGCGAAGTACTCGCGTTGAGAAGCAAACTGCTACTGTATATATAATATATATATATATATATATATATATATATATATATATTTACATAAGATATATTTCATTTAATGTAATATATACTATATTTAACACATTAACACACAGAAAAGTATTCTTCTTCCTGATGACGACTGATGTCGAAATATCAAAGTAAGTTCTGTAGTGACTTTCTCTGTTCTTTTCTATGGGTTAATGTGTTTATTGTCCATAAGAACCTTTCATTTTATTGGAAGTATATTATATTTAATAGAATACATATATGTATATATATATACCCTGAATGAAACAGTTTTATATATAAAGCCCAACTGAAACAGTTGGGTTTTTGACTCAGACGAAGTCCGCTTGTTGTCGTTGAAAGATCTTAGTCTTGTTTTCCCATTTCATATTGTGGTTTGATCAATGATATATATATATAATATATAATTCAATTTTTATATTAAATCATATATTTAATAAAATACATATTTAAATATAACATATATTTCAGAAACCTTGTATTTTATGTCAGCGGTTTGATAAAATTTCAATGACCACATTTATTTTTTTTCCTCTATAGTGCTGAATGAATATAGCGAAAAATGAAGCCTCTTTGTTATTTGGAACCCATTTTCCAAATATATTAAGTAACCTTTAATAATAACAGTTATAAGACAAAAGTTATAAATACTTCTCAATGCATATATGGTAAGTCATAGTTGTACTTAAAAAAAAAAAAGATATAGAAGAAACTAGGTAGGAAAAAAAAAATAGTTTACCCATGATATCAGGAACATAATGGAAGAGTCCTGGGCCTTTGAGAGTAAAGACTGCGGTAAGAGTATCGGAGGCATTGGAACAGGCTGTCATATCAGGATCTGTAAGGCCGTCCAAGAGCCTGCCAGTGAACTTGTGCAGCTGTCCAGCAGGCAACTTGCTCAGCATTCCCTGAAAAGCCAAACCATTACCCATATAAATCGGCTCCCACACAAAAACTCAAGTCAGTAAACATTACATATCTAAATCAATTTAATGTAAATTTACATATATTGTACTTTTTTTTTAATTATAGAACTACATACCCCACCAGAAGGCACTACACGTATTACAATCTTCAATGATACACTATACTCATTATTAAATTATGATAATAGAAGGTTAACAATAATAATTCAATGACAATAATACAATGCAACAATACTAAGTCATGACAAATAATAATTATTATTAATAATGATACTCATTAGAATAATTTTCATAACAACTTCAGTAAATTATAATCAGTAAACAAACTTTTATAAATATTAGTACTGAATTAATTTTAATTCAAATCAACATGATTCTAATACTAGAGGAGAGTTAGTTTCTTTTTTGTGTTTTCTAGTTGTAACTTTAATTATACAATTCAATAATACATAAACCGTTTGATAGAATAGGTGTATTATTTAATCAGGATTCAGTCAATTTTCTAGGTTCCAAGATAAAACTCTCGTTGTAGGGTAAAAAGTAATGAAATGGTCTCCACATATAACAATTTTAATGGTGTAAACAACGCGTTTCGAACACGTAGAACTGAGGAAGAACACTACGTGTTCGAAACGCGTTGTTTATACCATTAAAATTTTTATATGTGGAGACCATTTCATTAACTTTTTACCCTACAATGAGTAAATACCACATAATAACTGATTGCACTACGTTAGAATTAAAAACTCTCGTTACCGATGTTTCGGTTTTATTTTAAAACCTTTATCATAGGCCTACAAAAAAGGATAATAAAAAACCACATAAAGCGATTTTTTAGTTCTTGTTTGTGTAAAAAAGTGTCGCAGTTAACTAGTAATATGCTGAGCTTTAGCGAAATTTGATTTACTTAGTTCCTTTGAGTTAACAATGTTGAGATTAATTATAATGTTATCTTATTAGTCTAGTCGAAGGTTTTGATCAGTTAAGATTGTTCATTTAAATAATGTAAATTTAATTTTCTTATTCAAAAGATTCTTACTTCTGTAAGTCATACTGTTTTATGTATCTCTGAAATACTTCTGCTTGTAATATTCATAAGTTGTAACAATCCATTCACCTATTGTTTATATGTTAGATGTTGATATGTATTTTCTTATTATCATTTGTTTGTAGGCCTATGAAAAAGGTTTTAAAATAAAACCAAAATGTCGGCAACGAGATTTTGATTTTTACAACTAGAAAATTGACCGAATCCTGATTAAATAATACATCTATTTAATTATACATATATAAACTAAATTGACAGAAAGAACACATAAAAAACTCACAACTATGGTTTGACTGGCTAGTCTATGCTCGCTCGATGTGAGTCGCTCGGAAAACAAGTTACGACTGCCTTCGGAACAACTCGCATCTTTCTACCTGATGACGTTGACAGTCGAATACAATAGTCAGTTTTTGTGATCTCTTTTATGTTAATTCTTTCTGTGAATTTAGTAGTACATATATATTTATGTATGTTCTGCTGAAAATAAGAGTTTCTTCTCATTTCTTTGGAGCTTGCGATAGTTTTCGGAAAGAAGATGTATGCATATGTATACACTTGAACCATGAGTTTCCGTACTTTTTTTTTTCTTCCGAATAGCATAAATTATCCATCCGGGTATTGGTAATTCACAAAGAGGGCAGAGTCAGACCGAGTAGCCTGTGGCAGCTGGTAACCAAGAACAACAAAGAAGAAAAAACAGTGTGACTTGTTTTGGTAGTGATCGCGAAAGATTCATTATTAAGCTATTATTAGCCTTTTTGTAAAAAGTGGATTCATTATCGAATAGTCCACAAATAACAGGTATTCTAGATTTGTTTGTTATCGGTGAATAAAAAGAAGTAATTAAGTTAATAAGTTGTAAAGAAGGAAATTAACTACTAATTAAATTGTAATTTATTGCAAAAAAGAAAGTGTCGCAAACGTCTCTCGCAATCACTCTTCTGCAATTTCGTTATCTTAAGCAAACTATACCTTTATTATGCAGCAATGTTATTATTATTACGTATTTTAATAAAAAAATATTAACTAACTGTATCCACCTGTATTTGATGATTGTGATAGTGATTTGAGGCAAGGTAATAATAAAATACCTGTTACCAATTTCTGGACTTTTCTGTTTCCGGACCTGTCCAGACTCTATTAGTACGGGAATTCGTATATACGAGTGTATATTATTATTAATAAATGCTCTCTAAAGACGACAGTGTTAATTTAAATACTATAAAAAATCATTAGTTGTGCAATCCGTAATTGTGTGGTATTTACTCATTCTGAGGTAAAAGTTCAGAAATTGGTAACAGGTATTTTGTTATTACCTTGCCTTAAATCACAATCACAATCATCAAATACAGGTGGATACAGTTAGTTAATGTTTTTTATTAAAATACGTAATAATAATATTGCTTTGCATAATACAGGTATAGTTTACTTAAGATAACGAACACAAAGTGTTCGAAACGCGTTGAATAAAACTTCATTTGTGTAGAGACTTTTGTTGGTTTATCCATTTTACCTCAGAACTATAAAAAATGTTTAATATTTTAATGAAGATAATAGATAATGAAGATAGATGAAGATAAAATCTCTAAGCATGATTTGATGTATTTCCAGTTTTGGCATAATAAAAATGTGTAAAGTTTTTATTTAAAAATTAGTTTTTTTAATAAGTCCTTACTGGTTTTTTTTTATTACTGAAAATAATAGCGACATTAACAACCTGAGCAAGATACAGAGTGGGGTTTTCGTCTGGAAGGTTATCAAACATCTTTTCAATGGCGGGGTTATGAGAGAGGCCATCGTAGAGAGCAGCAATGGCCAATACCAAGCCAGCACAATGAGCAGCCACCTTTGTGACGTCACCATTGGAGTCGAAACAGCGCACGGTGAGAGTGCCCAGTAGATCGCCGCATTGTGAAAAACTGCTCGGGCTCTAAAAGCAAAATTAACATTTAACCAACAATTACTACATAAAAAAAAAAGCTATAGAACATATTCTAAATAGTGAAATAAACTAATATTCCAGAAAATAATTACCATGCAAAAAACGGAATGAAAAATTATCATTGCATACAAATTTTTTGGATTTCTAAAACAATATTCAGTTTTTAATTCTAACGTAGTGCAATCACTTATTATGTGGTATTTACTCATTGTAGGGTAAAAAGTTAATGAAATGGTCTCCACATATAAAAATGTAACTGTATAAATAATTGTAATTGTAAGTTATCTATAGTATTTACTGTATACTATAGATAAACTCTCTGATGACATTGTATTTTTTAGTTAATGCCTGAGGAAGAACACTACGTGTTCGAAACACGTTGTTTATACATTAAATTTTTATATGTGGAGACCATTTCATTAACTTTTTACCCTAGAATATTCAGAGTTCCTGATCTATAGTATGCAGTTTTCACTTAAAACACCCACACAAAAAATTAATTTCTACCTTAATTTCTTTTTTAGATCTCAGTTTTTGCAGATTACATTTTTTTACAAATTCCTTTTGATAAATATATAAAATAAAAAAAATGTACATCCAAATTTAAAAAAAAAAAAACTGGAGCCTCCCAGTCACTCTTCTGAGGATTATATTCAATGTTTATAATGGAAAAACTTTTCATCCAAAATTTACTTTACATTCAGACTTTAATTTTTAATCCAACATTTACTCATGAGATATTTAGAACATTAACTTTCCATCCAAAAATTTAAATTTTATATATAAAAATGTACATCCAAAATTGAAAAAACAAACAAACTGGTGCCTCTCAGCCACTTCCTTTGTGGATTCAATAATTATCTAAGTCTATATAAGAAGTTTGGATATCTAAACTTTCACAATTTGATTAAAAGTTTACTTAAAATGAGGAATTTCGATTTGGGAATTAAATAATGGAAAAACTATTAAAAATTGGGTTAAGACAGATGAAAAATTTGTTGAAGAAACACTAATAACAAATACAGTGGCACCTTGAGATTAATTCGAGTTTAATTCGTTCCAGACCCGAGGTCGATTCCAAACAATTATTTCCTATTTAAAAAAGTGGAAATAGGTTTAATGCGTTCCAACCCTTTAACATCAATTTCGATTTGGGAATTAAATAATGGAAAATCTATTAAAAATTGGGTTAAGACAGATGAAAAATTTGTTGAAGAAACACTAATAACAAATACAGTGGCACCTTGAGATTAATTCGAGTTTAATTCGTTCCAGACCCGAGGTCGTATTCCAAACAATTATTTCCTATTTAAAAAAGTGGAAATAGGTTTAATGCGTTCCAACCCTTTAACATCAATTTCCATTTGGGAATTAAATAATGGAAAATCTATTAAAAATTGGGTTAAGGCAGATGAAAAATTTGTTGGAGAAACACTAATAACAAATACAGTGGCACCTTGAGATTAATTCGAGTTTAATTCGTTCCAGACCCGAGGTCGTATTCCAAACAATTATTTCCTATTTAAAAAAGTGGAAATAGGTTTAATGCGTTCCAACCCTTTAACATCAATTTCCATTTGGGAATTAAATAATGGAAAATCTATTAAAAATTGGGTTAAGGCAGATGAAAAATTTGTTGGAGAAACACTAATAACAAATACAGTGGCACCTTGAGATTAATTCGAGTTTAATTCGTTTCAGACCCGAGGTCGTATTCCAAACAATTATTTCCTATTTAAAAAAGTGGAAATAGGTTTAATGCGTTCCAACCCTTTAACATCAATTTCCATTTGGGAATTAAATAATGGAAAATCTATTAAAAATTGGGTTAAGGCAGATGAAAAATTTGTTGGAGAAACACTAATAACAAATACAGTGGCACCTTGAGATTAATTCGAGTTTAATTCGTTCCAGACCCGAGGTCGTATTCCAAACAATTATTTCCTATTTAAAAAAGTGGAAATAGGTTTAATGCGTTCCAACCCTTTAACATCAATTTCCATTTGGGAATTAAATAATGGAAAATCTATTAAAAATTGGGTTAAGGCAGATGAAAAATTTGTTGGAGAAACACTAATAACAAATACAGTGGCACCTTGAGATTAATTCGAGTTTAATTCGTTTCAGACCCGAGGTCGTATTCCAAACAATTATTTCCTATTTAAAAAAGTGGAAATAGGTTTAATGCGTTCCAACCCTTTAACATCAATTTCCATTTGGGAATTAAATAATGGAAAATCTATTAAAAATTGGGTTAAGGCAGATGAAAAATTTGTTGGAGAAACACTAATAACAAATACAGTGGCACCTTGAGATTAATTCGAGTTTAATTCGTTCCAGACCCGAGGTCGTATTCCAAACAATTATTTCCTATTTAAAAAAGTGGAAATAGGTTTAATGCGTTCCAACCCTTTAACATCAATTTCCATTTGGGAATTAAATAATGGAAAATCTATTAAAAATTGGGTTAAGGCAGATGAAAAATTTGTTGGAGAAACACTAATAACAAATACAGTGGCACCTTGAGATTAATTCGAGTTTAATTCGTTCCAGACCCGAGGTCGTATTCCAAACAATTATTTCCTATTTAAAAAAGTGGAAATAGGTTTAATGCGTTCCAACCCTTTAACATCAATTTCCATTTGGGAATTAAATAATGGAAAATCTATTAAAAATTGGGTTAAGGCAGATGAAAAATTTGTTGGAGAAACACTAATAACAAATACAGTGGCACCTTGAGATTAATTCGAGTTTAATTCGTTCCAGACCCGAGGTCGTATTCCAAACAATTATTTCCTATTTAAAAAAGTGGAAATAGGTTTAATGCGTTCCAACCCTTTAACATCAATTTCCATTTGGGAATTAAATAATGGAAAATCTATTAAAAATTGGGTTAAGGCAGATGAAAAATTTGTTGGAGAAACACTAATAACAAATACAGTGGCACCTTGAGATTAATTCGAGTTTAATTCGTTCCAGACCCGAGGTCGTATTCCAAACAATTATTTCCTATTTAAAAAAGTGGAAATAGGTTTAATGCGTTCCAACCCTTTAACATCAATTTCCATTTGGGAATTAAATAATGGAAAATCTATTAAAAATTGGGTTAAGGACAGATGAAAAATTTGTTGAAGAAACACTAATAACAAATACAGTGGCACCTTGAGATTAATTCGAGTTTAATTCGTTCCAGACCCGAGGTCGTATTCCAAACAATTATTTCCTATTTAAAAAAGTGGAAATAGGTTTAATGCGTTCCAACCCTTTAACATCAATTTCCATTTGGGAATTAAATAATGGAAAATCTATTAAAAATTGGGTTAAGACAGATGAACAATTTGTTGAAGAAACACTAATAACAAATACAGTGGCACCTTGAGATTAATTCGAGTTTAATTCGTTCCAGACCCGAGGTCGTATTCCAAACAATTATTTCCTATTTAAAAAAGTGGAAATAGGTTTAATGCGTTCCAACCCTTTAACATCAATTTCCATTTGGGAATTAAATAATGGAAAATCTATTAAAAATTGGGTTAAGACAGATGAACAATTTGTTGAAGAAACACTAATAACAAATACAGTGGCACCTTGAGATTAATTCGAGTTTAATTCGTTCCAGACCCGAGGTCGTATTCCAAACAATTATTTCCTATTTAAAAAAGTGGAAATAGGTTTAATGCGTTCCAACCCTTTAACATCAATTTCCATTTGGGAATTAAATAATGGAAAATCTATTAAAAATTGGGTTAAGACAGATGAACAATTTGTTGAAGAAACACTAATAACAAATACAGTGGCACCTTGAGATTAATTCGAGTTTAATTCGTTCCAGACCCGAGGTCGTATTCCAAACAATTATTTCCTATTTAAAAAAGTGGAAATAGGTTTAATGCGTTCCAACCCTTTAACATCAATTTCCATTTGGGAATTAAATAATGGAAAATCTATTAAAAATTGGGTTAAGACAGATGAAAAACTTGTTGAAGAAACACTAATAACAAATACAGTGGCACCTTGAGATTAATTCGAGTTTAATTCGTTCCAGACCCGAGGTCGTATTCCAAACAATTATTTCCTATTTAAAAAAGTGGAAATAGGTTTAATGCGTTCCAACCCTTTAACATCAATTTCCATTTGGGAATTAAATAATGGAAAATCTATTAAAAATTGGGTTAAGACAGATGAAAAACTTGTTGAAGAAACACTAATAACAAATACAGTGGCACCTTGAGATTAATTCGAGTTTAATTCGTTCCAGACCCGAGGTCGTATTCCAAACAATTATTTCCTATTTAAAAAAGTGGAAATAGGTTTAATGCGTTCCAACCCTTTAACATCAATTTCGATTTGGGAATTAAATAATGGAAAATCTATTAAAAATTGGGTTAAGGCAGATGAAAAATTTGTTGGAGAAACACTAATAACAAATACAGTGGCACCTTGAGATTAATTCGAGTTTAATTCGTTCCAGACCCGAGGTCGTATTCCAAACAATTATTTCCTATTTAAAAAAGTGGAAATAGGTTTAATGCGTTCCAACCCTTTAACATCAATTTCCATTTGGGAATTAAATAATGGAAAATCTATTAAAAATTGGGTTAAGACAGATGAAAAATTTGTTGAAGAAACACTAATAACAAATACAGTGGCACCTTGAGATTAATTCGAGTTTAATTCGTTCCAGACCCGAGGTCGTATTCCAAACAATTATTTCCTATTTAAAAAAGTGGAAATAGGTTTAATGCGTTCCAACCCTTTAACATCAATTTCCATTTGGGAATTAAATAATGGAAAATCTATTAAAAATTGGGTTAAGGCAGATGAAAAATTTGTTGAAGAAACACTAATAACAAATACAGTGGCACCTTGAGATTAATTCGAGTTTAATTCGTTCCAGACCCGAGGTCGTATTCCAAACAATTATTTCCTATTTAAAAAAGTGGAAATAGGTTTAATGCGTTCCAACCCTTTAACATCAATTTCCATTTGGGAATTAAATAATGGAAAATCTATTAAAAATTGGGTTAAGACAGATGAAAAACTTGTTGAAGAAACACTAATAACAAATACAGTGGCACCTTGAGATTAATTCGAGTTTAATTCGTTCCAGACCCGAGGTCGTATTCCAAACAATTATTTCCTATTTAAAAAAGTGGAAATAGGTTTAATGCGTTCCAACCCTTTAACATCAATTTCCATTTGGGAATTAAATAATGGAAAATCTATTAAAAATTGGGTTAAGACAGATGAAAAACTTGTTGAAGAAACACTAATAACAAATACAGTGGCACCTTGAGATTAATTCGAGTTTAATTCGTTCCAGACCCGAGGTCGTATTCCAAACAATTATTTCCTATTTAAAAAAGTGGAAATAGGTTTAATGCGTTCCAACCCTTTAACATCAATTTCCATTTGGGAATTAAATAATGGAAAATCTATTAAAAATTGGGTTAAGACAGATGAACAATTTGTTGAAGAAACACTAATAACAAATACAGTGGCACCTTGAGATTAATTCGAGTTTAATTCGTTCCAGACCCGAGGTCGTATTCCAAACAATTATTTCCTATTTAAAAAAGTGGAAATAGGTTTAATGCGTTCCAACCCTTTAACATCAATTTCCATTTGGGAATTAAATAATGGAAAATCTATTAAAAATTGGGTTAAGACAGATGAACAATTTGTTGAAGAAACACTAATAACAAATACAGTGGCACCTTGAGATTAATTCGAGTTTAATTCGTTCCAGACCCGAGGTCGTATTCCAAACAATTATTTCCTATTTAAAAAAGTGGAAATAGGTTTAATGCGTTCCAACCCTTTAACATCAATTTTGATTTGGGAATTAAATAATGGAAAATCTATTAAAAATTGGGTTAAGACAGATGAAAAACTTGTTGAAGAAACACTAATAACAAATACAGTGGCACCTTGAGATTAATTCGAGTTTAATTCGTTCCAGACCCGAGGTCGTATTCCAAACAATTATTTCCTATTTAAAAAAGTGGATATAGGTTTAATGCGTTCCAAGCCTTTAACATCAATTTTGATTTGGGAATTAAATAATGGAAAATCTATTAAAAATTGGGTTAAGACAGATGAAAAACTTGTTGAAGAAACACTAATAACAAATACAGTGGCACCTTGAGATTAATTCGAGTTTAATTCGTTCCAGACCCGAGGTCGTATTCCAAACAATTATTTCCTATTTAAAAAAGTGGATATAGGTTTAATGCGTTCCAACCCTTTAACATCAATTTCGATTTGGGAATTAAATAATGGAAAATCTATTAAAAATTGGGTTAAGACAGATGAACAATTTGTTGAAGAAACACTAATAACAAATACAGTGGCACCTTGAGATTAATTCGAGTTTAATTCGTTCCAGACCCGAGGTCGTATTCCAAACAATTATTTCCTATTTAAAAAAGTGGAAATAGGTTTAATGCGTTCCAACCCTTTAACATCAATTTCCATTTGGGAATTAAATAATGGAAAATCTATTAAAAATTGGGTTAAGACAGATGAACAATTTGTTGAAGAAACACTAATAACAAATACAGTGGCACCTTGAGATTAATTCGAGTTTAATTCGTTCCAGACCCGAGGTCGTATTCCAAACAATTATTTCCTATTTAAAAAAGTGGAAATAGGTTTAATGCGTTCCAACCCTTTAACATCAATTTCCATTTGGGAATTAAATAATGGAAAATCTATTAAAAATTGGGTTAAGACAGATGAAAAATTTGTTGAAGAAACACTAATAACAAATACAGTGGCACCTTGAGATTAATTCGAGTTTAATTCGTTCCAGACCCGAGGTCGTATTCCAAACAATTATTTCCTATTTAAAAAAGTGGAAATAGGTTTAATGCGTTCCAACCCTTTAACATCAATTTCCATTTGGGAATTAAATAATGGAAAATCTATTAAAAATTGGGTTAAGACAGATGAACAATTTGTTGAAGAAACACTAATAACAAATACAGTGGCACCTTGAGATTAATTCGAGTTTAATTCGTTCCAGACCCGAGGTCGTATTCCAAACAATTATTTCCTATTTAAAAAAGTGGAAATAGGTTTAATGCGTTCCAACCCTTTAACATCAATTTCCATTTGGGAATTAAATAATGGAAAATCTATTAAAAATTGGGTTAAGACAGATGAACAATTTGTTGAAGAAACACTAATAACAAATACAGTGGCACCTTGAGATTAATTCGAGTTTAATTCGTTCCAGACCCGAGGTCGTATTCCAAACAATTATTTCCTATTTAAAAAAGTGGATATAGGTTTAATGCGTTCCAACCCTTTAACATCAATTTCGATTTGGGAATTAAATAATGGAAAATCTATTAAAAATTGGGTTAAGACAGATGAAAAACTTGTTGAAGAAACACTAATAACAAATACAGTGGCACCTTGAGATTAATTCGAGTTTAATTCGTTCCAGACCCGAGGTCGTATTCCAAACAATTATTTCCTATTTAAAAAAGTGGAAATAGGTTTAATGCGTTCCAACCCTTTAACATCAATTTTGATTTGGGAATTAAATAATGGAAAATCTATTAAAAATTGGGTTAAGCAGATGAAAAATTTGTTGAAGAAACACTAATAACAAATACAGTGGCACCTTGAGATTAATTCGAGTTTAATTCGTTCCAGACCCGAGGTCGTATTCCAAACAATTATTTCCTATTTAAAAAAGTGGAAATAGGTTTAATGCGTTCCAACCCTTTAACATCAATTTCCATTTGGGAATTAAATAATGGAAAATCTATTAAAAATTGGGTTAAGACAGATGAACAATTTGTTGAAGAAACACTAATAACAAATACAGTGGCACCTTGAGATTAATTCGAGTTTAATTCGTTCCAGACCCGAGGTCGTATTCCAAACAATTATTTCCTATTTAAAAAAGTGGAAATAGGTTTAATGCGTTCCAACCCTTTAACATCAATTTCATTTGGGAATTAAATAATGGAAAATCTATTAAAAATTGGGTTAAGACAGATGAAAAATTTGTTGAAGAAACACTAATAACAAATACAGTGGCACCTTGAGATTAATTCGAGTTTAATTCGTTCCAGACCCGAGGTCGTATTCCAAACAATTATTTCCTATTTAAAAAAGTGGAAATAGGTTTAATGCGTTCCAACCCTTTAACATCAATTTCCATTTGGGAATTAAATAATGGAAAATCTATTAAAAATTGGGTTAAGACAGATGAAAATTTGTTGAAGAAACACTAATAACAAATACAGTGGCACCTTGAGATTAATTCGAGTTTAATTCGTTTCAGACCCGAGGTCGTATTCCAAACAATTATTTCCTATTTAAAAAAGTGGAAATAGGTTTAATGCGTTCCAACCCTTTAACATCAATTTCGATTTGGGAATTAAATAATGGAAAATCTATTAAAAATTGGGTTAAGACAGATGAACAATTTGTTGAAGAAACACTAATAACAAATACAGTGGCACCTTGAGATTAATTCGAGTTTAATTCGTTCCAGACCCGAGGTCGTATTCCAAACAATTATTTCCTATTTAAAAAAGTGGAAATAGGTTTAATGCGTTCCAACCCTTTAACATCAATTTCCATTTGGGAATTAAATAATGGAAAATCTATTAAAAATTGGGTTAAGACAGATGAACAATTTGTTGAAGAAACACTAATAACAAATACAGTGGCACCTTGAGATTAATTCGAGTTTAATTCGTTCCAGACCCGAGGTCGTATTCCAAACAATTATTTCCTATTTAAAAAAGTGGAAATAGGTTTAATGCGTTCCAACCCTTTAACATCAATTTCCATTTGGGAATTAAATAATGGAAAATCTATTAAAAATTGGGTTAAGACAGATGAAAAACTTGTTGAAGAAACACTAATAACAAATACAGTGGCACCTTGAGATTAATTCGAGTTTAATTCGTTCCAGACCCGAGGTCGTATTCCAAACAATTATTTCCTATTTAAAAAAGTGGAAATAGGTTTAATGCGTTCCAAGCCTTTAACATCAATTTTGATTTGGGAATTAAATAATGGAAAATCTATTAAAAATTGGGTTAAGACAGATGAAAAACTTGTTGAAGAAACACTAATAACAAATACAGTGGCACCTTGAGATTAATTCGAGTTTAATTCGTTCCAGACCCGAGGTCGTATTCCAAACAATTATTTCCTATTTAAAAAAGTGGAAATAGGTTTAATGCGTTCCAACCCTTTAACATCAATTTCCATTTGGGAATTAAATAATGGAAAATCTATTAAAAATTGGGTTAAGACAGATGAAAAACTTGTTGAAGAAACACTAATAACAAATACAGTGGCACCTTGAGATTAATTCGAGTTTAATTCGTTCCAGACCCGAGGTCGTATTCCAAACAATTATTTCCTATTTAAAAAAGTGGAAATAGGTTTAATGCGTTCCAACCCTTTAACATCAATTTCGATTTGGGAATTAAATAATGGAAAATCTATTAAAAATTGGGTTAAGGCAGATGAAAAATTTGTTGAGAAACACTAATAACAAATACAGTGGCACCTTGAGATTAATTCGAGTTTAATTCGTTCCAGACCCGAGGTCGTATTCCAAACAATTATTTCCTATTTAAAAAAGTGGAAATAGGTTTAATGCGTTCCAACCCTTTAACATCAATTTCCATTTGGGAATTAAATAATGGAAAATCTATTAAAAATTGGGTTAAGGCAGATGAAAAATTTGTTGGAGAAACACTAATAACAAATACAGTGGCACCTTGAGATTAATTCGAGTTTAATTCGTTCCAGACCCGAGGTCGTATTCCAAACAATTATTTCCTATTTAAAAAAGTGGAAATAGGTTTAATGCGTTCCAACCCTTTAACATCAATTTCCATTTGGGAATTAAATAATGGAAAATCTATTAAAAATTGGGTTAAGGCAGATGAAAAATTTGTTGAAGAAACACTAATAACAAATACAGTGGCACCTTGAGATTAATTCGAGTTTAATTCGTTCCAGACCCGAGGTCGTATTCCAAACAATTATTTCCTATTTAAAAAAGTGGAAATAGGTTTAATGCGTTCCAACCCTTTAACATCAATTTCCATTTGGGAATTAAATAATGGAAAATCTATTAAAAATTGGGTTAAGACAGATGAAAAATTTGTTGAAGAAACACTAATAACAAATACAGTGGCACCTTGAGATTAATTCGAGTTTAATTCGTTCCAGACCCGAGGTCGTATTCCAAACAATTATTTCCTATTTAAAAAAGTGGAAATAGGTTTAATGCGTTCCAAGCCTTTAACATCAATTTTGATTTGGGAATTAAATAATGGAAAATCTATTAAAAATTGGGTTAAGGCAGATGAAAAATTTGTTGGAGAAACACTAATAACAAATACAGTGGCACCTTGAGATTAATTCGAGTTTAATTCGTTCCAGACCCGAGGTCGTATTCCAAACAATTATTTCCTATTTAAAAAAGTGGAAATAGGTTTAATGCGTTCCAACCCTTTAACATCAATTTCCATTTGGGAATTAAATAATGGAAAATCTATTAAAAATTGGGTTAAGACAGATGAACAATTTGTTGAAGAAACACTAATAACAAATACAGTGGCACCTTGAGATTAATTCGAGTTTAATTCGTTCCAGACCCGAGGTCGTATTCCAAACAATTATTTCCTATTTAAAAAAGTGGAAATAGGTTTAATGCGTTCGAACCCTTTAACATGCTCCTAACCATCCCCACAATAACCCCCATAACTATTATATGTACTATTCAGTACAGTATATTTGAATGTGAAACACATTTATAACTAAATATCTGAAATAAAAGAAATACGTTCTTAATACAATCAAATATGAATTTTACAATCCGCTACTGCCAACTAGCGGGAAAATTCTGAACCAAAAGCTCCCGGCTGTTTTTCCACTAATCGCCGCGCAAGCCAAGTTCGTGTTTCAAAATTTAGCATAGATTTCAAGCAAAAATTCAGCTCTAATTTGGGCTCAGATTCCGACATGTTAAGCGGCTCGTATCTTAAGGCACCATTATATGTTGAATCATCAATATCAATTTGACTATAAAAATATTTAACACAATCCATCGCAATGCTTCCTAAAGTGAACAGCAAATATCAAGATATAGAATAACTGAAATTTTACTTCTTTGTTGATTGGATAAACAAATATTTAGGCGAAGACAATACTACCACTTGGTATCCAGGCTTAGTGTTGGAATAGTAGGAGAGCAAGATCATTCTGAAGACGTTAAGCGAAGCAAGGCGGTGGTAGGGGTGTCTGTGTTTTATCCAGGGCTCCAGAAGTGTTGTTACCTCGTCCAATCGGTCAGGCGTCACACTGTCTACCAACAGCTCCTCAACCAGTTCACCTATCACACACAAAACATCACATTCAATAAGCCACATCAAGCATTAGCAACCTGCGACCCAACACATGTGCGGCTCTCGGAAATTATCTGGAATTCTATCTTAATATTAAAAAATCTTAATGATTTGCGCTCCGTTCTTCGACGTGGGGAGATCTCTCTCACTTCGTCCTCTCTTCTAGTCTACTCCTGATGACGAACAATAGTTCGAAATATTGAATTCTGTAAGTGTTCTTTTATTTCTTTTTTCTGTGTCGTGCTTTGTGTAATTTAAAGATTTAATATTAAAAAAATACTTTGCTTTTTGCTAACTAACAAAAGCTCACTGAGACTTTTAGAAGAAAATTATATTAGAGAAAGATGAGAGATAAGAGAGGAGAGAGAGAGAGAGAGAGAGAGAGAGAGAGAGAGAGAGAGGAGAGAGAGGAGAGAGAGAGAGAGAGGAGAGAGAGATAGAGAGAGAGGAGAGGAGGGAGGAGAGAGAGGAGAGGAGGAAGGAGAGAGAGGAGAGAGGAGAGAGAGGAGAGAGGAGAGAGAGAGAGCTCAACACCAACAAATGATTCAATTTTTTTATATGACCCTACTAAACTTCTAGGGATAGCGTTGTGATAATTGTTTCATTATCATTAAGAAAAATTATTACTTTTCTAAGCCTCAGAACACAGACCTGGATTGGCCAACACGTAAGTATTGCTGCATTTAGTGCTTAATGGATGCACATTACAATTTTTTGGAAAAATAAATACAAAAGATATCTCAACTACTTTTAAATTTAACACCTAATATGTTATAATTATGTTAACCACTTGTTCTTAAGTCATATGTTTCTATTCACGTGCTGTTTAAGTTTTTCACATTTATTTATTTATTCAACATGTTTATTCCTTAGAAGTATTTTCACTTAATAATATTAATTAATTTTTGTTCTTAACCCTTCATGAATCAGAGCAGAATAGACATAAAAGATGGGCTGATAAAAACGAATTTCAATGTCAACGGAAAATTAGTTCTAATATTTAATATAAATGTCAGTTTTTTGCTGCTTACGGAAAATTAGTTGTACAGCCTGTGAAACATACTATCATTTAATAAAATATTCCATCTAACATTACTTATAATTACAACATAAAAAGATAATCGGGCAAAAAACAAAGCATGCAAAAGTTTAGTTAAGAAAAAGCAGCTCAAAACCCTCCATTGAGAATTATAGTATTGCCTTTTTCCGATGTTCCTCCGTTATCTCTACTATTTTTGAACATAATTCATTGTTACAATCATTTTGTTGTACAGCGAGTCACTTTAAAGACAAAAATTAGTACAATAATTACAAAAATAGTGTTATGTTAATCTGAATGTAGAACCACACTCATGAACTATTAACAATCAAAATACCCACTACGTGGACATTGCTTCATTTTGAAAACGAGAAAATTTTTCACCTGTAAAACACTGCAAGAAATGAATGTGTTGTGAAGTAACAACTACTGCAATCAGTTTATTGGATAATTTAACTCTATTTCACACGATAAATCGTTAGTGTATTCGGAGACTCTTCAAATATTCCTTGGGTCATTTCTATGCACGAGGACAGTTTCATTTCAAACTAACACTCAATTTATGTTATTATTTTTCAAAAACAAAGGTTTTCAGATCTTTCATTTATTTGGGGGAATATAAATGATATTGCATTTAATGTTTAGACATAATTTTTGTGAAGAATGAGATTCAAGTGTTAAAATTTTCATTACTTGTTCAATCTACTATAGTGGTGTCATATTTACTCATATTGGGGAATTTCAAAAATTAAGTCTCCGCACAAAAGAGCTTAGTGTCAAAACTAACAACGCGTTTCAAACACTCAGTGTTCTTCTTCAGATTTACATCTGCAATGTTGAGGGTGTTTTCGCAACAGTACAAATGTAAACCTGAAGAAGAATACAATGTTCGAAATGCATTGTTTAGTTTTGACATAAACCTATTTTGTGTGCAGACGTAATTTTTGAAATTCTCCATCATGTTAAAATGATGTTTATAAAACAGTATTCATATTTGATAGTAATATGCAAATTGCAGTAATTGCAACCACAATTGCAAATATAGTGTTATTTATTATTTCAAAATAACACAAAAGTGCCCAAAAGCAACTTCAATCGTAACAAACATTATGCAGTTTCTCTTAACACGTCATTTATAAAATTTGCCTTAACTGGATATATTAATTTTGAAAATCAGAAAAATTTCTGTGACCACCTAATTATTATTATCATTTAAACCGATCCCCTAGCGAGTGATAACGTCAGCCATTTACCGGTTTTTTCTTTGATCGGTGATTCTAGAGATTCTACAATGGAGTCCTACATTTTAGCCTAACTCAGGTGCATTTCGAGTAGGGATCTTTAACGAGTACCTGACAACGAACGTGGCTCAGAACCGACGGGCTTAACGTCCTCTCCGAGGGACGACGTACTCAAATTTATTCACCTCCCGCATGTATGAATCGAGGGCCAGGTGGGGACCTAACTCCAGACTACCAGCCCAGAGGTTAACCAGCGTTAACCACTGATCTAACCTGGCCCCTGTACCCAACTAAACTAAACATTTTATATATCCATGAATAATAAAAATTAATAATAATAATAGATCGATAATTACAAATGCAATTAAATAAGAAATTAACAATATCTGAATTATATTTAAAAACCACCTAAGCTTTTCAGAGCCTGCATAGAGGAAGACAAATCAGTGCCGTTGGGAGGATCCTGGGATAATACACTATCAAAAGAGGTCTTCAGGATGTGCACTCGGGTTCCGGGTAGAATGCTGGGTGGTAATTTTCTGAATTTTCAAATAAAGGAAAAATATTTAATTTTTTAGAATATTTAGTATGAATATTTGTCAGTTCTCTTAGATCTAGATTATTCAATAAATTATAATATTTTTAAATACTAATGTTTCATTTTTTTAAACTGAGAATTCTACCTTCACAACAACAAAAAATTACAATAATCAGTTTAATGATATGAAGAAGACCTTGACAGAAAATCAACTAATAAAGTTAGATCACAATAGTAATTATAATTACTGTGAGCAGAAGTATGGAAAAAACGTGAAAATATACAGTGGAATTATGAAAACATATACGGTGGAACTTCGATTCACGAACTAATTTCCATTCCTGGACCTGGTTACAAACCAAAACCAATATTCTGTTTGAAATTCCAGCAAATAAAATAATTCCGTTTTAGGCAGAGAAATTGATTTTTTTAATAGTAATCTCGTATATAGTTCACGGAAAGTACGAATCTTAGATATTTCATCCAACCCAATTCGTCTAAAACAAATTTATCTAATGCAAGATTCGATCGTTTTTACGGTCAAAATATTGAAAGTGAGTCTTAGTATAGGTTTTTCATTCGTGTTTCTTTCTGTTCTCAAAGTATATATACGTATATAACACATGTGCTGACATATGTAATTAATTCAATAATATATCAACCGTTTGATATAATAGGTGTATTATTTAATCGGGAATCCTTTAATCAAACTAGAATTTGATTTGTGAACCAAGAAAATTGACAGAATCCTGATTACATAATACACCTGTGATAAATCTTTAAACTCTAACGTAGTGCAATCAGTTATTATGTGGTATTTACTCATTGTAGGGTAAAAAGCTAATGAAATTGTCTCCACATATAAAAATTAGGCATTGAGGGTTTTCTTGCCTGAGGAAGAACACTGTGTGTTCGAAACGCGTTGTTTATACGATTACATTTTTATATGTGGAGACAATTTCATTAGCTTTTTACCCTATAAATCTTTAAACCAAATAAGAAACGAATTTTATTTTTCTATTTAAATAATGTAACCAGAATGCAAAAACCAGTATTTCGACCATAGACTTTGATAAAAATCTGTCGATGCTGCGTTATGGAAAGTTACTTTCCTGATGTATCTGACACAGATCTCTATGTTATAAATATTATTTTTAATTCAATATTACTTCTTTTTTTAATAATTTAACTCAGAATACTTATGATCAATCAAAGTGTTGACTAATGTTCAGTTTGCAATAAAGGAAGTTATTATAGTAAAAAGGACAAGCTTATAATTTGGCTAATTAAGAAAATAAGGATACACTAAGGCAGTGGTAAGCCTAAGAGCTATGGGACTGGGCCTGGTTAGCAGGTAACGCATGACAACGTCGAGAATCTGGCTTCGGGCAGCAATCGTGTGCTTGGCATCGCTGCGATGTCGCATCAGGCTCTCAGCGAAGTTCAGCAGCGCCTCCATCGCTGCTTCCTTCCCACTCACCTCCTGAAATAGCCTAACATTCAATAAACTTAAGAAACAATCAAATAGAAAAATCAGTCAACTATTGCAAAAACCTACAGTGGTTTTCAATCTAAATAAATCTTTTGTAAATCATACGTGTTCAAAAGTATATTACAATAATGAAACAAAATTCAAAATGGGTTTCTTGAGGATTTAGTCAAAAGAATTTAACTACTCCTGATTATATGCCGACGTTTTACCAAAAATCATTTGGCATTTTCAAGGCTAAAAACAATTTATTGAAATCAAACGTAGTGTAAAGAAATACATCAACAAAATATCAACCAATAGAAAACAAAAAAAAAACAATACGCAACAAACAACAAATAAAGTAATAGAAAACCAAAAATAGACAGTGTTATTTTTTTTCATAGAACAATAAAGTAAAAGAAGACCAAAAATAGACAGTCTTATTATTTTTTTCCATAGAACAATAACATTGTCTATTTTTGGTTTTCTTTTACTTTACTTGTTTTTTGTTGCTCATTGTGTTTTTTGTTTTCAGTTGGTTGATAGTCTGTAGATGTATTTGTTTTCACTACTTATGTTTTCAATAAATTGTTTTTAACCTTGAAAATACCAAAGAACTTTTGGCGAAAAGTCGGTTCTTTGAACCAAATCCTCAAGAAACCCATTTTTGAATTTTAAGAATCAGTGGCCGAGAAGCTATATCAATAATAATGAAAGTTATAGCTAAATATGACAGCTTTCCTTTACCCCTCTTTACTGTTTTTAATCAACTTTTCTTCGCATAGGACGATAAACGTATAGGATTTTATAAAAAATGCTAAAATAATCTAGTAAATTTTAAAACTTTTTTTTATTTCAGCTGGAAAACAAAAGAGTTTTTTAACTGCTGTTTGCGTTTTTAGTCAATCTTTCTTATATCAGGTAAATTGGAAAATACTACGAACATCTGGAACATCTAGTTTTAAATATTTCATGTTGTAGCCATGTCATGATTAGTCTTTATTATAATAAAATACATATATGGATTATAAATTATAAGGATAGACAGGAGGAGCTAAGCACCAGAGCAACCAAAGCGCTAAAATCGTTAATTATGAGTTTTGCTTGAGAATTATTTGAAAGTCATTTCATTGAAAGACATGACTTTCAAATTGCTCCTTCAGAAGATTAAAAATAAAACCCAAAGTAGTCTATCTTCATTTTTTGAAACTCACGATCATGATTACCAGGGAGGTCAAATTAAATACAGTTATCCTTAAATATATGCTTATTTCAATATTGTTGTTATTTATAAAATACATTTATACAATTAATATATCAATGGTTTCGAAAATAATTCAAGTCTCAAAAAACAAATTTTTTTATAAATAACATTTTTCGAACATGTGGTGTTTTTTACGAAACATCAACTGTTGTGATGGATGGAGAGATGAGTCCTTTTCATGTATGGCAACAGTTGATGTTATATGAAGAAGAACACTATGTCGAAACGCGTTGTCCTCATAAAACATTTATATGTTGAGATTGTCTTATTTTCCCATTAGTAATTGATTGAGAGGCCAGGTTAGTCAAGAGGACTCTGTATTGGTAGATCTAAGGTTCATTACTTATTCTGGCCCTCGATTTAATCATGAGGGAGTTGAATAAATCTGAACATGTCGTCCCTCGGAGATGACGATAAGCCGTCTATCTGGGCCTCTATGATGTCGGGCACTCGATAAAGATCACAACTCTAAATAAGCTTGAGCTAGGCAAAATTTAGGACTTCCAATGTAGAATGTTCATTGTGTGCTATCACAAAGGGCCAATGTTCGGCCTATGTGGGTTCTCTTGTAAGACTGCCATTGTGATCTAACTAATAATTTATTGCAGACCTTTTAAACATATAATTCTATTGTTAACAAGAATTTGTAAGTGACAAACTTTGTAGATGAAATCATCTCAACATAAACTAACATAAATTATAATGAAATGCACCTGTTGGCATTTTGACCCTTCTAATTCTGAACCAATCCTACATCAGCTCAATGATTTCATGAAAACTCAAACTTAATACAGTAGAACTCAAGAACACATTTTAATCAACTATGTAAGTATCTTTCGTATATTATTTATACTCTATTCCTCATAATAGTTAATGAATAATAAATAAATTCACTTAATATGGTTTTTTTACATAATAGTAAAAAAAAGTTAACAATTTATAAACAATATTAGGCAAGATTCCAAGAATTAGGAAGATATGTAAGAACATATTTTGACCCAAATAATAGAAACAGTTAACATTTGACTGATGGAGAAGACGTGTTAAAGAGGTTTTAAAGTCCCGGGGCCTACATTGCTATGTCTGATATAATTAAGAGTCAACCTGAACTTAAAACTTTAAACTTTGTTCTGAATTTAAACAAAAGCGAGCAGCATTAAAATTCATTTGATCTCTGTAATAATTTTAACTAAAGAAAATAACAACAGTCAACAAGTTTACTGTCTGTCGTCCCTCCGTCAATTCACTTCTTCTCCTGAGGACGACGTCATTACGGTCGAAATATTGAAAAATGAGTCTTTTGTTATGTTTCAGTCTATGTGTCACTGTTTATTTTAAGTGTTATCTGTCCTGCCGGACCGTTTTTCGTTTATCATGGTATATATATATATACATATATCCAACAGCCCCTGTGCTAGCAGAGGGATGAAGCGATGTGAACGCCGTAACTGCCAAACCTGTCCCCTAATTAACTCCAGTCCTTACTTTACTTCCCCTCTCAGTAACAACTCCTATCCTGTTCCTTCTGATACATCTTGCACTTCCTGTAACTGCGTTTACCGTTTGGAATGTACTCGATGTGATGTTTTTTACGTTGGCTTGGCTTCAACCAAGCTGAGCCTGCGTATGAACAATCACAGGGCGTCCGTTGGTCAACGCAGAGACCTACCCATAGCTATCCATGCTAATTCCCATGACCTCCCTTTCAATGATTGTTTCAGGGTACAAATCCTCAAACAAATCCCCGAGTCTAATTCCCATGTCACCCTTATAGCTTCCGAAGAGGCATTCATATGCCTCCTTGGGGCTCGTTCTCCTCCTGGTCTCAACCTGTACCGTTAATTATTTTTTATTTTATTATTATTATTTTTTTATTATTATTATTTCGTATTTTATATATTTTTTTTATTTTTTTTATATATTTTTTATCTTGTTTTCTAAATAAATATTGGAGGGATTTCTATTTTTCCTCTCCTCCGCTGGGGAGCAGCATTGCGGTGGTTCCACGAGTTACTCTGGTGGCCAGTAGTAGTTTGCTTCTCAACGCGAGTACTTCGCACTTCTTCCCGATGACGACGGATGTCGAAATATCGAAGTGAGTTCTGTAGTGTCTTTCTGTGTTCTTTTCTATGTGTTAAAGTGTATATATATATATATATATATATATAAAGATTTCGCATAAACACGTGAAATAACAATCAATGATCAAACCACAATATGAAAATGGGAAAACAAGACTAAGATCTTTCAACCGTAAGAAGCGGTCTTCGTCAGTGTCAAAAACCCAACTTAAAAAACAGTTGGGTTTTTGGCTCTGACGAAGACCGCTTGTTACGGTTGAAAGATCTTAGTCTTGTTTTCCCATTTTCATTTTGTCGTTTGATCATATATATAAACCAATTAAAAAAGATAGGACATAGATAGACACAGGAATAACTCACTTCTATATTTCGACCATCGTCATCATCAGGAGGCAACGAGTCCCACAGGAAGGCAGAGCGGCGACTCTTAAATATCTTTTTTAATTGGTTTTTATTAAAAAGTCCGTTGGACCGTTTCATTTAATTATTATTTTATATATATATATATATATATATTAAATCACCATAATTTCTTATTTTATTATTGAACATGTTTCGGTGTACGTTCACCATCTTCAGCAAAACACACAATTAAATTACAATTACACTTAACAAATGAATCTATGTGTGTTTTGCTGAAGATGGTGAACGTACACCGAAACATGTTCAATAATAAAATAAGAAATTATGGTGATTTAATTTTTAAGTTGAGTTCTGAGTTGAAGAAAAAATTTCGTAATATATATATATATATATATATATTGAGAATTGAAATATTGGTTATGCTATTTATAAACTTTTGATTTTTGTGCAATCATCATTACACCAAAAATCATTACGACTAAATTAACATATGATTACTAATTATTTAACATTTAGATAAACACACGAATAAAAAAAAGTATTTAAAAAAAAAATGAAATGAGTATATTTTAAGAATGATGAAAACATGATGCTATTTACGAAGAAGAGTGTGGATTAATCACCTTGGCTCCAGTGATCTGCAGCATAATCCATTTAGTCAGTGGATCTATTTTCTTAAGGATCTCCATAAGCGGGCATCTAAGCGCGATAGCTGAGTAGCAAAGCAACAGCGACTCCCTGCATTTTTCAATCTGAAAATTATTACATTCCTTGTCAATTGTTTTCCTTATAAAAAGAAAAAAAAAGAGAATGTAAACTTTGAGAAGAACGTTTACAGGTAAGTAAAATTACTTTGAAGCACATTCTGTTTTTTAAACTGTAGTTTACGCCTGGTTAAAAACTGATTACTGATAAGCCAATCTGCACAAAATCGACAGGGCAGATTTGATGATGTAATATTACCTTAACTAGATTCCCGTCAAGTAGATTAGCCATGTTAAAGGCTGGTAATGCCACTTCTTGAAGCCGAGTAATCAGAGTAGAGCATTAGAATCAACTATCAATAATTAATAAGTTAATATCCCACTCACTGAAGTGACAGAATGATTAATCAGGATTAGGAATTTGAAAAAAAAAATATGGCGTATTAACCCGTTAAAGTCTTTTACTCTAGTAGAAATAAAAAAAAAAATCAGCTCTGGGCAGTAAGATTAAAAGATCAGAAAGTTTGCTTTTAGCAGCCCTGAATGTATAAAAAGATTCTTCAGAAACGACTTAAATTCCTTATCATTTAAAATATTTCATTATACGAGCAGCACTGAAAGAAAACAAACTGAAGCCAGTTCTCTTAGCAGAGACATTGAAGATGAAAATTTGATTAAGCTCACACTTTTAAGGACCCTACTTTTCCTCAGTTACTGTTTCTTGACACTTCAATATAGATTTCTAAAGTATCCCATCTTCTTTAGCCAACACATTAACAAACACAGTCACATTTCTGTAAATTAAGAAGTGAACTAAAACCAAACCAGGAAACACAATTCTTATATCTTTCATATGTTTATTTATTTTGAAGTCATTTGAAGGATAAAGATGGGGGGGGTAGTTTTTTTACGTAAAAAATATACTGAGATTATAAAGTTAATATAAATTTTTCTTTTTTTTTTTTCGAGGTTTGATCCAAGTGAACCAAACTTTGAGAAAGAAAGAAAAATAGTGTTTAATATACTTGTTCCAAATAAGAAAACATTAAATTAATATAAATTAAATTGGGATTTTTCGTTATCAACTAAATGATTAATGACCCTACAATCAACTGTCAAGCAGACTCAGTAGACAAGAGGTAATTCAACAAACACCAATAAATTCTTGTACAATTTTTTTTTATTTATTTACACTTAGGTAACTACTTCACTAAGATTATATAGATTATTAGGTTAATAGTCTATAAAAGTGTGCCACAAATATGAATAAAAAATAATTAAAATGACAGCAAAATTAATTACTTAAACAGTAAAATTTGTCGGACAAATTTAATCTTCTAGTAAGTTTTCTATTTTACAACTGTTATGTGTGAGATAGAGAGCTGAAATATATAGCCAGATTTTTTTTACACACATCCTGGTTACTATTTATAAATTCATTATGGATTTATAAATCCATTGAATATGGATTTATAAATTTGAAGAATTTATAAATTTCTTGAAATAAATAAATAAACTTTATTATCAGTCTATTTTTGTTATTACTGGTATAAACTAAATTATACCAAATATTCTTGACCAAAACAGAATCATAATTTTTGTTTAACATTGCAAACAAAAAAAGTAATATATCAAATGAATTATCTTAATAAAAGTTTAAAAACAAAATATTAATAATAAAAAAATAAATGAAATAATGTTATTTCTTTTAGTCTGTAACACGAAATATTTAACGTGTATAAATTTTAAATCATTAGTTGTGCAATCCGTAATTGTGTGGTATTTACTCAATCTGAGGTAAAATGGATAAACCAACAAAAGTCTCCACACAAATGAAGTTTTATTCAACGCGTTTCGAACACTTTGTGTTCATCATCAGGAAGACACTATAATAGAATTAGATATAATTTGTATTATAGTATCTTCCTGATGATGAACACAAAGTGTTCGAAACGCGTTGAATAAAACTTCATTTGTGTGGAGACTTTAGTTGGTTTATCCATTTTATCTCAGAATGTGTATAAATTTATCTGAAATTAAACAAAAATCCTAGTTTTACTGCACTTAAAATACATACAAAAAATCTGGAGTGGCCTACAATCAACTTTACTATAAGTAAACTTAATATCAAACTTCTTGTGTGTATAATATATAATATCTCACTTAAGCATAATATAATCGTCTAAATGGGAGATGTTTATAAGTCATTCCATTCCTGAGGTGGATGACAGGATTAATACTGCAGCTGAAGAAAGCTATTAGTTTGCCAATTACAGGAGTGGATGAGAAATTATAATTTATTCTAGTAAGACAGAAAGAAGAAACTTGTTCCTCGAGATCAAATGAACCTACTGAGTGGATTTTGGCTCTCTATTTGACAAGTAATTGTTTTAACAAATTTGTTATATGCTAAAGGGAGAATTAATGTTGTGACATAATGTTTACACCCATCTCTCTTCTATCACGCCCTATAGGTGCCGCTATTGCCGAACTGAAGAACTTAATGGTAATAATTCTTATTGGTGTCCCGACCTCCAATTTTACTATTAATTTTCCCAAATTTGATCTATTTTTAATAAAAAAATACTTTAATTACAAATCCGTGCAACAAATTGAAAACATATCATAGTTATAAGTAAAGTAACATAACATAATAGCCAATTTTATTTACATTACAGATAGACCGTGACGTCATGACCAAAATGGCGGCCACTCCTGTGGCTTGGCCAATCAGCACTCAGATAGCCCCTGATGTGACCAATCACTGAGTGAATCTACTCACTGGCGGAGCCCGCAATATTTAAATGTATTGACCAACCAGGGAGAGCTACAGTATTCATTTAGGGCGCGATAAAGGTACTTGGGTAGCATTTTAAAGAATGCACGTTAGTATTAAACGTGCATTCTTTTATATAATAAATTTTATATTTTACATAAAACACTTTATTCTTCTCCCAATTCACGAAGAATGTTTAGCACGTTTCTGATCAGTTTCACAACCCTTTCATGAGTCGGTTTGCAACTAATTCTTAAAACATTTTTTGATGTTAAAGCTGTTCTTAAACATAAATAAAATCTAGCATTCATATAATTGGAGGAAAGTAAAATTTGTGAGATCACAAAAACTTTGGAATATTTTTCTTTCGTCATAATTTTCTTTTAAAATGATCCAAATAGCTCCAAACATAAAATTAACAATGAATTAAAGGCTATTCAATCGATTTTAATATATAAAATTGAAAACAAAAGATTTCAATTTCAAGTGAATGGTCTATTTATGTTTAAGATAGGAGCCGTATGAGGTTGCAACTTTGGAATCTGATAGACTCTAGGAGAATGTGAGGTGGAAGAAAAAGCGACAGATAGGTCAACATTCTGGTATTTGGGACCCACCCTCTTGTTTGGTGTCAGCTTGATCATAACACTCACATCTCTCTGACAAGACGACAGATATGCAGCTGTCACTAATCCATCAGTGTTGCTTCACTCATCACCACAAACAAATTTCCCTAAACGCCTGCTTACTATTACTGATTACAAATACCCCCCCCCCCCCCCCATATTTATAAAGGAGATGAAGAAGGAGCTCGTTGGTCAAAGAAAGCCAAATTACATCGAAAGTAATCTATCTAGTCAGCATGGTGAGATTTCGACACAATTCTTTCGTTTGTTAGATGAACATAAGCAGATTTAAACTAAGTCAAAAACAATAAAAAAATATTATCAACATACTCAACACAAATGGATTATATTAATGGAACATATTAATTCTATAATCATTTATAACACTTCTAAAAGAATTTAAGTTGTTCAAAATGAAAATCTCAATACTCCATAAGATTAATGTTTCCGACTTAAATAAGTTGATATTATTGCTAACATCACAAATTTTGCGAGTAATATTACAGAAACACACTTTCTTTACAGAAAAAGAAGTTTTTTATTCAAACACTCACTTAATACCATTTACCCCTAAGTATGAGTAAATACCATACAATTACGGATTGCACAACTAATGATTTGTAAAAGAATATATCAAATTACACATAAAGAACTGATACTACTCACCCCCACTATATTTCGACTCTGGTCGTCATCAAAAACAGAAGTAGCCGGTTATGAAAAAGTCACAGAGAGACTGAGGAGTGGAAAGTCTACTAGGCCAATCAGTGATAACACGAAAAGAGGATGAAACAGTAAAAAAATGGGAAGAGAAGTGATAAAAGAGAACATAAATAATAGAAATAAATTATAAGAAAAACTGAAAATATTATGAAAACAAGAAAACATAAAGAATTAATTAAAAGAAATAACAATCGATAAAGATTGAAGAGGGGAGATGATAGGGCACCACGCAGATAAAAATGTCTGGGAAGCTTCTGACATAGCATGAGAGTTGGAGTCAAGCATTTCATTATCATCTCTACTTTGCCGTTTTCTTTCTTCGCTTGATTGGTTTAACGGAATTACCATTTGCCTCCTACCAGGCCATTTCTACTCCTCATGACGATGACAGTCAAAATTTTAAAGTGAGTGATACAAAAATTGTTTCTATGTGTTCTTTCTGTGAGATTCGAACACCAAAACAAATATTTTTGAAATACAAAAAAAAAATAAACTACTTCAGTTTCAGCGCGGACATCCTTCATGAGTCCCAGTAATCTAGAACTTCTCTTAGATAACTCAACCTGAGCAATCAAGTCAAGCCGGCTCAAGACCAAGTCTAAATGAGCCGTCGACATGATGCCAACAGCTCGCGCACAACTCTGTAACAAAAATAACAGGCTTCAAACAGAACACGAATACAAACATTTCCAAGAATAACAATTATTTCTCAAAATTTATTTCTTAAATACACCACATTTTTTCATTTCATTTATTTGGAATATATTAGCTATATATTTAAATGAAACACATGCTTACATATAATAATCACGCAATATTAGCCTAAATATAAACATAACCTCGTTCTACATACCCCCAAAACTCGTTTTTAAGAATTGAAGATAGTCAATGTGAAATATTGACAACGATGAAATCACAAAAGAAAAAATTTTAAAATAAAAAACCATGAAGATAAAAGAGGAAAAGAAAAAAAAACAAAGAAATCGAAACATAGGTACTTTGAAAAATCTATAAAATAAGTATTTAATTCATTATTTGTGCAATCTGTTAGAGTGCAGCATAATCATATTGAGAAATTTCAAAAATTACGTCTCCAAATGTTAGTTTTGATATTAAACTTTTTTTTTTGTGTAGAGACGTAATTTTTAAAATTCCCCAATATAAGTATTTAACATACAAAAATAAAAAATAAAAATTTGGGTAAAATGTAAATTTAAACTATTGCTAAAAATTTAATAATAGGTGACTAAACTTTCTATGGCGAATATGCCAAAAAATAAATAAAATAAATTAGGTTTATTTAAAATAAAAATATAAAAAATAAGCAGGACCAATCAATTTAAAAAAACTATAAGAAAGGCAATAAATTGAATTTATACGCGGACAGTATACTCGTACCAATCTTATGGAAGTATAACATATATTTTCTCATTCTGTGGTTCGTGATTTTTTAAAATTTTGATTATTGCTATTTTTATCTCAACTTTATTTTCCTTTTTTTTTTCTTCTTGGATTTTTTTGGTGGAAACTAATTAAAGCAACATTTCTGTTTCATAAACAATACGCGTATATACTTTGTATATATTGAATATACAATATCTACTAGCCAAGTATACAATCAATATATACCAGCCAAGAACAAAAACGCAGGGAATACCAGTATAACACAACAATTAAAAAATATTTAATAATGAAAATTCAATAATCCAGTTAGAAATTGTCTTATTTCCAACAGAGCCTCCAAAAGTAGTAAGCCCTTACTAATATACAATAAGTATAAACAGGTTTATACAATAAGTTTAAACTATACAATAATTTATAGTTTATAAATTTCTATACTTAAACTTAATTTCTAGACAATAAGTTTAAACAGGTTTTTACACTATTGCGCTTTTACTATACGATCAGACTTAGCCTAAAAATCCTGGATGCCAGGTTAGCTCAGTGGTAACATGCTCGTCTCTGAACTGGTAGGTCTGGGGTTCAATACCCAGTCTGGCCCTTGATTTATTCACGTGAGAGGTGTATAAATCGAGCACGTCGTCCGTCGGAGATGACATTTAACTGTCGGTCCTGAGCCTATTCGGTGTCAGGTACTTGTTAAAGATCCCTACTCTTAATATGCTTAAGTTAGGGAAAATTTAGGGCTTTCAATGCAGAATCAATAAGAGATGCAATATTTCTTCGAGGAATAAGCATTGGAACTTACTTTGTCAGTCCTTCAGACCTCTCCAAGAAAAAAAAAAAACTTATAAATCCTACAGAGAAGTATCCTCGAAAATAAATAACTAATTAAAACAACAATTACGTTATTTCGTAATAACAGTTTAATTTTTTATTTCATAAAGTAACATGATGCACAGAATAGAGCAAGTGAATCTTTTAATTTATTGACAACAATTTTCATTGAAGTAGAATGGGTTAAGCAATTATGTGAAAAAAATAATGAGTTGTTAAAAATAAATCTGGTAACACGTGAGACAGAAGTTTGATTTGGACTATATGAGATATTAAAAAACAAAATACACCCGAACCTCGAATTTCTGTACTTAAGAAACCGTACTTTCAAGTTTCCGTACTTTTTTTTCTTCCCAATAGAATAATTTATGGTATGTCTTGGCCTGTCATCGACAGTTAGGCTCAACCTTTTTTTTGTTCATTATCAAGTTGATTATGTATTAATAATACTGTTTATTACATTGTTATGTATATGGTACGTCTTGGCATGCTGTCAACCACTTAGCCCCTACCCTACCCACCATTAGGCTACCACTTACCAGTGTTACCAATTTCTGGAGTTTTCTGTTTCCAAATATGTCTCGGTCTCTATAAGAACGGAAATTCGAGGGTCGAGTGTAGTTCAAAAATTTAAAATGCTCACCCTAGAAGGTATGTTTGATGATTTGAAGTTATTAAGGATGGTGTCAAGATGTCCAGAGACGAGTGATTTGTCTTCAAGCACCGATGTAGCTATAGCAAGGCCGGCCAATGCGAGAGCCGTTTGGTCAGGAGCAGAAGCCGTTTGGAGCAAGCAGGCCATGTGGCTGGCCAGAGACGCTGCCCAGCCGTCGTTATGGCAAGCCACCGTCGTTACCGTGTTATGCATTAATTCCACCACCAGGGACTCCCATTCTTCTTGCCTCCACTCTTCTACTTCATCTAAAATAATAAAATTCGCATTTACTTAAAAATATTCAGTTACATGTAAAGCAATCATAAAAAATACCAAGATTGACTTATTTAACCATTAAATTACATGATACATCAATAATTACAAAAATAAAGCTACATTAACTGACAAATTTACAAAATGATTGTTTGAAGTAACATATTAATAATTAATTCATCCTCTACAAACTATCTTTCAGAAAAGTTGAAATAATTGCCACATAAAATTTACGTTTATCAAGGAGTTAAATTAATAACGTTTTTATAATAAAAAAGTGAGACATCAGGACCACCTACAGTATCTTCTGTTATTTTCTACTTTACCTTGAAATTTACCGGTCATCATTTTGAAAAAAGCGTAGTGAAATAGAACCACAAATTTTATATGCATCTTTAGAAAAGAATTAACGCGTCACCGAATGGTCCAAGAGGCTAGGGTGTGCGTTGGTTAATAAATAAATAGAATAGGCTCCAGGTATATTACATACAGGAATACAAACATTATAAACTCAGGATATCCACAAATAACTGCCTATATGTTTGTTAAATACCTCTCTCTTTATAACTAACAATACTTTTTCATCGTCATTAATAAAACTAAATACAGATTGAACCTTTCTAATCCGCCAGCCACAGACCTTTGACTTGCCGGATCATGGAAAATTCCGAACTACAGGAGGTCCCCAAAAAACCTATATATACATGTACTTAACTTGCACTATGCTGAACAAGTGTAGCTGTAACATTGTTTTGATAAATGATAATGGTGTTATATGAAAATATAAATACACTTTTTCGATAAAAATACGATCCGAAATGGACATATACAGTTCAATGTACATAAAGAAACATAGAGAAATTAAAATCACACACTTACAGTCTCTAATTTTCTGTTGAATCGTCTTCAGGAGAGATAAGAGAGGGAAACCAAGCGCATTGGTACAGAAACGGTTGGAGACCCAAATATAAATACAGATGTATATAGAAAAACATGTTGAAAGAATACATATGGATTCATTTTTAAAGCTAGACATACAAAAAAACTGTAAAGAAAAGAATCTAGAATACATCATGACCAATAAAGTGCGACAGAATTATATAGCATAACGAAATAGTTACAGTACTGTACGTGTACCTATGCAACAATGATGTTCAGCTAGAAGTAAGGAAATATAAATAAGGAAGAGGAAAAACAAAACAAAAATTAAGAGTTTCCTGCCGTTGTGTTTCCGGCGTGCTTGGTCACCCATTCTCTTTTCTCCTGAAGATGGATTATCCGAAAATTTGAGTTTTAAGTGCGTCTCTTTATCTGAGTGTTGCTTTCCTTCGTTTCTGAACTGTTTTACGTCCAGTTTGATATAAACTATATTGACACAAAGAACACACAGAAATGAAACAGAAACTCACTACTATATTTCGATGTCCCCGTTTCTAAGGATAGAAACGAGTCGCTCCGCAGGTAGACAACGACTGACATATATATATGGTACACTTACGCAACTGTCACGGCTTGGAAACCCAGCACAGGTACGTTCAGATACTGTAACTCTAAATTTTCTTTTTTGTTGGCACTGTAAATAATTGGCAACACTTTTACGTTTTGAAAAACAAAAATATTTTTCCGGATTACAGGTGTTACCGGATGAAAGAATACCGGATTAAGGAGGTTCAACCTGAAGTAAGGAATGATATTATCTTTAAAAAAAAAAAAAACCTTGTAAATAGTTGAGAAGCTGTGGTAATTTGTGTTTCCATAGGTCGGTAATATGACGACTGACGAAGGGTGAGTAGTGTTGAAGGAAGGAGACGACGGCGGTGGCGATGGACGATGACGATGCTATTGTGGACGGCCCGGCCAGCAGCAGGAAACAGCGACTCAACACTTGCACTCGGTCTGGTTCCCGCTCAATATCTGAAAGTCATTCCTCTCACAATTTTTTTTCTAATATGCTTACTGTGCATTATTTCAGAAATCTAAATGCAGCTTTTAAGGATAACTTTTTTTGGAATCAAATTCAACGAGAAATAAAAATGAAAATGGTTGACAGAATTTTGATTTAATAAATTCAAACAATATTGGCTTATTTCCATTCAAAACAATTCTACTAAAAGCAAAGTAACTCCAGAAAGAAAACTATAAAAGTTGCTTTCACATAATGACCATCCAATACATAGAATTTCACATAAATATCTGTTCAAACACTATTAACATTTATCATATATTTATGATAAATATCAAACATATAATGTTCAAATCACAATAAGAAATGAGAAAAAAGACTAAAATCTTTCAACCGTAAAAAGATTTCAACTGATTTCTTAGTTGGGTTTTTTGACTCTGACTGAAGACCGCTTGTTACAGTTGAAAGATCTTAGTCTTTTTTTCTCATTTCTTATTATGGTTGGTTATTTCAAGTGTTTATTGTGAAATGTTGTAATCAAACATATAATATATACATATCAAACATTACTGATAAGAATATGTTTACATGTATTATATATCTTAAGTTTGTAAACAAAAATACGAAGTTTTTTCTTTTATATATACAATATAAAGCAAAGTTTTTTCACACATTATGAACTAAAAATCTGATGAAGAAAGTTATCAGTGAGTCTACCTACCAGTGATATAGACCTAACAAAAGCAACAGTTATTAATAGAATTATAAAAACATGGGCAACAGAAGTTAAGAAGGGTTATTGGATTCGATAACACGAGTACTCCTCGAAGGTGATAAATATCGAAAGTGATGGCTTAAAAGTAGTTCCCGTCTCGATATTACAATTAAGTAGTCATAATAACAATATTTTTTTACAAGGCATATCACCTCTGCTTTGGACAATTACATTTACATTACAATTTTGCACTTTGTATTATTAGTGGAATAATCCAGTTAAACTAAACATTTTTTTTTTAAATTTCCCCGTAAACTTCAGAAAGATTTAAAAAAAACATCAGTTCTTTCTGAATCCAATTAAACTTAATATTACACAATATTTTATCTTATTAATTATACCTACGTTAGGATGGGTTACAGTGGCCATCCCAAGAGAGGATATAAAAACATACGAATATTAATTATAATTTAGTATTAATTATAATTCTAAGAATCAAATGTTCAAACAACAATAAGAAATGAGAAAAAACAGTAAGTTCTATCAACCGTAAGAAGCGGTCTTCGTCAGAGTCAAATTTCAACTAACTGACTTGTATTAATACAAAATACAACTAATAATATAAAATCAGTTGAGATTTTTGACTCTGACGAAGACCGCTTGTTTCGTTTGAATGATCTTAGTCTCATTTCTTATTGTGGTTTAAACATTGACTGTTATTTCTTCATGTGTTTTTTGTGAAATCTTTTTATAATTCTAAGGTAGTGCAATCAGTTATTATGTGGTATTTAATCATTGTAGGGTAAAAAATTTAATGAACTAGTTTCAACAGATAGAAGTTATTAGTTAGAATTAGAATAACATAAACAACGCATTTTGAACACATAGTGTTCTTCTTCAGGTATAAAACTAAAAAACATAATGACATCAAAATATTCATTATAAGTAAATAACACATATAACAACCAATTATGTATAGACATAAAATATAATATTGTAGCTATGAAAATTATTATAACTAAATTCAAAATTATTTATAATTTCTACTACAAATTTAAACATTCTAAGGTAAAATGGATAAACAAACAAAAGTCTCCACACAAATAAAGTTTTATTTATTCAAGAGCAACAACGCGTTTCGAACACTTTGTTCACTATAATACAAATTATATCTAATCAGTTACAAAATTAGAGTGTAATAATAAAATTCAATTAAGAGAATTCAAGACTCTTAAGAGAATTTAATTGAATTTTGTTATTTCACTCTAATTTTGTTAACTGATTAGATATAATTTGTATTATAGTGTCTTCCTGATGATGAACACAAAGTGTTCGAAACGCGTTGTTGCTGTTGAATAAAACTTCATTTGGGTGGAGACTTTTGTTTGTTTTTCAATTTTAACTCAGAATGAGTAAATAGCACACAATTACGGATTCCACAACTAATGATTTATAAATTTAAAGTCTTAAAATACTGTTTTTATCTTCCAAGCCGTTTTATCGAGTTTACGTACAATGGCAATTGTTTTTTTTTTTTGTATTTTGGTTTGTGGAATTAGATGTTATATGAATAACACTCTCATTTTGATAGACACTTTCTATTTGACAGTATTTTTAGCAAATATATATATATATGGCTATAATTAAAATTGACTGACCTTCATCGGGATCAGTCCTAGAGGCTATGGCAACTAATGCTTGGCAAACAACGGGTATGGCTGAATCGTAAAGAGGGTCGAGGAGCAGTTTGAGCAGTGTTGTCCACAATAAGTGGTCCAGAGTGTCGACTGTAGCGCTCAGCAGCTGCAGTGTTGACTCACACATTGACGCCAACTCAATTGACTCTGCCGACTAATCAAACCATTAAATTTTATTACATTATAAACTAAAATTTAGAATAACAAACAAATAATTTTATGGCAAAACAATAATGCAAACCTCAACTACGTAACTTGTTAGTAAGGTTATGATATCTTATATATTATAACATAATTATAAGTATACTAATTCACAGAAGGGGTTCTTGAGGATTTTTGTCATAAACATACAACTCCTGATTATAAGCCGACGTTTCGCCAAAAGTTGTTTGGCATCTTCAAGGCTAAAAAACAATTTATTAACGACATAAGTAAAGCAAGATAAATACATCCACGGATACCAACCAACAGAAAACAAACCAAACAAACAAAAAAATCAGTAATCAAAGAACCACAAAAGAATCATAAAATATATAAAAACAGACATTTGTTGTTTAAACCTAATTACTTATTATTAATTATTATATTATTAATTACTTATTATTATTATTAATTAATCAGAACACCAAAACCCAATTTTCAAAACCCTCCCAGAATTAGTTTTGTAATAGTGTGCTTATTTGTTTGAAAATTGGGTTCAATTTAAGAAATAAATATAACATTACACTAGAACAATATTAAAAACGAAACTCTGTATGTGGGTGATGATAACAAACAAACATTTTATCAAAGCAGTTATAGGGTGCGTACATTATAACCACGTCTTTTTGCAGAAAAAAATAAATATAATTCGGGAAATGATATTAGTACGTAAAAAAAGTTTCTTAAATATTTAGAACATAGGATTAAAATCATCTGAATTGTTAAATCTACTGGAGGATTTGTGCTATTGACTGGAGAGTATGTCCAATATTTTTTGATTAAAGAATTGGGAAAATTGGACTTAGTAATCAGAATTATAAATATAAATTTCATTCTTGAATTATATATGAACATATGAAACCATTTATTTTGTTATGGTTTTGGTATTACACTTTTATTTATATTTGTAATGAAAATTGTATTTAAAAAAAAAACTAAAGATTTCGGAACGTACACCTGTATTTTTTATTGTCTATTAGTCAGTTTAAAAAAAAACAACATTGTTATAAGGAACTATGCACTGATTCAATAGAATGAATTAAACTGAATCTAGTTGCAAAATTTTACAACTACGTAATCGAGATTTACGTAGTTTAAATTACGAGATTTATGTGCCATCCAGCTTCTAAGGCTTTTTTTTTCAAGAAAGTAACCCTGCATCGGGATCGTATATAAATTACACATTTCTCACTAACATAAAAAATATATATCTTATTAAGTCAATGATCAAACCACAATATGAAATGGGAAAACAAGACTAAGATCTTACAACCATAACAAGCTGTTTTCGTCAGAGTCAAAAACCTAACAATCAATGATCAAACCACAATATGAAATGGGAAAACAAGACTAAATTTGGGTCTTGGAACCCAACAGATTCAGTTGGGTTTTGACTCTGACGAACACGGCTAGTTACGGTTGAAAGACCTTAGTCTTGTTTTCCCATTTCATATTGTAGTCTGATTATTGATTGTTGGGTTTTTGACTCTGACGAAGACGGCTTGTTACGGTTGAAAGATCTTAGTCTTGTTTTCCCATTTCATATTGTGGTTTGATCTTTGATTGTTGGGTTTTTGACTCTACGAAGACGGATTGTTACGGTTGAAAGACCTTAGTCTTGTTTTCCCATTTCATACTGTGGTTTGATCATTGATTGTTGGGTTTTTGACTCTGATGAGGACGCTATCATTGATTGATCCTTGATTATTATTTCACGTGTTTATGTGAAATCTTTTTATTTTATTAAGTAAATGAGCATATATCTTGTTTTAAATTAATTATAAGGTCAAGTCAGATTTTTTATGGTTACTTTAAGAGTAATAGCATTTTTTTCCAACAATAAAATAAACACAACTAAACTAGTTACAATAGTTAATTCATTTTATACTTCTAATATTAGTTCAGTTTAATAATTGAGTAAGAGATTTATAACTTGTATATGTCTAAATTTATGTTATTCACTAATTTCTGAAAGAGTTCATAGTGCCTTTTCATAATTTTATATACCACAAGAGGTCAGCACCTCTCTAGCAAGGTCCACTCTTATTCCTTCCACAGTTCACACTCCAACAAGTGCTTATTATATTTGATAACCCGATCAACAACGGCAAGCAGAGCTTTCTGTAATTTTAAAACGTCTCAGATACTTATTGCAGTTCCCATACCCGCTAACAATTTGTGTCATTCTATATGGTATCTTCACACAGATTTTAAACGTAGTTATAAACAACGTCTACTTTCTACGGCTTATAAAGAGCTACACAATCTATCTGGCATGGTTTGTGAGGAGTATACCCAACATTTCCGTTATAAAAATCAAAAGAAAAACTGTTATTATTTAAAAGAAAAAAAAACAAATAATTTTAAGAAGTATAAATGACAAATGTATTTCAATTAATTTCAAGACAACTAGCACGATTACATAATTAATTTGATGCATAGGGTGAAATGCAAGACTGTGTTTTATTAATTTATATAGTACTTCAAAAATATACTGACAGAAGATTTTGATCCACTGCAGCAATGACGCACCAAAAATTCTATAAAATCCGAACCATCAGACGCATAACCTTTAGAAGCCAGCGACAGGATCATTTTCACAACCGCTTTTTTTACCTGAAATAAAAATAATATGAAAGAAACATATTTCAATTGTGATTCAAAAACGAGAGAGGGTTAAACATACAAAATGGTAAGTGAGGCTATAGATTGGAACCTATGCATCAGATCGTCAGAAACATTGTGGTATCAACGAAAAAAATCTTTATAATATGCAACAAAGTCATGTGTCCTGGACATTGCTTTAGTCCAGTGTTTGTCAAAGTGGTTCACATGGACCCCCAGGGGACCCACATGGATTACACATGACAATGTCCAGTCATGTGTCCTGGACATTGCTTTAGTCCAGTGGTTGTCAAAGTGGTCCACATGGACCCCCAGGGGACCCACATGGATTACTGGTGGGTCCACTAGAAAAACTAGTATTTAAAGCTCCATGGCAGGCGGTTAGCGTAACATGTTAAGTTTATATGCGTATATCAACATAGCATAAACAAAAATAATTCAAAGCGTTCCAAACTGACCGTTAAAATATTGAAACATAATAATTAAAACATAAGGCCCAATATTTTCGCCAATGTGTTATAACATTCAAATGCTTTAAAATATTCTATTACCTTTTTTTCTTATATTCAAAACTGATTTTTTTATAATTTATTTCAGCATACTTTATAAAATGTTAATAAACGAATATTTTACTGTTTTAAAAAGATTTTTGTATTCTGACATCACGTTTTGAATGTAATGAAATTACTTCATAGTTACAATTTTCATTTACCTAAAAACAAATGTTTTTGTTTGAAAATTTTCAAATTTTTAAATTATTATGTTTTTTTAAGTACCAGGTGGGTGGTTACCGGGGTTACAATCCATCAGATTATGTAATCTCATGGATTACCATCCACAGATGGTAATATAACTCTCAAGGGGACAACAAGCAAACAAAGATTGGGAACTCCTGGTTTTAGTCAAACTAAAGCAGGGTCTCATCTACTTGACGGTGAGAGCAGTATAATGAAAACAGAACATTCTACTGCACCCTCGAGTTCGGCCAATAAGAGCGTCTCGAGCTGATAATATGCAACAGGTTGCAACAGTAATACATTTGACCTCTTTATTACGAATATGTCATTTTAAACACGAATTACTTAAATCAAGCAACATTACCTTTTCTTGCAATATATAGCAATTACAAAAGCATTTTAGTTTTTCATTTTAATCAGAATCTTAGTCTGAATGGCTGAAGATTAATCGACAGAAATAGTTAATAGTCAAATAGCTCAATGCCTGTATTCATCAATGCGGAAGTTTCATTATAGTATGAGCCTTCATCAGAGCTACGAAACATGTTTCATAAATTAGAAACACTTCATTTATATTATAATGTCACTTTTTGCGATTAAATCTTAGATAACTTAACCATTTTTTAATAAAAAAAATTTTGAATGGCTACACTAAGTTAAAATGCAATATATCGCAAAGTTGATTTGCGAATATTGTTGAGTATCACAGCGTGGCTAAAGGGCACCACGTAAAAAACATCGACCTGCTCTGCTTTGTTCCATATAATGGTCGAAAGGCTGAATGGTTTATGGGAAGAAATCAAAAACAGGCTACACTAAGTTATCACCGAAATGGGATTCCACACTATCCCCTTCCCATAAACGACCGCTCTCATTTCCCTCGGATTCGCACATTATTCTTCATTCCATTGTTAAATGATCATTTTTCAAGACTAAACTTAAACCAAAACTACCCATAACGCGTATACAGATAATACTTATTTGCATGGACTTGTGATTTCTTTTAATAAAATGGAGTGGTCAATAATAAAAAACAGTTTAAGAATACAACTTTTATCAGTTCTAAATTCACATCTCTATTATATTAATGTATTTTTATGGTCAATCACTGTTTTAAATTCACTCTAAATACTAGTGCAACTATTTTTATTTATAACAGTTCAAAAACGAAGAAGAGTAACACACAGAGTAAAGAAACACACACACAAACTCAAATTTTCGGGCAATCCGTCTTTAGGAGAAAAGAGAGATGGAGACTGTCTCCTTCTTTAATTTCTCCTGAAGAAGGATTTGCCCAAAAATTTGAGTTTTAAGTCCTTCATAGGCCATTCCCATAGATCAACATCTAAAGAGTGCAGATATAAACCTGAATAAGAACACTAAGTGTTTGAAACGCATTGTTAGTTTTCATATTAAACTCTTTTTTTGTGCGGAGACATACTGTTTTGAAATTCTCCAATATGAGTTTGTAAGTGTGTTTCTTTACACTGTGTTATTATTATTCCTTAAACCGATTCCCTAGTGGGTAATAACGCCAGCCGTTTACCGGCTTTTTGTTTGATCAGTGATTCTACAGATTCTACATTGGGAGTCCTAAATTTTGCCTTACTCAAGTAAATTTCGAGTAAGGATCTTAACCTAGTACCTGACATCGTACAGGCTCGGGACCGACGGCTTAACGTCCTCTCCGAGGGACGACATTCTCAGATTTTTCACCTCCCACGTGAATAAATCGATGGCCAGGTGGGGATCAAACCCCTGACTACCAACCCAGAAATGAGTACGTTAACCACTGAGCTAACCAGGCTCCTACTGTGTGTTACTCTTCTTCGTTTTTGAACTGGCATATGTAAAAATAGTTGCACTATTACAGCAATATTCAATCCCCCCACTAGGTTTAGATATATTTATGCTTACAAAATGTAGGCATATTGAAAATGTATGCTACCAATGTATATAAATAAAGCAAAAGAATCAGAGCTTTAATGTTTAATATTTACCCTTATCGATGGATCATTGAGAACAGTCCTAAGAGCGGTGGCGATTTCTGGGATACGCCCTTGAAGGACATTATCACTGGATGACATGAGGTGCGAGCTGACTATAAGAGCCTCCAGCTTGTCCTTCTCCACTCCCATTCTCAAGTGCTTTAGGAGCATATCTGCCAGCTTTTCACTAAAATGTAATCCTTCAAAAAAAAAAAAAAAAAAAATACCGACATTAAGTAATGAATCCAAATAAGGTAAAATATAAAATGAAAGAGTCCCTGAAATGCATTAGCAAATCGAATACACATATTCACAAAGGCTACTCCTAAACAAATAAGTGCAGTGGTAATCTGATGGTTAGCATGTTTGCCACTTATACCGAAGGTTCAGAGTTCAAATCTAGATCTCTTCATCTGGGAGAAAAAGATTTTGTAAAAACAGTCCTCATGAAAAAATGAAGTCATTGATTTCTTGACTGTTTATAACTTCTTGAACTCTTAAAAAAAAAAAAAAAAACCCTATTCTATAAATTTGAGTAGGAGGAAATGAAAGACTCCAGTGTACGACCTCCTGGTTGTATTAGACAAGATGCCTAATTAGTTATGAGTTGTGGTTGCGCCTTTGACCTAATCTAAACAATATTCAGTAATTAATTTTAGTAATAGAAAAAACCGTCTTATCTTGTATACTGATGCTGGAGCTAACCGACCAGTTTCGGGAGTCCTCCATCTTCATGATCCAAGGAGTCGTTATCAGTGTTATGTAACACTGATAACGACTCCTTGAATGAGTTCCTTTTGAAGATGGGTAACGCCCGAAACCGGTCGGTTAGCTCCAGCATCCAAGGTAAGACGGTTTGGTTTATTCTATTACTAAAATTAATCATACTATCCTCAGTGGTAATAGAAATATGCATGAATATTCAGTAAACTCCCAAACAAACTGTACCAGAGCCACAAAAACGAATCACTAAAAGTTTTAACTAATAGTATTAAATTATGAGAATTTCTCTTCCAAGGAGATAAACATTGACTTATTTTCAAAAATAGGGATATCCCAAGTATAGTTAAATAAAAAAAACTTACAAACAATCTTCATACTATGAAAAAGGAACCTCATTTATCATAATAAAAATTTTTTTGAAAAAATAGCACCTAAATTTTAATATACAAAACAAAAAAAATTGAGAGTAACGATTAAGAATAAACGATAGTAGTAAATAATAAATTTATTGCTCGAATATGAACAGCAGAATAATAACTTTATGCGGAGATCAAGTTTTATAGATATTGAAATAATAACGTGAATGTGACTTAAAACACATATCATTAAGGCATTCCAAACATCTGGTCATAAAAGTTGGTTCAAATACAGCAAAACAAATAGACGAGTGTCCCTTACCTATGTGGTCGTAACACCTGAGGACTTCACTGAACTGCTTCATGGTTTGGGCCTGAGTGTAGTCAGGAGGAATGACTACCTATAAACAAAATCTTTCATATGACAAAGAAATGTCGCAAAAATTAAAACAATAAACACAATTTTGTAAAATAACTGATTAATATATGGATAGCAGACAATATACTGATAATTTTCTGTATACCATCGAGAGAATTAAGATTAAAAATTTATTTTATATATATAATTTTATAATTATATATATATAATTTTTTATTATTTTATTATTCCATATATAAAATAATTTGTGTAACGGCATGGGTTACTTGCCGTTGCGTCTACAACGTGCTTCGTCTCCCTTTCTCTCTTTCGGAAGACGGATTACCCGAAAATTTGAGTCTGTAAGTGTGTTTCGTTACTCTGTGTGTTACTCTTCTTGAATTTTGAACTTGTATTTTATATATAAATATATACGAATGTTTTCCTAATCTCGACCACATATATTTAACACTATTTTTCTTTTTTTTATCGAGGTTTGGTCTAGCTTCAATAATTCAACACCTTTAGTCGACGTTTCGTCTATATTTGTAGACATCTTCAGGGCTACATAAGGTAATTATGTATATTAATTAAATAATGTAATATAATTATGTTTCACATGATTGTAATTAAATTCTGTATTGATGTAGCCCTGAAGATGTCTACAAATATAGACGAAACGTTGGCTTAAAGGTGTTGAATTATTGAAACTAGACCAAACCTCGATAAAAAAGAAAAATAGTTTTAAATAAATATATATATAATTTTACAGTTTTTTGTTTTTTATCGAGGTTTGGTCTAGCTTCACAAAAGCTATCTAATCTTGATAAAAAAGAAAAATAGTGTTAAATATATGTAGTCGAGATAAGTAAAACCTTCAATTATATAATTATATATATATCTTATATTTTATAAGATTATTTATATTTTATAATATTTATAAAATAATTGTCTTTTTTATTCCTTATAAAAAATCTGATGTAGACGGCACACAATTTCAATTTACCAAACAACAAACTACCAGCCCTCCCAATTTCACATTGGTAAAAAATACTGGTAGTTAAATTGACAGGCTTTTTTGTTTAAAAAAGTGTTATACATGTTTTGCCATTTCCATATTGTAGAGTATTTCAATCAGAATTTGATAAATTAACTTGTCATATAAAAATTAATAATAATGGATAAGAGGGTATCAGTTTATCAATATCAGTTATCTCATGGTTATAAACACGAAATAAGAAAACAATTCACTTCCTATGACCATATTTAACTTCAGTTCATAATTTCACCATTAAAATATATGTATACATAAATACAATAGTTTCTTATCACGACCACATATATTCAACACTATTTTTATTTTTTTCATAGAGGTTTGGTCTAGCGTTAAACAGTAAAACACCTTTACGCCAACATTTCGTCTATATTTGTAGACATCTTCATGGCTGCATTAATACATAACGATGTAGTTATTCCTAAGGGAATAACTTTGTATTGAAATAAATCAATAAGCATGTATCAATATACACATCAATGTATTAATAGTAAATCAATACAAGATTCTGTATTGATATAGTTCTGAAGATGTCTGTAAATATAGATGAAACGTTGGTTTAAAGGTGGTTTACTGTTTGACGCTATACGAAACCTCTATAAAAAAAGAAAAATAGTTAATACACTAAAAAATAATTTTAAAGAAGTAACGTATGTGAATTACATATTCATTCAAACTTAGGATTAAAATTAATGATTCAATTGACATGAAATCATCAACTGCAATGATATTTCAATTCATTTGCAAAATATCATAACACTTTAAATGAAATATACTCTAAAAAATATACTGGGTAAATGGATAGTATAAAGTCTCCACACAAAACTTTTTTTTTTAATTCAAACTACGCGTTTCGAACACTCTGTGTTCATCGTCAGGTAAAGATCTACAATACTACAAATTAAAAGTTATAAATATTTGTATTGCAGATGTTTATCTGACGATGAACACAAAAGTGTTCGAAAAGCGCGTAGTTTGAATTAAAAAAAACTTGTTTTATACGGAGACTTTATATAAACCATTTACCCCAGTATGAGTAAATACCACATAATTACGGATTACACAACTAATTAGCACATTCATACCTCGATTTACCAGACCTCACTTTAACGGATTTCAGAAGCAACGGACAAAATCTGTAGCTTTGTTTTTTACAGATGTGCCGAAATCCGTTTATCTGTTTGGCCAGTGTTATTAAATTTTTTTGGTCCTGTTTTGTGAAATATTCAAAAAATTTTTTTAACCGTGGCACTTGTAAACCCTGTAGAAAAGCGGAAAAGAGTCAACTTAACAGTTATCACAGAAGGTTAAGTTGATTAAAAAGTTGAAATACAGTAGTATCGGGAACTTCAGATGATCGGGAATATCGAATCGGTGTTCCTCCTTTTTAGTCCGTTAAACCGAGCCGTGACTGTATACTTTAAAAAGTATAATCTTATTTTTTTTTACTATTCATAATAAATTTATTATGTTTTTATAATCTCTTTTTTGTTATTTAAAAAAAATTGTTTTAAGGAGCAGCCGATCAATGGAGTCATATGCAATAATTATTTTAATAATACAGAGTTTCAAAAAAAAAATACTATTAAGCATATATTTACCATGTTTCCAAGAGAGAAGAGAACAGAGTCGACAGAGGCTTGCAGAGCTGGAGGAGACGAATGCTTCAAAACAGAAGCCATACACTGAGAAATAATATGCTGCGAAATAGCAGTTCTTTTATATTGGCCAAGAAGACAAAACAGGAGTCGCTGAGTCACTCCGGCTGCCTTTTCTGGAGGAAGTAAGATGAACAGAGGACCTAAAGCTTGGATTCCACTTTCCACAACCTGAAAACAAAAGTTACAAATCATTCCACACATTTCTATAAGTGCTTCTAAAAAAACCACAGACAAGATTACCTTTACTTCCTTTGACTGCACCCATGAGTTTAATATAACGTCAAATGCTTTACAAATTTCTGGCGTGAATGTATCTTTTAACACAGTGTGAGTAGCATCTTCTTCAGATTCCATTACAGACATATATTCTGAGATTGTTTCACTAAATTTACCCATGGCTGTAAAAGATTAAAAAGAAATATTGAATATATATAAATCAAACTGCAAGATCGACTACAACTTAAAAACTATTTTATATATTAAAGCAGATTGATTGATTTACAAATATGAACAATATTTCTGGTTTAAATTTATTTTAAAAGAAAAATGGAAGTTGGATTATTCATATTTTTAATCCTTTGTTTATCAATTAGAATTACTTAAAAAACTTTTAAGTATATTCTTGTTTAATTAGCTTTATCTTCAATTTTTCCATCTATCTTATCACAGGATATGACGGGACATAATCCAATTCATTATTGATTAGACTCTAACAATATCATACCTGAAAAAGGTCTTTGGAAGATACAGGAATATTATAAATAATTTATTTATATTTTTTAGAAGTGTTTTAACTTTAAATCATTAGAATGGTAATGCAATTTTTTATTATTAATTATCTTCAAATATTATTTCAATTAATAAATGATAATTGATTAGTATCAAAAAGAAATTTACTTCTAATAAACTACACTTAATAAAATACACTTATACTTAATACTACACTTAATAACTACACTTATTAATAAATTAAAAATAATTATAATTAATGATTAAACGTCAATAATTAAACTTTTAATAAATCACGCTGCTTTTGAACTCTGAGATTTTAATTTTAAGGTCAATAATAATAATAATCCATTTTACATTGATCATAACAAAAAAATGGAAGAACATCTTGGGTGCCATATTTAAAAGAAGGAGATTAAACAAAATTATATCACTGTTCATTGAAATCTCCCTAACATAAAATTGTGTACAGAAATATTTTGAAGACCACCTGACTAGTCACCACGTCACTAATCATCCTGAAGAACTGAAACCCTATTAAATTTTAAAAGTCAATTTTCTGAACAATCCAGAAAATTCATCCTTAATATCTGAACAATAAGAAATATTACCATCGAATTCTCTCTTTTGCACTGAACATCGAAACTAAAAATTTTTTTTGCTATTCATACAAACATTTATTGACAATATTAAATAATAATTCTTTTCAAAACACCGTAACAGTAATAGTTATTAGTAGCTTACCATACGAAATGGCGATTTTAACAGAATCGCTTCTGGTTTGAGGCATTATTGGTACAAGTATATCCACTGCTATTTTGATTACTGGTACAAATTGTGTTAAATTAGTTGCTGCTAAACTTCCCAGGGTTGTAACTATTGGCGGCTGTGGTTCACAACCAGGTTCTAGTCTCAAAATTAGGCAAGATAAAACCTTCAAAAGGAAAATTCATCTCTTGAAAAAATATACACACCATTAATTATAGTAAAGAAATGATAACATACCTGGTTGCAATAATTGGTACTCAAATGGATAAGAACTTGTGATGAAACATTCTGTATTGCTTGGCAATTTCCTTTAGTGATTTCACTAACGCATAGCTCAACTAAACTAGTAACAAGTTTTTCATCCAGTTTACTCGCATGCTCTAGGGCTATGTATTCCAATACACATAAAATATTAACTTGATGGGAGGTTGAGATCTTAAAAAGATATAACATATGTATACATATAATCACGAAATAAGCATGTGAAAGTATATTTCAAAGGATTACCTTTTGGTGTTTCATTAAATACAATAAAATAGCATTTAAAACTTCAACTGTGTGTAGCACTGACAACTTTTTCAAGGAAGAACAGACAGATTCTCTGACTCCATCATCTTTATCACTGGCAGCATCCAAGAGACAATCAAGAGCGACTATAAAATATAGCCGTATTATACATTATCATAAAAGAATGACTATGAAGTAAAGATATGAGTATTCGGAAAGCCCAGTATTCTTCAAGACTTTTTAACTAGGTTTGTTCGTTAAACATTTTAAAAAATCAAGCCAAGTACACTATATTGAAAGATGTCAACTTCAAGTATCAGTCACTATCTCATACTAAAGTTATATAAAAAAAAAAGTAGGCGACAATTGTTAAACCGAATCCAACAGTAGCAAAATATTTGTGAGGAAGAATTTTTGATTGAGGAACTCATGAAGTAATTGCTTTCAAACAACAACAAAAATGAATCTGTAGGATGGCTTTGCCTCTAGGACTAGAAGTCCCTGTTAACACACAATTGTTTCTTATTAAACCAGATGTCAGAGAGTTGTGTAAAAGTACTATTTCATAAATGTTAGTAAAAAAAGTTTCAATAGTTTAAAGAATTTTCTACAAACAGGTAGGGGAATTTAAATCATAAGCCACCTCTAGCTTTAGTAAAATATAATTCAATTTATGTAAAAAGAATGACGAGATAACAAGATAACTATAGTTTGTTTATGAATACATATTATGTAACTTCAGACAATTTCTAATTGGAACCCAAAATAATTACCTTTTAAATTTAATGGCGAATTTTTCGTTTCTTCATTTATTTGATTATCATCAGACATTTTAAATAAATAATCAAAAGAACTATAGAATGAGAAGTACTATCAGCAACATTTTCTATGAATCATACTTAAAACCATATTTTGACGTAACCTTCTCAAAGTGTTGCCGCCATCCCCCTTCCTGTGGACTGGTTGTCTTTACTTATTATCAAAGGAAGATTAAGTATAAGGATTGAATATTTTAATTTCTGTGATACATGTGTAGTACTATGTATGACAGTTTAAAGATAATTGATTCATCAATGTTTCTTATTGTTTCATTCATCCATTATTGTTTCTGAGTAATTAAAACTTTGGAATGACTATAAATGAGTTTTGGATTATGTTGTACTGTCAGTTTAGATAAAGTTTTAGAACACTACGAAAGGTTTTTCATTTTAATATTATAATTAAGTGCTATGAATTCTCCAGGGATTATGGAAGTAGAAATTGAAGATGGAGAACTTCGAAAGTCCCCTACTTCTAAAGAACCCTCTTTGGAATCCCTTAGGTAAATGTATGATGCATTATATAGATGTATTTAATTACTTAGCAGGTAATCATGACATAATATTTGCATACTGTGTGACAGATGGAAACGAATTCCAGGCAACTGACAGTAGGGAGTTTATTTACAAATAAATGTGAAGAGATTGTGATATTAGAAGAATAAAAATCTTAGAGTGAAAACCATTCGTTTTTATTGGTTATTCATTTTTTTCTTTTAGAAACAAATCTTGAGTGAATTTTGAAACATTGTTTTAGTAAAAAAATGGGAAATTGAAATCTGGAAACCTAAGTGCATTCATATTCATTTAGTGTTTTTCATGTGCCTAAAATAGGGTCATTCAAACTACCGGTACATAGTATTTATTGCCGTATCACTTCAAAGTAAAGTAGATTTCTTAAGTGTTTGTTTACTGCAAGCTATAAGTCTTCAAGGCCTGATATAAACATATATTACCATAAAATATAGAATTAAATGATATTTATTAATCGGTTATTCATTTCAACTTCATCATCACTAAAATTTGTTTATCTGTTCTCCATTAGACTTATGTGAACTCAGCATTTTCTTATTATGAAAACTCAACCTCAAGAATTTACTGGTTTTTATTTTAAACCTAGTCTATTGTAAGGTACATGAAATACATTGTTACTTTTGACTTGAAATGTGTAACGACCAAAATTAATTAAGTAAGGAATAAAGTCATTAACTTAATACAATATATTTAACTTGTTTAACGTATTAATTATACTAAGAGGATCTTAGTTATATTAAATTATGCATTACTGTTTTCAGTTTGACTGATGAAGAAGCAATGGACAATTTGGAAATTAAGCCTCCACAAGCCAGAATCCATAAATCTCACAGAAAGAGTAAGCATTCATCAAATTCAAAAAGACATGTAAGTAATTAGAGTATATTTTATTTGTTTTAAGTATATTTGTAATTTACTTCGTAAGTTTTCAAGGTATGAATTATTTTTTTTAGCGTTTTCATTTCATTAGTTCGAATTATACGAGAAATTGAATCTGTTTTTATTAATTTTCTTTTTAAGAAACCATTTCAAGCCCTTTAAAAGCTTCATACTAGCTACTTTGGTTCGTTATGTACAAAGGAATATCTCACTCTGTGGCTACATCAACTCTGCCTTCTTACATACATACATAGAAAAAAAAGCTACATTGTTCTGCAATTATTTTGGGCTATTATGTACGAAGTAAATTTTTTTTAAAATATATGTGTATTATTCTGGAATTAGATCTGCAGAGTAACATGTATATAACGTACAGATAATTAAATTACAAAATTCGAAATACAAATACCGATGTAAATTTACACCGGTTGAAAACGGTTAAAAAAGTCAGGAGTTCCTTTTTTTTTTTAAAGGAAAACACCACTTAGACGTCTTTTTTTGTGCTTTTCAAAAATCTTTTACAACATTATTGTACTGTTTCATCCTAAAGTTAATGTTTTTAAAAATTCGCGAGACACACATTCGTCATAAATTGCGTTGTGGAATTTCCTTTGTGAGGATATGAAAGGCAGCGTTCAGACTAAAATATTGAAACTGAATATATACGAATTGTAGAATCAAGATATACGAAGTGCACATAAAATAACAAGTACTTATTTTAAAAAAAAAAGTTTAGTTTAAGAATTTGTTACAAAAAAATCTGAAATAATGACAAGGGGATTCCTAGCATTTAATAAGTTAATATATTTCTTCATACAAGATAATATAAACTGTATATTTCTCGTCAAAGTAGAATTAGGAAATGTAGAGAATACCAATTTTTTTCACTTCTACATATGTGAAGTGGTGAAAAGCATGAAAAAGATTCGATTTCGATATTTTGATGGATTTATATGTTTTTGGGCCCATGAAGAGAGTATATTTTCTTACATTAGTGATGTATATTTTGAAATGTAATCAAAGTTATAAGGAAATTAAGTAAACGTTAGGCTAACTTCGAAGTCGCTGACAATGAATTGACTTGGTCATATTACACCTCAAGTCATACTGGGGAAAGTTATTCCCGTTATTTTCAATGGTTACTCATAATTTGGATATAAAATATTCCATCCTAATTTCAAAAAAGCTAGAAGAAAAACTGAATATAATATTAAACAGTAATCTTTTATAAATTATCACAAACTTAGCAAGTAACAACATAGTAGTTTATGTGAATTAATTATTATGAGTTTGTTTTGACTGCGCACTTGTAATAAGCTGATTAAATGTTTTCAATGAGATGCAATTAAGATGTCAGTTTGAGTATTTAAGTTTAAATTATTATTACAATAGTAAAGAGGCAACTGAATGTGATAAAGTAATAGTTTTATTGTTTTAGATGTCTAGTGAACACAGAAAGAAGCATCATCATTCTAAAACTCATCGAGAAGAAAGGAGAAGACATCATAGGTAATAATTTCATTTTATAATATGTTTTAAATTACGTTTACTCATCTCTAGTATTTCAGAATCCAGGTTTAAAGGAAGTACAATCTAGAGTGCCTTGATACAACTGTAACATGTACCATATCTATCTGTTCGGTTACTAATCCTAGACCAGTGAAACCACATCTTAACAAATTTGGTTCTATTAGTCAAAGAAAAAGAGACGAGTGGGAAAAATAAATGTAAAACAAAAAAAACTTAAATAAACATTAATAAATAAAAAAAAAATATCCGTTAAAATTAAAACCTGGTGGTTGGCATGGCTTTCACCTAAGAGCCATGTGTGAGCTTCATCAGAAGCTCTTTATATATATATATATATATATATATATATATATATATATATATATATATATATATGATCAAACCACAATAAGATATGGGAAAACAAGACTAAGATCTTTGTCTTGTTTTCCCATTTCTTATTGTGGTTTGATCATTGATTGTTATTTCACGTGTTTATGTGAAATCTTTATATATATATATAAACGGAAAGACGATCCAAACTGGACACAATAACAGTTCAAAATTGAAGATAGGTAGCACAAAATGTAAAGAAACACACTTACAAACTCATTTTTCGGGCAATCCGTCTTCAGGAGAAAAGAGAAAGGGAGACCAAGCACGTTGTAGACGCAACGGCTAGTAACCCAACGTCTACAACGTGCTAGGTCTCCCTTTCTCTTTTCTCCTGAAGACGGATTGCCCGAAAATTTGAGTTTGTAAGTATGTTTCTTTACTTCGTGAGCTACCTATCTTCAATTTTGAACTGTTATTGTGTCCAGTTTGGATCGTCTTTCCGTTTATCAAGTCAATATATATATATAAACTAGAATTTTCAAAAGAACACATAGAAAAGAAATCACTGAACTCACTACTATATTTCGATGTCCTCGTCTTCAGGAATAGATGTGAATCGCTCCAAAGGCTGATAACGACTGACTTGGCGTTCGAACTGAAGCACTCAAACAGTGTAGCTAACTTTCGGAGGAAAGGTAGACAAGGAAGATAAAGAGATAAAAATTAAAAAATGAAAACATTTAGCTAAAATAAAATTAAAAGCTGATAACAACTTTTTTAAAAAAAAATGTTTATATATATATATATATATATATAAACAACAATAAATTATCAACCGTAGAACAGATATATAACTAAAAAAAAAAAGAAGGCAAATCGGGATGCGGTAAATTTCTTCTACTTCCAATCTAACTCTCATTTTGACGTTTCGATTTTATTCAAAATTTTTTCAAAGGCAAAAGTAGGAATATTTGAAAATGAACGAACTATTACAAATTACATTGCTAAAACAATATGGCAGGTTAAACTTTAATGGCAAGTTTCGGTAAGTAGACCAAGAAATTTACTGGAAAGTTAATGAACCGTTGTCATGGTCAATGGTGGTGTTCAAAGATGTCACATCCACAGTGACCTTAGCAGGATATGATCACCGTTTCCTGCAAGAGAAATCCTAAAAAGGACAGGTGTTAGCGGTAAGACTGATTTTGACGGACAGTCACAAAAGCTAGCTCGATCGAGTGAACTTCGCACACCGGTGATGCTGACCCCGGTTAACGATCGGTCGGTTGTGCCTTTCTTAGTTCATACCATGAGGAAACCATCACTCAGGCATGTTAAGCTCCCTCACCACGACAAGGTGAAGGCACATCGAGGGAGTGAATGGAATCGTGATCAACTTGTTTTGATTTTGTGGCGTTCCATGCGTTGTTTCAAAAATAACGATCACAGGCTCAATCACGGAAAATATTCAGTCGTGTGTATGAACGATAAAACCAAAATAAGAAATGAGAAAAAAGACTAAGACTTTCAACCGTAACTAGCGGTCTTCATCACAGTCGAATAAATTTATTTGGCTCTGACGAAGACCGCTTGTTACGGTTGAAATTCTTAGTCTTTTCTCTCATTTCTTATTGCGGTTTGGACGTTGATTGTTATTTCACGTGTTTATTGTGAACTCTTGTTATATATGTCTATATATACATTCAATAAGATAAATTCAAGATGTTGTTAAGTTTTTATTGCAGAGTAGTAAACGCAAAAAACCTGAGAGATAGCAATTTCTCTAAATGTCATGTAAGGATATTTGTAAAAATATTGCAAAATGCTGAGATGAACATTTTTTAAGTGAAACTCTAAAATTACAATCGTTAAAATATTGTTGAGTAAAAAAATTTGATGAAATAGTCTCCACATAAAGAAGTTTAATAATATAAACAACGCGTTTCAAACACGTTTCTATTATTAAACTTCTATATGTGGAGTCTATTTCATTAACTTTTTTACCCTAGAATGAGTAAATTGCACGTAATAACTAATTGCACTAGCTTAGAATCGTTAAATTTTCTAATACTCAATTAATTTCATGAAACTATATAATAATGAATAATCTTTATATATTTATTTTTTGGAATATATTTTAACGATTTATAACTTCTTCAGATAATTCTAATCTGTAAAAATGTATGAGGGCTAATAGAGCTAAAATAGAACCTGGCATTAAAAAAAAAAAAATGGCTTAGTTCATATTAAATGCTCCTCTGCTTCCCGTAAATGGGCGTAATTTTCACTGTTTTCTACCAATCATTGAAATATTTGTCGTGTTTCTGTTTGATATAAGCGACTAGGGTTATTTTAGTTAGTATGTAGTTTGTTATTGTAGACTGAATTTGTAAAACAAGAAACTTCTGTTGAAAATTTGTCAGAAGAGTTAAATTTGTGGATAATTTTCAGAAGAAGGTAATGTAATTTTATGAATACATTCATTATAATGCATTATAAATGCAAGAAGAACAGATCGCAACTTCAAAGACGTAGAACACTAAACAATTTTTCTATGAATACACTGAAGGGTTTTCAAATAACTATTCAGATTCATATAACAGTCTGTATATGTTCCTCTCTGGTGAATCTAAAACTTTGTTTTTTCATATTAAAATTACTGACCTAGTTATATACATCTTTAACAGCAGTAGCAAAGGACAGGTTTATGTGTTTTTGTGATTATCTATAAGCAAACATCAAATCCCTTTTTTTTTGTTTTTGCACTTCTGGATCACTAAAATATAATATTCTTAATACTTCAATCATCTTCGGATTTAATTGACAAATACTACTGACTACATTTTAAATTTATTCAAATGTTTCTCTCAAGTATAAATCTTTAACAAATATGTTCTTAATTACACATATGTTTAAACTCATTCCTATCATTTCAGGTCACTCATGTTCAATCAGAAATGATTTTTTTTTATTTATTATGTATTTTACTTTCTTTTGTTTATTTTATAGTTTATGTTTATTATATATTATCATAGGCAACTCTTAAATCTTTTGTTGCACTAATTATGTTATTATTTATAATAAACATGTGAAAATTAGGATAAAGTCCCTTCAATTAGAGGTATTGCTTGGAGGAAGAAATGCATTTGAAGTGATATGTATATATTATATTTTCTTCGTCAGGTAACGAAGAAAACTGAAGTTGAGGAACAGCTGACGATTGTTAGGTGCCTGACCTGTTAAGCAACAACTGATTCGATGAGAACGAACCTACCCAAGATTTTGGGGATGCTTAATTTCTCATATATTGTTTTCAGAGAAGCTGTCGCAGGTTACCTTAGGATCTGGGGTTGTGAGGTGTGTTAACAGATTGAAGGTAAAAGCCGCACTTGAATTGAAATGGTACGTTGAGTAGGAGCAGAGTCTTATAGATGAAGGAGTATCCAGACAAGAAATCTCCGACGTTTGTCAGCAACTTAGATATGTTACTCCCTAAAAGGATTTTGCGGAGGTCAATGATATTGTCTTCCCAACTGATGAATCATATGCTGTTAATAAATGATTCCAATTGATATGAATTCTGATGGCTCTAAAATTACTGAAGCGAGAAAGACAGGTGAAGTGATTTATTTTATGAAGACAAATCAAAAACAAGTATCCCATTTAGGTTAAAACAGCAGAAGTGTTTACTGTCGCAAGTAAACTGGCGCAAGTGCAGGCTGGACTGAAAAATCATTTCTATATGCTGAGATAGTCAAATATTAAACAAATATCAGGTGACCTTTGAGAGTCCTTCCTGAGTTTTAGTTCAGGAATGTCAGAAGGCATTATAAAGACTGGCATGCAGCAATACCGTAAAATTAAATAGGGCCTGAGGCCACGCTGGTGTGGAGTACAAGGATTCAGATAGATGAGCTAGACTTGGAGCTGGTACACCTTGTACACGGGTAAAACAAGTATTTCAATCTGTATTGCAAGTGCCATACACCTCAATAATATCTTTACTAGAGGAAATTTTGATTATTTCAAAATCTCAGCTTGCTATTATTCTGAAATGATTTTAAAAGACCTAATAATAGAAAACTGTCTTTCTGATGGATCTTAGTACGGTTATATATAGAGGAATTTTATAGAAGCAGTCCCGGTCACTGCAAACTAACGAGGAATTAAGTATCTTCAAGATTGGTGAAGATAATTAAACTTCCTTTAATTTTTTAGTAAATTGTACAGGAATTACCAAAATTACAAGATTACAAATTTTGGTAAAAAAATTACATTACTTTTAATAGAAAAACTTAATAATATTACGTGGAGAATCCTTTATTACAAAATTATGAAGGTTTTTGTCTTGTAGTGAGAACAGGTTGCTGTTTTGGTAACCTTTTTGCTTGACCTTTGGCCTTCCAGCCACAACTACAGAACTAACTAGAAATGTCGATCCAACCACTGAGTTTTACTCTTTAGATTACAACACTCTTTATGTCTTTTAACTATTTGATTAATTGGGTTCCACGAAACATTTTGGTGTCATATATTTTAGTACTCCTATAATTTATAAATAGATCCATTATTATTTTATATAATTTTTTTTTGGTATGATTTCTTTTATTATTAATATTAGTTATTTTCCTCCCTAAAAGCAGTTGGTTTTATTTATTTTTAATTATTGTAATTATGATACAGGGAAAGAAAGGAAGAAAGAGCTAGGGAATCGGTAAGCAGTAGTAGTACTAGTAGTCGGAGGCATGAGCAAAGGAAAGAAGAACGTGAAAAACTGAAAGAGGATGCACGAGTCCTTCTTGAAGAGCAGAGGAAAGAAGAAAAACGAAGGGAGGAGGAAAGGAAAGAAGAAAGGAGATTAGAAAAAGATTTAAAGGAGAAATTAGAAGCTAGAAAAATTGAAGGTGAAACTGCTAAGGAGAGAGAAGAAAGGGAACTTCGAAGGTCATTCAATATTTATACATTCATTTTTAAAGTATTATTGTTTAAAAAAAAAAAAGATATGTATAATGTAGTGATGGGAGAATGCCAAAATTTTCAACGATTCCGCTATGAGTCCTGATTACTGCATTAAACTTTCGATTACGATACCTGCAATGAATTATGCTTATTTTCAGACCCTGAAGCAGGTTTAAAAAACAAATGCTTTACAGACAACGTGCATTTATTAATCATGTATTGAGAATGTGCACAAATCATTTTGTTATAAGAAAAAAATAATTACCTTATGACTTGAAATAAAAAAATCGGTTAATTTTGACTAGATATATATATATCTGTTTAAACGTTAACATTTTAAGGTTTACTATCTAAGAATTAATATAAAAAATTCAGCTGGACAACAGCCACTCTATATAAGACTGAAGTCTGTTTTAAACAAGTATCAATTACATACTGTATCTTTTATTCTGTCGCATAACCTTTTAGCGTAAAAAAAAAAATATTTCCTTAAGGAATGAGCATCGGAGGGCAGACTTCGTCAGTCCCTCAGCCCTTAAAAAAAAAAAAAAAAAGAAAGCAACTTACTGTTGCAGTTTCTTTCTTCTGTAAATGTTCTTAACTTCTTCTTTAGATATAAATGATATTCTGGTGTCAAGAGCTATAGATTATACTGATACTTTAAATTTTCAAACAATATTTTAGCTTTTTATTATTACCTCAAGTTGGAAATAAAATTTCAAATATTGAAATTCCAAAGAATCGTTTTTAGAATCAAAGATTCGATTAAAATTCTCCGATTCCGGGTCGAATACCTGAAATAGTTCCGGTATTTCCGATTCTCGATTCCGAGTACTCGTCCCATCACTAATATAATGTAATAGTTATACATTAATAATTAATATATATATATATATATATATATATATATATATATATATATATATATATATATATATATATAAATGAAAAAAGACAACAAATAGAAGAAGCGAGAAAACTTACTGGGTCGATATTTCGAACTGAAGTTCGTCGTCAGGGAGAAGAAGGGAAGAGGAAGAGGCACGTGCGTCCACCACTCGTACAAGCAGAGGGCGACTGGGGGCTCCAGGCGGCGGTCACCAGATGAAGTAGTTGAAGTCGCCCTTTGCTTGTACGAGTGGACGCACGTGCCTCTTCCTCTTCCCTTCTTCTCCCTGACGACGAACTTCAGTTCGAAATATCGACCCAGTAAGTTTTCTCGCTTCTTCTATTTGTTGTCTTTTTTCATTTATATATCTGTCCGGTTTGGACCGTTTTAATATTTTGATTTTATATATATATATATATATATATATATATATATATTAATATAATATATACATTAATGTAATAGTTATACATATATACTTGCTGCTAGCGCAAAAGACTCGTGCTTCAAATCTAGCAAATGATAAAGGAAAATATTACAAGTTGTTTTATATTACGAAAACGAATAAGAAAATAAATACCAGATTAATTACCAAAATTTGTAAAATTGATGTTCAAACTTACACTGCGGTGGAGAAACTTAATAATGTTACTTGGAGAAACCTTTATTGAAAAATCAGGAAGGTTTGCTTAACGACTAGGTACAGGTTGCTCGGTTTTTGGCAAAATGGAGTATGATTGATGGAATGTTTTTTTTTGGGGCTCTGGTTTTCCTACTACTTTATATTATATTTTCTCAGTATATATTACATTATAAATGGTTATTGGCATTTTACCTTTACTAGTAATCTTTCTGATAAAGGGAGCCTCTTATTCCTAGAAAGTAAAATCACTTATCTTCGCCATGATTGCATGGATCTGAATCCCTTATCCATTGGTTGGTTACGCTGTCATGATTTTGTTATTGACCATTATTTGAGATGAACCTCCAAAAAAAAAAAAAAAAAAAAATAGCATCTAACTTCTGTGCTACTGACTCTGCTTGGGATAATATTACTTATCATTACAAAAGAATATTCATAAATTGAAAGTTTTATGTTAACGAGATGAAAGGAAAAGTATTAAGTCACCACATAAAAAAGTTTTTTACAAGAAACTAAACAATGCGTTTCAAACACTTGATGTTCTTCTTCAGGTTACATCTAGAAAAAATATATATGCATGTAAGAGCTTTGGGAAGATAGGGGCGAATTAATTAAAATGAATACATCTGACACTATTGAGTGATAGCGAGAATAATATCTCAATAGTGTCAGATGTATTCATTTTAATTAATTCGACCCCTATATTCCCAAAGCTCTTAAATGCATATATATTTTTTCTAGATGTAACCTGAAGAAGAACATCAAGTGTTCGAAACGCGTTGTTTAGTTTGTTGTAATAAACTTTTTTGTGTGGAGACTTAATACTTTTCTTAACATGAGTAAATACCAGATTATAATAGATTGCAGAGTTAATAAATTAACGAGATTACGTGACACTGTCAGTCCCAAGACTAGTATTCCTCAAAAATCACGCTTACTGTAATATACTTGAGTTTAGAACTGGTGATTTAAGTTGAAACCGGTTGGAAGATGCCACAATAGCTACTTTTGTTGGTTACTTGAGTCCTTAACTCTAATTCAATTTTCTTTATCTAATTCAGATCTAAATGTAAACGTTAGTTAATTTGACATGAATCATGCACTGACAATGGAAGAAAAATCCATAACTTCTTGAAAAACTGTTATAGATTCTAACTTTAATCATCTTTAAATATAATGTAAATCAATTTACATATCAACACAAATTCAATTGTTATAATTGAATAGGAGATATCCGCTTGTGATGTTTATATTTTTGAGTTAAGCAAAACAAGTTTTAGATTGTCATAGAACTTTCCGGACAGTCTTTGATAAAGTTAATACTCTCAAGTTGAAGTTTAATTCCTAATTTTTTTTATTATTATTTTCTCAGTATGTATTTGAATTTTATTTTATTTCTTTTGATTTGTTTATTTTTTTACCTCACAAATTGATTACATCAGAAACTCACAATTAAAACTTTCGATTACTTCATATCAATTTTGCCTAATTTCTAACCTTTTTATTGATTATAGTTAGCCAGTAATTAAGAAAAGTCAAATATTCTTAAAACTATCTGAGTAAAATTTAATTAAGAAGAAGAAATTTTTGAACTAAAACAAAAAAAATACGATTTTATTTAGAAAAGTTACCGTTCAAAAATCTCAGATGTCAGCTATATTAAAAAGTTATGAAAATTATTTATCGTCTCGGTAATGGTGAATTTGTTTGACTTTTTTTTTCAGACAGCGCTTAATGGAGGCGGAAAGAGTAAAAGAGACATACAGAAAAGATATGGAAGAAAGGCGGGCTAGAAGGGAACAACGTGAGAGGTCAAGATCAAGAGAGAGAAAACTAGGTAATTATAGAGCCTATGGTCCCCAAAGTGGTCCACATGAACCCCCAGGGGTCCACGAGGAATACTGGCATTTTAAGGTCCATGGTGTGCGGTGAGCGCTCCATGTTAAGTTTATACATATATCAGGATAGCATAACTAAAAATACCTTAAACCATAGCGAGCTGACCGTTAAAATATTCAAAAATTATAAAACATTAGACCCAACATTCTAGTCACTTTGTTATGTTAGATTGTTTTAAAATTTTCTATTACTTTTTTTTTGTTACATTCAAAACTGATTCTTTTACAATTTATTTAAGCATACTTTATAAAATATTAATAAAGAAATATTTTATTGTTTTTAAAAAGTTTTTTTTTGTATTTCAACATTACGTTATAGATGTAATGGAATTATTTCACTGTTACACTTTTCATTTATCTGAAAAGAAATATTTCTTTGAAAATTTACAAACAAATTTTAAAAAAAATTGTTTTTAATTGCCTTTTGGGTTTTTTTTGGGGGGGGGGGGGGGTTTGAAGTGAGTAATATAACTTCTCATAGGGGTTCGCAAGCAAACAAAGATTGAAAAACCCTGTTATAGAGGGTTCCTGGAAGCTTGAATTCCTTTTTTTTTTTATGAAGTTTTATTATAATAGTGGTATTTTTTATTTCAGAAGTGGAACAGGCCGAAGTTCAAGCTGAGATGGAGAGAGCAGGACTTGTAGTGGTTTCAGATGAGAGTGGTAGCGGTGAAGAAGAATTACAAGAGGGCGATGTGACACCTATTGGGCGGAAAAACGGAGCCGGTAGCGTGAAGTCAAGCGATGATGACTATAACGATCACAGAAGCAGACACAGACATCGTCGAAGCTCTGACTCTGATATGCGATCTTCAACTGAATCAGATACCGAATCAGAACCTTCTAGTCCTGAAGAAGAGAAAAGACCTCCTCCTCCACCACCACCGCCCCCGCCTCCCTCACCACCAAAACCTTCTCTACCTCCTTATCTGCCTGCCATTCAGGGTTGTCGAAGTGTTGAAGAGTTTCATTGTCTTAACAGGTTCCATTATATTTTATGTTTTCATAACTAAAGCTTCAAATCATTAGAGATACATAAAAAGTAAATTTAATTCAAATATTCGAATTTGTATATTTTTCAGGATCGAAGAAGGAACATATGGAGTAGTATACAGAGCGAGGGATAAGAGGACAGAACAAATAGTGGCTCTAAAACGTCTGAAGATGGAGAAAGAGAAAGAAGGTTTTCCTATTACTTCTCTGAGGGAAATAAATACTCTGTTAAAAGTAAGTGTTGTTATTTTTTTATTAGTTAAAAGTAACAGTTTCTTTTGTTATTATGCGTTTAATATTTCTGTTTATTAGGCTCAACATCCGAACATTGTAACCGTCAAAGAAATAGTAGTTGGGAGCAACATGGATAAGATATTCATAGTCATGGACTATGTCGAACACGACCTTAAATCTCTCATGGAAACCATGAAGCAAAAGAAACAGGCCTTTGTACCTGGTAAGTACTTTCTCATCTTGTAATATGAATTCATTACGATGTTATATTTCGTAAATTTATTTTGAAGGTGAAGTTAAATGTTTAATGCGTCAGCTCTTGGCAGCAGTGGCTCATTTGCATGACAACTGGATACTTCACAGGGATCTTAAAACTTCCAATCTATTACTCAGCCATAAAGGTATTCTTAGAGTGGGCGATTTTGGTTTGGCCAGAGAATACGGCTCGCCACTAAAACCCTACACTCCTATTGTTGTCACCATGTGGTACAGGGCCCCTGAACTTCTTCTTGGTATCAAGGTATACATTCAATTTTATATTCTTTTAGAAATTTAATTCATGACTCCTTTGTCCTGCTTTACTTTTATTCGTTTCTTCTATATTAAACATTAATATAAAAAATTCAAATCTATGAATATCTTATTTCATTCTAGTCAAATTTGTTAGTTTATGAGTTGTTAAATTTCTAAAAAGTTGACGAAATATTGTGTTCAGTTGGATTTGTTATGAAATTGAACTTGTGACTAAGTTATACCTACGGATTGTAGTAAATACTGTTTTAGCCCAGCTGATAGGTTAATTTCTTGGTCGTCGAAGTAATGATTTCTATTCACTGAGTTCCGTTTGTGAATTCAAAAAAAAATTTTTTTCTTGTTTGAGGTAGTTTCAAAAACTGTTGTTATATATAGACCTGTAAACTACAGAAATAATTAATTTTTATTTAAGGAATATCGCAGTTTTGTAAAACAAATTTGCTTGAATCATGTCAAATTTAATAAATTGTTGAAATATATTAAAAATGATGTATTCTTTCAGGAATATTCTACACCGATAGATATGTGGTCAGTGGGCTGTATATTTGCTGAACTGATGACAATGGAACCTTTATTTATGGGCAAATCTGAAGTGGACCAGTTAAACAGAATTTTCAAAGCATTAGGCACTCCCAATGAAAGAATCTGGCCAGGCTATTCCAAATTACCTGCCATTCAAAAAATGACATTCACTGAATTTCCAGTCTCTACATTAAGAAACAGGTTTTCTAATCTCACCGAACTTGGCCTAGGTCTCCTCAACGGGTGAGCTTTGTTTTATTATATTGATATATGATATATATATATATATTATATTAATATACTATTATATATATAATAAGATTTCACATAAACACGTGAAACAACAATCAATGATCAAACCACAATAAGAAATGGAAAAACAAAACAATTTCTTATTGTGGTTTGATCATTGATATGTATATATATATATATTTAAAAATTAAAATACCACTTTTATTTCTTATAAATCCAAACTGAAACTTGCAAATTTTAAGTAAAAGTTATTCATGATATTTAATTTTCAAATTAAATGAAAGTTTAACCCAACTTATCTAAGAAATTACTTATTCTACGAAATTAATTCTTTTTTTTTCATAAATGTTCATTACATTAATTTCTTACAAAATTATTTTCTTAATTTCCAAAATTATCCAGTGATCATTTTTTTTGAAATTAGATTGTATTTATGTATATTCAGAATACCCATTATTGAGCCTAATGTATTGAACTTTAATCATTTTTATGTACGAGTATTCGGTTTTTAAAATCGTACTTTTTAATTCATTTGCTTAATTATCTTGGTTTTATCAGAACTTTCTTTTTTGGATAAGTAATCGGTTTTGTTTATTTATGTATAACATGTTCAATGTTACTACTGACAGTTTCGGATCCCATGTTTATTCACTACTTTATCCAAATACTTATTCTACTGTTGGTTAACTCTTGGGTTATTATGTATAATATATACTCTGAGGTGCCATTTATTATATTAAGTACTACTTCTAAGTATTTACTGTATTACGCTATGCTAATCAATTAAATGTTAAAGACTTTTATAGTAATATGTTTTATTTTACTATTTTCCTTGTATAATTGTAAATTAAAAACCTTTTTCAGTTTTATTAAATCTGTTTTAATAAAGATACCTTAATCAGTCTTTATGATAGATAAGTTTAATGGATTATGGAAAAGAAATCTATTTGTTTATTCGATCAAAAGAAAAATTTTTTTTTTCATTTAGTTTTCTAACGTACAACCCTGTGAGTCGATTGACGGCAGAGAGTGCTATGAAACACAACTACTTCGCGGAGGTACCACTTCCAATAGATCCTGCGATGTTTCCCACATGGCCAGCAAAGTCAGAGCCAGGAGGTCACATCAGAAAGAAAGTCTGCAGCCCCAAACCTCCATCTGGTGGCAGGGACTACAAGCAGCTGGTCAGTACAAATAATGCTTTGACATCAGTGATTATTATTTATTGTAGTTTGTGCTTGATCCCTTATATCAGTATGTCGGGGAACACAGGGGTAAATTACCCCAAATGGGGTAAAATAAAAATGTTTTGGTGGTAATGAAGGTGCTACGGATGAAGATGTGCTAAGTGAGGGAAAGTTAGAGAAAAGAATGCATCTTTAAAACTATGGAAACTAAAAAATATCAGTATTCACAATTAAACATTTTTGCAATATACATTTTTTTTTTATTTCTTTATCATCCATGAATATAATCAATAAGTATATTGGTTTGTCCATCAGAGTATTTCCAAGTGTGGGGTGGTAAATTCATTTTACTACATATTCTATTAGGGCAGTGTTTCCCAAAGTGGGCGGTGCTTTGATATCGGGGGGCGCTAATGCTAAAAGGAGCGGGGATTCTATTTCCATAAATTGAAAATGTTCAAGCAATATAATTTCTAAATTTAAGTGAAAACACGACATGTAAACTTCTAGGAAACGGGTTTCTTAAAATTATTTGTTTTGATAATTCATTTTTATGTTAAAAGTATATTCTCACCTAAGTTTCTTTTAAATGTGTATTAATTCTTTTGCATAAATATGCTATAAAACAATACATCTGTTGGATTCTACATAATTATTCGATTAGTAATTATTTTAATTTAATTTTTAAAATGTTACTGATTTGGTTATTTAGTCTAGGAATCTGATTATTATTCAAGGGTGTTGAGTTATCGGTTTATGGACCCAAGGGGGCGGTCACTCGAAAAAAGTTTGGGAAACACTGTATAGGGTAACACCCAAAAAAAGTTACCCAACTCCTAGCTTATAACATTCCTTTAAATCTTTGCGTACATCTTTTCTTGGCATTTTTTTTACATTCATCGATTTCAGTATTTTTTTACCTTATTAAAAGAGATTCAATTAAATCTAAAACACCACAACTGAGTGAGGAGTTTTCTTTTTTCCTATTGTGTGACCTCTTTGAATGTAATGAACTCTTTAGTTGACTTCAAAAAAAGATAAGTCATATGTTAAGTAAACTGACAGCCGCTTTTTAAAATGGTTGTCTTCGCTGTCGAAACGCTTTACCAAAAACAAATCAACTCTGGCAAAATATAGTACAGTTAATTGGTTGGTTAGAAAATTAATTACTCTGCTTATGATAATCCAGGGTTGGACTTGTGTAAATAGAATTCAACTTTCTTTCAGCATTTCAACCATGTTTAAGACAACTTTAAACATTTATGAAACCTTTTAGTTTACTAAATCTAAGAGCCATGTGACATTCACTCGAACACGAAGAATCCATTTTCAACAAATATTAATTTTTGTTTACTTATTTTAAAACCCAACAGTTTCAATTCAACACATAAAGGATTTAATCACAGAATGCGTTTCGAACTCTTGCTGTTCATCGACAAGTTTACATCTCCTTACTGAGATAGATGTAACCTGATTAACACTTAAGTGTTTGAAACACGTTATGTGTTTAAATCCTTTGTGTGTGAAAGACTTAGTGTTTTTTTCCTTTCTAATGATGAGTAGTAAATAGTAGTAAAATACTACACAATAACTGCTTGCTTAGATCGTGAATTTGAATTAAAGTATAAATTCATTTACTCAAAATTAAATGATCTGATTACGTAAATGATCTCTTTACGTAAACATATCAAGGTAATTTATTTACGTAAAATAGGAAATTTGTTATACACCTTTTTTAAATTATATTTTTTTTACTATTTTAAATAATTTTTAAGATTTTTTTTCTATTTAATAAACAACTCAAAAACCTGTTTGCAAATCTAGATTAAGTAAACGGAAATTTACTTGGATATACACTCATGCCTCGATTTAACGGACCTGATTTTAACGGAGTTCAGAAGCAACGGACAAAATCTATAGCTTCAGGATCAACTGGATGCTGTCCCATGTTTCTACAGTGGTCGCTTTGTGTTTACAGCTTTGCTGTAAACAGCTTGTAGCTGTTTGGTCCGTGTTTTTCTAAACTTTTTCGCCCCGTTTTAAACTTTTTATCTAGTTTGTGAAATATTCGACATTTTTTTTTTTAACTATAACACCTACCTGTAAACCCTGTAGAAAAAGCGAATAAGAGTCAACTTAACAGCATCACAGAAGCTTGAGTTACAACTTGAAAAGTGGTATATCGGAAACTTCGGACAATCAGGAATTTCAGACCAGTGTTCTCCACTTGTAGCCCATTAAACCAAGGCTCGAGTGTAGTTCAATCTAATTGTTTTAACTGTTTCATTTTTTCAAGTCCCATCAAACGTTATATTTTAGTAAAAAAATTTGAATTGCTGTATCTTCTGTATTACCATCTTCATTTTGAATGTAGTTTAAACACTAATAAGCAATAATGTCATATTTTACAAATAATCTCGACAATGTTTGTCACTTGAACCATTACAAAGAGGAATGCTACAAAGTAATAAACATAATTTGTAATTAAAATGATCATTATTATTTTTCGAATTTTTTTTTATTTTATGATTTGGTTGTATTGAAACTTCTTTTTTTTTCAATAAGAATATTTGTGTAACAGAAGAATAACTTATGTATTTAACATGGTAATATATATTCCACTGATGTCTTCTTCAGTGTAGTAATGATCTCTTGTAGAAGATCATAGTAGTTATCTGGAAAGCTACGTCATTGTAGGGTAAAAAATGAAATGGTCTCCACATATACAAGTTTAATGGTATAAACAACGCGTTTCAAACACGTAGTGTTCTTCCTCAAGTATTAACTAAAAAATACAATGACACCAGAGAGCTATCTAGAGTTAATGCCTGAGGAAGAACACTACGTGTTCGAAACGCGTTGTTTATACGATTAAATTTTTATGTGTGGAGACCATTTCATTAGCCTTTTACCCTACAATGAGTAAATACCACATAATAACTGATTGCACTACGTTAGAAGAAAGTCATTATTAACATGCATACCTATAATAATGACGTAGTGGGAAATTATCATTTCAAAATACTTATGTTGCAATTAAAAGCATGTCTTACTAAATATTTAATACTTTGGTTAAGATATATATATTTTTTTCTTTTTTTTAGGAAGATACTGATGAAGGTTTTCACATGGGTCAAGTGGAAAGAAACCGAATCAACTTAGGTCCTGGTTTTAGTCTAAAATTCTAAAACTTTGTATTCTTGCTTAAAAAAAAAAGACATTAACTTCAACCAAACATCCATTGCCTTGCATTAATAAGGTAAATTGTTAAATTTAACGAATATTTTTTTTTTAAGAACACGGACAAGTTAATACCTATTTGTATTCAGAAATAACCTGGATTTAAATAAATATGTTCCTATTTTCTTCCTAGTTATGTGAATATATATATATATATATATATATAAATTGTCTTTTCCAATAAATTTTTAAGAAAAGGTAAAAAAAATCTTGTTTTTATTGTATGATCCATTATTTACTGATCGTTTGGTTTTTTTGATAAGGTATAAAGAAAATTGTTAAGGTAAAGACGAATGCAGCATATTTAAGACATAATGATATAACTTGTCCACTATTAAAATCGGTTCATCTTTAATATTGATGTACAAACTTTATTGTGGATTTCAGTTGTAAATAGAAATTGATTGTTTGAAAATATTTCAATTTTTTTTTTCCAAACTGAATTAGAAAACTGTTCATACATTTTGTATATCTCATTGTTGTTATAAATAAAAGTTTTATACCTTTTTTTTTTTCATTTTATTAAATTACATAATGAAAATGAAAAATATCAAGGATTACTTTTTAAAGTTGCTGATAACTACTTTTTGTTTAAAGTTCCTCACGTTTTTATGAAATAAATGAAACAAACTTGCGATATATTGATATTTTTTTTTTAACAATAGTGTTTTTTTATTTAAGAGGATTTAATTAGTAATATAAATGGGTTGAAAAGTGATCATTTATTTACGTCAGTAAAGAAATTTGTGTAGAGAAGAAACTGAGTACTAAGATTGTATGGAAAGGTGCTACATTAGGGGAAGTTAGCGACGTCGACCTGCATCGTGCAGGACCTTGGTAGGGAGCCCGAGCAATGAGTTGATGATTTCGGAGTTTCTCTTCGAGGGCAATGACTGGCGACTTTCAGCTCTTGCTTTCAACTCCAGGAGGCAGTTGACTAATTCCTGGCTTCCAATCGTGTCTATCTGGAACATAGAGTAAAATAAACCCAAGTTATTCTGAGGTAAAATAGATAAACCAACAAAAGTCTCCACACAAATGAAGTTTTATTCAACGCGTTTCGAACACTTTGTGTTCATCATGTGTTCTTTTACCTCAGAATGAGTAAATACCACACAATTACGGATTGCACAACTAATGATTTAAACCCAAGTTAATATAATTGAAACTTCTAAGGCTACCTTAACAATTTTATTTAAACATTTTTAATTTAGTTATTCAGAGATAATTGTTGTAAAAAGAAGTGTAATTTTTTTAAAATGGAGGGTCTTTTATCATAGCTTCCAGACTAATTATTTTTTAAACTTGGGTTGTGGGAAATTGTGTGATGTTCATTGGAAGATGATGACGTCACAGATAAAGAAGTTGCTGGTAATATGAGGTACTCGTATGTGGATGGGAGAGGTTATATAACCTTGAGTGTGTAATTGAGTAATAATTCAGTAATAATTTAATTATCCTTTAGTTATAATTAAAATACTTATAATATCTGTAGAGATTCATTTTAGAGAGGTTAGATACTAGAGTTAATTATTTAAAAGCAGTTAATGTTTATAAACATTACGATTTCATATCTTTTTTGTAGTTATTAGGGATTACTGGCAAACAATACTAGAATTTCAGCAGTTGAAGAATAGTCAATTTATATTTCATTTTCAATCAGTAGGAGTTTATAACTATATCTATAACTTATTTTTTGTTGTTTACTTTTCGTTTGTATTGATTTGCAGGGAATTAAATAACACATAATCTTATTTAATTTACAAGTGATAATATATTAGTCTTAAATTCCTTATACATTTAGTAGTGACTTATCATTTTTAAATTTCTGCTCAATGATTATTGAAAACATAATGATGAGATGTTTACTTGTGAATAGAATTACATTATTCAAGTATTTTATTTAAGGATATTAAAAAGTAAAAGTTACCTGAATTCCAAAGGGTTGAAGAGAGTCCGATATTATTGTTTATTCAAAACAGTGGATAAAACATATATATTATATATATACATTTTCATGTGATTGGATATTGCTAAATAGCTTCTCGCACATATAATAGAAATGGCCGTGGGAAAGCTTTTGAACAAGGAACATCCTCACATACATACGACTATCCTCAAATTTCCTTTAGTCTTCCCTCAGTTTGTCATAATTTTTGATGTCCTTCAAATAAACCATTGACGCGAGATACATCTTGGGTGGTCATGATTTTTACTCTCTCCTTTTAAGTTGGTGGGAATACTCGATGAACCTGTGGCGTTATTAAAGGACACCCGTATAAAATCTATCAGCTCGCTTTATTCCATCATATGGCCGGAACACATTGTATTAAATTAGAATAGAATCTAGAATAATCGGGTCTAAAGAATGATCAAAAAGGTTTTCTGTTCACCTTTATACCCTCTCATTACCTTACTCTAAGTTTTTAACAAGTGTTTAAATATCTTGGACTATAAAAGTAATTACACTGCAAACACATCTAGTTTCATCATTCTTTTCGTGCATATAGTTTTAAGATAAACAATTTTCTTTTTAATATTTTGTCAATGTAGTTTTTATAAATGCATAAAACCCATCACAAATACTAAGTTTCGAGATCATTATCTCCAGAGTAGTAGTAGTAGTAGTAGTAGCAAGGCGAGTAGATCTAAGATCTGGCAAACAGGCCAGCCAAGTGGGCCCTTTTTGCCTTCCCCAGGTAACCCGGATTCCTACTCCTAGGAAAATCTTCCTGATCTTTCAATATAGATCAGGAGATTTTTCCATTCCATTTCCCTTAATTTATCTATCATTATAGTACTTGTATCTAAAATATTTAATCTAAGGAGACTATACACAGGCCATATCTTCAGAGTAATTTTTTATATAGATCTATAAACAAGTAGAACTGTTTTATAATGAATTACTATCAACCCACCCTGTTGTATATTAATATTTGAACATTTAAAAATAAATTTAAATAAAGTTACATCAAAGAGTACCTGATTTTCCTGAAGAGGTTTATCATCTTGGAATACCAGAGGATTCATTAAGCACTCGACCACAATGCCGAATCCCAGCAACAAACAAAATATCAACATTCTTGATTCCATTTTTCTGTAAAACAAACACAAATTTAAAAACGTAAAAACGAGTTTTATCTTTTATTAAAAGTAGAAGATGTTTGAGTTTCATAAAAAAGACAAATTTTTACTTAAGTATAACTTCAAACATAGGTAGAACTTCTACTTATTATGTTTTAAACATTATCCTTTTATGTAATTCCGAAGTTATGTTTCTAAAGTTAACAGGAAGACTTTATATGAAGCATCTTGGTTTAATCTGCGATAAAATGTAGAAGTCTGCAGGTTTGTAAAAAAAAATATGTAGTATATAGCTTGAAGATGCTTCACTGAACCACATTGATGTTGAAATGTTATACCAGTTAAATTAGGTATGTCAGGAACAAAAGTATACTCTAACATTGTAACATGAAGTTTCTTATATTAAATTGAAATCGTTATAACAATTTTTAGACCTTATATTCGGAGTGTTTCTACATTTTCAACAATGTATTGTTAGTGTTTTTCTTTTCGACTTATATTTTAATCGTATAATTTATTTGAATAAAAGCTGTTGGTTGAGTTATTGTCATTTTTGACTGTACTTTTATCTTATGCAAGAGCTATTCTGATAATTGCAACTTTTCTAAAAGTCATGTTGTGCTGGCACCTTTAGATTATACATAGTTTCTAGCTCCTACTAGTATGTTTAGCATCTAATAGTATACTAGTGACTGACTAAGCTAGTGAATAAGGGTTGTACAATCATCGACTTGTAGTCTTGAAGACAATTTGGATTGCTTGAAAACTATTACAAATAACATCCTTCGGACTAACTTAAAACGAAAATTGTGTTAACTGAATCTCTTGTGAGTTGAAATACAACAGGAAAATCATTTCATTCATACAGTAAATATTTTAATAGATCATTTTATCTAAAATAAAATGAAAGTAAAGTATAGTAGTGGCATAATTTCACTTAGGTTGTGAATAACATTAATAAATATTATATTCTAATAAACTTATCAAAAAAAATTATGATCACTTTGTAACCAACTAAATGAATGGTTCTTTTGTTATATTCCTTCATGAAAGTTGTTATATTAATTTGTGGGTAGTTTTATAAGGGCACTAAAAAGAAAAATTTCAGTTATAAAAAAAAGAATATTTCTTTGGAGAAATGAAGTTATTATTTCAAAGATTTTTCGAACATTTTATATAATTGGGATATCCGTGGTTCTGTAAATATGTTGTAGGGCTTTATATAGTAGAGGGACTGATTCAGAAGATGATAACCATAGTAAGAGTGGTATAGCAAGATTGTACCTGAGTGATGCTGGAGCTAGGAGACTGGTTGTGGTATGATGTGGTTAAGGGTTGTACAGTCATCGGCATACCCTTTTTATATCTCCCTCTTTGCCGTCACCTGCAGTCTATTGCGTCATTTCGATATCCTCCCACAACTCTCTTTCTATAGACATCTGTCAGTTTTTTTTTTTGAGATTCATTTTTCTAACCTTTCCAAATGATTAAAAAGATTTTTATATTCAATTGTCGAGATACTAATAGTATAATCACGAGATATCAATAATAATTAAAGAGTGTTTATTGCAGATTTAATTACAAATTCTGTTATGACAACGTGATGGACTACACTAGAAATAATATAAGGAATATGTATAAATACCGTATTTTCTGGACTGTAAGTTTCTCCACTGTAAAAGTTGCACCAGCCATAAAATGCATAATAAAGAAGGAAAAAACATATATAAGTAGCATTTATGGGGGAAATATATTTCATAAAATCCAACACTAACAACAGCATGTCATTTAAAATTTAAATTACGAACAATTTAAAATAAAAATAGAATAGATGCAACAACAGGCTGAACTGTATGCTTATAGTACATGGCACAACTGAGAACGTGCCTGGTATGTTAAAATAACATATTAAGAGTTATTCCAATAACTATAATAACATGCTTAACATAATAACATTTAGTGTGAAAATAACATGTGATGTGATATACCGGTAATAATGTGTTCATAATTCCACATGCAAGTCGCTTCAGAGTATAAGGTGCACCCCGGCCAAACAATGAAGAAAAAAGCGACTTATAGTCCAGAAAATACGGCAATATTGGCCTGTGTTTCAAACATTGTGACTACTTAATGTGTAACACAATCTTGTGAAGAACTTTAATGCTTTTCTTCTACATTTTCGGGTTAATTTTTAAAATAATCCAAGTTTCATTGAAAATATTTCAAGTTAAGTTTAAAATAAAATAGTCCAAGTGCAATTTATATCCAAGCTTACATGAAAATTATTCAAATTTAAATTCAATATTGTTTAAATTTATATTTAAAACAGTTTGTCAACTTGAAAATACATATATACTAAACTACAGTTTAAATTAAACTTGGTTTATTTTAAATTAATCCGAAAAAGTTGTATAAAGGGCTTACTACAGTTACATATACATATATTTGTATTTCGGCTATAAATTGTTATTTTTAAGCTGAAAATTAAAAAAAATATAAAAGAATAAAATATGTAATTAAAATATATACTGATGCTACTTAAAAAATTAACTTGGATATATGAAAAATAAGTTGTTTTTTAACATAACGAAAGAAAAATGAAAATATAGAAGTCAAAGTAAGTAAATCATTTTTATTACGACAGTGAAGGAATTCATTTATAATTAATACAATTATTAATTATAATTATTAAGTCTACAAGCTTATTAATGAATAATTGAAGGATGTTGATATAAATCACCTGATTCGGGCTCAATATCAGAATCCGTTTGGTCAGAAAGAACAAAAAACTATCTTTCCCATGATTCATTTAAAAAGCAATAGGGTTCATTTGAATACATTAAATACTTATATATATAACACAAAATAAACAGTGACACATAGACTGAAACATAACAAAGACTCACTTTTCAATATTTCGACCGTAATGGCGGTCGAAATATTGAAAAGTGAGTCTTTGTTGTGTTTCAGTTTATGTGTCACTGCTTATTTTAATTGTAATCTGTCCTGCCGGACCGTTTTTCGTTTATTATGGTATATATATATATATATATATATATATATATATATATATATATATATATATATATATATGAAATAACACTACAATAAGCAAATTTAAATTAATTACATTATTAATTAATAATCAGTAATTAATTACATTATTAATTAATTATTGTATTTAATTTATATTTGTTTATTGTGGTGTTATTTCATATATTTTATCAAGAGTTATTGTTGATTATTAATTTATATATATATATTAACCAATAAACTGATAAAATATCTAAATAATCTGTTATATTGAGCAGAGTACAGTAGTGCAGTGCTCTTATTTTTTTAAAAAGAGGTTATCATAAATATCATACCTGGCTATTGTATTTCAAATTTCTAAGTGAAATAATCATAGAAAGATATTTGAAAACATTTCAAATAATTGGTAGTTAAAAAATTTTTTTGTAAGTTTTACTCGAATTATTATAACAGGAAACTATGGGGAAAATTGTTGAACAGTATGTTAAATCGATTAAGGAAGAATGATATACACTTTTTAAAAGAATTTTTGTTGTTGTAAATTCATTGTAAGTAATTTAATTAAAAAAAAATCTAAATGTTTAATTATTATTAATTTTGGAAATATATCATTATTGGTGTTGGATTTCTGAGTTTATTTGTCATTTAAATCATGAGCTGGAATATTAATTTGAATAAAAATTTCCTGCGTTAATTAAATGGATGTTTATTAAGAACAATGGAACTTAATTAATGGGTTATTTATTATTTATTAAATTATGGAATGTGTTTTTGTATATACGTATATACAAACAGACCTGCAGCACTGCTTCTAACAATGGAAAATTCGAATGGAGCGGGGAGGGATAAATTGAATAACTTTCAATTGTCTAATTTTCTTTTTAATAAAAGATAGAACACACGAGTTCGGTTTTTTTATTGGCATACCACTTATGTTGATGATAAGTAAATAGAAATTACAGCAGTAGAAATAAACAAAATATCCAATGACAGCAGTTCCTTTAGATTTTCAATCGGTTATAATATTTTTCTGAATTGCAATGACTCAGCGTTGATAAACAATATTTATTGGTTATGGATTTAGGGAGTAAGTGATGTCATCGACTGAAATTGACACCTGTCTACAGCAAGTCTTTTCCACTAGCCCAGAAAACTCCAGTAATGTCCATTCATTTCTCATTATAACTCATTTATTTCTACATCATTACTCTTAATGAATTCACTTTTATACTTGTAAGCATGACGAAATATCATTATTATTAGACTGGGAGTAATTAAAAAATATGCTTTCTCATCAACACCGTTTTATTTCTTGGAAATCCATTGTATATCAGCATTTTCAGGGCCAATATATCTCATAAATTTAACACTTTATTCTCATATATGAACCCTATGAATTTAGGCATTCTTGGTGTAAATAGAAATCAACTCATATTTAATTAATTTCTCCATTTAAATGAAAGAATGTTTTTAAATCATTTTTTTATTAATATAGTTAAAACCATTAATATACTACATTCATATAAAGTGAACCATGAAAAAAATATAACTAAATATAAATAGAATTTAATTATTATATACTAAATTATAACTAAATAGTTATGACTACAAAGAAGTAAAATAAAATTCAATTTATCTTCTAAAGAACTACTATTTTTGTATATCAATTGTAGTTGATTTTTTTTATTTTTGAAAACTGTGATATGTGAAAAATTTATAAAGAATTATATTTCCCTTACCAACTTAGTCATGTACTGAACAAATACTCACTAAAGAAATAAACATAATTATTATTTTGAGAATTATGTTTCAATTAACAGAGTTTCACAATAATAAATGGGAGTGTTTTTGGATCTATTAGGTTTGCTGTATGCTTAATTATTTTCAAACATATGTATTGTTATTTTTAAAATGTTCAAATATATTTTAAGAATATATATTTTAATATATAAACTCGAAGTTAGTCCAGTGATTAATTATTTTTAATGAACGTATAACGAGGAGATTGAAATATTATATTATTAGTGTCATTTAATCACTCAAAATAAAACGTTAGAATAATTATAACTCAACGTAAAAAATAAAATATAAAAATATGTTCCTCTAAAAAACCAACAAACTCTTGTAAACTATTTACCAACAAAACAAAAAGAGTTGTCTACACTCAACTTTACTGTAGTTGAGAAATACATTAACTGTTATTACATTTACTGCATATTTCCAAATTTTACGGAAATAATGAACATTAAATAAAAAAAAAATTGGTTTATTTTAATGTGACTACTTTATTTTTCCAATTATGACAAACTATAAATGGGATGACAGTTTATAACAGGGGTTACGCACCCCCGCCCCTCCCCCCAATTTCTAATTTACCCCATTGGGGGTAATTTACCCCTGTTCTACTCGTAAACCACTGGTTTAGAACAACTGGTGGGAGTATGGGAGGTATCAGACACTGATGACGAAATAACAAAAATGATTAAATGATAAAATGATTATAATAAATAATGATAAAATTAATGATAAAATTATTAAATAACGAAAACAAATATTACCATCACTTTAAATGCTATAATTTTTAAATAAAATCGCAAGATCCTTTCCTAAGATCAAACAAAATCTTATGACTATTAAGCAATATTATTGAATAATAGTATTACTGTTGCGATTAGTAATTACAATATTACTAAAAAATCATTAAAGGAATCATTAATTAAGCGGTGTAAATGAAAGGCCATAGATTAGTAATGATTGAAGTAGAGTATACGCATATTGTCAAATTATATTGTCAAATTCTTAGTTCGTTTGAATTTGAAAATGCTTATAGTAACAAAAAGCAAACAGCAAATATTAAGTACTTAGCCTATAAGGTATAATAATTTATAATGATTATAATAATTAATTATTATATTAATAATATTATTATAATTATTAATAATTATAATAATGTGTGAAGGTATAATAATAATTTATTTATTATACTGATATAGCTTCTCGACCACTGATCTTTCAAGTTCACAGAAGGGGTTCTTGAGGATTTTGGTCATAAAACTTCAACTGCTGATTATATGCTGACGTTTCGCCAAAAGTTGTTTGGCATTTTCTGTTATGATGCTGCTAGATAAAAGCATGGACAGTTAAATAGTGTTTCCTCAAAAACTAAGTAATATTTTTTTGTAGATTTCTGTTTTCCCTTAATTTTTTTTATTTTTTGACTCTTTTTTTTTATTGTTTTGTAATTTTTCGGCGTACTCTGTTACTGTCTGTTTGTTTTGCTTGAATGCTCTGTATAGAGGTATCCTCCCAGAAGTATATTTTTAATATTGTGCATACCTGTTTGAAAATTGGGTTTTGTTCTCTTAATAATTAATAATAAGTAATTAGGTTTAAACAACAAATGTTTGTTTTTAAATAATGAATAACAACACTGGGTATTTTATAAGCCTTTTGTGGTTTTCTTGTCACTGAATTTTTCTAACGTAGTGCAACCACTTATTATGTGGTATTTACTCATTTTAGGGTAAAAAGTTAATGAAATGGTATCCACATATAAAAATTTAATGTTATAAACAACAATTTAGTGTTCTTCTTCAGGCATTAACTAAAAAACACAATGTCATCAGTTTTTTTGTCAATGACTGAGGAAGAACACTACGTGTTCGAAACACGTTGTTTATACAATTAAATTTTTATATGTGGAAACCATTTCATAGCTTTTTTACGCCACAATGAGTAAATACCACATAATAACAGTTTGCACTACGTTAGAAATAAAGTAATAAATTTCAAACCTCTTGAACAGGGGTCTCCAAAGAGGTTCATGAATATATACTAGAGGTCGATAAGTTCATAGTGACGCAAGAGGGTTCAATATATATTAAGGGTTCATAATTGAGTTTATAATAATACAAATACATGAATGGGTTGCAAAGCATACAATGAAAAGTAGTAGTTGTAGGCAACCCTTTAGGTTGCAATGGCTGTCCCACAAGGGAAGACATATAGGTCCAACATTGGGCACTTTGTGATACCACACAATTCTACATTGGGAGTCCTAAATTTTGTATATTTATAGTAAATATCTTTATCGAGTTCTTGATATCGTACAGGCTAAGGGACCGACGGCTTAACATCCTCTCCGAGGGACGACATGCTCAAAGTTATTCACTTTCCACGTGAATAAATCGAACACCAGGTGGATTCGAACCCCGAACCTGGTTCAGAGGCGAACACGTTAACCATTGAGCTAACCTGGCGCGCCGATATGGTTGAAGCTTGTTTTTCACATGCAAACAAAAAATTCTGATGAAACAGAGGAACAGACTAAATTTGTAAAAAAGTGTTGATTTACGTCTAAAACTCTCTGAATTTCAACTTAAAATGAGCACACTTATTGCTCCTCTACAGGGACATTGTTCTCATTAATGCCTATCATTTTAGTAAAACAGCTATGTTAGCATATTCTTATGTTATTCTATAGCAATAAACAGAGAGATAAAGCATATTCATCAATATCATTCTTGCTACATTTTAAAAAATATTTGTTGTATTTGAGGCATTATAGAAAATATAATACAACAATCCCAGACAAATTGTCTTTAATCTTTAATGTCATCAAAATGTATACACACTTAAAATTATTGTAATTTAGATGTTTATTGTAATTAATTTTTGTTAACCATGTAAACTAATTAACAAGTATTATTTTATTGTTTTGTCACCATTTGTTCTCAAACTGTAGGTCTGCTTTGTTTCACATACTGCCGATAATACGATGGGTTTCCAAAAAATGTACACATCTTTTAGCAGCTGATAACTCAATTGTTTGCTTTTGGTTGTAAAAATATTCTAAGTGGAAAAATTAAATTTCAGATTAACTCATTCTTTTACTGAGGATGATCAAGACCGAAAAAGTAGTTAGAAAAGAGCAGCAGGTTCAAGTAAATAAGACCAGCCACAGTGGAGTTAAAAAAATTGCTGCGTTAATCCGTTTGATGATAATCCGCAGTACACTGTAATATCTGATGAGTTACTCGTAACATGACGATCAATCATAACTAAGAATATAGTTATGATGTAAAGTTATAGTTGTGATATAAATTATTGTAGTATTACAATAATTTAAAGTGTGTATGCATTTTTTCGGGACACCCATATGTGGGGAACAAAATAGTTTGATTGGATTTCTAGTTAGCTCCCACTAGTTAGCGCTTTTGGACTCTCTGCGCTTCCGGAGGATGGTCTCCAGACTTTCTTCTCCTCACAGGGGAAAATCCCTGAAGCTCTATCGGTGGTATTTTGTCCGCTCCAACAGAGCACCACATACATAAGTAAGGCTATTTACTCAAGAGGGTCGCCTAGTACCCTTGAGGCTCCGTTCATAATACAGAAACCCCTTCGGCACGGATCGAATAACCCTTAGATTGGGGCTGGGATAAAAGGAGGAGATTTGGGGATTAGGAAGGATGGGTCAGGCCCAACCCCTGATCACCTTCTCCTCTTCTTTCGTTTGTCCCTTCATATAACAGGTCAACAGGGTAGCCTCGTGAAGGCCGAAAGTTGGACTTGAGTGTTAGAGGCTATTAGAGGCGTTTAGTCACTCCATTACTACCTCTAGAGGATTGATAAGAAGAAAAATATTTTGGAAAGGAGTCGATGTGATGACATATTTGGGGACCCCAGATCTAGAATAACCAGAGAAGCGAGTGAAAAAATAGCAATTACTTTAACTTGAAGCACTTAAAACACCTTTAACAATATGTGATAATTACATAAAAACAATAACTCGTTTCCACATTTTGATCTATCAAATGAAACGGCTTGTGAAGTTAATGTTCAGTTTGGATGCATCCCTCCCAACATCGAAACATCGTACTAAAAATATCAAAAATGGTTTCAGACAGCTACGGACCGTTTAATTCAGTTATATTTTCTAAATTGTTTCTTTTATGATCATTTTGTTCTTACCTTTCAGTAAAATCAGAACTAAATCGTTTATTTTGTTCAAAACTATTCTACAGCAGTAAAAGCATTTTTTTTACAACTCTGAGCCTCTTCGTCTAGCCTCCGAACAACATTGATAATCCTTTTGTTTTGTTAATATTTCTATGAATAAAATATATGTTTTATTTTATATAAAATAATATATAAATCAACATATATTAAAATCAACAGATATTTTATTCATATCAACAGATATGAATAAAATATCTGTTAATAAAATATATGTTTTCATTGATATAAATTAATTAACATTATTCAATTCCGATAAAAGATTCTAAAACACTATATTTTGCAAAGTTCTTTATTCAGGCCCGTCCCTGGGATCCACACTTGTGTGAGGCCCTGCGGGACTACGTTAGACTTCATCTAATGTTTAAAAAATAATTTCTTGTTATTTTTGATAAATAATAAGATACTGAGTGAAACGAAAATCTGTAAATATTAAAACAAAATTGGAATATTTAAGCTGTTTTTATTTCTAATACCTGCACAATATAACAATTTTTTATATACAAGTTGGCATTTTACTAATCCGCAAACTTTAGGACCAAGAGAGTTCCGTATTAGTGACTGATTAGCCTAGGATACAGAAAACCAAGTAGCTAACCACATTATTTCAAAATTTAAAACACCTCTTAAATAATCAGAGGGTCGTTAATAAAGAAAAGTCAAAAATAAATAAAATCGTTGATTTTCTTTTCAACATCTCTTTCTCGATTCACAGTTAGCAAATATTCTGTCATAGAATTTACACACGACACATCTTTATTAAGCTTTTTCAAAAGTTCACATTTTTTTTGATACTGAGAAATCATTTTTGTTTACGCTTGTTAATTATTTATGGTATTTATTTACTGGTGCTATGACTGTAGAAAGAATGCTTTTTTTTTTACAAAAATAAAGTTTAAATATCACATCGGAAAGAATCGCGAGTGTTTCAATAAACCTCTCGGATTTCTTTATCTTGGACACATCTCCACCAAATGCGAAAATAATGCCAATAGCGAAAATAATACCGCATAACTGATTGTCCCAGATTACTGATTTCCAGAGAAGTGATTACCAACCTGTATACAATAATTTGAGGGTGGGGGGACCCCGAGGGGTAGAGTTGCCCCAAACCCCTCACCTTCATAGGGTCAGCCCTGGTCTTCATTATTTCAATTTTCTGCTGGGAAGTCATGAATGAAATGCCTTCATTGAATTTGTTAATCCACCCCTATATATATACACTAATTAAAAGAAACGGTCCAGCGGACTTAGAAATAAAAACCAATTATTAATTATTATAATAATTAAATATATTAAATATAGCCTATGAAAAAGGTTTTAAATAAAATCGAAACGTTGGCAACGAGAGTTTGATTTTTTTCTTGGAAAATTTATCGAATCCCGATTAGATAACACACCTATACCAATTTATATATACAAAACTAAAGTTTATCGGGACTCGGTCAGTTCTTCAGGTTCAAATTAAACTCTCATTGCCATCGTTTTGTTTTTATTTAAAACCTTTTTCATAGGCAGAAGTATAAATTTTGAAATAGAAAAACTAAGTATTACATTACAAATTATTTTACAAAGAAAAATAGTATGTGGATTTTAACAACTATAGTCTGAATGAAGTTCAGTGTCGCGTGTTCATTCAGACTACAGTTGTTGTTAATATATATATATATATATATATATATATACACTTTAACACATAGAAAAGAACACAGAAAGACACTACAGAACTCACTTCGATATTTCGACATCCGTCGTCATCGGGAAGAAGTGCGAAGTTCTCGCGTTGAGAAGCAAACTGCTACTCATATATATATATATTCGTATATTTGGGGAACAGTCCTTCATTTATACATGTGAGATTAAACTTTCTGCCCACTTTTGTCTTAATTAGTTTTCTGGATTTCTTTTCCAAATCTCGAAGTCTCACTTTCATTTCTTTAGGAACTAGGTGTAATAACTCACCATAGGTTTTGTTGTCCATTTTTTTATTTTTACCGACGTTTCGGTCTTCTTCGACCATCTACTGGGTGATTTTTGAACACATACTATTTTAAACTATTTAACATTTTTAACAAAAACTACATTTTAACGCTCGACTAACAAAATATAAAGGTAAACAATTAAACTGGTAGGTTGCAATTCCTGTTATACACACACAGGTGTGTCTTCAGTTTCTTCATTCCTTGTTGAATTTCCTATATGTTGAGGTTGGAACTGTCCCATGTGCAACTTCAATATGTTTGCAAAACTTGCAGTTTGATTATTGATACTGGGTCTCTTTTCCAAAATATTCAGGGCCTCTACAATACCTAATCTGCTGTGATCGCGTTCTTGATATAGTATTTCGGTATTGTTTGTAAGCATTTCCCTGGTCAGCTTCACTTTATGTAACTTTTCTGTGTGGTCCTTAGGTCCTCCTGCAGCTAGGTGCATCGTGAGGCGTCTGGATAAAGTTATGGTTGTTGCACCAATGTAAGTGCAGTTTAGGAGTTCACAGTCTCCTATTTTGCAGTGATATCTATATACTACATTGGTGCGCTGCAATTGTGGTTTCACAGAAAGGTTATTTTTTAAGATTAAATTAGTTGTACTTAAATGCTTGTAGTATATGCAGATTTTCAGTCTGTCGTGGGTATTTACGCATGCAGTGTTGGCCTTGATGATTTCTTTCAATATGCGTTTGTCCGTTTTGTAGGCACTTGAATATTGGTTTGATAAATTGAATAATTGGTTTATTCACCAAAAATCACCCAGTAGATGGTCGAAGAAGACCGAAACGTCGGTAAAAATAAAAAAATGGACAACAAAACCTATGGTGAGTTATTACACCTAGTTCCTAAAGAAATGAAAGTGAGACTTCGAGATTTGGAAAAGAAATCCAGAAAACTAATTAAAACAAAAGTGGGCAGAAAGTTTAATCTCACATATATATATATATATATATAACAAGATTTCACATTAACACGTGAAATAACAATAAAAAACAAACTGTTTGTATTTATACAGATATATATGTTTGTATTGTATTGATTTATTTATTTTTTCTGTATTATTGTTTATGATCAATTCAGTTTGTTTTTTATGGCTTATGATTTTTTATTTAATTTTAATATATGGTTTATATATTTTATATTTTTGTACACTAATCCTTGTTTCTATAAATAAACTTACATGTTTATTTTATTTTTTTCCTTCTTTTAAATTTTTCTCCAATTCCCTTTGATTCTTTTATATTTAACCAACTTGTACTAGAATACTGCTTATCTGAACTTCTGTGCTATTTTCTCTTAATTCTATAACTTTAAGGCCGGGTACGGAGGGTAGCGATGGCGGTTGCCGGGTCAGTTACTTACCGTTACGTCTACAACGTACTTTGTCTCCCTTTCTCTTTCTTTCTGAAGACGGATTGCTCGAAAATTTGAGTTTGTAAGTGTGTTTCTTTATTCTGTGTGTGTTGCTCTTCTTGAATTTTGAACTCGTGTATATATATATATATATATATAAAGCTCCACTGTAGGATATTGGGGAAGGACAAAGGTTAGAGGAGTTTGTTTGTTTAAGCCATGCTATGAGCCGGCAGGCTTGGTCAATGTAAACGAAGGAATGTTGGGAGGTGGGACATGGTGTCGGCCACGCGGGGTCAGGATGGCTGGCAAACTGACAGAGTCTAAATTTAACAAAAAGCCGGAACAGTCAGTCTGGGACTAGCCTCCTCTCGGAAAGTCCGTCATCATGCATGTAAGTATCTCGATACATAATTGTATTTGGTCCATATTCATCACATGTAACATATGTTACCGGCAAAGTTTGAAATCTGGAATTCTATAGAATTCCTAGACATTGTATACAATGCTTAAAACTGGCCGTCGATGTATGAAACGAATTAAATGTGTGAAAATTCACACACTTCCTAGGCATTTTATAGAGTGCCAAATGAGAAACCAGCAAAGATTTGTTTCGAATATTACAGAACGCCAAATTAGAAACTGGCAAAGTATAAAACCATCTCAAAATCCTTTAGAATATCACAGAACAACAAAGTATAAAATGCATTTCCAATTCGTTTCTAAAATTACGTAGAAAAGCACTTTACTTTTAACACGCGCCTCAAGCTCAGAATTAGTCAGTTGGCTTTGCGGTTTATATGATACTGTCAAAATACGTAATTTTTTTCTTAAATTTGTTGAAAAGAAAATTATTTTTTTTTACTGTATTGCATGAAAATGGAGAACACTTGGTGAAGTTATTAGAGAAAGAGTCATATTGGGAGTTAAAATAAGTACGACAGAGGATAGTTTCTATCGACTTGGAACTTCTGATTGAACTTTAAAACAACTATATGTCAGATCACAAATCACTTTAAGTTCTAAAACTTGCTTAGAATTAAACATATTCCTGACAACTAAATTCCTCTTCAGTCTGTTGCAATTGCTTAGTCGAGTGGCACCGGCCAAGGATTCCGTCATATGTATGTGAAAAACAAAGTATCAAAATATGAAATGTCTGTAACTGAAAAATCTAATGCCATTCAAGCCTGCCATGTTGCAACAAGTATGTTAATTTCTTATTTTTTATGTAAAAAAAATTGTTTCCTTTAATACGAATGGCATAAAATTATGTTTTGTACAACTTTCATTTTACTTTACAGATTTTGGTTAATTTTTTTAATGACAATCTCATTTTTTTTTAAATAATATTTTTATTTTTGAGAAATACGCAACGTTTACATAATAATCTCATCAGAATGTTTTTTTTTCATACTTTGCCTAAATAGCATTTGTCTTTCATTTTATAGAATACCTAAGGAAAGTATGTAATACTTCACATATTTTAAACTTTGGCTAAAAAAACATCCAGCGTTTTATGCAATGCCTAGGCATTCTATAAAATTCCGGCGTTTCATACTTTGCTGGTAACATATACATAAAACGATAAACCGCATTTGAGATACTATGTACCTTTAGAGCAAGGCCGTATTTGCTATAGTTATTTCACATAATATGTTAAGTTCATGGTCTCAGGCTTAATATTAAAAGCCCCTAAGTCCTCAACTACGTGAATGACTATTGTTAAAGACCATTCTAATACTTTACGTCACTAAAGCACTCTTACAATTGTGTTACCAAAAAATATTCCAAAAAAATTGCTATATTAGAAAATATTCCCTTAATCACTAGTGACTGAATTAACCTATTAATATATGTTGCAAATAGTGTCAACGTTCTTTTTATTCTTTGAAAAAGAGCTCTTCTTTCTGGAGTGCCATATTGGTGATTTCATCTAAAACTGTTTTTTTCGAATTCACTGTTTGATAAATATTATGAGATATTTTAAACAAAGAAAAGGAAATACTAACAACTTATTTTAGTGAGGAAAATACTAAATGTTTTTTCCTTACTACGATGAGTAAACGCCATACAATAACTGCTTTTACAGCTCGTGATTTAAATGTAACCACTTTATAATCAATCTTTTCTAAACAAATGGAATTTAGAAATTACGTAAACTAACATTACGGTTAGTAATTAATTTTCTTTTTTAACCTAGAAATATTAGACATGTTTAATCAATAGTAAACAAATTAGTTTCATCCTTGAGTAATCTAAACATGAAGAAAGACACCTTAACAGATAAGGAGCAACATAGTTGGGCACACGACTGATATCGGTTATTATAATAACATGTCAAAAAAATAGCCAAAAAGGAGCTATTATATAATCAAAATTGCATAATGATTACTATTTTAATATTAATAGGAAAAATGCATGTAACTACTCCTTTAGTAATCAATATTGGACAGCGTGATGAATGATAGTGAATTTAGGATTTTTTTAGAGTTATTGTTTAGTTTAGTAGAGTTTTAGAATTTTATGATGACTAATCATGTCACAAAAAATTATTTCACAAAAAATAATTGCACTTGTTAATAAAAAAAAACATATTTTTTTTTGCAATTGTGAAAGTAGAGACCAATCTGAGAGCATAGACCTCTCCCAACTCCATCCATTTTCTCTTTTCTCGAGAGTCTCTGAGCCACATTGGTCCACTTGTAGACTCACTTCTGAGCATAGGCCTCTCCCAACTCCATCCATTTTCTCTTTTCTCGAGAGTCTCTGAGCCACATTGGTCCACTTGTAGACTCACTTCTGAACATAGGCCTCTCCCAACTCCATCCATTTTCTCTTTTCTCGAGAGTCTCTGAGCCACATTGGTCCACTTGTAGACTCACATCTGAGCATAGACCTCTCCCAACTCCATCCATTTTCTCTTTTCTCGAGAGTCTCTGAGCCACATTGGTCCACTTGTAGACTCACTTCTAAGCATAAGCCTCTCCCAACTCCATCTATTTTCTCTTTTCTCGAGAGTCTCTGAGCCACATTGGTCCACTTGTAGACTCACTTCTAAGCATACGCCTCTCCCAACTCCATCTATTTTCTCTTTTCTCGAGAGTCTCTGAGCCACATTGGTCCACTTGTAGACTCACTTCTGAGCATAGGCCTCTCCCAACTCCATCTATTTTCTCTTTTCTCGAGAGTCTCTGAGCCACATTGGTCCACTTGTAGACTCACTTCTGAGCATAGGCCTCTCCCAACTCCATCTATTTTCTCTTTTCTCGAGAGTCTCTGAGCCACATTGGTCCACTTGTAGACTCACTTCTGAGCATAGGCCTCTCCCAACTCCATCTATTTTCTCTTTTCTCGAGAGTCTCTGAGCCACATTGGTCCACTTGTAGACTCACTTCTGAGCATAGGCCTCTCCCAACTCCATCTATTTTCTCTTTTCTCGAGAGACTCTGAACCACATTGGTCCCACTGTTTCCCATCTTCTTCTTGGTCTTCCCACTTTTCTTCTAGCTTCCCTAGGACACTATTCAGTAATTACTTTTCCCATCTATCATTCTTCATCCTCACGATATGAAGTGACGTGTCCTGCCCACTTCCATTTCGTGTTCATACTCTAGTCCAAATATTTTTTATTCCTGTTTTTCTATTTATTATTTTATGGAGGCAGTCGCCTCAATGGAACACACTGTTTTCACTTTTTAAACATGCTATATTTAACACACATTGAACACTATTGTATCCAAGAAGGACGGTCCCTTGAGCACCACTGGCCAAGTTAGTTTAAACGTTATTTACAAAGTCCCTAACAAGCACATGAACTCGGCTGTTCACTCTGACAACTTCACACCCGCCACAATTTCACTTCTTATTTTATCATATATATTTTTTTTAATCCGTAGAACTGATATCATATTAAACTGCATTAGACTTAATCAAACAGAGAAAAGCCTAATTTGAAAATACCACCAAAATAATTATGTCTGAGGTCATTTTACAATCTTGGTTTGATCAAAATGGATATAACTCTTGAGAGATTTAACATCTTCAATTAATATTATTTCATTGAAAAACAACTTAAATAGTTGTATTTACTCTACTGTTAGTGAAAAATACATTAAAAATACATCCACTTAAAGAGAAGTGAGTTGTAAAAACAACGCGTACTGGTACTCTTATAGTTTTATTATTTATAAAACATGAATGATATCTCGAATTGGAAAATATTCATAGATATACGTAAAATAAGAGTTACATGTCACTAGGGTCAGATGAGCTTGGAAAATTGATAATAGTAACACGTGGTAAAGTCTCATCAAAGGTTTTGACCAGTTAAGATTGTTAGTTCCTTTAAATAATGTAAATTTTATTTTCTTTTTCAAAAAATTCTTACTTTTGTAAGTTATATTGTTTTATTTATCTCTAAAATAATTCTGCTTGTAATATTCATAAGTTGCAAACAATCCATTTTCATATTGTTAATATGTTGGATGTTAATATTTGATTTCTTACTATCCTTTGTTTGTAGGCCTTTGAAAAAGTGTCGTAAAAACCAAAACGTCGGCAACGAGAGTTTGATTTTTAAATCTAGAAAATTGACCGATCCTGATTAAATAATAAACCTATTGTATCAAACGGATGATACATTATTTGAATATATATATATATATATATACAATTAAAAGAAACGGTCCAGCGGACTTTTTTAAATAAAATAAATTCAAAACGAAGGAAACACACAGAAAGACACAGACATAACTCACATCGATATTTCGATGTGTTTCCTTCGTTTTGAATTCATTTTATATATATATATATATATATATATATATTTATATTGGAGATCTCACAAGTTATTAGAAAATACAATTTGAAAGTTTGTTTTGATTTTTTTAACTGTATAGTCACGTTTGTTTATCGCAACAACTCTCCATATATATTTACAATAGAAATAATAAATTAAATAGCAATTAAACTTAACTGAAGAAAACCTATATCTTGTGTATATCAATAAAATGTATTACGTATTACGTATTTATTTTTTCAAATGACATGTTCAGCACTTAGAAACGTCCATCAGTATAAACAAAAGCTAAAATATACGATAGTTAAATGTCTAGTTTCAAATAAACTAATATATATTTATGTAGTTTATAATTTACTTGCGTTTATTGAAAATATGTTATAGCTTTCAACGTTCTAATATTCTGAAAAACTGCCAGAAAGTTTAATGTTCTGACAACAAATAATTTTCATTTCCGTTCAGCTTTTTTTTTCTCATTTCAGTAATGACTTAGCAAATATTTCTATAAAAATAAAATAAATGAATGGGAGAAGTGGGTCATGTTCTGAAGCAGGGGTTCTCAAGCCTTGCTTGGTCACGCACCTCTCTGGTCATTTATCACAGTGTCATTCCCCCTACCCCTTCTTCTTTGCAAGATAGCCTTTCTCAAAAAGTGCATTCTAAATAATATACAAATATTACAAACAAATCCTTTTTTTTTCTTTGTCTATTTGTGTATATAATTACAACATTACATGGACTATGTTTATAATGGAATTTTACTAATTAAAAGCTAATTAAAAATATTGATTGATATCTATATATATTTATTATAACAGATTCAATAATATATCGACCGTTTAATAGAATAGGTTTGTTCTCTAATCGGGTTTAGGTCAATTTTCCAGGATAAAAAATCAAACTCTCGTTGCCAACGTTTCGGTTTTATTTAAAACCTTTTTCATAGGCAGAAGTAAGAATTTTTTAACTAAGAAAATGAAATTTACATTATTTAAAGGAACAACAATGTTAACCGGACAAAACCTTCGACTAGACTATTATATATATGTATATAAAATAAATAATAAATAAATAGAAAATAAATAAAATAAATAGATAATAAATAGATATATATAATTGATATTATCTATATATAACATATCAATTCAATTAAAATAGTATTTTTTTAATTTATAATAAGAGGTCACAACCTATAATAGCTTTGCTTACTCTGTAAACTTATTGACTTTACAACTCAGCCCCTGAAAACACATATTTCACCCCTGATGGGTGAATTTGAGTGTGTAAGTGTGTTTCTTTACTCTTTGTGTTACTCTTTTTCAATTTTGAACTCATATATATATATATATATATAATTAAAGTTACAGCTAGAGAACACAAGAAAAAGGACGAACACTCACGAATCTCAATTATTTCGGCGTCTTGCCGTCTTCAGGAGAGTAGAAAGAAAGAAAATAAAATAAAAGGAGAAAGAAAGAAGGAACGGAGACGTAAATGCGTCCACTGGCCGATGTAAACTAGTGGACGCCAGTGGACGCATTTACGTCTCCGTTCCTTCTTTCTTTCTCCTTTTATTTTATTTTCTTTCTTTCTACTCTCCTGAAGACGGCAAGACGCCGAAATAATCGAGATTCGTGAGTGTTCGTCCTTTTTCTTGTGTTCTCTAGCTGTAACTTTAATTATTTGTCCGTTTGGACCGTCTGATTTCAATTTCAATTCAAAGTATATATATATATATATTGTAGAATCACCACTTATTAAAAAAAAAATGAAAGTTTGTTATGATTTCATTTTCTCCCTTGGGGGTCAATTTCGCCCCCCATTGAGAACCACTGTTCCACATGGAGATTACATTTCAAATAAGGTAAAATATACCAAATATGTACATAGAAAATTTTTAAGTGTTATTATTCAGTCAAATGTAAGCTATATACCATAATTAACATAACGAAAAAAAAACTAATTTAATAACTTCCATATGTGGTATTTACAATAATGAGTAAAAGAAATAAAAGTCTTCACTTACAAAAGTTTTATAAAAACAAAATTACGAAGATGACGTTTTCTTCTGAGTTTTATTAACTGTAGCGATTGATGAATCAACTTGTCGATAATTTTATATTTTTTATTAGTCGTATTCACAAACGTACGTAAAATTGAAGACAACTATTTTATTATAGAGCCACTCTTATGTAGTAGCACGATAATTAAATCTGATAAAATATAAATGTTTCAAACCTTTATTTCAAAACAATATTGTATTTGAAACTAGTGAAAATAAATTACAAAAATCTGAAGAGGTCTAAACCCAGCTTGATGTGATTCACGTATAATAACATTTATTTATGTATTCATTTTAATGTAGTGGAATCCGGTTTAACCTTAGCGTGATTTAGATAAATGAGAGGTGCATACAGTGGTACCTCGATTTACGAATTTTGATTCGTTCTGGGACCGACTTCGTGTGTAGAAATGGTCGTTTTTCGAGACTAATTTTAGCAATAAGAATCTATTATTATTTGATTAAACTGTTGCACAACCCAAAAACCCACGTTAAAACCTTAATAAATACTGCAATTACTGCGTATAATAAAATTACATATACATATAAATATAAATCAATTAAATTAGACAGATTTCAAAAAAAAATAATAAATACAGCATATAAACTCGCAATACCTTACAGACTAGCGGATAGAGGTCGTAGTAGACTCATTGTGTGAATACGATGGGACGTGGAGCATGGATACTTACAACCTAATTTATGCTATGTAACATTCCTTATTTATTTGATTTGTTTTAAATTTTATGCTTCCCTTAACGTAAAATGAAACCTAACTATAGACGTAAGTACAGAGAGAGTGTGAGAGAGAGATAGACAGAGAGAGTGAGACAGAGAAAGAGAAAGAGAGAGAAAGACAGAAAGAGTGAGAGAGAGAGAGAGAGAGATAGAGTGAAAAAGAGAGATAGACAGAGAGAGTGAGAGAGAAAGAGAGAGAGAGAAAGACAGAAAGAGAGATAGACAGAGAGAGAGAGAGAGAGAGAGAGAAAGAGAGCGGGCGAGAGAGAGAGAGAGTGAAAGAGTGTGTGTGAAAGAGAGAGAGAGTGTGTGAAAGAGAGATAGAAAGAGAGAGAAAGACAGAGAAAGAGAGAGAGAGAGTGAGAAAGACAGAAAGAGTGTGAGAGAGAGAGACAGAGAAAGAGAGAGTGAGAGACAGAAAGACAGAAAGAGAGAGAGAGAGAGAGAGATTGAGAGAGAGAGAGAGATTATTGTATTTTATTTTGCAATATTTTTTACTTTTTTTTCTAATTTCTGCCTTGATCTTCTTTACTTTCACTCAATTCCACTGACTTAAGGTTTTTCCTTGTTTGCTTCACTTCCACTCGTTTCATTATGATCACTATGAGACGCTTCATCGTATATCGAAATATTCTTATGACGATACGTTCATAAGTCGAGGTACTACTGTAGAGGAAAACCAACTATCTTGTGCAAAACTTTTGTTTCATCTAGCTGGTTCAGAATTTTCAAAATTATCTCACATTATAATGAACATATCAATAAATGTTATTACTCATGAATTACTGTACGGTGCTATAGTATAGTATGGTGCTATAAAGTGTTATAAGATTAAACAACAGTGTATTCTTTGAATTATTAGTACACAGGCCTTGTCTTATATAATTAAAGGTTAAAGGACTGTCTCGGCTCGGACTGCACAGTCATAGTTGGCGAGGTGCCCGTGACATTGTCGCCAAATATAGGGCAGAAGCGTATGTATTCAAAAAAGGTCCTCCACCTCTTTTGAAATAGTATACTATAGTAATATATATATATATATAATATATATATATAAAGATTTTACATAAACACGTGAAATAACAATCAATGATCAAACCACAATAAGAAATGGGAAGACAAGACTAAGATCTAGGGTTTTTGTTTCAGTTGGGTTTTTGACTCTGACGAAGACCGCTTGTTACGTTTGAAAGATCTTAGTCTTGTTTTCCCATTTCTTATTGTGGTTTGATCATATATATATATATATAAAAGCTAAAATGACAAAAAGGACACGCAGAAATGAAACAGAAACTCACAACTATATTTCGATGGCCTCGTCATCAGGAAGATAGTAGTGAGTTTCTGTTTCATTTCTGTGTATTATTTTTGTCAATATAGTTTATTTAGTTCGTGGAATCGTTTCATTTAATTGGTATACATATATATATTATAGTAATATACTATGTATATAGTATATAAACATAGTATATAGTATTCTATAGTATAGTGTATAAACACATTCATAGCACAATGACTGTACTGTACTATGAATGCTATACAGTCTATACTATACCATAATATGTACTGTGTACATACATATTATATATTATACTATAGTATAGTGTATACACACATTCATAGTAAGTGCTATAATTGATATGCATAGTATACAATATATACTATAGTACTGTACGTATTATATACGAAGTATAATACTATGCATGCATAAAAATATTTCACATAAACACGTGAAATAACAATCAATGATCAAACCACAATATGAAAATAGGAAAACAAGACTAAGATCTTTCAAACGTAACAAGCGGTCTTCGTCAGAGTCAAAAAACCCAACTGAAATACTAGATGCAGAAAACATCTGGTGAGGGTTTGAGAAGAGTATGAGGGAAGAGTGGTATTTTAAAAGGGATGTTTGGGGAAACGAACGTGTACAGTAAGAAAGAGTAAAAAACAATCCGCTAGCTGTCAACCCTCTTAGAAGAAGCTATTGCCCTCGTAACAAAAGTATCAAATTTGATGAGACCATTACTAATGTTTATAATATTTGATCTATTAAATTTAATGAGAGACGATTCAATAATATTTCTTAACAACATCGATTTTTGATAGGTAATAAATTTAGTTCCTGTCCAATCAATATGATGACTTTCATGCATGTATACATAGGAAGTATATATACTATGTCTTTAGTGTATATACATAATATACTATATATAGAAGTATACTATAGTATAGCATACTGCTGAAGCTATTTGATTTAATACATTGGGACTTCAATACTAGGTAAAAAATTAATAGTACCGATATGAAATAAGTATTAGTGGTCAAAGTGGTTAAATTATTCCTTGTATTAAAAGAATAACTTAACTTAAAAAGATAAAACGTGTTTGTTTGGTTTTTTTCTAATACCCGCACTTTTAACTTTAAGGCTTTTACCTTTTAGTGCTCTTCCAGAGTGCAAAATTGTGGCTCATTTATTATTTGGCACCCATTTTAGTAATGAGTGAGCCACATTACCTGTTGATCCTATATTGGTAGTCCTAAGTCAAATCTATTCATAGTAGGCGTTTTTAGTGAGTACCTGGACGAAGTACAGGCTCGGGACAGACGGCTTAACGTCCTCTCTGCGGTACGACGTGCTCAGTTTTATACGCCTTCCCGACTGAATAAATCGTGGACTAGAGTGGGTATTGAACTATGCATCTACCTGTCCACAGATGAGCATGTTGCCACTGTGCTAACCTGGCCCTCACTTCGGAAAATTATCACCTAATCAAATTGGTCAGATGAGATAGGTATTTTCGTGAATGTCGCAAATTTACGTCAAGTTTTTTCGTTAAACCGCATTTGTAATAACAAATGCATGTATGTTCTATGTTTTTTCTATTCATTTCTATGTTCTTTACATAGAACTATTGCAAATTTCCTCATAAATTTGTAATTTATACAATTTATTTAAATTCAAAAGAAAATGCCCTGAACACTTTATTAAGAAGCATTAAATAGTTTTTACACTTTTAAGACAATTATTAAGCTAAATCCTTCATTCATACATGATATTGAATAAAAATAATGTTTCATATCTTCTCTTTAGTAATTTGTTAAAAACAATGGTTTAGAATATATACTTGATTTAATGTTATTTATAATTTAATGTTTAGTCACTTTCCTGGAGTCTATGTAACTGCATCACCTCTAGAAACTTAGCTGTTTATTCCATTCCCGAAGAAATATCACAAGACTTTGAGAAATTTATGTAAAAGTTAGAATAAGTTATAGTAATTGCAAATATTCAAAATATTCTAGTGCTACTAGAAACTTCCAAAAAAATAATCTGACTAGGCTTTAAATTTACCATCTTTTGAATGTACTATAGTTAGAACTGTACAATAGCACATTATTCACGTATAAGAATCTTAAACTTTTCAAACACTAGTAACAGTCGTAACATTTTTTTCAAACGAAAGTACTAATTTTATTAATTTGACCTAATTAATATTTTTTACAAGTTATTCACTTCAAAATTGTACTTTATCAACCTGCTAAGGTTACATTAATAATAACATATTTTTGTAATATAGTATGGTAAAGTAACAATACTAATAAATTGTCAATAAGTTAATAGTTATCATTTTTAGTATTACAGTCTCTCTGTCTATGATAAAAAAATATGAAATGTTTATCAGGCATCGAAAAGCTTTGAAAATAATATATACACAATTAACTTTCTATGATAGTTATAAAAAAAAGGAAAAATCTGGAGTTGCCTACACTGAACTTTCCTATAAGTAAACTTAATATCAAACTTCTTTGGTATATCATATATAACTCATTTAAGCATACACAGTCTCATTTAAACATAATGTAAACATATAAATGGAGATATTCATTAGTCTTTCATTCCTGAGGTAGTACAGATAGTGAATGACCGACTTATCAATATATAAGCTTATTTTTGCACATCCCACAGCTGATGCAAATAATCTCATTAGTATAACTATAGCAGTAATAACATTTTTGAAAAGCCAAAGTGAAAATTTATTGATACGAAATAATCTCCTACAAGAGATTTGTTCAAATAGCTAGAGGATATCTTATATCGTTTACTTGACCTCCTTCTACATTGAATATTTAAGTCAAATTTTCAAATGCAAATCAGGAAAATATTCTTATTTTCTTTGAAAAACATCATAAACATCCAAGAAAAAATGTCGTTTTAAGATAATTTATAATTAGATATACAATAATTTCACGCTTTTCAGTGTTTCAACGAATTTGAGTTGGGATTTGACTCTGACGAAGACCGCTTATTACGGTTAAAAGATCTGTCTTATTTCTCATTTCTAATTGTGATTTGGACGATGATTGTTATTTCACGTGTTTATTGTGAATCTTGTTGCACACACTTTCTATGATAATTCTAAAAGAAGGAAAATAATAAATTAAATTTTATATATGAAAGAGAATTGATTAAGTACCATTATCATTCTTTTTATAACCCCAAATGCATACAATTTTGTTATAACTCAAAGCTCTGCTAATATTGCTAATACGTTATGATCCAGTCAACTCAGCGACTAGTAAGAACACGCACACACACACACACAAAACACACACACACACACACACAGCACACACACACACACACACACAGCACACACACACTCACGCTCTCTCACTCTCTCTCTTTCTGCGTTATCGAACAAGACGCAATACTTTTATATAGCAAACTCACACAAACAGTTGATTTGAAATCAACATTAGTTTGAAGTCGATTATTTAGTGAATTTCGAAACAAAAACAGTCAAAATGTAAATTTTTCAAAAAAAAACCAGATAAAAAGGAGTTTAAAATTCTATTATGAAAATTTACAATAGAGTTATGCACAAGTGATAAATGTATGGAATTTTGAATTTTGTTATTTGATTTTCCTGACTAAATATAGATGATGTGAGGTAAGATTGTAGAGATATTTGTATTGGTATGCAGTACTGGGCTGAGACAGACTTGTGTTGCAGGGACAGGAGAGGTGGAGACAAGGAGGGGTGGCCCCCAGCAATCCTTCTGCGAGGCTTCGAGCAGCCCGGTCTATGCCGCACTGGGTGGTTAGTCAACTCATCTCTATATTACTTAACCACTTACACTTGTTAGCAATATCTTGCAAAAAAAATCCATAATATGACAATATTATTTTGATATTTAACTATCTTCTTATTATACGAGCAGAAACCATGATGTTTTATCTTTGTAAAGCAAGTATTGTTAACTTATTCCTAACAGCGGCTAACAGTTTGTTCTTTGATATCACACGTTACTGCCGTAAATTTTCAGAAAATCCGTCTTCAGGAGAAAAGAGAGTCACTGTACGTCCTTTACGTTCACATTTGCAGCGTGCATGGTCTCCCACTCTCTTTATTCCTGAAGATAGATTTTCCCAAAATTTGAGTTCGTAAGTGTGTTTCTTCATCTTCGATTTTGTACTTATAATATATATATATATATATATACTAGCAAATGTACCCGTCTTTGACGGAATCAAAAATTCTATTATACTTGGTATTCCAAAATATCAATTATAGTATTATACTAATACTATAATAAGAAATTGTAGAATAGTAGAAAACACCATTATTAGTACAGTGTTAAACAAATGCCTCTGTATACACTACATTAGCTGTCTGTCCTTCAGGTTCATGGAAGAACAATCAGTTGAAACCTCTGACTATTGAGCAAGTAAACTACAGTTGACCACGTGAGAAAAACTTGGTTTTGCTAACTTGAATTCCTGCGTTAGATAAAGTCTCCCTTTGCGACTTAGTTAACGTCATTGCGAAATAGACTCTGACCGGACTTTGCAATCATTTCAACGTAAACAGACAGTGGCTCGGAATCAATGGTATGTGTGGTATACACACAGACTCCCCAATACCACATCCAGTCATTATGTCCGCCTCTATGGCATACCTGTGTAGAGCACGAACTCAGAGTCGTGTCCCGTTGCACAGTTTTGGGGCACTCATGTTTCGTAACATGAAATTTGTTACTGCTACTAAATTGCAGCATGATTGGTTCTCCTACTTTAAGTTTTTACTCATCAGCAGGCAGTCCAGGAGAAATAAATTCAGAGTCAAGAAATTCAATTAGATAATGAACTGCTTCTTCATCACTAATCCAATTTCTTTACTGACTTGTAAGTTCTTTCCTCGGTTCATATAGCGTAAGAACTTGTTTGTTGATTTCTCATGCCTGTTCATATTAAGGGCTGAGAATTGCTCGTTTACAAAAGATTTATTCTCAATAGATAGTACATCCTTAACTCTGTGAAACACCATTTCAATGATGTCAAATACGCAATATATTCATATGCTCAATTGAAATTAAAATCAACTAACAATACCTACTTGCCACACCTGTGTATTTTCAAAACAAACTTGTCTGTGAAGTTAGGAAAATACAGCTAAAAGCCCCATAACTTCGCTTCTGTATTGAATTAATAATCTATTTAGAGCCCATATTTTAAGTTAGGGCCAGACAAATCCAGTGTCAATGTTTCAGCTCGCTATGTCTTATGGTGGCTGAGTTTACTTGTGACAAACATTTTTGCGTTAAACGTCCATAACTTCACTTCTACTTTGAATTTCCAATCAATTCATAGCCTATATTTTAAGTTAGACCTACACAAATCTACTGTAAAAGTTTCAGCTTTATATGTCTTATGGTAGCTGAGTTTACCTGTGACAAAGTTTTGCGGACAAACAGACAAACCGACAAACCGACAAACCGACAGAAATTTTTCTAAGGGTGGATTCGGTTTCTCCAAGTATGAAACGTAAAGAAAACTTGAAATGAGTCAGTTCTAACAATGTACAGACAAAATCATTATTTTATTTATAAAGATATATATTTAATATATATTATATTCAGGTAACTCACCACAAATTAGAGAAGATAGTCGCTCTAAGGCCTTTCGTTTTCACGTCGTCAGAGAGCAAGTGAATACAAGTTGTAAGACTATCTTCTCTAATTTGTGGTGAGTTACCTGAATATTTATATCACGTGTTATTGTGACAATTTTCTATATTTATTATATATATTATAATATATATATATATATATATATTTATATTAACTATATATATATATTATATAATCAATTAGCAAAACACAATATGAAATTGGAAAAAAAGACTAAGATATTTTAACCACAACAAGCTGTCTTCGTCAAAGTCAAAAACCCAACTGACGAAGACCGCTTGTTGTCGTTAAAATATCGTAGTCTATTTGCCAATATCATATTGTGATTTGATCATTGATTGTTATTTCATGTGTTTATGTCAAATCTTGTTATGTAATATATATATATATAGGAGGACTGTCGTCCCTCCGTCAATTCACTTCTTCTCCTGAGGACGACCGCCATTACGGTCGAAATATTGAAAAGTGAGTCTTTTGGTATGTTTAAGTCTATGTGTCACTGTTTATTTAAAATGGTATATATATATATATAGTTTTCTATGGGTTGTCCGGGGAAAGGAAAATGATTCGATGCGATGTTGACCAATGGGAGTAGAGTTACAGGTCCAAGCGTAAGGTCCCAGTTGCCCGCTGCTCAGCAAAAAGCCTTTGCGTTCTGCCAATAGGTTAAGGTTGCACAGTCCCTCTGTGTTAAATGATGTTTGGCAGAAAACATTAGCCTCACTTTACAGTGAACTCCTGTTCCCTTTCTATTTTTGATTTTTGTGGTGGTTAGGTGTTGTTGTTGTTTACTATTTTTTGTTACGGATATTGCTGGATATTTAAATGATACTCTCGGTTGTTTACTGCGAAAAGCCGCCTTCATCTTCATGCCAACAGGGGTAGAGGTTGCACAGTCCCTCTTGATTATTAAGAGATGTTGACACTGGAATCCAACTTCTTCTCGTAGAAACATCTTCAAGTTGTAGGTTTTGTATATTGTTTCTTCGGTTTCTTATGTTCATGTTTTTTCTTCAGTTGAATGTTATTGCTGCTATTGATGGGTGGCTGGTAGGTGATGAAAAGTTCTGCACTGTTGACCTGGTGGGGTATTTGCGACATGTTTCAACCATTCTCTGGTTATCTTCAGGCAAGGAAATGGCCCAGACGTTGGTCCTTATATACAGTTTTCTATGGGTTGTCCGGGAAAGGAAAATGATTCGATGCGATGTTGACCAATGGGAGTAGAGTTACAGGTCCAAGCGTAAGGTCCCAGTTGCCCGCTGCTCAGCAAAAAGCCTTTGCGTTCTGCCAATAGGTATAGAGGTTGCACAGTCCCTCTGTGTTAAATGATGTTTGGCAGAAAACATTAGCCTCACTTTACAGTGAACTCCTGTTCCCTTTCTTTTTTGATTTTTGTGGTGGTTGGGTGTTGTTGTTGTTTACTATTTTTTGTTACGGAATTGCTGGATATTTAAATGATACTCTCGGTTCTTTACTGCGAAAAGCCGCCTTCATCTTCATGCCAACAGGGGTAGAGGTTGCACAGTCCCTCTTGATTATTAAGAGATGTTGACACTGGAATCCAACTTCTTCTCGTAGAAAATCTTCAAGTTGTAGGTTTTGTATATTGTTCTCTTCGGTTTCTTATGTTCATGTTTTTTCTTCAGTTGAATGTTATTGCTGCTATTGATGGTGGCTGGTAGGTGATGAAAAGTTCTGCACTGTTGACCTGGTGGTGGTATTTGCGACATGTTTCAACCATTCTCTGGTTATCTTCAGGCAAGGAAATGGCCCAGACGTTGGTCCTTATATACAGTTTTCTAGGGTTTCCGGGGGAAAGGAAAATGATTCGATGCGATGTTGACCATGGGAGTAGAGTTACAGGTCCAAGCGTAATATTTTAAAAAAATTTTTTCTCCAATAGGTATAGATTGCAATTTGTGTTAAATATTTTGGCAGAAAACATTAGCCTCCTTTACAGTGAACTCCTGTTCCCTTTTATTTTTATTTTTTGGTTTGGGTTTGTTGTTGTTTCTATTTTTGTTCGGATTTCGGATAAAAAATAACTCCGGTTTCTTTTAAAACCCCTTTTTCTGCCAAAGGGTAGATTTACAGTTTTGAATTAAAATTTAAAGGAACAACTTTTCCGAAAAACTTTTTGTATTTTGATATTTTCCTTCTTTTTATGTTATTTTTTTCTAGTTTGAAGTTTTGCGCTATTATGGGTCTTATATGAAAATTTCATTTTCCTGGTTTTTATTTGCCATGAAAGGTTTTTAAAAAACCCAACGTTGGCCAAAAGTTTTTTTTTCCGGGGGAAAAATTTGCTGGCCGGGATAGAGACACCAACTATTATATATATATATATATATAATATATAAAATATATTATAAAATTTAATGAAAAGACAAAAAAAATTAGATTACTTATAATTTCAATTAATGGAGAAGGGGAAAAACCGGTGGAGAGGCCCTAGTCCTCTCTGACGGCTCCCCAGAGAAGGAAAATTGTTCCCAATAAAGAATTTAATTATTATTCATATATATAAAATTAATAATATATATTTATAAATATTGGTTTTAACGGGGTTCGGTAACCAGGAAAAAAACAAACTCTCGGCCAACGTTTCGGTTTTATTTAAAACCTTTTTAAGGCAGAATAAGAATTTTTTAACAAGTACACTATGAAAATTAAATACAATCATTAGTATTAGATAACAATGATAGAATAATAAAAAAGAGAAAAAGATGGAGTCTAACTTTAAAAACAACTAAACTCGAAGATTGTATTTAATTTTCATAGTGTACTTCTTTTGTTTTGTTTTAAAATTACGTATTAAAATTCTTTTTCCTGTATTAGTAGGCATATAAAAATATTTTGAATTAAATCGAAACGTCGCAATGATAGTTTGGACGAGGGTTAACCTGTGAGACGGCCGAGAAGTCCTTAGTAGTACCAGTATATTGTAACGGTACCCGTCTTTCGGAATAAAAATTTATTATACTTGTTATTCCAAAATATAAATTATAGTATTATACTTTAAGAATAGGGTTTTTAATAGTGAATACCATTATTAGTACAGTGCTAATCAAATGCCTCTGTTGCCAAAGTTGGATTTCAAGTTAAGACATTTTCATAGGCAGAAAATCAATTTTTTAGCTCTATAATATGAAATGGTAGCAATTATTTTGTGGACAAACCGACAGACAGAAATTATTCAAGACATTGCTACTGAAGTAATGAAACGTAAAAGAAAACTTAAATTTTTTAGTTCTAATTAACGTTCGTCAAAAGCTAATATGCAAGCCACTGGTATTATTTCCATTTCTTAGTTTATTAACCATTTTATATCTGCGCTATGAAAAATTTAAAAAAACATTTTTGTTGTGTTAATTTAGATTATTTTTACTCCTGAAAGCAGCAAGCCCGTACGGAAACCCCTATATCCCTTTACTTTATTACCATCTTTTATATTATCCACATTTTAAACTAAAAAAACTATGGTCACTACATATTTAATATTTGCACTCCTGTCATCGGCGAACGCAAGCCACTGGCTACTCTGGTCCCAAACCTTGCATTATTACCAGTGTATTTAAGAAATTTAAAAAAAAAAATTCCAGTTATAGAGAATACATAGCAAACGTACCCTCTTTACGGAAATCAGAAGTTAAATTTAATTGCCGTATAATAATTTATGGTATAACAACGGAGGAATCAGAAGTTCCGTCATTTTTGGTATTTCAAAATGTCATTAGAAATTTATAGAATTGTAGAAAGGAGAACCCCAGTGTAAAAAATGCCTCCTTCTTATACTCTACATTAGCTGTCTGGCATTCAGGGTTGGTTTGAAGAAAGATTTGTAACCCTGAAACATTGAGCATGAAAGGGAGGTCTGAGAAGTGAGGAATAAGCTTGGTTTTGCTACCTTGTATTCATGCGTTAGATGCAGTCTTTTGCGACTTAGTTCACGTCATTGCGAAAAGACTCTGACCGGTAATAGCAATCATTTCAACGTAAACAGACATGGTCGGAATCAATGGTATGGAAGTACAGAGACTCCCCAATACAATCCAGTCATTATGTCCGCCTCTATTTAAATATATATATATAAACTCATATCGTGTCCCGTTGCACAGTTTGGGCACTCATGTTTCGTAACATGAAAGTTTTTACTGCTATAAATGCCGCTTGTTGGTGCATCTTTCTAAGTTTTTACTCATGATTAGGTTGTTAGGATAATATAATATTCAGACTTAAGAAATAAGTTAGATAATGAACTGCTTGTTCATCACGGTTGAAAGATCTTTTCTGTTTTCCCATTTCTTTCCTGGTTTCATATAGGTAATTTGTTTGTTGATTTTTCCTCCTGTTCATATTAAGAGTTGAGAATTGCTCGTTTATAATAACATTTATTCTCAATAGATAGTACATCCTAACTCTGTGAAACACCATGTCAATGATGTCAAATACGCAATATATTCATATGCTCAATTGAAATTAAAAATCAACTAACAATACCTACTTGCCACACCTGTGTATTTTCAAAACAAACTTGTCTGTGAAGTTAGGAAAATACAGCTAAAATCCCATAACTTCGCTTCTGTACTGAATTAATAATCTATTTAGAGCCCATATTTTAAGTTAGGCACACACTACCAGTGTCAATGTTTCAGCTCGCTATGTCTTATGGTGGCTGAGTTACTTGTGACAAACATTTTTGCGTTAAACGTCCATAACTTCACTTCTACGTTGAATTTCCAATCAATTCATAGCCTATATTTTAAGTTAGACCTACACAAATCTACTGTAAAAGTTTCAGCTTTATATGCTTTTAGGTAGAGTTTACCTGTTACAAAGTTTTGCGGACAAGCTCAAACAAACCGAAAACCGACAAACCGACAGAAATTTTTCTAAGGGTGGATTCGGTTTCTCCAATGTATGAAACGTAAAGAAATCTTGTAAATGAGTCATTCTAAGCAATGTACAGACAAAATCATTATTTTATTTATAAAGATATAAAAGTATATATATGTATCTATATACATGTATGTATATATATGTATGTAAGTATATATAAGTAGCAGTTTGTTTCTCAACGCGAGTACTTTGCACTTCTTCCCGATGACGACGGATGTCGAAATATCAAAGTGAGTTCTGTAGTGTCTTTCTGTGTTCTTTCCTATGTGTTAAAGTTCATATATATATAATCAGTTGGCTTTTTGACTCTGACGAAGACCGCTTGTTACGGTTAAAAGATCTTAGTCTTGTTTTCCTATTTTCTTATTGTGGTTTGATCATTGTTTGTTATTTCACGTGTTTATGTGAAATCTTTTTTCATATATATATATAAACGTTAGGTCCGATTTCACTTTACTTAGCTTTGTTGAATGTTTTTCCAAACTTCGAAACCTTTTCTTCAATTCAGGGTTATTAAGGTTATATTAGATGAAACATCAGACCTTCCAGGGATCTCAGGGCATATACAAACTGATATCACCATACAACTTCATACCTGGCAGTGTAACCTCATTAGAATGTTTACTTAATTAGTGTAATTTAACTTAATGTTTCTCTAGATTAACTGTTATCAACTATAGTAAAACTGTTAATTCTGAAGATGGTGTATATAAGCACCGAAATATATAAAAAATATAAATTTGAAAATTTATGATAATCTATTCTTTGATTTGAGTAACCTTGAATTGAAGAAAAGATTTCGAAGTTTGGAAAAACATTCAACGAAGCTAAGTAAAGTAAAATTCAACTTTTACGAACATATATATATATATATATATAAAATATAATATATAATTATAATAGTTTTATTAATGGATTGTCACATAAACACGTGAAACAACAATCAATGATCGAACCACAATAAGAAATGTGAAAACAAGACTAAGATCTAAAAAGACAAGACTAAAATCCAAAAAAGTTGGGTTTTTGACTCTGACGAAGACCGCTTGTTAGAGTTGAAAGATCTTAGTCTTGTTTTCCCATTTTTATTGTTGTTTGATCATATATATATATATATATATATATTGTATAAGTTGGCAGCAGATCTTCATCCAAGCATACATTGTTACTAGCAACGGGTTACTAGCCGTTACGTCTACAACGTGCTTGGTCTCCCTTTCTCTTTTCTCTTGAACACGGATTACCCGAAAATTTGAGTCTGTAAGTGTGTTTCTTTTATTTTCTGTGCCACCTATCTTCATTTTTGAACTGATATATATATATATATATATATATATATATATATATATATATCATTAAAATTAACCACAGTCTCGGCATTCACTATCTTAAGACTGAGATATTCGATCCTACGAACTAACCTCCTGCTAACAGGGTTCAACTGGAAAAGGAGTTGAGTTTATTCTAACCGTTTGTTTCTTGTTCATTATTGACCTTTGACCTTCTCTTTATATTAACCTGTACTGTAGAATAAATTTATTCTAACCGCTTGTTTTTTGTTCATTATTGACCTTTGACCTTCTCTTTATATTAACCTGTACTGTAGAATAAATTTATTCTAACCGCTTGTTTCTTGTTCATTATTGAACTTTGACCTTCTCTTTATATTAACCTGAACTATCCTTTTAATCTATTTATAGCAATGACTAAGCATAATCATAATGACGAATAATCATACAATTTAAGTTATCAGCGCTTCTTTTTCTCGAATAATTTCACAAAAATTTTATTACATTTTATTACAAATAATAAACATTGAAAAATAATATAAATAAAATAAACTTTTGTAAAGTACCATCGAAATTATAAATACATTTATTTTGTACTGCACTATTATTTTTTAATACTTTTGCATAGATAGTCTTTTTGAAGCATGATATTGGTATTTTATGCATTTTAAACTAAATGAGATTTATTTTTAAAACCCTGGGGTAACAGGATTTTAAAGGTAATTAGTTGAGGGCAGGTAAAAAGAAAAACCCACTGCTTTAGAGTATTACAATGAACTTCTCAAAACAAAACTTTTAAATAAAATTAAATAAAGTAATATTCTTTTGAAATTAAAAAGATTCCAAAGAACTATTTTTTTTTTCGATTTATTTATATTTGAGACGCTTATTGTTAAAAAATAATATTCACAGCATTGCATTCTTCCTAACAGTGTGGAATATGGGTGTCAAAGTGGCCCGAGAGATACCAATAGATTTTCAAATTACAATTACCATAATTGTTAAAATTGAGAATATTGAACTAAATTTTAAAATAAAACACTTAACGCGAGACATAGCTTTTACTTTCCATTCATATAATAATTATTTATTAATTTATTTCATAATATAATTACTAGCAGTAACGCTCTTTAATTGCTAATTTTAACAAGTCAGTTGCGTAACTGGGACTGGGAAATTATGACTAACTCTTCAACTAACCGTCTTGTTTACGCCTTGCATTCAACCAGCTTAAGTCCATTGGTCTAAAATTACATGAATCATACCTGTGCATCGTCTACAACGCTCGTCCCTCGGAGAGGATGTCCCTCGGTCTCCAGCCTGGGACCTGACATTGATGTCAGGTATTCGTTAAAGATCACTACTCTAAATAAACTTGCCTGAGGCAATAATTTATGACTCTCAATGTAGAATCAACAGGTAATGTGGCTTGCCCATTAGTAAAATGGGTGCCAAATAATAAATGAGCCAAAATGTCCGCACTGTGAACAGCAATAAAAGGTGAAGCCTTATAAGAATGGGTGTTGAAAAAGAAGTCTATACCGCTATGTTGTCAGTTCCGACTTACTAAATTTTTTTATAAGGCCCTCGTGGCCATAACGAAGTGAGTAATTGGCCCTCACTCAAGGATTTGACTTTGACACCCATAGGGTCTTAGATGTGGATATTTACCTAATTTATATTAGAAATATAACCATCAAACCTCGTAAGATGATCATGGAGTCGTTGGAGCGCTTTCGGACGTTGTCCATCTTCGATCGCGACTTGCAACTTGTTGCAATCGAAGATGGACAACATCCGAAAGCGCTCCAACGACTCCATGATCATCTTACGAGGTATGACAGTTTTACCTATTTCTAATATAAATCATACTTACCTCAATGGTATTAACAATATGCATGTATTTACCTAATTGGCTCCTATTTTAGAAATCAAAGAGTTAGATTACACTGGCCAAGAAAAAAAAATATTGTTATGGTGCCTAAGATGTTTTAACAGTTTTTATATTATTTAAGTGCGCTGATTCCAGAAATACTGTCGTTTTTTCTCTATCAGGTCTAGTTCATCTGCTACAGCATACCCCTCTCTGTAGGAAGGCCATAGCTACAATAAAGACAGACAAATCAAAGAAACAATATTTTTATTTAACTTTAAAACACATATTCATTAATCACGCAAGAATATTTGCAATAAGTATGCAATACATTTGGCTTTCAACATATATTCCCTGCAAATATAGCAAAACACATTTGGTTTGTTTAAGCAACGTCGCCTAGGCGAGGATATAGCCATGCTTAATTTTTACTCCTAAAGTTTGCTCTTCGTAAGTAAAATAATGATTTTTTCTTTAAGTTTGGTGATGTCATAATCATTTAACATAGATCATAATAACAACTTACAATTGTAATTATAACGCTAGAATGTATTTAGAAATATGCCTAATTTAAAGTAAAACAGGTAGGAAATAGTAAACTTCTCAATAACTTGACCTGATGAGAAAATATAAGTACGATTTTCAGTCTAAATCGACTTAGAAACCTTGGGCACCAAATAATTTGTTGACCAATGTTACAGGGGCTAATTGTATATCAGAAATCCACAAATTGTCTTTTTTGTGAAAAAACAAAACAAACTGTTTAAGAAAATAAGGCCTGACATCGTACAGGAAGAATAAACCTTACGTTCTACCCAAAAGCTAAATGTCGAACATCGACTCTTAATTACTTAATTAGATAGACACTCTCCTATTAGAACACACCTGGCTCTAATTAATAGACCTAGAAAGCCAAGATAAATTGAGCTATTTATTTTGAAAGGAGCTGAAGGCATTTTCAGTTTCTTGTTTAATTTAATAAATATAAGTATTAAAAAACTTGACAAATACTTCTATTTTAATAGGTATTAAAAATTAGTTCTCTTAAATGGCCTAAGAATTGTGATACATGAGAATCATGTATATATATTTTATAATTTCATTGTAAATATAAACTTTTATTTCAATTTAAACATAAATAGATATAAAAGTTAGTGCTTTTATTATAATAAAGCTCAATTATTTTTACTTTTCCATAATGGGGTTTTAATTTCTAGTTCGCTTAAGTGACTGCCATGCTTTCGTAACATCCGAAAGGTGTTAAAGGAGTTGATAAAAAAACGAAACACTCGTAAAGATTTCATCTTAAGATTATAAACTTTAATATATAATAGGATTATGAAGACTTCACATTTATTGATATAATTCAATTATTATTAGTAATTTATTTATTTAAAGTGATTGTTTTTTTTTAAACTGAGGTTTTTTTTAAACTGTGAATGAAAATATCTTATTTATTTATAGCCGAACAGGTGGATCTCATTTCTTTCTGAAAGGATACTGGCAAAAATGAAAACACTCCTAGCTTATTCACACAATATTGTTTTGTTTATGTAAAAATGTCGATCATTTGCAGTTGGAACATAGTTATAGACTTACTACAAGAGTCGTAGTTTTGTAACTCTTCAGTGTTGCGTATATTCTTCAGTTATTATTCTTTGTTATTTTGTCTAAATGATGGTAGTTGTTTTGTTTGTTGACGATTGTCCACGTTTATAGGCTCTCACCTTTCAGTTGTACTCTAGGACAGCGCTTCTTAAACTTTTTTACTTCAGGGCGCAGCTATGAAACCAAACCAAAACTTTGGGGCGCACCTATGAAACCAAACCAAAACTTTGGAGCGCACCTATGAAACCAAACCAAAACGTTGGGGCGCATCACTGATTTTAATATAGAAAATTTAGTCCTATGATTTGATAACAGGAAAATGATTGGAAATTAAAATGTATAGTTTTTTTTTAAGAAAAAGAAAGAAAGAGAGAGAGAGAGAGACAGAGAGAGTGAGAGAGAGGGAGGGCTAGTAAAAATGATTTAAATCCCCGAGTAAAGGCACAGATGAAGTATTATCCATTCATGCTTAAAGATTAAAGAAATTTACCTTCCAGTTCAAAATATGAAGTAGCCGAGACTTGACTCAGACTTGAAAACCCCATACTTGGTGTTTTCTCAAATAAATTAAAATGGTGCAAAAACTAAAATATAAATCTGTTATATAAACTTAATCTTCCATTATCTTGGGGCGCACCTGGCTACCTTCCAGGGCGCACCGTTTGAGAAGCACTGCTCTAGGAGAAGAAATCAACTATCTTTGCCTCTCAGGGTGGTCGTAAGATCCCCCCTCCTCCCCCCCTCCCCCCGGGTGATAATCCATTAACCTTTAAAATGTCAGAAAGTACTCAAAATATTTCTTTTCATAGAATTACGATCAATGATCAAATTTTGAAGGCCGAAAGTCGGAGTTCAGTGTTAGAAGCTATTAGAGGCGCTTAACCACCCCCTTACTACCCCTTATTATATATACAAAGTGAAGATAGTAGGGGTTGTTTTTTTTTTCAAGTTTAAGAAAAGCTGATCGTTAATCCTGCAGGGTGAGTGGTCTCTCGGCCTGAGTTACTACCTGCAAGGGTTTCTCGATGCCCTTGATGTGAATTAAAGAAATTTTAATAAACTTTTTTTTTTTAAATAAATAAGTTAAGAAAAGTTGTTTTTTTTTATTTAAAAAAAAGTTCTATTTTCTTCGTATTCCTATATTTGTTTATATTTCGTTATAGTTCTCTGTGCTATATTTTCAATATGTTTCCTACATTTAGTCCTAGAGATAATGTAAAGGCTCAGCCTAACCTTTAGGAAAAATAAATAAGAATGAAATGTACCTGCCTTCGAATATAAAACAGATGTACCCCATACCCTCACCCACGTCCATCCTATTCCCAGTCAGTTGTACCACCACACTCACCCTTAGACTTCTCTTCTCTTCTCTTACTTATTTTATTTTTTAATATATTTACTGTATACTATAGATAACTCTCTGGTGTCATTATATTTTATAGTTAATGCCTGAGGAAGAACACTACTTGTTCGAAACGCGTTGTTTATACCACTAAATTTTATATGTGGGGACCATTTCATTAACTTTTTATCCTACAAGAATGAAAAGTAAATTTTCTCAACGTAAGTCAGGTAAAATTACTGACTCTAGATCTAAAATCTATTTCTGTTATAGAATAAAGCTAACCAGTTTTTTTTCTAGGAAAGATCTTAGTCCCATTTTCGGAATCGTATTGTTTTTTAAACGATTGTTTTTGTTATTTCACGTATTTACAATTAATTCTTGTTATGCATATATATAAAAGAAATCTTATTTATTAGAAATCTGTCAGTTTTCCTGGTTCATATCGAACTTTGAAAGCCAACGTTTTTATCTACAATTCTTATTGGGAACCTTCATATTAACCAGATATCTGAAATTCCGAAAGTATATATAATAAGTTATTAATTTAGAGGTTTAAAAAAAAATAATTTTAGGAACTCAATCTTGCACACAAATATCATCATAAAGACGAATGTTCTAAGGTATTATTATAAAAAGACAATCCTTTCATTAATGTTATTTTATGTTGGGTAAAATAAATCGAATATTTCAATTTACAAGTTTTGTTTGTTTTAAATATATTGCTTGAGTGTGTATATAATTGGAATTGATGTTTTATTTATATATGTCATCAAATAAATGAATTTTTTCGCTTTTAAATGTTTTTTTTTGTTTTAATTCATATACTTTCTGTATATAAAAAGATTTCACATAAGCACGTGAAATAACAATCAATTATCAAACCATAATAAGAAATGGGAAAACAAGACTAATATCTTTCAACCGTAAGAAGCGGTATTCATCAGAGTCAAAAACCCAACTGACTTTCTATATATATATATTATATATATAGTATATATATATATTATAATATATATATATATATCTAGGAGGTGTCAGAGCTTATTTTTCTTCATTCTGATTCTTCCTACGACAACGGAATTCATCTGTCGTAGGAGAATCAGAATGAAGAAAAATAAGCTCTGACACCTCCTAGATTATATAAGAAGAGTAAATAATATAAATATCATTATATATTATTATATATATATATATATAAGATTTCACATAAACACGTGAAAATAACAATCAATTATTAAACCACAATAAGAAATGGGAAAACAAGACTAAGATCTTTCAACCGTAACAAGCGGTCTTCGTCAGAGTCAAAAACCCAATTGAGTTGTCAACTGAGTTGGGTTTTTGACTCTGATGAAGTACGCTTGTTACGGTTTGAAAGATCTTAGTCTTGTTTTCCCATTTCTTATTGTGGTTTGATCATTGATATATATATATATATATAATATATATATATATATTCACTGATAAACGAAATACGATCCAAACTGGACACAATACGAGTTCGAGATTAACAAAGAGCAACACACAAAGTAGGGAAACACACTTACAAAGTAAGTAAGTGTGTAAGTGTGTTTCCCTACTTTGTGTGTTGCTCTCTGTTAATCTCGATCTCGCATATATATATATATATATATATCTTGAATCATGTTAAGAATGTCACATCAAGAGCTTAAGCCACATAAGAATCTTTGTTTTTATGACTTAATAACAAACAATCACAGTTATTCCTGTCAATCAAGTTCAGTGAATTTATGTTATTAATAAATAACACGGAGTAACAAATCATGTCACGGCGTCGTCGAGTATTTCATAATTTTAACATAATGCCGTTTTTATTGATCGACGGTAATCTTCTTTTTGAATTCTATGAGAAGTATTTTACATGCCCTGTAAAAATTTGATGTTTACTTGATTTGCTCATCAATAATAGAGACTCCATTATTGATATATCTGTGAGAGACATTTCATTACGTTATATCCTCCTAATACCAATCCGTACCAGCATGTGTCGAACAATATTGATTTTTTGATATAAATACATCAAAAACTATTTCTATATCTTTCTATATCATGGTACTTCTATTTAAGCTAATTAAGATTTAATGTGATTATTAGAGAAGGTGTCTATCAGTTACTTGAGGTTGCAACTCTAATCTCAATATTTTTTTCATTACAATACGTTTCCCTCTTCCTGCCTTATTGAAATGTACAGACAATTCTTGACATACGTTTTATTTACGTTACGAACGGCCGAACGTAAGTTGTTACTGTACGTTCTAGTAATGTATACTATTCATACTGTACTATATATCCATTAATTCAATTAACATATCTTATAAAACACCCCAAAATCATATATTATAAACATAACATTATAAAATAAAACATAAATGTAATTTCAAATACGTAAATTAAATTCAAGCAAAATACATGTATTTGTAATTTTTTTTTTTTTTTTTTTTTTTGATAAGTGCATGGAATTCCATACATTGGTATCTTGCGTCGAGCATGCAGTAGCGTAGCAGCTACTTTTGCCGCCCGGGGCGGTCGTAATACCCCCCCCCCCCTCCGATTGATGTTGATAATCCGTTAACCTTCAAAATTCCAGAAAGTCCTCAAAATATTTATTTCCATGGTATTGCAATCAAGTGACAGTGGGACCCGCCTCCGCGAGGTCCACCTTGGGCGCATCCGTGGCTCGTCGCAGACCTTCTAATATAGGAGGGTTGTAGTGGGCTTGCTGATGTGGCTAAAAGGTCTCACGTTAAAAAAGCATCGATCTGTTGTGCTTCATTCATGGAATGGCCGAAAGGTTGAGAGACATGATGATAAATCAAAACAGGTATTACAATCAAGGATCTAATTTTAAACTTCTCTTATTAGTCGCAGACTTCATCATAATACAATACTCGTATACATCATATACAGTCATCATCAATGAAAACCAAAGATCTTTCAAAAGAAAAACGTTTAATTCAAATCATACAAAAATTGTTTAATTAAATTAACTAGTTATGTAAACAAATATAATAAACATTTTTTTTACCAATTTTTAAAATATTTTTTTACAAATATTATACTAATGTATTATGAAGAATATTATTTTTTGAGTTTTATGATAACCTTAGCATGTTAACAATAGCCTAGCAAGGGGGGGGCGTAAAAAATCAATTTTTGTATATATTTTTATACAAAAATTGTTTAAGTAAATTAACTGGTTATACAAACAAATATAATAAACTTTCAACCCTTTAAAAAAATAATTTTAAAAAAATTATAATAAATTTATTTTTAATTGGCAAATAAAATAGTTGATAAAATTCATTTAAAAACAGTATTCACAAATAAATCATAAAAAAACAATTGCGATCTTAAAAACTCATTTTGATATACAATTTCAGATAGTTTGTTAGCTTTTTATGATTTTAATTTTTTTCTGTCTTTTATTTTTACACTCTCAAAATGCCACCCTCTCTCAATTGTCGTCCGGGGTGAACCCCCCCCCCCCCTTGCTACGCTATTGTTAACATGCTAAAGTTATCATAAGACTCAAAAAATATTATTCTACATAACACTTTAGTATAAAATTTCAATATTTTGATGCCCTTTTTTTTTCTTCTTTTTCCTATATTTCACCTTTCAAAATGCTTCCACTAAACTTCCTCTCCACTTGAGTGTGCTACGCCACTTGAATGAAGAGAAAAGCGCACAAAACAAGAACAAAACTGCTATTTTTGATATTTGTTTACATCATCGTAAGTGCTCGTCATGAAAGGCAAACTCGTAGTATAAATAGTTCTAGTCACGCTGAAAATGAAATCGGTATACGGTATGCAGTATTACTATATACCAAAGGATGATAATATGTTCTACATTTTGATAATTTCTAAACAAGGTTGATATATTTTATTTCATTAAATTTTCAATGAAATTTTCCAGTATTTAAATAAAATATTTTTATTTTTATTCCTAGTTATATAAGTTGTTTTTTTCTCTGCTCTCACAGGTTTTGCATTGCTATTCTTCTGTATTACCGTAATATTGATAATAAACTATTATTGAAGTAAGTAGCCCTAGATATCTATGTATTTTGATACGAATATTATGTCTACATTTATTGCTTGTATCACACATTGTTTTTCTAAATCTATGGCACTTCGCCAGTAGGGGACATTGGCGCCTCACCTAGAATTAGACAATATCAGTAACCTCTCACATCGGAGCAAATCCAAAGCAAATGCAACTTTGTCCAGGGACTCAACAAAGTGCGATAATATTCCTAAAAAATCAAATACATGTTAAAATTTACCACAACTTATGAATAAAATATATATTAATGAATAATTTGCATCTTAATTTGAAAATGTTTGTTTTATTTTCATCTTGGTATTTTGGATCTTAGAACCGCTACTTTCCGGCGTAAACAACTAGTAATGTATAATATAATAAACCAGAATTCAGTGTGTTTACCAAGAAAACTTGATTTCCGTTTTATCTTTTAATAAGAATGAAACCATTATTATACTTCATCCTTCAATATATAAAGTTATAAAGTTATAAAAATTATAATACCTTTAGCATTTTTTTTTCAATACGTTCAAGAAATCCCCTCTCTCTCTCTCTCTCTCTCTCTCTCTCTCTCTCTCTCTCTCTCTCTCTCTCTCTCTGTGTCAGTCAGTCAGTCTGTCTGTCTGTCTGTCTCTCACTCTGTCTCAGTCAGTCTGTCTCTCACTCTCTCTCTCTCTCTTCTCTGTCTTTGTGTGTGTCTCTTTCACACTCTCTCTCTGTCTGTCTGTCTCTCTCACTCTCTCTCTCTTTGTGTGTGTGTCTCTCTCACTCTCTCTCTCTCTGTCAGTCAGTCTGTCTGTCTCACTCTCTGTCTGTCTGTCTCTCTCTCTCTTTTAGTTCATTGAAATTAGTCAAACCTATCAATATTGTAATTTTTAACGTCATGAAAACAATATTGATGTTTTGTTTTGAGAATGGTATTATCAAAGACAGTTTGTTTAAAACCATGAAGAATAACGCAGAAGATAAAAAAATGATGTTTTGATCTAGAAATGTGATAATCCATAATCAAGAAATCTAGAGTCAGGTGTTGTTTAACAGAAACTGTACTTGCTTTTAGTACTGTACATTGGAGAGCCCCAAACTTAGTCAGATTTTTCATGCAGAAGATCGATGCACGCCGTCCCTACAAGTAGATATAAACCTTCCGATACAAACCTTGATATTATTTCTGACTAAAGAAGTAAAATTTAGTATTCTCGATGTAAAGTCAATCTGTAATGTGGCTGGCTCATAAGTGAAGTGGGTTCAAAATAACAAATGGATGACTCACTAGAATTACATTTAAGTTCACATCCTATAAATATGGGTTTCTTTTTCTCCTAAGTAGTACCTCTACTTGGAGGGAGTTTATTACGATCTTTTCACATGCTTTATTTTTTATATTACATGTGCTGTACAATTGATTACTTAAATATAAAATTGAGTTGTGAAACAAACATTAACAAAGCCTTAGTTTTCATTTAATCACTTAAAATTATATTATATTATAATTATAATATTGTACTTCAGATTTCTGATATCATACGTCAGATATATTTTTGCCAATTGGAGATATATTCTTCTATTTCAATATTAATAGTCAAATGTATCAACGACTGTCTTAGTGCTATTTGGTAGACTTATAAAAGATTTCATTAAGTAAAATGAAGCTAATTTAAGAGTTTATTTCAATAAGAAATGTCTTAAATAAACATATATCACGACTATAGCAGTTAAATAAAAAAATTGAACAGTTCTCTGAAAACTGATATAAAAGAAGAATATTATAAGTTAATATATTCATGATTCACACCATATTTGTAGAAGTTTTCCCATAACGTAATAAAAGAATATTATAAGTTAATTTGGTTATGGTTCTCACCATGTTTGTAGAAGTTTCGCCATGACATAATGAAAGAATATTATAATCTATTTGGTCATGGTTCTCGCCATGTTTGTAGAAGATTTGTCATGACATAATAAAAGATTATTATAAGCTATTTGGTCATGGTTCTCGCCATGTTTGTAGAAGATTTGTCATGACATAATAAAAGATTATTATAAGCTATTTGGTCATGGTTCTCGCCATGTTTGTAGACGTTTTGCCATGATATAATAAAAAATTATTATAAGCTATTTAATCATGGTTATCGCCATGATTGTAGAAGATTTGTCATGACATAATAAAAGATTATTATAAGCTAATTTTTTTATGGTTCTCGGCATGTTTGTAGACGTTTTGTCATGATATAATAAAAGATTATTATAAGCTATTTGGTCATGGTTCTCGCCATGTTTGTAGAAGATTTGTCATGACATAATAAAAGATTATTATAAGCTATTTGGTCATGGTTCTCGCCATGTTTGTAGAAGATTTGTCATGACATAATAAAAGATTATTATAAGCTATTTGGTCATGGTTCTCGCCATGTTTGTAGAAGATTTGTCATGACATATAAAAGAATATTATAAGCTATTTGGTTATGGTTCTCGCCATGTTTGTAGAAGATTTGTCATGACATAATACAAGAATATTATAAGCTGTTTAGTCATGATTCTCGCCATGTTTGTAGAAGATTTGTCATGATATAATAAAAGAATATTATAAGTTAATTTGGTCCAAGTTGTTTATTGGTTCCCGCAATGTTTGTAGAAGTTTTGCTGTGACATCACTGTACACGTATATATCGAGAGTTATAATTGAAACCCACCTGGGATATATATTCTCCGTCTAATTTTGATCTAGGGCATTTCCTTTTTGCAACAATAGATTGCTTTTATCTTTATGAGTAAGTTTTATTTTTAAAAATATAATTATCATCTCATACTTTTGTGAACCATTAAGCAGCAGAACAAACTTTTGCATTCATAACAAATATGAAGTTGTATTAAATTTTTTTAGGACTCGTAGATAAAATTTTCTTATTCCTCAAAATAATAGATTTTAAAATTCAGTTTCGATGAAAAATATTTATTTTACCAATATCTCATTCTCATCTCCATTCCAAAAAGATGTCCACTATACTATCTTTTTTATAACTTTGGTATATATATATATATATAATATATATATACAATTAAAATAAGCAGTGACACATAAACAGAAACACAACAAAGACTCACTTTTCAATATTTCGACCGTTTTTCGTTTATCATAGTATATATATATATATATATATGTTTTATTAAAAATTATGCCAATTTTAACTTTTGCTCTTTTCCGGGTAATTTTTTCAGGTTTTCTGACTATTATTAAATTATTAAAAGTTAAAATTGGCATAATTTTTAATAAAACATGTTTGATTGAAGGTCTGCTCCCAAAATACACAAATATATATATATATATATATACATCAACCAGTGGACGCATTTACGTCTCCGTTCCTTCATTCTTTCTCCTTTTATTTTCTTTCTTTCAACTCTCCTGAAGACGACAAGACGCCGAAATTATCGAGATTCGTGAGTGTTTGTCCTTTTTCTTGTGTTCTCTAGCTGTAACTTTAATTATAAATATATATATATATATAAAAAGATTTCACATAAACACGTGAAACAACAATCAATGATCAAACCACAATAAGAAATGGGAAAACAAGACTAAGATCTTTCAACCGTAACAAGCGGTCTTCGTCAGAGTCAAAAACCCAACTGACTGACTGATAGGTTTTTGACTGGTCTGACGAAGACCGCTTGTTACCAAAAACCCAACTGAGAGTTTTTGACTCTTGAGTCAGTAAAACCCAACTCAGTTTTTGACTCTTGAGTCAGTAAAAACCCAACTCAGTTGGATTTTTGACTCTGACGAAGACTGCATGTTACGGTTGAAAGATCCTAGTATTGTTTTCCCATTTTCTTATTGTGGTTTGACTATATATATATATACTACAGAGAATAAATATAATAAATTATATACATTATATAATTTATGTAGTACTGTATGTATTATACAGTAATACCACGGATAAATATAATAAACATACTAATTATAACTTATATGTTATAATTTATACTAGACTATTTATAAAATTCATGATTCTGTTATATTGGTGTTGACGAATATATTATTTGTGTTCCTTGAAAAAAGAAATTTCCATATCAGTTAAATCCATTCTTGATAATACTTTTTACAAAAAGAAGAGATGTGTATAATGTGTTGAACAGTTCCTTCAATAAGCATTGAGAATGCAGAACAAAATTTGGGCGAAACGTCGGCTTGTAATTTGAACTAATTAATTTTGAAACTAATCCTTAGTAACCAATTTTACATTTGAAGAATCAGTGGTTAATAAGCTACATCAATTTTATAATTATATATATTGATCATAAATTTATATAAATTATAAATATATGATTTCTTATCATAATATTAGTTCATTAGATCTCCTGAGATATCTTTAATAATCAACATGGTTTATTAATTTGTTTTTCTGTTCATTTCTCATTATAACAAAATATGGAATCAGCTATACTCATCTTTACTGCAATTAAATTCATTATCAAACAATTATAATAAATGACTGTTTTTTTTTAAGAAGCTGGAGTCAGTAACATCAATACAATACGAATAATGTGAATGTTATGTTTTTTTATCTGGCTGAATTTTGCTTATTGGTAAAATAATTTTAATAACACATAGGTAAACAAATGTGACTTGTTTATATGTATGTTACTGTAATGTAAAATGTAATTTTCATTTTTAAGGAAATCAATTTATTTGTTTCAAATTATTTTTATCAATGTAATATTTTAACATAATAAGTTAAAATGTTTTAAAAATCACAAAATGGCAGTTATTCTGTCAGCTTGACTATCGTTCTATATTGACTTGCTTTATATCGTTCTATATTCTATATTAACTTGATTTTGACTATCTGGTTAAGTTTGATAGGGTTTTATTACAGTAAAATGATCCAAATTACAGCAAACCCAAAGATAAACAACCTGTTTTTGATTTATCATCACGTCTCTCAACCTTTCGACCATTCCATGAATAAAGCACAACAGATCGAACCCAAATTCGTTGTCATTTAATGAACAACGAGGCACAGCGACTTTAAATCCTATCTCCATAGGCTCAAAATAACTGATGACCCAAAGATAAACCTGTTTTGATTTATCATCACGTCTCTCAACCTTTCGACCATTCCATGAATAAAGCACAACAGATCGAACCCAAATTCGTTGTCATTTAATGAACAACGAGGCACAGCGACTTTAAATCCTATCTCCATAGGTTCAAAATAACTGATGACCCAAAGATAAACCTGTTTTTGATTTATCATCACGTCTCTCAACCTTTCGACCATTCCATGAATAAAGCACAACAGATCGAACCCAAATTCGTTGTTCATTTAATGAACAACGAGGCACAGCGACTTTAAATCCTATCTCCATAGGCTTCAAAATAACTGATGACCCAAAGATAAACCTGTTTTGATTTATCATCATGTCTCTCAACCTTTCGGCCATTCCATGAATAAAGCACAACAGATCGAACCCAAATTCGTTGTTATTTAATGAACAACGAGGCACAGCGACTTTAAATCCTATCTCCATAGGTTCAAAATAACTGATGACCCAAAGATAAACCTCTTTTGATTTATCATCATGTCTCTCAACCTTTCGGCCATTCCATGAATAAAGCACAACAGATCGAACCCAAATTCGTTGTCATTTAATGAACAACGGGGCACAGCAACTTTAAATCCTATCTCCATAGGTTCAAAATAACTGATGACCCAAAGATACATCATTGGTAAATAAACCATTTTGGTAAATTAATGACTCAAAGATAAACCATTGGTAAATAAACCATTTTGGTAAATTAATGACCCAAAGATAAACCATTGGTAAATAAACCATTTTGGTAAATTAATGACTCAAAGATAAACCATTGGTAAATAAACCATTTTGGTAAATTAATGACCCAAAGATAAACCATTGGTAAATAAACCATTTTGGTAAATTAATGACCCAAAGATTATATATTATATATTATATATTATACCATTGGTAAATAAACCATTTTGGTAAATTAATGACCCAAAGATAAACCATTTTGGTAAATTAATGACCCAAAGATAAACCATTGGTAAATAAACCATTTTGGTAAATTAATGACTCAAAGATAAACAAACAATATAAGGCACCCGTAGTTCATCAAACACTTCCTCTGAAAGACATTTCTGTAATTTTTCTATCACATAAACACAATTTGAATACAATATTTATAGCTTATTATTAGTTGTTGACTTCAAAAATAAACTAATGACTACTATAACTTTGAAGGAAGACTGTCGCAAACTATATCTCAGTTCACTTTTAAAACTATTTTATTAGTATGTCGACTGTCCATCAACATTCTTTGATGAAAAATATTTATTTTACCAATATTTCATTCTCATCTCCTTTCCAAAAGATGTCTACTATAGTATACTCTATACTCCACTATACTATACTATACTCGCTTTTAGCAAGTTTACCAAAAGAGTGGACACACACATACGCATATAGCACATCATTAAGAGAACATGAAAATTGATTTTAAGGTTCCCCAAACATGAAGAGTGATATCGTATAATTCATTTTTATGACCTCATTAGTGTAATTAGGATAAATAAAATTAAAATAATTAAGAGTTATTTATATAATTACATGGAGAACAAATCATTAAACTATTAACAATTTTGAGAGCTCAAATAATTATAATTGAAAATAATTATTTATACCCATTAGCTGTGCAATCCGTAATTGAGTGATATTTACTCATACTGGAGTAAATAGATACAAAGTTTCCGGACAAAAGAAGTTTTTTTAGTATTTATAGTATTACTATAGATATACTTATTACACTATTACTATAGATATATAGTATTACTATAGTAGTACTATAGATAACTCTCTGGTGTCATTGTATTTTTTAGTTAATACCTGAAGAAGAACACTACTTGTTCGAAACGCGTTGTTTATACCATTAAATTTTTATATTTGGAGAAGTTTTTTTATTCAAACTACGCGTTTTAAACTCGTGTTCATCATCAGGTAAACTTCTACAATACAAATTACATATTAAATGTTACAAAAATAAACCTGAACTATATACATTATAAATTCACACAAGGGGTTCTTGAGGATTTTGGTCATAAAACATACAACTCCTGATTATAAGCTGACGTTTCGCCAAAAGTTGTTTGGCATTTTCAAGGCTGAAAAACAATTTAATAACGACATAAGTAAAGCAAGATAAATACATCACCGGACACAACCCAACAGAAAACAAACAAACAAACAAAAATTTTGTAACAAGAGAACCACAAAGGAACATTTTATTGAGGATTTATGACCAAAATCCTCAAGAACCCCTTGTGTGAATTTGAAATATCAGTGGTCGAGAAGCTATATCAATATATACATTATATTTTCTCATTTAATTGTATACTAGTAGACTTTGACAGGTATTTAATTTTTTGTTTTTAACAGGTATTTTGCAAAAATTCAGAGATTATATGTGGTATTTCAAAATATTATTAGAAAAAATTATAGAATAGGAAAAATATATATTTATTAGCACGGTATTAAGTAAGTGTCTTGTATGTTTATGTATTACATTACTTGTTAAGTAATGTATTACGTTTATGTACATTAGCTCTCTGTCCTTCAGGTGTATGTAAGAACAGAGAGTTAGGCCTCTGACTCTTGAGCAAGCAACATACAGTTGACCATGTGAAAAACACTAGGCCTCATTCACTTCAATTCTTCTACGTTGAATTGTTAGGCATTCACAAATCTACTGTCAAAGTTTGAGTTCACTATGTCTTATGGTGGCTGAGTTTACTAGTGATAAAATTTTGCGGGCAAACCGATAGGCAGAAATGCAGCTTAAAGCCCCATAACTTTGCTTCCGTACTGAATTATCAATCTATTTAGAGCCTATATTTTAAGTTAGACATACACAAATCTAGTGTCAAAATTTCAGCTCGCCATGTCTTATGGTGGCTGAGTTTACTTGTGACAAACGTTTTTGCTTTAAACGTCCATAACTTCACTTCTACGTTGAATTTCCAATCAATTCAGAGACTATATTTTAAGTTAGACCTACACAAATCTACTGTAAAAGTTTCAGCTATATATGTCTTATGGTAGCTGAGTTTACTTGTGACAAAGTTTTGCGGACAAACCGACAAACCGACAAACCGACAAACCGACAGAATTTTTTCTGAGGGTAGATTCGGTTTTCTAATGTATGAAACGTAATGATAACTTTAAGTTTGAGTAAAAACCCTTTTTGTTTGCAGACTTTGTATTATCTTTTTAACTAACCCCACTATGAATTATTTATACGTTTATACCTTATTTTTTAAATTAATTTTATTAATTTAATAATTAATAATTATAATTATTTATTTATTAATAAAATTATTTCACCAACAGTTTTATGCACTGATGGCAATAATGTACAGAACTCTGAACTTAGTTAATGTGATTCATATGCCCTGAATCCAAAATGAGAAAACATTAAATTGTTTTATATTATTTGCTGTAGAATTGAACGTTTGGAGGTCATGTGGCATAATATTCTTCTGACCAAATTCTTTCTTGAAATTCTTTTACGAATAAAATTTTTGTAAACAACTAAAAAGTTGAACCTGTTGGATTTATTCTGAGGTCAGCTAATCCAATCTTCAGTAGAATTTGAATTCTTTGCCATGGATTTACTCTAAGACCAGCTAATCCAATCTTCAGTAGAATATGAATTCTTTGCCATGGATTTTCTCTGAGGCCAGCTAATCCAATCTTCAGTAGAATATGAATTCTTTGCCATGGATTTACTCTGAGACCAGCTAATCCAATTTTCAGTAGAATATGAATTCTTTGCCATGGATTTACTCTAAGACCAGCTAATCCAATCTTCAGTAGAATATGAATTCTTTGCCATGGTTTTACTCTGAGACCAGCTAATCCAATCTTCAGTAGAATATGAATTCTTTGTTTTCTGAGGCCAGCTAATCCAATCTTCAGTAGAATATGAATTCTTTGCCATGGATTTACTCTAAGACCATCTAATCCAATCTTCAGTAGAATATGAATTCTTTGCCATGGATTTTCTCTGAGGCCAGCTAATCCAATCTTCAGTAGAATATGAATTCTTTGCCATGGATTTACTCTGAGACCAGCTAATCAAATCTTCAGTAGAATATGAATTCTTTGCCATGGATTTACTCTGAGTCCAGCTAATCCAATCTTCAGTAGAATATGAATTCTTTGCCATGGATTTACTCTGAGGCCAGCTAATGCACTCTCAGTTAATCTTCAGTAGAATATGAATTCTTAGTCCCAAATTATATGCCACTCCTTTCTCATTGAAAATTCCGCTTTTTTTTTTTACTGCATGTTGTCCGTTTGGGTTTGCATTTTCCTCAGGAACTCCTATCTAAAGATTTTCTTCTTTAACACTTTTTTTTTTGTATAATTTTGAATGATTTGAAGACTTTTCTCACTTGATCTATAAATAACTGAACCCTTCAATGATGACTTTTCCCTTATAGCTCTAGTCAACAAATGGTTAAACTCAAGTTCAGCTCTGCTACAATGGCAGTTCCTGCTTCCCACGTAAGAGTCACCTGGCAATTGTTCGACCAGGTGACCCCACACAGGAAATAACTCCCGGTTCTAGTCATCATTTATTGTATTTTTTATATCACTATCCACGACTTGACACCTTGAGCTATCGGGAACTTGGCTTGGTTGTTACATCTTCTCAGTCAGACAACAAAAAATTTTGACTTATCACCTCAAACACGAAATTTATAGATTTGCAAATACAAATTTATTGTTTCCAAATATTTTTCTTCAACAAATCAATTAATATTAAATTGAATATAGACGAATCCATAATATTTCCTTTGGTTCCACTTCATTTCATTACTTAAATCAAGGCTTAAAGATAATTAATAGTTACCCTTTCAAATCACAGATATTGTATATTTTCAAGTTTAGTGCCGTACTAGGGGAGGAAAATTTAGCACATTTGTAATTTAGCACCCATTTTAGCTATAACCTTTTATCTATTAGAATTATTGTTTTGTTTTTATTTCATGATTTCAATTTTAACGAATTTCAATACAATTTAAATTTAGCTTAAGATTCTCGACAATATAGGCTAATGTATAATAATAATAATGATTTTATTATTATTGTATTTGATCGGGGAAATCCAGAACTTGAATTACGTAATAAAGATAAAGAGTTTAGTATTTTGAAATGCTAAAAAATTTATTAAATATAAATGATGAGCTGTTAGGTCTTGATGATTTATGGAGCAGATGCCAGACCACGCAAAGTAACATCTTTCATGTAATAAAGATGAACTACTCCAGATGTACAAGTGGCATATATGTTATTTATTGACATATGACATAACACAAGGGCGCTGACCGAATAGCCGGGTCAAGTCGGGCACGAGAAGGTTATTTTTGCTTTGTCAGTCTAGTTTATTTAAAAATTGCTTTATTACACTCCGTCTTTGAAGTATTGATTCAGAAAAACAATTTAGAAATCTTATACTCCTCACAGTCACAAATCATTTATTTTTATAATAATAATTGCATTGTTTAGTCTATAACAAATAATAAACGGCTAGCAAGTTTACTAATCGTTATCATTAATTGGTACTTATCGGTTAACTGGAGGCCATTCATTTAAAGACGTTTATTACATCAAAACAAAAAGAAAACCACTTTACCATGCAAAATAACACTCTTACAACCTATAAATAAAAATATATTACTTTTTTGTCATTTATATATATTTAATATCACTATTTTTCTTTTTTATCGAGGTTTTGTCTAGCTTCAATAATTCAACACCTTTAAGCCGACGTTTTCTTCTATATTTTTGTAGACATCTTCAGGGCTACACCAATACAGAATTTAATTACAATATTGATGTAGCCCTGAAGATGTTTACAAATATAGACGAAACGTCGGCTTAAAGGTGTTGAATTATTGAAGCTAGACCAAACCTCGATAAAAAAGAAAAATAGTGTTAAAAACGTATATGTGGTCAAGATAAGGAAAACATTCGATTATATTTAATATCTATTAAATAAAGTAGGATAATATAAAGAAATATTGATATAGCTTCTCGACGACTGATTCTTAAAGTAAAATTTGGGTTTCTTGAAGATTTGTGGTCTAAAGAAATAACACTCCTGTTTATATGCCGACATTTTGCAAAAATCGTTTGGCATTTTCAAGGCTTGTTTTTGATGAAAAACTATTTACGTTTCATATCAGATGCTGATATGATGCTGGTAGATAATGGCATGGAAGGTAAATAGTTTTTCCTCAAAAACAAGCCTTGAATATCATAAACAATTTTTGGCGAAACGTTAGCATATAAACAGGAGTGTTATTTCTTTAGACAAAAAATACTTCCAGAAAACCATCTTTGAGCTTTATAAACAAATATAAATAATCTATAAAAACGGAATGACAAACCAAACTGGACAAAATGCGAGTTCAAAATCGAAAATTTGTAACACACAGAGTAAATAAAACGACTTACAAACTCAAATTTACAAAGACTCCGTTACCGTTGCGTCAACAAAGTGCGGGGTTTAACTTAAAAAACATCTTATTAACAAGTCACAAATTTTATAAAAGATAAATTTTATAAAAATTAAAATCCAATAAACCAAAAAAAAAAAGAGGAATATAACATATATATATATCTTCACTTAATTAAACGAAACACGATCCAAACTGGACACAATACGAATTCAAAATGCAAGAAGAGTAACACACAGAGTAAGGAAACACACATACAGACTCAAATTTTCGGGTAATCCGTCTTCAAGAGAAAAGAGAAAGGGAGACCAAGCACGTTGTAGACGCAACGGCAAGTAAGTAAGGTTACTTGCCGTTGCGTCTACAACGTGCTTGGTCTCCCTTTCTCTTTTCTCCTGAAGACGGATTACCCAAAAATTTGAGTCTATATGTGTGTTTCCTTACTCTGTGTGTTACTCTTCTTGAATTTTGAACTCGTATATACTCGTATATTTATATAAATATATATTCACGAGTTCAAAATCAAAGAAGAGTAACAAACACAGTAAAGAAACAGTCTTACAAACTCCAATTGTCGAAAAATCCATCTTCAGGAGAAAAGAGTGTGGGAGAGTTACCATTTTTCGTTTTTGAACTCGCATTGTACCCAGTTTTGCGAATTAAAGCTTTCCATCAGTCTATAAGTAACAACTCCTTTTTAAAACTTTCATTAATTATTAATTTATAATTATGCAATAATTATGCAAAAAAATCGGATGAAATGTTGACTAATAGAGGCATATCATCTATTTTTGAAGATTTATATATTAAAAAAAAAAAGAACACAAAACGAACTCTTCATATTTTCTAGAGTCCATACTTTATATAAACTTGAAATTAGTAGACTTTTTTACTTATTTTAATTACTAACTAATTAAAAATATTATAGTTTCAAATTAAATAATTTGTTTTAAGAAAAACCAATCCTAAGCAATTATGCGTAAAGTTTGACAGCAGTTAAAGAAAATAAAAATAGCATTATGTAATGAAGTTATAATTGAATAATTACAATGAAGTAAACATTGAATAAATATACGATATTTTAGATGAATGTTTTATTTGAGACTTCTTTCGTCGTGACATTCATCTTTTTGTTGATTAGTTAATTAGATTAGATTTTGTCGATTCATCTGAATTAATTCAGTATTGTGAACCCGTTATGATTCCTCCGATCTTATATGTATTTAACTTTAACAATTAATTAATTTTAACAACTGGCTAAATTAATTTTAATTCAAAAATAGAAGTAACATAAAAAAGAATTATACCATATATAAACTATTACTTACAAAAGGTTTATCCAAAGTAAGTAATAGTTTACCTTCTACTTATTTTCTATTGAGTAATACTTTTTAATTGGAAAAAAGGTTTATCTAATTAAAAATGTGATAATTTGAATCATTAAAATTAATAATATTAAAACTATAATAAACCGTCTTACCTCGTACACTACTGCTGAAGCTCTCGGACCGGTTTCGGGTGTCACCCATCTTCAACAAGAAATACATTTCTTGTTATGGGTGACAGCCGAAACTGGTCCAAGAGCTTCAGCAGCAGTGTACACGGTATATTATAGTTTTAATATTAATAATACTAACCTCTGTGGTAATGACGAAATGCATGAACATTATAATTAAAAACCAAAAGGCGGTAATGCACTGAGTTTATTTATGTAAATAAAAATATATAAAAAAAAGTTGGTATTTCTGTTTAAATGCGTATAGAAGAGAGGAAGAATTGATTGATAAGCCGTTGGAAGATACTAGGCACGCTTGGTGTGCATAATGACGCAGGAGGCTCGGCCGGCACTCTCTGAGCCGATGTTGAGATCCCTGAGTCGAAGGTGAGATACCCGGTCTCCTTAACTCCGATCAGTTCTAAATCTGGACTATTTCACACAGGGATAAGTTTCTGGACCTATTTTTACGCTTGGAATTAGCCCAAGAATATCTTGACTTAACTGCATCTGTTTGGAATGGTTTGGGTCTTCCTGCTTTTGGAGTTAATTAACTGTGCGAACCAAAAAGCGCGTCCTCTTAAAACTACATTAATTATGTAAAAAACATACACGAATAATTGGTTTACATATCTTATATGAAAAATTTATTTACTTTCCTTAAGATTATTTATTCAAAAACTACTGAGCTTTAAAACAATATTTGTTCCTTTTTTTGTTCTATTTTCAGGACTGTTATAGATTGTTTCTAAGAATACTCTTAATAACGGATTTATATTTAATCAGTCAGTCTGATTATTGACTCTCCAGGGCTCTTTGTAACTTTACCAAAGTATTCAAACCACAAACTTTTCAAAAACGAAAAATCAAAAATTAGACGAACAAACAAACTCAACACAATGAGAAAGCCTCAAATCAATGTTTCTATCTCTGCCTTGGGTTGATTCAATGTTAAACCTCACCTTTGAAGGAAAGAAATCTGTTTTACGAGTATACATGTACGAATGGAGGCTATGAAAACCAAAAACACTCGTACATTGGTACGAGTACATTGGTAATCGTACACCTTGATAGGGTGTGATTAACACCACCCTATCAAGAAGGCTAAACATGCACTTAATGGCTGGAGCACTCAAAAAACATATGCAAGAGAAACACAACGTACAATTAACCCGAGAGATGCAGAATAGAAATAATAAAAAAAGAAAGTAATCACCGCAAACTGAGAATTTTAGGGACTATATTAATTCAAAAACTGAAACCAGTCTTAAATATACAAGTCGAAAATTGTAGAAAAATTATAAAACTCTTTAATTCACATCAAGGGTATCCAGAAACCCTTGCTGGTAGTAACTCGGGCCGAGAGGCCACTCACCCCACACGAATAATGATCAGCTCATCTTAAACTTGAAGGAAAACAACCCCCACTGTATTCAATTGGCAAATATAATAAACCAGAAATTTATCTAAGAAGTTATTCACGACCAGAAGATGATTGTTGATCATTCAAAACATGTCCACTATAGGAGATATACTTTATTGTGTAGACAAAATAACGATAGTGTTATTTAGAGAAATTAAGAAGCTTATTAAAAAACAGATATCAGCTAAGTTTGGTGTCATATTCAGTTATATATATATATATATACATATATATATATATATAGTTCAATATAGTACTACATTGAACTATATTTGTCCGTTTCGGATCGTATTTCCAACGAAAAAGTATATATATATATATATATATATATATATATTGGTATAAATAGGTAGGAGATCCTCTTTTAAACAGGTATCATTAAAATTAACCGAAGTGTCGGCATTCACGATCTTAAGACTGAGAGATTCGATCGTACGAACTAACCTCCTGCTAACAGGGTTCAACTGGAAAAGAAGTTGGCCAAGTGACATGTTAAATTAAAATCGATGACTCATGCTTAGTCATTGCTATAAATAGATTAAAAGGATAGTACAGGTTAATATAAAGAGAAGGTCAAAGGTCAATAATGAACAAGAAACAAGCGGTTAGAATAAAAGAGTTGAAAGGTCAACGGTATAACTGGACTAATAGAGAATAAATAGATTATGAATATTAAAGTAATGTATATACACATTATATATATATATATATATATATATATACATACGAGTTCAAAATCGAAGAAGAGTAACACACAGAGTAAAGAAACATACTTACAAACTCAAATTTTCGGGCAATTTGTTTTCAGGAGAAAAGAGAAAGGGAGACTCAAAGGCAAGTAACCCATGGCAACTAGCCGTTGCGTCTAGAACGTCCTTGGTCTCTTTTTCTTTTTTTTTCCTGAAGAAGGATTGCCCGAAAGTTTGAGTTTAAAAGAGTGTTTCTTTCCTCTATGTATTATTCTTTTCGATTTTCAACTCTTACTGTGTCCAGCTAGGATCGTCTTTCCGTTTAAGTGAATACATGTATTTAATTATATATATAATACCACTCTTCCTTCCCACTCTTCTCAATCCCTCACCATGATTTTTATGCATCTAGTGTTTCAGTTGGGGTTTTGACTCTGACAAAGGCCGCTTGTTACGGTTGAAAGGTCTTGGTCTTTTTTCCTATGCTATTGTGGTTTGATCATTAAATAAATATATATATTTATATGCAGAAAAATCACAATAAATAAACACGTGATGCAATCAATGAAGTTTAAACTTCATATATATATATATATATTTACTACTATGACAAATAACAATCCGAAAGGGACAATTTAAGTTCAATATAAGCAAGAATAACAGTGTAAATGAATGCACACACTTACAGTCTGTAATTTTTGGTTTAAACTATACGTTGTTTAATTTAACTTGCCTCTGTTGTATAACTCTGATATATTGTCGTTTGTGACAATTCAATCTTATATATAATTAAATTTAAAAAAATCTTAATTTTAAGAAAGTAACTTCTTAACCTTGGTTCAAGTGTATTTAGAGTAGGAATTTTTAACGAGTACCTGACATCGTATAGGCTTGGGACCGATGGCTTAACTTCCTCTCCGAGGGACGATATTCCTCGAGACACATGACATGACGACCTTATTTCACCTCGAGAATAAATCAGTGAGGCAGAGTGGGTATTGAACCCTTGACCTACCAGTACAGAGGCGAGCATGTTGCCACTGTGCTAACCTGGCCTTCTATTGAGAAATAACATTGTCTTTCCACTGACATTTTATTTGTAATATAATAGGACAATTAAAGTTTTCTTCTTTCATCCTTATAACATTATACATGTTTCATAACTATCTATTTATTCATATTTATCTATAACCCTCTTAATATTGTCAATATTTACAACTATCTATTTATTGTATTTATCTATAACAGTCTTAACATTATTCATTATTCATATATGTAATGTGTCACATAACTATAAATAGATAGTTTTGAAACATGTATAATGTTATAAGGATGAAAGAAGAAAACTTTAATTGTCCTATTATATTACAAATAAAATGTCAGTGTAAAGACAATGTTATTTCTCAATAGAAGGCCAGGTTAGCACAGTGGCAACATGCTCGCCTCTGAACTTGTAGGTCAAGGGTTCAATACCCACTCTGGCTCACTGATTTATTCTCGAGGTGAATATCGTCATGTCATGTGTCTCCACACATTATTAATATGTATTTACAAGCCTCTTAATATTATCAATACTTACAACTATCTATTTATTCATATTTATATTTAACTCTCCTAACATTATTCATTATTCATTATTCATAAATATCTATTTATTCACACCAACCTGTCTGTAACTATCTTAACATTCTCCATTTATCATAATTATCTATTTATTTATATCTATCTATAACCCTCTTAACATTATTCATTATTCATAACTATCTATTTATTCATATCTTTCTGTCTGTGACTCTCGTAGCATTATGCATTATTCATAACTATCTATTTATTAATATCTATTTAAAGCCTCTTAACATTTTGGATTATTCACAACTATCTATTTATTCATATCAATCTAAAATCATATTAACATTATGCATTATTCATAACTATCTATTTATTCATATCTTTCTGTCTGCAACTCTCGTAGCATTAGCATTATTCATAACTGTCTATTTATTCATATCTTTTTGTCTGCGACTCTCGTAGCATTAGCATTATTCATAACTATCTATTTATTCATATCTTTCTGTCTGCGACTCTCGTACGTAGCATTATGCATTATTCATAACTATCTATTTATTCATATGTATTTACAAGCCTCTTGACATTATGCATTATTCATAACTATCTATTTAAGATCTCACTGTGATTGCAGCAGCAGCAGAGAGGAGGTCTACCTGCACCGCCGCCTCCTCCCCCTGAGGCTGACACGCCCCCAGAACCAGACTACGAAGTCATCGACTTTCCCAACCAACAGTACTCCAACACCAATATCACTGGTCAGCAATATATATATATATATATATATATAAATTAATATGTACCTTGTTAAATAACGCCCCATATTTGTATTGCATATGTTTTCTATATAGTTTCTCCAATTTCCGAAATTCCTTCCTCGTTTCTTCGTTAAAACTGCAAATCTTATAACCTATATTACTAGACGACAGGTTTCAATTGTACTAAATTTATCATCAGGACAATAATATGGGTTAGTGAGATTATGTATACAAGGTGGATATATATATGATCAAACCACAATAAGAAATGGGAAAACAAGACTAAGATCTTTCAACCGTAACAAGCGGTCTTCGTCAGAGTCAAAAACCAAAAAATCCAGTTGGATTTTTGACTCTGACGAAGAACCGCTTGTTACGGTTGAAAGATCTTAGTCTTGTTTTCCCATTTCTTATTGTGGTTTGATCATTGATTGTTATTTCACGTGTTTATGTGAATTCTTTTTTTATATATATATATACACGTTTCACAGTAAACTAAAGACACAGAACAAAGAAATAAACACACTTACTATCTCTAATTTTAGGTTGAATCATCATCGTTTCTGTGTCTGTTGTTTACTGTCAAACGTTTGTTGTCCTTTTGGATCGTTTTCCTGTGTACAAAATATATATATATAACGCGAGTACTTCGCACTTCTTCCCGATGACGATGGATGTCGAAATATCGAAGTGAGTTCTGTAGTGTCTTTCTGTGTTCTTTCCTATGTGTTGAAGTTTTTATGTATGTATATAAAGATTTCACATAAACACGTGAAATAACAATCAATGATCAAACCACAAAATGAAATGGGAAAACAAGACTAAGATTTTACGATTAGTGTTTTCTAATCGTAATAACGTGGGCAATATGTGAATAAAAAAAACTCTCCCAGGGATTGGAGTCCGGTGGTATTTATAAAATTCCGTGCAAAAATTGCCATAAAATTTATATTGGTCAAACTGGTAAATCATTAAAGACACGTGTAAGAGAACGCCAATACAACGTAAGTAGACAGGAAAAAAGTAGTGCCTTATTCTTGCATATAAACAATGAAAATCATCATATTGACTGGACAAGAACTAAATTTATTACCTATGAAAAGTCAATGTTGTTAAGAAATATTATTGAATCGTGTCTAATTAAATTTTATAGATCAAATATTATAAACATTAGTAACGGTCTCTTGTTTGGGCTTCTACCAAATGTGATTGGTTATTATTTTTTTTTTAATTATTGTTTTATTTGTTGATTATTGTTGAAGTTTATATTGATATTCTACCTTTGAAGGATAACATTTTCTATTTTGAATCAGTTTTTTGAAACTCTATCTTACATGTAATAGATTTCAATATGTCGTTTAAGAAGTTTTTTCCATTTTAAGAATACGGGTTGTTTAAAACAAATTTGATGTCATTTCACAATTTAATAACATTGTTAGATGTCGTTCAAATGACTTCAAATGTTTATAGCATGAGTAGAAACAGTGCAAAATTTTAACTCCATAGTAATTTGATCTTTATGTTCTTCATATTTTTCTTTCCAGAATAGCAATCAAATGCTATTCACTGGGAGAGAAAAGACGTTCTATGTGTTGAAGTTTGCTTGAACACAGCCAAGCAAGATTGTACAGTGTGAATTTATGAGAGAGTTCTCTGCATCCAACGGGAATGCAGATTTCAAAATGGCATAAATAGTTCAAAGATGAAGGGCTATTTGTGATGAAAAAAAGAAAACAAAATTCTCTCGCCACATTCTTTCCGATGTTTGTGGTCACTCCGGTTCCTTTTTTTTTTCTGCACAGATAGTCTTCCTCTTTGAACTTTTTATGCCATTTCCAAATCTGCAATCCCATTCGAGACCTTTTAGAAAACTCTCTTATAAATGCACGCTGCACAATCTTGTTTGACTGTTGTTCAAGCAAACTCTAACACACAGAACGCCTCTCCTCTTACAGTGAATGGCCTTTTATTACTCTACCTGTAAATAAACAGATGAAGAACATAAAGATAACATTATAATGGCATTACAATTGTGCACTGTTTCTACCCATTCTATAAATACTTGAAGTCATTTAAATGAGATACTACAAAGTTATTTAATTGTGGAATGATAACAAATTTTTTGAAACACCCTTGTGTTCTGTAAAATAAAGACGATATCGACCAAAATGACCAACTTGATACAATGTAATTATTTAAATTAAAAAGATGACATTATAGAGGATTAAGAATTCATCGTAATGTTGATGAAGAGGCTGATGGGATGTTGTTTCAGGAAGTGTACGAGCACGAAGATGTGACCTCTGCGGCACGGGAGGTCCTTCAGTCCACTGTAGCCAGTGTCCCCAGCAAAACTTTTGTGCTTCCTGCGACGAAATGTACCACCGCCACCCGAAAAGACAGGCTCATGTCAGGAAGGTCAATACTTCTTATCCGCCATTAGTGATATTTTTATTAACGGTCTCACACTTCTTTTCACATAAACTTCATAAAATATCTATCCTATCTGTATGGACTACGTTAGGTTAGGTTAGGTATTCCCACAAGGGAATACACATAGACCGAGCATTGGCCCTTTGTGATACAACAAAATGAAGATTGATTCTACAGTGAGAGTCCTAAATTTTGCCTAACTCAAGTGTATTTAGAGTAGGGATCTTTAACAAGTACCAGACATTGTACGGGCTCGGAATCGACGGTTTAACGTCCTGATCCGAGGGACGACGTGCTCAGATTTATTCACCTTCCGCGTGAATAAATCGAGGGCCAAGTGGGGATCGAACCTCGGTCCCATCAGTTCAGAGGCAAGCATGTTAACCACTGAGCTAACCTAGCCTCTGTATGGACTAACTAGTTCATACAGATCTATTAACAATATAGTCTATTGTTAATATGTCCACTATTATTTCAGAGTTTTAACAATATGGTAATATGATATTGTTTATCTCTCATATTAACAATAACTAGTTCAATCCTAAGACAACAGTATATAAAACTACCATCAATAAATTAATTTTAACAATACATCAAATCTACGAGTATCACTAACTATTCTCAAATGTTCAATCATAATTGCAGGTTTTCTTTTAATAAAAAAATTAACTATGAAAACAATACTAAACAGAACTAAACTACAATATGTGAAATACACCAAAAATTTTGTAACTTTAAAAACTGATCCCAATAATAAACATTACTACGTAAGAATCAAATAAATTCTTAAAGAAGCGATAAACAAGCAAGTTAATGTAAAAGGTTTGATTTACGAAGAAGTAATAACAACAAGTATTTTCATTATTTGTTTAAATCATTATAACATATGATGGTTTTGGTTTCTTGATATTTGATTAGCAAAACTTAGAATCGTGAAGAACAAAGCTTCTTCTTCGTGAGAAGAAGAACAAGAAGAAAAAATAACAGTCATCCCTTAACTGCTGAGATAATGACCAAGCTGAAGGTCATTATACGAGTAGAGTAAACTTTACTGACACTTTAGTAAACATTATTTACCGTCGTTATATTTTCCTATAGTACAAGTGTAAAATTAAATTTCTTTCAAAATAATTGTTAGTAGGTTTATTAATTTTTAATTAACAAAAACGTTTACCTAAAGACATACTACAGAAGCATCATCTAACTGTAATCTATTATCATATAATTAACACATTATTATATGTAGATACATGAATAGAACACTTGATGTAATAGATGGATTAATTTACCACAATGAAACTAATTTGGAAACATTTTCACTTGCTCTCTGACGATGTGTTGACGAAAGGCCTTAGAGCATTGTTTCCAAATTAGTTTCATTGTGGTAAATTAAACCATGTAAATATATATATATATACGAGTTCGAGATTAACAAAGAGCAACACACAAAGTAGGGAAACACACTTACAGACTCAAATTTTCGGGTAATCCGTCTTCAGGAGAAAAGAGAATGGGAGACCAAGCACGTTGTAGGCGCAACGGCAAGTAACCAACCCGGCAACCGCCAGTGCTGTCAACCGTACCCGGTCTTAAAGTATAAAATTAGGAGAAGATATAAACAGAAACTCAGATAAGCAGTACTGGTTGGGTAAAACTATAAGTAGGTGAAAAATTATAAACAATAAAAGATAAAAACAAACTATAAGAAACAAAAATAATGATAGAGAAAAGAAGAAAAAAATAAATAAATAAATAAAAATAAATACAATACAAAAAACTTGCATTGGTTGTTTTAGTAAATAAAAGATAGAGACTGAATAAAAGGGTAAGTATGGGAAACTAGTTAAGAATAAGAATTTAGAAAAATAAAATAATATATATATATATATATATATAGGTGTGTTCTCTAATCGGGGTTCGGTCAATTTTCCAGAATAAAAAATCAAACTCTCGTTGCCAACGTTTCGGTTTTATTTAAAACCTTTTTCATAGGCAGAAGTAAGAATTTTTTAACTAAGAAAATGAAATTTACATTATTTAAAGGAACAACAATGTTAGCCGGACAAAACCTTCGACTAGACTGTCTAGTCTAGTCGAAGGTTTTGTCCGGCTAACATTGTTGTTCCTTTAAATAATGTAAATTTCATTTTCTTAGTTAAAAAATTCTTACTTCTGCCTATGAAAAAGGTTTTAAATAAAACCGAAACGTTGGCAACGAGAGTTTGATTTTTTATTCTGGAAAATTGACCGAACCCCGATTAGAGAACACACCTATTCTATCAAACGGTCGATATATTATTGAATCTGTTATATATATATATATATATTTTATATCAATGATCAAACCACAATAAGAAAATGGGAAAACAAGACTAAGATCTTTCAACCGTAACAAGCGGTCTTAGTCAGAGTCAAAAACCCAACTTTCCCATTTTCTTATTGTGGTTTGATCATTGATTGTTATTTCACGTGTTTATGTGAAATTATATATATATATATATATATATATATATATATATAAAATCATATCATATAATAATTTTCGAGCTATCAACATTTTCTATTTCTTAGCGTGAGATGAACTACCTACTGTGTCGAACATTTAGATTAGGAACTCAAGTCTGCACTATTTACCGTGTCGCACATTTACAATAGGAACTCAAGTACGCATAACTTCAACATTTTCTATTTCTTAGCGTGACTTGGACTACCTACCGTGTCACAAATTTAGAATAGGAACTCAAGTACGCATAACTTCAACATTTTCTATTTCTTAGCGTGACTTGGACTACCTACCGTGTCACAAATTTAGAATAGGAACTCAAGTACGCATAACTTCAACATTTTCTATTTCTTAGCGTTACTTGGACTACCTACCGTGTCACAAATTTAGAATAGGAACTCAAGTCCGCATAACTTCAACATTTTCGGGTTAATTTGAAATAATTCTAGCTTAAATTAAAATAACCAAGTTTAATTTAATATTCTTCAACTATATATTTAAAAAAGTTTGTCATCATGAGAATATATATACTTAAGTTTAAATTAAGCTTCGATTATTTTAAATTGATTTGGAAAATTTGTATGGAAATTTGTAAAGGACTTACTATAAATCTATATATGTATAGTATTTATATTTCGACTATATATTGTTGTTATTTTTAAGGTCAAAATTAAAAAAATAAAGAAGGAATAAAATGTTGATTAAAAATTTTAATAAACATTTTAAATGAACATAAAAATTATATTAAATTTTTAATAAATTTCACTGATGTGAATTGAAAAGTTAACATGGATATACGTATAATAAAGTTTCTTAAAACCACCGAGGAAAAATGAAAATATGGAAGTCAAAGTAAGTAAAAAATTGTTATTACAACAGAGAAGGAAATAATTTATACCATTGTAGGGAAAAAAAGTTAATGAAATAGTTCCAGATAAAGAAATTCAATAATATAAACAACGCGTATCGAACACGTAGTGTTTGTTCTCCTTCAGGCATTAACAAAGAATGAGTGAAACTTGGTTAATACCTGGAAAAGAACACTACGTGTTAGAAACGCGTTGTTTATATTATTAAATGTTTATATGTAGAAACTATTTCATTAACTTTTTTAACCTTCAATGAGTAAATACTACATAATAACCGATTACATTACCTTAGAAATAATTTATACAACATTTTTCAAAATTATATTATTTTATATTATATTGGTCTATTAATAAATTTCAGTAATGCGAATTAACGGTACTTAGTTTAAATTAAACTTGGATTATTTTTAAATTAACCCGAAAAAATTGTAGTTTCAGAACTTTTCTAACAAACATCGTACTACTTCGAACTATATATAACAAATAGAAGTACTATTTTTTTATTTCCATCGGATATTGTAGTATCCTTATTTAATGAGATAAGAATGAGATAGAGGGATAATTTAGAATACAATTTAGTAGTTCATAACTTTTTAACTAAACTAATTACATTTTAAATAAAAATACAAAACGTTCATGTTCTATTATGGAGCAGTAAAAGTTTAATACATTACAACAACTAAAGTTGCTGGACTCTTTGAGGCTTGTCTGGTCAAAAACTCAACTCTGTCTTCCGATGTTTTGAAAATGTATATTTTCATTATTAAGACTACTAGAAAATACATAATTTATTATTATTATATATATATATATATATATATATTAATAGGCAGGAAAATCAGAATTAAACACCTGATACAATCAATGAAGTCTAAACTACAAAGAAAAAGAAAAGAAATAAATGCTCTGAGACCTTTCAGTCTTTGTCATCAGAGAACAAACGATTGGTTTGCTCTCTGATGACATAAAGTGAAAGGCCTCAGAGAATTTATTTCTTTTCTTTTTCTTATTCCTTGTGCTTTAGACTTCATATTATAATATATATCTTTGAGCTTTGAGAATCAGTGGTCAAGAAACTATATCAATATATTTTTGTACCAATTGTAAGAAATTCGCTTGTAGAACCAATTACATGAAACGATTCCATGAGCTAAATAAACTATTTATTCAAAAAAAGAACATACATGAAAGAGATCACAGAAAGATTATGTTAGTCGAAACCTGTCTTCGGAGCGACCCAATTCACTCATCTCTTCCTGATGATGAGGCAATCAAAATATAGTAGTGAGTTTCTGTGATCTCTTTTATGTATGTTCTTTGCGTGAATCTAGTTTATTATATAATTTATAATATTTATGTATTATATAATTATATACATAATATTCCTTTCATGCCCTTGAATTAAGCTAATAAGTTGAAAGCCTGTTAATGGTGTAGCTCTAATGAGATGCTGTTACAGGCACTGGATGTATGCGGTAGGAGGCAGGACGTGCGGCCCCCGCTGCCTCCGAAGGGAGAGTTACTAGCAGTCCCTGTACCGCCCCCCCGCCGACATAAACGCAACCCCACGCCCTCTTCCTCTCCCCGCCTCCAGCGTTCCCCCGACTTACGCCAGGTACTGCATTACTATACTAATTCTAAATGCCTATTCCTAACCTAGCCCCAGGTCCATTTCATCTATCATGTTAACAAGTCATTTGTCAATCATTCTTGATTATTTGTTAACATTCGAGTCATACTTGACCGAGAATAAAGGCATAAGTGTCAGTTGTGCAGCAAGGTGGGGGTAGGGGTGAGAGGGGTAGTCCACCCAGGGCGACACCTGCCAGGGGGTGAAATTTTGAAGGGGGTAAAAATAGTAAATAGAAATACAGAAAAATTGCATATCAAAATATGTTTTATGTTTTATGTGTGTAAAACTGTTTTTAAACGGATTTTTCAACTGTAATATTTGCAAATTAAAAATAAATTTATTTAAAAATTTTTTAAAGGGGTTGAAAGTTAATATTATATTTGTTTTAATGCCAGTTAATTTTATTTAATATTTTTTTTTTAAGATTTGAATTATACCTCTTTGTTTGTGAAAAATCTTTGATTTTCTTTGATGACGATTGTATATGAGTATTGTAATAAGATGAAAGTCTGCGACTAATAAGAGCACTTTGAAATTAGATCCTTGATTGTAATTCTATCAAATCAAATATTCTGAGGACTTTCTGAAATTTTAAAGATTAACGTATTATCAACGGCCAGAAGAATGGTTCATTGCAAACTAATTCATGGTTTAATTCTTTAACAAAATTTCATTTTTCTTTAATCAGCAATTTAGCGTAAAAAAATAAAAATGTAACTCTCGTTTTCTTTTAAGTAATTTTAAGGAAATGTATAGATGGATTATTATGATGGGTCTAACAATGTGACTTGTATGGTGTCAATATACTTTCAGAGCCAATCATAAGTACGGCTACTGACACAATAAAGACTATTTTTGTCTAAAATATGAATTTGATCCTTTGCCCACTATTTTTCGATGCACACCCACCCTCCTATTCAAACAAACCCGCCCACCTATTCAAACACACCCACCCACCTATTCAAACACACCCACCCACCTATTCAAACACACCCACCCACCTATTCAAACACACGCACCCAACTATTCAAACACACGCACCCACCTATTCAAACATACCCACCCACCTTTTCAAACACACCCACCCACCTTTTCAAACACACCCACCCACCTATTCAAACACACGCACCCTCCTATTCAAACACACCCACCCACCTATTCAAACACACGCACCCACCTATTCAAACACACCCACCCACCTATTCAAACACACCCACCCACCTACTCAAACATACCCACCCACCTTTTCAAACACACCCACCCACCTTTTCAAACACACCCACCCACCTATTCCAACACACGCACCCACCTATTCAAACACACCCACCCACCTATTCAAACACACCCACCCACCTATTCAAACACACTCATCCGCCTATTCAAACACACGCATCCACCTATTCAAACACACCTACCCACCTATTCAAACACACCCACCCACCTATTCAAACACACCCACCCACCTATTCAAAAACACGCACCCACCTATTTAAACACACCCACCCACCTATTCAAACACACCCACCCACCTATTCAAACACACGCACCCCACACCCACAAACCAAACACTTACACATAAACAAACAAACAAAAACATAAACAAACACACATTACTTGTGCAATTTGATATAGTGTGGTATTTACTCATATTGGGAGATTCCAAAAATTACGTCTCCAAAAAAAAAAAAAGTTTAATATGAAACTAACAACGCGTTTTGAACACTTAGTGCTCTTTTTCAGGTTTACATCTGCATTCTTGAGAGACGATTCTTGGGAATGACTTAGAAAGAAAAAATGTCTTAAGTCAGAACTCAAGATTGAGTCTGAGTCAGGACTCAGTCCTTCCTAAGTTATCAATCCTTCCTGTAGATCAATTCTCAAGAATGCAAATATAAACCTGAAGAAGAACACTAAGTTTTCAAAACACGTTGTTAGTTTCATATTAAACTTTTTTTTTTGCGTGGAGACGTAATTCATGAAATCCTTCAATATAAACATATACACAGAAATCAACGAAAAACCATCGAAAATGAACTTTGACAACTTTAAAACTTGTAAATACGTCACAAGTTAGAAATCAAATTTATCATGATTACTATACCTTACTTGAAATAAAGAAAAAAATTGCTTTTTGAAATATGTATAGCCTATAAGTGTGTTCATTGGATAAAATAAATTCTCGGTTGACACTTACTAAAAACTTTATCAGTACAACTAGGCTGTTTCAGGATGTCTCATCTCTATTAAGTGTAGAGGATTATCAAAATCATTATTAAGACTATTTTTGAGGATCTAATCAGAAATTTCGCATTGGAGGGAGCTGTACAAATAATAGTGAAAATATACGAAATAATTATGATTTATTTTCTTAATGTGTTATTTATTGTAGTATAAAAATATTTCACAAAAACACGTGAAATAACAATCAATGATCAAACCACAATAAGAAAATGGGAAAGCAAGACTAAGATCTTTCAACCGTAACAAGCGGTCTTCGTCAGAGTCAAAAACCCAACTGAGTTGGTCTCTGACGAAGACCGCTTGTTACGGTTGAAAGATCTTAGTCTTGCTTTCCCATTTTCTTATTGTGGTTTGATCATTTATTGTAGTATATTTATTATCGACAAGATTTCACGAAACTATTTTACAATAGATACGTAAACGACAAATGAAGTATAATTTATATGTTACGATATTTGTTATAGCTTTAATTTTATATTATACCAGATACATAATATTCGCATTCATGGTATTTTATGTTCTAAAAAAGGAGCTGTAGCAAGCAATGTTCAATCTAGCTGCGCGCATGCGCAATCGCACACAAACAAAACTAATCCAGCACTCAAAAAAATCAACATACAGTCGCCAAAAACAATTTTCAACCTTTGTAAAAAATGAATTAGCGTTTCAAAAAGTAAAAATACACAGTTTTTCTTTTGGTATCAACCAAATAGAATTGTAATATGCGCTTTTTTTTTAATTTATTTTATTTTCAAATTCAATATGATACCAAATAGAATAAAAAAAAACATTAAAAAAATTACGAATAAAAAAAATTATATACTTAGTATAGTTACTTTTCTTTTTTTAGAGATGTCAAGTTAACTTTTTTTTTATAGAAATTACTACTTTCCTGTGAGTAATACGTCATACTCACAGTCAGTCTTAACCTGCTTAAGGAGCTTATGTTTGTGGGCTGATAGATGAAAAATTAGAGGGAATATTACTAACAAGTGTAACTTACTTAAATTATTAAGTTGTTTACTTTTGGCTGTTTTATTTTTCAACTCTTTTGAATAGTTTATGACAAAATATGTTTGGTTGCTTAGATTGGAATGCAGCAGAGATACCCTCCGCCACCAGCCGCCAAGGATTCAGGTTTAGTGAACAGCCTACGGAAGATGGTTTCTGGCCGAAACAACCACTTTGCTTCTCCACCATTAAGTTAGTAAACAGTGAAGTAAAAAAAAAAATCAACAACCTAAGTCTAAACCACAAGAAGAAATATATAAAAGAAAAGGACTAAGATTGTTAGTTCGTCCTTAACAACTAGTCCCTATCAGAGACACTAGTGATGTGTTCATTCATTCAGTGACGATGATTATGAATGAACATAATTATTTTGTTTCAAAGATTATTTTGGTCGAAACATCATAAACCTATACTGAATTTCTCATCTAACTTTATCTAAACTTTATCTAACGCAGGAATTCAAGTTAGCGAGATCAAGTTTGTCTCGCATGGTCAACTGTAGTTTACTTGCTCAAGAGTCAAAGGTTCCAACTCTTTGTTCTTCCATGAACCTGAAAGGACAGACAGCTAATGTGGTGTATACAGAGACATTTGCTTAACACTTTACTAATAATCGTATTTTCTACTATTCTATAATTTCTAATGGTATTTTGGAATACCAAGTATAATAGAATTTTTGATTCCGTCAAAGACAGGTACGTTTGCTAGTATTAATATAAGATAAGAAATCTTTTATTTACTTTGTTTATATAATCTAAAATATTATTTTTGTTAAAGGTCGAGAAAGATCCAGCTCTGTCCAAGTACCACCCCAGCAGTCCTGGCAGGGTCTGGTCAATCCTGCCGACCAGGTAACCATCAAACTCCTTTATTTTGTTTTTTCTGCCGGCCTCTGCAGCCGTATATGATGCTATAACCGTTATCATATTCTAATTGAAGCGATTATCAATTAATTTTGATAGGTGCTACATGAGCAGCGATGAACTTTACGGAGTGAAAGAACGGCTTTCAGGGGCTGGCACTGAATACTCCTAACTGTGATTACTGTGTTATCAACACTGATCTTCACCTTAATGAATACAGGAGAAAGGACTGTGTGGCTGCAGTGGCATAGCAATGGGGGGGGGGGGGGGGGACGGTAGCTCCGGGCGGCATTTTGAGGGGTGAAAATTAAAATCATATAAAGATGACAAAAAATCTGAAATTTTATACCAAAATAATTCTTTAAGGTCGTAATTATTTTTATATTTATAAGTATAAGAAGACTAATTAGTCTTCTTTTCCCATTTCATATTGTGGTTTGATCATTGATTGTTATTTCGCGTGTTTATGTGAAATCTTTATATGTTATGTGACCTTTTAACTCTTTCTAACCGCTTGTTTCTTGTTCATTATTGACCTTTGACCTTCTCGTTATATTAACCTGTACTGTCCTTTTAATCTATTTATAGCAATGACTAAGCATGAGTCATCGATTTTAATTTAAAATGTCACTTGGCCAACTACTTTACCAGTGGACCCTTTTAGAAGGAGGTTAGTTCGTAGGATCGAATCTCTCAGTCTTAAGATCGTGAATGCCGAGACTGCGATTAATTTTAATGATATATATATATATATATGTTAGCGGAGTTGGTGGTGGCTGTACCGCCGGCATACGCGGGTCAAAGTCTTTGTTTACACACAGAGACAGATTATCAAGGCTGGCCTAGAGGAGGGGGTCAGCCAGTCAGTGTGTCGCGCTTGTATAATAAACATTACCTTTCATTCCTGTGTCATTTACAATTCGAGTTCCTACTCACTCAAATTAACTTATATATATATATTATAACTATGATCAAACTACAAAATGAAATGAAAAAAAAAACGACTAAGCTCTTTCAAGCGGACTAAAGTCAGAATCAAAAACTCAACTCCCATCGTCGTCAGAAAGAAGTACGAAGTACTCACTTTGAAAAACAAACTGCAACTGCAGTTGCAATATATATATATAAGTTTTATCAAAAAAAAAAAGATAAATACGTTCTTTTTATTAACAAGTGTAATTATTTTTGTGAAATAAAAAAGATATTATTATTAATATACTTATTTTTTGGCTATGCCACAGTATTAAGTAGGCTTGATACTATGCTTTAGATGCTGGACCAGGACATGGGCATGACAGAGTGGGACATGGCAAACCATGGTCGCCTCCAGAGAGTCGGCAGCATGGCTGCCCTTGCCCCAGGACCTGGTATGCCCCCACACCATGGACACTTCGCGCCTATGATGCACGTAAGTACTACAACAGCTTGCAATTATAACTATTGTAAAAATAAAACGCAATAATAATTTATATTCGAAAATACAATGCGCCTGTACAAAACCCTTCAATCGTTTGGGGGGGGGGGGGGGGGGGGGGGGTTGGGACCTGTGGCTCTTTGAAGGATTATTTGTGACTCAATAAATGTACCCGAGTATATTTTGAGAGCGTACGAATAGAAGATAGAAAACAATTAAAATAATAACAAGCTAACAAAAAAAAACTGAAATTGTATACCAAAATCAGTTTTTAAGGCCATAATATGTTATAATGTTTATGTATGTAATACTATTTTATTACATACATAAAATGTATTTTTCAACTGTAATATTTTCAAATGAAAAATAAATTTATTTTAAATTTCTTAAAACTTGTTTTGTAAAGGGGTTAAAAGTTTATTATATTTGAATTAGTAGTAATACTGTCCGTCATACCTCGTAAATTCTCAGCATCTTCAAGTTGCGCTTGAAGATGGGATCCGGACGGACCCGAAACCGGTCGAGCTTTTTTGAGAATTTACGAGGTATGACGGACAGTATTACTACTAATTCTAATATTACTAACCTCAGTGGAACTAACCCATTAACTATATTTATTATATTTGTTTGCGTGAAAAATTTTTGATTTTCCTATATGGTAACTGTAGATGTATACTCGTACGATTAGTGTAATAAGATGAAAGTCTGGGACTAATAACAACAGTCTAAAATTAGATTCTTCATTGTGATTTCATGATAATAAATATTTCAAGGACTTTCTGGAAATTTAAAGGTTAACGGATTATCAATGACCAGCCTTGGGAGGGGAGGGGGGGGGGCAGAAAAAATAGTTGCTACATCACTGGAATAACGAAACGTTTTGAGTATTATCAAAAGTAATCATTATAATAAAGCAGATAATGAATGAAAAAAAGAATTATTGTTACATTTTAGGCACAATCGATGGCCCAGTTGAATTGCCCCAACTGCTGGGGACATATGCCTCCTCAGGCATGGGGCAGCCAAGCAGGACTGCATATGCATGGACCACCTCCTGGATGGTATCCTGGCTGGGAGAACACAACTACCACAAGGAGGAGACGACCTCGACATAGAATGGGCTCTTCTTCAGAAGAAGAATCATCTCCATCCATGTCAAGAAGAAGTTCAAGAAGCAGACCTTTGCAATCTGACTCTGAAGAAGAACGTTCTCCTCGGAGGTCTAGACCGCACTCAAGGTAGTAAATCAAAGAAAACTTTATGTTTGTAACTAATTCAAATATTTCGAATACACAATTTCTAACCAAATTATAACAAAATAAAATTGAAAACTTTCTCTCATTAAGAGTGTTTTGATTGATATGATATAATATATTTAGGTCTAACAATTATGCATATAATTTCAAATCAGTCAAAATTTCATATTACTTCAAGCAAATTTGCTCCTTTTTATTGCTTTTTTATTAAATTTTCGTGTGCTTCTGGAAGTATTACAGTTTTAGAGAACAATATTAGATTACTTCTCAAGCATCTTAGGATGCTAGTTAAAAGACACTTCTTGCATAAATCAATTAGCAGCTAGACAGACAGCTTTAATCATTTAAATTTAATGACGAGGATCACAAATTAGTGCGATTCCCCACTGGGCATGGAGACTTCGGAGCTTATATGGCTAGATTCAGGTTAAGACCAAGTGCAGAATGTGTCTGTGGAGCTCCTAATGAGTCAGTCGAGCATATTTTAGAGATATGTCCGAGGTACACAAAGTCTAGATACAAAATTGAGTTTATCATAGGAAATACAATAACAAATATGTACGAAAAATCATTAGAAAAACAGTTTTTCAGAGATTTCACACACTTCATTTACTCAATAGTAAAAAAAAAAAGAAATCTAATGTAGGTATAGAATAGAAAATATGAGAGAGTAAGACGCTGATAAAGGAATAAGTTACATTGATCTTCACTTTGCTGAACCGTGTTGTATTTCACCCTCAGTGTAACAAGATGCGCGTGTTAAAATACTGTTGCGCGTAGTAGAATCGAGTTGCCCGCCTCCGAGTGGTCCACTTTGGGCGCCACCATGTGGTTATGGGACGGCTAAAGGGCAAATCGTACAAAAGCAAACTGACTTGATTTACAAGCGATATGGCTTAACGGCTCAGGCTCGCATAAAGGTCAACACAGGGCTATAGTTTAAACAAAAGATTGTTTTGATAGGTTATTTTATTTTGCATTTTTCTAAGTCAAAAATTATATTATGATAATTGAGTAAAAATACAGGAATCGGTATAACGTAGCGTTTGTTTTCAGAAGGGATTCATACACGGAGCATGGCCGACGCCATGATAGTGATACACTATCCATGCGAGGAGGACGGTCTGATTTGGATGAAACTCAGTCACTAAGGGGTTACCGACAGAGGGATTCAGACATGATACGCAATAGGAAAGAAGACACAATGTCTGAGAGAGGTGGAAGAAAGCAGAAATATAACGACGAATTTACAAATGACAGAAATGCTCGTTCAAAAAGCAATGCAAGACAAGAAATAGAAAGATCTGACAGAAGGAGGGATGAAGATTTTGGAAGAAGAAGAAGAAGAGGAGATGAAGATACAATGTCTGAAAGAGGCGGTAGACGGAGTCGAGAAGATGATGTGATGTCAGAGAAAGGAAGCAGAAGCTCAAAGAATGATGAGATTTCATCAGAAAGGGTTGATCGAAGGAGAGAAATAGATGCAACTTTGGAGAGACATCGTAGAAGAAGAGAAAGTGAAAAATCACTCGATCGGTCAAGCAAAAAGGACGAAACACAGACTATATCAACAAGATCTTCAAAAAGAAGAGACAGTTCTACTCAAATTGAGGAACACCGAAATGATAGAAGAAGAAATGAAAACTCTTCCCCCGTACAACAGAATGATGAAAACGATACAATGTATGAGAAAGATCTTAATCATTTAAAAGTTGAAAATGAAGATTACAGGGGAAGTTATGATGAAACACAAAATATGACAAATGAAATAGATGAGAAAAGTATAAGAAAATCTAAAAGACATGAAAGATTTTCAGATACAGGGCAAAGAAGGCGATCAACTTTAGAACCAAGAAAGGATTTTATGGATGGAAGTGAAAGATCTGATAGTATGTCAGTCAAATCATCAAGTGCTTCAACTAGTAATGAAATATCAAATAACGTGGGAAAGGAAGCAGATGATGAAGAAAGAGAAAATTCATTGGGACCAATCCCAACAACGAAATGGGAATGTGACCATTGTACTTATGTGAATGATCCGGGAACAAGGGTTTGTGACGTCTGCTGTAAGACAACTACTCATCCCCGATTGATCATATCAAAATCAAAGACTGAGTCAGCCAATAAGACACCGTCCCTCTCAGACAGGTTTCAACAGCTCGACATCAGCGCAGAATCTCACAAGCCCAAGAAGAAAGGTAGGCGAAGAACTATCTCCTTCTGGATTGGCACTAAATATTAGTCATAAGTCACAAAGTTCCTCATTATTTTTGAATAATTTTTCCCCTCAATCCTCCCCCAATGCATCTTTACCTCCAACCTAACTCAGAAAAAAAAAAAAAGATTTATTTTTGCATGCGTTATGCAAGGAATACAGAAAAACCCCTACCTACAATATTTTTTTTCCCCTATTAAATTCAGCAAACATTTCTACCAGTAAGGGTATAATTTTTTCAGAAAGCTTGAGAGAATTGCAGAATGAAAATACAGTGCAGAAAAGTCGAGGGCAAATTTCCACTGGTACATCTCCCCCACCTCAGAGTATATCAACCCAGGTAAAATGAACTTAGAAACCCTGTTAAAGAAAATGACTCATGCTAAATATAATATATATATTAATATTTCTTCAGACTTATGAAGTAGCAGGCTATAAAGTAAAAAGAGCAAGTTCATTTGCCGAAGGAGATTGGGTATCAGGCCAACGTACTTTTAGTCGTCAGTCAATAGACAGTCATGTAAGTAAATATCTCAAAACCTTATGATATGTTTTTTTTGTGGTTTTTAATTTTTCCCGATCGGTTTTCTTTGTTATAGGTTTCAGCAACATCTCCAATGAGAACCAGAAGTCCAGACGTTGATAATGCCATTCAAACTGACTCGCTTATACAATCAACAAAGTCAACAGATCCAACTCCCATTAGCACACTCAGGGTAGCCAATATTTATATATTTACAATCATACAAAATTATAAATAATGTTTTATAACTGAGTCACAGATTCGGAGCTATCACTTTACAGTAGTCACGTTTCTTATCTATTAAGTCCGTTTATGTTCGATCTATATGCAGTGTTGCATTTGTAATCAAATGTAACACTGGTGTTATCAAATGAGTAACAACATAATCAAATACAACACTGACTTAATAGATCGAAAAAAAAACTAGCCAAAACTACCCAAAAAAAATTTGGGCTAGCCTTTACAGTAGCCACATTCCTTTAGTAAATTCAGACTAGCTAATTTTATTTGCTATCTCAATCCGGTCAGAACAGGTCAAAATTAAATGTAACCCTTTTGGTTTACACAATCGGTAAAATTCTATTGGGTAATAAATTTTATCATAAAAGAAGTAAGATATTATGTTTAATCATAGTAAAGTCGAGTGAAGGCCAGATTTTTTTTTAATTTCTTCTTCAATATTTTGACCTCATCGTCATTAGAAGAAGGAGAAAAACGAAGAAGATGAGATCTGGTCGGTTGGGAAACAGCAACTCATTGCTGTTGCTGTTTGCTAACGTAGCAGAACACTTCTTCTTCTTCTTTTTCCCTTCTCCTGATTATGACAAAATCGAAATATTGAAGTGAGTTGTGTGTTGTTCCTACGTGTTTTTTCCTTGTAAAAAGTTCGATATGTTGTCCTAAAGAAATGTTTTACGTTTTGAATCATATATATATATATATATATATATAATATATATATATATATATATATATATATATATTATATTAAATCAGACGAAAACGAGAAAAGCATACACAGAGAAAGAGACATACTTAAAAACTCAAATTTTTGGATGATCCGTCTTCAACCTAGTCGAAGTTTCGTCGAAATCGAAGTTTCCAGCATAAATTAAGGGATGATGCGCCATTCTCTTTTCTCCTCAAGACGAATCATTCAAAAATTTGAGTTCTTAAGTGTGTCCCTTTCTCTGTGTTTGCTTTACTTCTTTTTTGAGCTGATGTGAAATAACAATCAATGATCAAACCACAATAAGAAATGGGAAAACAAGACTAAGATCTTTCAACCGTAACAAGCGGCCTTTGTCATTGTCCAAAACCCAACTGAACAGTCAAAAACTGTCAGTTTCGACAGTTTCGTCTTCGACTCTGACGAAGACCGCTTGTTACGGTTGAAAGATCTTAGTCTTGTTTTCCCAAATCTTATTGTGGTTTGATCATTGATATATATACATATAAAATTCAAGTTTAAGTCATAAATATAATGCTTTTTTAATATTTCTTTATTAAATTAAATTTACTATGAGTATTTATTTGCTTTCAGAAAGCCAACAGAGCAGGGTCACAGCCACCAGATTATATGAGTTCTCTCGTGCAAAAACAAGTCAAACAAGGACTCGAAATGGTCAAGTTATTAAGGGTAAAAGAATTTTTTTTCTTTTTCTAAAAATATTAATACGAGTAGATATACATTGCTAACCCCGTATCTTTTATTGCACTATCAAACTGATTACATAAACTTATCGACAAATTATATTACATAATATGTATATATTGTTAAATAACGCCCCATATTTTGCGTGTATCTGTTTCTTACACAATTTCTCCAGTTTTCCAAATTCCTTCCTCTTCTCTTCATTAAAACTATAAAGCTTATCACCAATATTGCTAGTCGACATGTTTCGAATGTACCACATTCATCATCAGGACAATAATGAGAGTAACAGTAGGATTGTTAATTTATATACATAGAAGTGGATTACTATTGGAATATTCACAGGACATTGCCCTGGATCATTATGGGGCATTATGGGGGATTAAGGTAGGGTGGTTGGACTCACCTAGTATCTGGCTAATCTGGTTTGGCCTGTTTGAAAAAGTTTTAAAATTCGACAAGAATTATTAAGTTGGATATTTATGGCTGGCTGCTTTTCTTGAATTATTAATGCAAGAGTTTTAAGTTTTAATGAAGAGACGAGGAAGGAATTCTGGAAACTGGAGAAATTGTGTTAGAAACAGATACAAGCCAAATATGGGGCGTTATTTAACAATATATGTTTAAATGAAGGACTGCTTCCAACTTTTACAAATATATATATATAACCGAATACAAAAAGAGAAAAACAAAGGTAAAAACATACAACACTCAGTACTATATTTCGACTAGGTCGTTATCAGGTAGACGTACTCCTGCTAGCAGCCGCGGCTGACTCATATATATATATATATATATATATATATATATATATATATATATATATATATATACATTTTCGTTGGAAATACGATCCAAACCGGACAAATATAGTTCAATATAGACAAAGAAACATAGAGAAATCAAAAGAACACACTTACAGTCTCTAATTTTTGGTTTGAACCGTCTTCAAGAGAGATAAGAGAGGGAAACCAAGCGCACTGGTTCAGAGACGGTTGGAGACCCAACGGTCTATAGATGTGGCAAATCTATAGAGGTAAGCCCTGATAGTTCCATGAGCAAACTTTGCTTTATTAAGTGATAGTTGTCCAAATCAACAGGTCAGTTGACCCTTTTCTTAATTTGGTAAAAGAAAATAACATGTTTGTATACATGTAACTAATCACATATAAATAGAATAACAGTTTAGAAACACAGGAACCCTGGAGTAAAACTAAAGTCACAGAAAATTTAGAATACTGTCCAATATACTCACTAAAAAATAAGTTCTATTCTCAGTTATTTAAACTTGTGTGCTGTTAAAGCGTGGTTAGAAGGGTTGGTTCGGGACCCCTTATTGGTTATTCGGGGTTACCCTGATAGGGTACAGGGCTTTCCGCTATCCACCACCTGCGGACCCACCTGGTAGCCACCCAAGCCCAGGGCCCCCCCTGACTAACTTGAGCCCCCCCTAACTACCTTAAAGACCCAAAACCCCAAAAGAAAAAAGAGATAACACAAAAAAAATAGCAATATAGAGTTTTACCAATAAATATATAATAGGTTAGAATAAAATGGTATGTAAATGTTGACCTATAGATCATAAAAGACATAGCTATTTATCAACTATAAGTTCATATATATAGTAGAATTATTAAAAAAAAATAATACCACTTCCAACACTTGAAGAAAGTGTATACCAACAAAAATATATAATTTGGATAATAGGGTAGAATAAAATAGTATGTAAATGTTGACCAATAGATCATAAAAGACATACCTATTTAACAACTATAAGTTCATATATATAGATGAATTAAAATAAAAATATAATCATACCACTTTGTACACTTGAAAAAAGTTTATACCAACAAAAATATATAAATTGGATAATAGGGTAGAACAAAATAGTATGTAAATGTTGACCTCTAGGTCATAAAAGACACACCTATTTAACAACTATAAGTTCATATATATAGTACAATTATTAACAAATAATCATACCACTTTCAACACCTGAAAAAAGTTTATGCCAAAAAAAATATATAGTTGCATAATAGGTAGAATAGATATAGTTTGTAAATGTTGACCAATAGATCATAAAAGACACACCTATTTAACAACTATAAGTTCATATATATAGTACAATTATTAACAAATAATCATACCACTTTCAACACCTGAAAAAAGTTTATGCCAACAAAAATATATAATTTGTATAATAGGTAGAATAGATATAGTTTGTAAATGTTGACCAATAGATCATAAAAGACATACCTATATATCAACTATAAGTTCATATATATAGTACAATTATTAACAAATAATCATACCACTTTATACACCTGAATAAAGTTTATGCCAAAAAAAATATATAAGTTGCATAATAGGTAGAATAGATATAGTTTGTAAATGTTGACCAATAGATCATAAAAGACATACCTATTTATCAACTATAAGTTCATATATATATAGGAGAATTAAAATAATAATATAATCATACCTCTATGTACACCTGAATAGAGTTTATACCAACAAAAACATACAATTTCATAATAGGGTAGAATAGAAATGGTATGTTAATGTTGACCAATAGATCATAAAAGACATACCTATTTATCAACTATAAGTTCATATATATATAGGAGAATTAAAATAATAATATAATCATACCTCTATGTACACCTGAATAGAGTTTATACCAACAAAAACATACAATTTTCATAATAGGGTAGAATAGAAATGGTATGTTAATGTTGACCAATAGATCATAAAAGACATACCTATTTATCAACTATAAGTTCATATATATATATATATATATATATATATAGGAGAATTTAAATAATAATACCACTTTTAATACCTGAAAAGAGTTTATACCAACAAAAACATATAATTTGCACAATGATTGTAGAATAAAATATTATGTAAATGTTGACCTATAGATCATAAAAGACATACTTACTTATCAACTCATAAGTTGATATATTGGTCTCATTACTTGTCTCTGTTGACGATATAATGCTTGCTGCAATTAAATGGTTTCAATAGCCTCTCACGTTTGCAGCGTTTTCAGTTTCTGGTGTCTTGGTTCTGAAATTATTTGACTTCGAAATATAGTTTAAGTCTGCAAATTTCTGAAAGCACTTTGATAACAATATCTTTGAGAAAATTTGTATTCAAGTGGAATACTATATACACGTAGAAAAAAAAATATATAAGTTGAAACTTATCTTCAGTTTTGTTTTGTCTTGTCCTCAGAGAAATATCAACTTGAGATTCGGCGTCTTCTTTAATATATAGGACTGTGTTTCATGAGGAACAACTCAGATTTCTTCTTCAATTCATTGAAATGAATTTTTTTGCCTTGCCTTGTTTGAATAAGGAATAATGTTGTTGCCAAGAATAGAATTATTGCTTTGGGTGGTGGTCGAACAGAATCTCGCGATTGTTAAAACGAATTCATTGCGAAGAGTAAGTAACTCTTCTTTAGAAGAAAATCCCTATCACTTGTCACTCATAATAATAATAATGTATTTATAAAAGGATATATAATGCCTTAGGTGAGGCATGGTGACTACGTTTTTATGTCTGGATTGATAATTCTAAGTCACTCAGTTCCACCTATAAATCTAATAGCCACTCTCTGAATATCACTGTTCTTGAGACCTAATAGGTCACGAAAGGTCTGAGAAGAATAATGGAAGAGAGAGTGTTGAACAGTGTATGAGGTTGATTGTTAGCTTAATGTCTAATCCTCTTTCTCTCTTGTCAATATAAACATCCCTTACAATAAAACAACGTAATGAAAACCCGAGCTACGTTGGTTACTATAATAAGTATGACATATAAGCTAAACATATAAACATGAAATAAACACATTAACATGCTCACTAACCTGTGTACAGGTATCCTTTCGTCTGTACCTGCAACAGTACACACATATTAATACTAACGCAATGGTTATCAATTTTTAATTTATATATAATAACAAACTAGGTCAATGAATAATGGACTCAACAAAGACCACAAAAAGTAAAAAATATACTGAAGATATACATACGATGAAGAAGTGCATTTTCTATTTATTAATTTTATTTTTATTCTTGCAAAGATTAGAGATTGTGGGTTCCTCTATAATAAGTGAAATATTGTTAGGGTAAAAAAATTAATGAAGTAGTCTCCAAATATAGAAATTTACTAATATAAACAACGCCTTTTGAACACGTAATATTCTTCTTCAGGCAGTAACCCTAAGAAGAAGAAGAACCCTAACTGTTCGAAATGCGTTGTTTATATTATTAAATTTCTACATGTGGGGACTATTTCATTAACATTTTTTTACACTACAATGAGTAAATACTACATTATAACTGATTGCACTACCTTAGAATAAGTGGAATATAAGTTTTTTTTTTCTAAACGAGTATACACGTAAATAACCAACAGCACTTCTCTGTGTGACTACCCTCTAAAACTTACTAAAACACTAAAATCATCATATCATTTCCTTCTATATGGATGCTCTCCTGTAATGGCTACCGAAGTCACTGATCCGTTTTTTCCTACCTACAATCTAGTCAGTCAGTTTATTCCCAAGCAATTTATTTTATTAAATAATCAATTATATTTAAGTTTTGCTATGAACTTTTATTTTGAATTTACTTGTAAATTAAATTCTATGATAATAACACTTATTTTAGGTTTGTTTGATATCAGTGAATCAAAAAGAATTAACTTAATAAGTAAAGAAGGTAATTAGCTCCCTTTTAATTCATGGCATATAATAAACATAACATCACAAAGTTTAACTATATACATATAGGCTAGCGTTGACATAAAATGACACTATCTGTGAACAAAGAGAAATGTTTAACATTACCTTGGCATAAGCCACAGTGCACTTTCCGCCATGTTTCTCTTACGATGACGATCCCGGACAGGTCCAGACATGCTGCGAACTACACAGAGTCCAAAGTCACTCACATCGCCCTAAAACAAAATAGCCAACCCCACCATCACTGATTTTGCCTCATTATAACATCAAACGAATTTCTTAAATATTTCAATTGTATAACCCCTTTAAAATTATAAATATTTATAATTTCATAAATAAAGTAATAAATTTAAATAATCTACTGTTAAGTATTTTTAATCGTTTTTGCTATAACAAATTTAGTCTATAAGGTTTAAAATAACATAAATTAACTAAAAATAAATCTATTCAATTCTTTATTATATGTATTAAATGTTTAGTAGTAATTATTTAGGAACTAATTGAAAATAATGGAAATAATTCCAGAGAAATAACACACATAAAAGTAGCTTTTCTTCGCAGTAAATTACATCTTTCTACAAGACAGTCGAAATATAATAGTAAGTTTTTGTGAAATCTTTTATGTATATTGTTTCTGCTGGTTTAGTTTTACTAGTTTGTGGAATCGTTTTAATTGCTTATTATGAAAGAAATAATATTTAGCTTTAAACTAATTAAGTAATCATTAAAATACAAGAATAAGTTAAAAAGGAATTTGTACTTACTATTTGAAGTATTATTAAAAGAATTAACTAGTGAACACAATAAACTATAGACAGCTTAAAACAGTTTTAAAGTTCTAGGAAGGACGCGGAGGATTAAATAGGAGTGTATTAGCGCCTTTTTAGAATGACTTAGCTCTACAGGGCACCAATCAAATGCCGTCTAAATTGCCTCATTTTAAAATAGTCCCCTTCTATCAACGTGTCTTTTATAAATATCAACTAAACATACAAAGAAACGTATTAAACTATTTCTTCAAAAACGAAAAATATATAATCAATATAAATGAAAATTAAATTAGTCGGAATATGAATTAATAAAAGTAATTTCTAAATCTATTTCTTTTAAAAATTGTCTGAACTTTTAAATTAATCTGAAACAAAACGGACTGATTGAGATTTACAAACAATCAATCGTGTCCATATATTTATATGAAATTTTGAAGACACTACTAAAAAAAATTTAAAGTGGCCTACACTCAACATTACTATAAGTAAACTTAATATCAAACTTCTTAGATATATAATATATAATGTATTATTTAAGCATGAAGTAAACGTCAAAATGGGAGTTGTTTATTCCTGAGGTAGTACAGATAGTGATTGATCGACTTATTAATATATGATTAAACCACAATAAGAATGGGAAAACAAGACTAAGATCTTTCAACCGTAACAAGCGGTCTTCGTCAGAGTCAAAAACCCAACTGATAATAATTATTATTATTAATATATAAGTTTATTTTTGTATATCACACCACTGATGCAAATAATCTCATTAGTACAACTACAGGAGTAATAACATTTTTGAATGCCGAAGTGAAAATTTCCTAATACGAAATAATCTCCTACTACGAAATAATCTCCTACAAGAGAACACGACTTTTGTTCCAATAGCCAGTGGATCTCTTACATAGGTTACCTGACCTCCATCTACATTAAATATTCAAGAAAAATTTTCCCATTTAAAACAAAAAAATACTCCTACTTCCCCTGAAAAACTTCAGAAACTTCAACGAAAGTTATCAATTTTGAATTATGTTTTACATGTTTCGTCTTTTATAGAACTATTATACAGGGAATTTAAGGTTTCCCTAGTATTTACTAAAAATCATGTTTCTTTGCCTTTGGCAAAAATTATATATACTTATCTTCTCTGAACGAGTGTTATCTTATTCCTGTGTGCTATACCCTGTTATAAGGTGCTGTAAATGTATATTCAAAAATAATATATTAGTAATTAGCCAGTTTTACATCCTCAAATCAAAGTCAAAGCCGGCTGTTTTGTGTAATTTAAAACTTTTATAGTTTGGAGCTTCTAATTTTTGAAAATAATAAATAAGAACTATTAGACTAGAATAGTGAAAAATTTGGAAACATAACTCCTTATTCTTGAGGAAAGAGTCCATTCCTCACACTTAAATATCATGCAAAGATAGTATAATTCATAAATACAAAAAAATTTTATCTGATATTAAGTTTTGTTCAAGGTTGCAACATATAGAATAATTAGAGCATCTGGTGAGACAAATTCATCATTCCATGGAAGACAAAGGAAATTTATGTTTATTACCAGTGATTTTTTACATATAAAAATATTATTCCTTCTATATCTCATATAACTCATTGTAGGGTAAAACTCTAATGAAATGGTCTCCACATATAAAAATTTAATGATATAAACAACGCGTTTCGAACACGTCGTGTTCTTCCTCAGGCATTAACTAAGGATGAGTGCCTCTGAATAAGACTGACTGGTAAATCAGATTTTTTTACTGACTGGTATTCATTAGATTTTTACCCTACAATGAGTAAATACCACATAATAACTGATTGCACTACATTAGAATCATATAACTCAATAAATTATTTAAATTTTTCCATTATAAATATCAATTTTATTTCAGTCGATTTGCTCAAAAATTGTCTAAGTCAATGTAAACAAATCTGGAGTGGCCTACATTCAACTATACAATAAGTTACCATAATATCATACTTCTTGGGTATATAATAAATAATGTTACATTTAGATATAATATAAATGTCTAAATGGAAGATGTTTATAAGTCTTTCATTCCTGGAGGTAGTACATATAGTGATTGATTCCCTTATCAATATACATGCTTATTTTTGTATATCACACCATTGATGCATATAATATCATTAGTATAATTTGACCTCCTTCTACGTTGAATATTTAAGACAAATTTTCTCATTTAAAACTTGAAAATATTCCTATTTTGTCTGACAAATGTCAGAAACACTAAGAAAAAATATCGTTTTAAGATAATTCTTAATTTAAGATGTCGGATAATTTCATTTATATTTTCTTCAACGATGTTTTCAATTTTGAATGATGTTTGATATCTTTGGTCTTTCATAGAATTACTATACTGGGAGTTTCATGAGTTCCTTGTATTTAATAAAAACCACTTTTCTTTCTATTTGTCAAAACATGTTATATACCAATCCACTCTGAGTGAGATTTATTTTTTTCCTGCCTATTGTACTCTGTTATATGGTTGCTGTGAATGTATATTGAGAAAAAATACATTAGCAATTAGTCAATTTTACAAACTCAAATCAATGTTGATCCCAGCTATTCAATACAATTTAAAACTTGTATATCTGATAGCTTGAAATTTTTAAAAATGATAGATATGAACAACTCGACTAGAATAGTGAAAATTCTGAATACTTGTCAACAAATATAACTCCTCTTTCTTTAGGAAAGAGACCATTCCTCACACTTCAATTTTACCCAATGATACTATAATTCACAAACCAAAATATTTACAACTGATATTAAGTTTTGTTCAAGAGTACAATATATAGATTGATTATAGCATTTTGTGAGATAAATCCATCATACCAACGAAAGCAACAAACATTTATGTTTATTGGGAGTGAATTTTTAGGTGTAAAAATATTATTCCTCTTATATTCCATATAAGTTAATGAGTTATTTAATTTTGTTCACTAAAAACATCAATTTTATTTCAGTGAATTCACTCAAAAAATTTCTAAGTCAGTGTAAACAAAGTAAAAAAAATATCAAAAATTCGACAAGTATAGCAGGTGATCCCTTCGTCTAAGATAAACAATTCGTCTAAAAATTTATCTCATCTCATCCTCCACATAATTTTCTATTTTCAGGCATAGTTTCATTTTGAACCGTCAAACGGTGTGGCTTGAATTGCTCTCACAAGCTTTGAGATTGAATTATAAGTCAAAATTTTTACATTTTATTGAAAAAAAAAAATATTTCTCGTTGTTTTAAAATTCTGAATATATTTTTCGTTTATTCAATTTGTAATCTCAAAGATAATGCCAAAATTTCAAAACTCTAGAATTAGCAGATTAAGAGAAAAAAATGTTTTTAACAAAAAAAAAGTGACTTTCCCGTCATGCATAGCATGGTAACAAGCAATGCTAACATTCTCACTCACCCACCCACACATAGACATCATCGAAAAAACTTCATAAAACGACTTTTGGGACCTCAAAACATGTAATTCCGTCAAAATCTCGAGATCGAATTTTTTCACGATCACTATACTTTTACTTATAGTAAAGGAAAAACTGTGAGATGTTATTTCATTTATTAAACATAATAACTTTGTAAATAATATAGATAACATTGAACATGTAACATATAAATGTGTGCATAATTCATTTGACTGCCTTCCATGCATTAAATGAAGGAGCAATATGCCATCCTTCCCTTATCCTTAAAATAATTAATAAGTACATCCATTTAGATGAGTAATTATTGATTAATTAATATAAAGGATTATGCTGTAGGAGCAGTCTCACTAAATGAATGATTGTAACTAGAAATATCGTCCAAAGGATAATTTCTTCACATAATTAAAAAAACTATAATCATCTACACTCAACATTACTGTGACTGAATATATTATCCAATTCATAAATAATTAATTTAATTAATTCATTATTCTAATGTGGGTGTCTTCATTATTCAAATTATAAAGAGTGTGTAATATATAATTATAGATTTTTAAAAAATTTAGCAATTTGTCGACTCCCAATAGAGGAATCTTTAAATATTTAAAATGTGTTATAATTCTAGACACCTCGTTTGTAGGATAAAGACTAACAGTTCATATTGAAATTGATTTATTCTTATCAGCCTAGATGTATTCAACTAGCTGTGATGAGAAGACTATCTACAGTTAAAACTGTAGAAAGAGAATAAAGTGTTGGTCATTATTAAATAATGTTCAACACTATTAATTGTGTTAATACTCGTTACAAAAATAAAATATCTTTCTTATTTTAAATTGCAATCTCCGTACGAACTTCACTACTTATCAATAACTTCATAACTTATTAGTTTTAAATCTTCTTAATTTACAATGAACGTTAGATTAACTTTATCTCATTTTTAGGACATCTAAGTCATATAATATCCTTCATATATACATTACACAATGCTTAATACTGTATTATTTATGAAGTTTAAACAGGTACATCTTTAATATGATGTATATCAAAAATATTTTGTTTAATCAATGCTACTAAATCATAAGAAGTATACCTTTGATAATTCATTTTAATAACTTAAAGGAAATATTTCTTCATTCATCTTAAATTACAGTAATTGTGTAAAATAAGTAAAAATATCTTAAGTAATTAAGTATAAATAACTTAATTTACAACATATTTCTAGGTTAAAATTTGTCTAACTTTTATGTAAAATATTCTATAACAAATATGTATTGTTAATAAAATAGATAATTACACATCATAAATAGGCAAGAATAAGCATATTAAATCTTTTATTATCATTATGATTAATAAGCTAGATTTTATTTTAGTAAAAGGAGACAAGATGTTTTAACCAAAATGGATGCAAATGAAGCCACCATATTCATTAAAAGTAATCATTAATTAATCATCTAATTATTTTCATATCCCATTAATAATAAACTATTTAAGCATTTATTATACTTGAACAAATAAGTTGAAAGGAAAATCATACTTACTTTTTGAAGTTATCATTGTATTTAATATCAAATTGATTGAATAAACTAAATTATTAGAATTTATTTTAAAGCACTCCCGGAAGCGTTAACACTTTACTGAAGCCTAATGGCGACAGTTTTGTTTCGTTTATAGCTTTCTTAAAAACAAAATTATTTTTATATACAAGTTGATTTGTTTAGTTGTTTCTTTAAAAAAAATCTGATTTGGTTTATGCTAAAACTGTACTATAATTGAAAGTATTATCAAAATTATAAATAATAAATAACAAAATGATTATTTATTTTAAATGTGGTAGCCAACATTTTACAATGTAAATAGTTATTGCTTTACTATAAGAGGCCGTTGCGTTGATAATAATGACAGCGATGACAACGTTAAATCATTCAATTTATTATTCTTTTTCTGGCAAATATAAAACTTTATTTGTAATATTTAGTTAGGGGTGGTTACAAACCACTATTTCTTTGTATGAAAATTATACTTGTATGCAATGTTAGCTTGAATTTTCAAATCAAATTCAAAACCAGCTATTCAGTATTATTTGAAACTTTTATAACTGGAAGATTGAAATTATTAAAAAGCATAAATATGAACTATTACACTAAAACAGTGAAAGTACTGGAATCTAGTCAACATTGCAACTCTTTTATAGAACGAAATTATCCATTCATCATACTTCAATATCATTACTGAATTTTCAATATCACCATTACCCAAAGATAATATCATTTATATACATTAAGCTTTGTGCAAAGGTGCAACATGTTGATTGATTAGAGCATTATGTTAGACAAATCCATCATACCATGGAAAGCATCAGAAATTATATGTTTAATTGGCAAAATTAAATCTCAACCCCTCACCAGATGTTTTCTGCATCTAGCGAGTCAGTTGGGTTTTTGACTCTGACGAAGACCGCTTGTTACGGTTAAAAGATCTTAGTCTTGTTTTCTCATTTCTTATTGTGGTTTGATTATTGATGTTTAATTGGCGTTGATTTTTTTTTCATGTAAGAATTTTATTCTTCTTACATCTATAATAAAGTCATTAAATCATTTCAAGTTGATAGAAAAGAAAATAAACTTTTGAGAGATGTTTAATACATGATTGTTTTGGCTTTAAGGAAGCTGAAGCACATCAATTCGGAGCGGAAGAGGTAGCTGTGGCACTGGAACACTGCGGTGATAGCGACCCTGTGGACTGGTTAGTTCAAAACTGGAGGAATATGGTAGACACAGTGGTTACTCTAGGCACCAATTATGGACACGAACGTAAAGAGAACACGATAGGGACGATTTCAGTACGAGAAGCCAGAGACTCTCTTAAGACCCATTCAGGAAACGTCTGGGCAGCCGTGACAGATGTTGTTCATCAACGACAGAAAAAGGTAAATCTCTCCTATTCATTATTTGTGTACCTTTTTAGAGCCAAAAGTATTGAAACAATTATTTAGAGAAGTAAAAATGTTACGTTCGTTTTAGATCTTAAATATCGATTTATCTCCTTCCTTATTAATTAAAGTCAAATTAGAGATATTTCACTGTTAGTTAAAAAACTGGTAAATAAACTTCATAAAAGAAAATACGAATATTTCTAAATAATCATGAACAAAAAACATACTAAGATAATGATCCAGGTAATGGTTGTTAAATTATTACAATGAAATGTTTAATGTGTCGTTTAATTTATAAACTGCTTAAGTCGAAAGAAGCTCGAAATTATAAGAAATAAGAAAATTTAAGAAGAAATAATAAGTACATTTCTTCGCGATAGCTTTGTATCTCATTCAATTTGTTATCGTCATTTTGGACCTAATCCAGGGTTCTAAAGATAGCTTCCTAGGTAACCATAAGCAAGGAAGGTTATGTTATGATTTTGTTACATTATGAGTTTGCTATGTGAAAAACATTGTTAAGATTGATTTTCATTATATTTTTTTTATTAGTTGGATTTTATTAGTTTAAGTCTAAAATGGATTTTGTTGAATTATCAAATCAAATAGTAGTTCAATGTTACGGTCAGTTCTTAGATACCAACAATATGAAATTAAGGAATTCGATCGAAAATTTCAAAGATCCCTGGAACTTGAATCGTAATCGCATCAAGTCAGAAGTTTTAATGTCACAACATTTAGAAATTGATGTTGTTAGGTCTGGAAAAAAGGAAGATTTATGTGTTATGCAACTGTTCGTTGATATAATTAAAGAAGTTAAGAAATTGAAAGAACTTTTCCTAAAGGTTTATCTCCCCAACATTAAGTATTTTGGTGAGACCCACCTACAGCAAGCATGCCCAGGAGGTAATCAGAATATTATAAGTGATGTTCTTCCTTTATATTTCGATTTGTTAGTGTTTATAAAGAGATGTAGAACATTGTTAATTTATATTTTTGATCAGTTGGAACAGTTATACTCAGTATATAAAGTAAGTGATTCTCGCATCCCCAAAGAGCTAAGTTGGTTATCACTTCATAATGTATATAGTGCAATTGGTGATATACTTCTGTTCCTTACTGCTGTTGATACATCGATATTTTGTTACCATAAAGGGATTGAAATTTACTGGAATGGCTTGAAACAATTAGTTTTGACGGCATCTAATGAAGGAAATCTAGACAAGAATGAATTAAAGCATCTTTTAACAGTAATGAATGAAGTGCAATCAGAGCTTCTTTCGGCACAAGTTTTCCAAAACACAGTTACTCTTATTGCAAATAACAAAAAGAAAACAAAGTGGTCAAAATTATGGACTCAGCTCCAGTATTTTTTAATTGATCAAAGTAAAGAGTTTGAATATGTTGATGAATCTCATTGCCAGACAATGGATAGTTGCTTGAGAGTGATTGTTATGTACGTATTCATTTCATTGGTGCATGAAATGAAAGATAAGAAAATTCAAAAATTTATTACGGGTTTTTGCAAAAAGTTTTTAGTTGTTGCACTTTTTGGTGAAATATGTTTTGTTTCTCTAGACTTTATTACTAAATATATGGAGAAGTTTTCTTCTGATTTCAAGTTGAGTCAAGCCCGAAATTCTATTCAGTCTTACCCAGAAGAAAAGAACAAAAACTTAACAGTGAAGTTAAAGGAGTTTACTATTAAAGTATACCACTGGTGCTTAAAAATGGAAAATTCTACAGCTATAGATTTACGGAAAGTTAAATTAAATGACATGGAACTAATTAATTTATGGTTTGAAGGTCTTCAACTTTGCAGTGATATAAAATACTTGATTAGCAGTGTTTCAAGAATGTTTACATCAATGGAATTACCTATCCTTCGTTCTACGGCAATCTGTTTCTGCAAATTCATTGAACTTTTAAAAGCCATACAGTCAATGTTTACTCGCCATATTCATTTAATTAATAAGACAAGCCATCTTGCTCTTCAAAAGATAATTCTCAGAATTTTGATAAAAATAATAAATTCAAAAAAGCAATTAGCTGGAGATGGTTCTTCAAAAAAATCATTGAATCAACATATAAAATCCATTCTTTCATTGAAAGAAGAAATTTTTTTTGGTGCCATCACGGAAGACAGAACAAACTTTGTAAATATGTTACCTTTCAGCGCTCATAACATAGTTGATTTAGATTACACGGATGCTCTTATCAAGTTTTACTGCATTCAGTTAGAAACTATAATTAATTTACGGAGTTTACTTTTGGATTCATCTTCCTATTTGTTTGGAGCAGCTGAAAACGATATTTTCTTGTTATATTTGAAATATTTAAAGTTAACCAATTCTGAATATTGTAGAATAAATTATGTATTTGATCCTGTAATTTGGGATGGTAGACGAAGTGAAGAATTAAACGATGGAGTTTTGTTAAAAGAGACTATAGGAGAAATAGAAGAAGAACTCCTGGATCCTCTCTGTCAAGAATTTGAAACAAAACTTCGCCTTTGTGCTCACTCCCACCTAAGCTCTGATAATTCTTTGCCGAATTCCGCAAGAGATTATAGAAAAATCTTCCGATCGAACCCTATAGTAATAAATTCTAGTATATTATGCACCAAGAATTATGTTGAAAAATATTTGGAGAGAACATTTCATGACTTATTAACTGTTTCATTGCATGATTGGCATATGTACCGAGAAATGAGGAGTTTGGCAGAATTTATGTTTAATTTATCATTAGTAGAAGATGATCTTCCCTGTCAGAGTTTGTCAGTAGGTTTAGACGTCTTGGACATTATGAGGAACATAAATACCTTTGTTTCAAGACATGTTTACAATATGAACAATCAAAGTTTTGTTGAATTGAAAAGCAATAACAAACATTTGAACACTATTAGCATTGGGCTTGTTGCAAGCTCTATTTGGACTCACGGCACTGGTATAATGAATACTACAACCAATATTATGTATCAATTTTTAAGAAAAAAGATTTTATCTTTTTCTCAGTTTTTATTTGATGATAATATCAAGTCACGATTGATGAAAGATAGCAGTTATTTAAATGAAGGCGGTCATAAAAGAAGTTATGGTTTTGAGAGAGCAGAAAAGTTTATAAAGAGTATGTCTCGTTTAGGATTGAGTGCAAATGGTGGGTTTATTTTAGATGAATACAGAGCTCTTATTACGGAGATAGGCAATGTATTAGGATATGTGAGAATGGTTCAATCAGGAGGTCAACACTACTGTTTAGAAGCATCTTCTTTCCTTCCTTCCCTTCTTCCAGCCAGCTTTAATTCTTCCTCAATCTCCAATATCTCCTCCCAAGCAGTTAATAGTTTTCAAGATATTCTTGCTGGTCTTCTTCATAATGTCTGTTCAGGAACGAAATATCTAAAATTATTGGTTGAAGTATTTGCTCAAGTATTTGAATCATCTGAAAATGTTCGTTTAGATCTTTTTGTTCTTGTAATACCACCTCTGACATTAAATTTTGTTCAACATATGGTTGCTTCTAAAGAAAGAATTAATAAAAAATCAAAGCAAGGCGGTAAGTTTACTGATGATGGATTTCCTATGGGAATAGCCTACCTACTTCATATGCTAGGACTTGTAACTGAATTCGAGTCCTTATTATGGTTTGAAACTGTTTCAAAAAAGTATTTAGCTGAAGAGGTATCATACACAAGTAATATGACCAATGACTCCGATGTAGAAAACACACGTCAACTTTCCATTAAACATCTTCAAATGTACCGGAAAGAATTTGAGTTACTCAATTTTAATATAAAAAGTGCTTTAATTATATTCCAGAGAAAATAAATTGTTGCGTTATTGTTAAATATATATAAAATTGTGAAACCTGTTATCTTTATTAATCGTTTATTATCTGTTATTTCTACTAAAAAATATACAATAAAGCAGTTAAAACCAATGTATATTTTGTTCTCAAATTAATAAATTGAAACTGAATCAAATAAATGTTTAATTCCTTTTAACATTTTCTTCAGGGAAATAGCTCCCATTTTCTTTTTAGATAAGAAATAACAACAGTCAATGTTAGTTGGTTTTTATCATTCTTTAAATAATTTAATTATCTTTCCTTTTTTTTTACTGAATTATAAGAATAACCAACCACCTATACAAAAAATAGTTGAAAATTAAACACAGTATGCTGCTACATTAAATCTACTACATTTTATAAGTTCTTTCGAAGTTAGTTAAAGGTGTTTGTACTTATTTTTCCATGGAACGAGACCTGAAATGATATTTTTCTGTAACGCTGAGTTGCAGAACTTTATAATCCTTGTTTGTTGCATATTAAGAAATAAAATTTGTTTGGTAAAGTAAGATTAAGTGATAAGTTTAATTAGAGCTAATAAAATTCATTTGGACAATGTTGACGGAGCCGAAATATTTCATTAATCTTGTTTATTGATTTGAATAAAACCAGGAGTATTCTTTATAATCTACCTTCATACTTAAAAGTTCAAACTTCTAACAACGAAGTCTATTGGTCTGTATTTCCTAAAGTAATTTTTGAAGCATATATAACACGAAGTCCATTATTTAAGTTATCTATGGATTCTTTAGTTATTCAAAGGCAAAAAATAATTATTTACTTATTTCATTGGAAAACAATCTACCTGTTTCAAACAGTTAAAGTTAATTGGGTCAATTGTTGAGTAAATAAGTTACACTTTGAAAGGAATACATCTTTTTACGTTAATGATCACTGTTTTTAAACGCAACAGCTGTGATGTATTTAAACACTGTTAAGTGACAAATGGAAAATTATCAAAGCTAATACATCAGAAAACTTTTTTTGCGAAATAGTATGACACATTAGGAATCATGGACTTGAGATTCGTTTGGATCTCCCAAGTCTAGTTGAAATTAGACTTTACATTTTCCAAAAGTCAAACATTTTATTTTAACAATAAAAGGTTTATAGTCTGTTAGTTTCTCCTCTTAGATACAGTGAATGTATTTATGAATATTAACATCTTTACCTAGATAACATTATCAGAATGAAATAACCTACGATTGTTTAATTGCCTTTAATTTATCATTAGAATGAAATAAATATTACCACTTTTGGTCTAATTTTCAGAAATTTAACATTCATAGTTCATGAGTAAGTATTGGTACATAGTTAATGATTTTAACATAAAATACTATAAGAAGCTGTATTTCAGATTAGACTTTAACTAAACAATAATACTAGTGGAGTAACAGAAGTGTACCCTGTTATAATTGTATATAAATATGAGTATACGTTAAAACCACAGATCTTGGTATTTCGTGATAAAATAATTTTCTTGAATATCATTGAAAGTAATAATGCTTTAAAAAGCAGGTTAGAGTATATTCGTTTTTGAAAATATACTAATATAAACTATTCACTTCATTTAATTGAAAACTGTTTATTTCATATTTAGTAAGTTTGATCATTTCAGCTTTAACGAAAGTTTGAAATGGCATTTAATTTGAGATTCATTGTTATTATAAATGCCATTAACCTTATTAACTTCTCTGAAACTGTTTTACCAATTTGTGAGATAAATGTAATTTTTTTTCGTAGGCTCATTTAAATGATGTTCTCTAATATAATCTAAGTTCTATTCCTAAAATACTTTATCATTCTAATTTAAGAGAAATATAATATTATTTTTTATTTAAGTATTTAACATTTTTATCTGTTACCATTCAGTATGCAGAGTTGATGTCAAGAGGCAACTTCACACGAGAAGATATTGTTACTGTGCTGACAGCCCATCATGGGGATTTAGAAGCAGCCTATAATGAACTTAATAAGGGCCAGCTTAAACCGTTTCTGATGAGGATATGGGGACCTCCGACAGAGGAGCCATCCGTCGATCATGGTAACAATGCTTTTAATAATCAAAATGTTTGTAGACTGTTGGTTTCTCCTTCTTAGATACAGTTCATCTTATTTATGAATATTAACACCATTACCTAGACAACATTATCAGAATTAAATAACCTAAGATTGTTTAAATATCTGTAAATATCATTAACAAAGTGAATGGACTTCAAAGAGAATTATGGAGTAATTGTAAATAGAGAAGCAGTAAATAAAATCAGATTTGCGATAAAGTATTTGAAGCAAAGAAATTGAAAATTACATGACATTTTTATCATTTAAATGAATTGTATTGGCTCATGAAGATTTATGAAATAATAAAGTCAGTGATTTTGGTTATAGTTAAATATTGACACAAAATGTTTAATAGCTTTCAAAATTTAAATAAAGGGGGAATTCAATTGTTTTAACACAAATAGGTAATCAATTTTAGGCGATATTAGTTTAATTTAAACAGCTGAGAAGTATATTTGTGTAAGAAAATAATACTATGATTCAAGCATTCATTTTGTTTTTAAAATGATATTTGAAATTAATATAGTTTAAATTGTTACTTTTGTAACTATTCATTATAATTTTCTTAAACATGTCATTTTATTTTCAAATAACAATAACTGACAAAAGTATTAAAGACAACCTTTTTGACTATTATAATCTTGAATGAAATTTTCTTTAATTGAGTTTTACTAAAATATAGAATTCTCATTAAATTTCATGAGTCTATAATTTGTTATTTTTAGTTGATATTAAAGCTTAAAATTATTTTGAGATGTAAGGTATCAATAAGGCTTTAAGTGTTTTATTGGTCAGAGTTATTGATTCTGGTATTGAGTTCGCGAATTTCTATTTCGGTGTAATTTTCGATCGTAAACTGTAACTTCATCAACCATAAAAATATTATTACTATTAATACGATTTATGGCGGAATTTAAGACTTCCTGAATGGAAAAGGGAAACCGGTTTCAAAGTTTTTAGCAGCCCATGCCTGCTTCTCCAATTCATGGCCTTCCAACTTTATATTATATACGTAAAAACATAATATTTACAAAAATTATTATAAAAATAAAAAAAATAGTGTTACTATTTCGTTATATACATAGTACAACAGATACCAGTTAGTCGAATAGTATTACTCTTACATTAAAACATATGAACCGAATATCTTTTACTTCAGTTAGACAATTCTGCAATAAACCATTCTAAATTATCTTTTAAAAGTAACTAAACTGTTACTATTTATATCTAAACATATATATATATATATATATATATATATATATATATATATATATATATATATATTTACACTTTTTCGTTGGAAATACGATCCGAAACGGACTAGTTCAATATAGTTCAATGTAGAAAAAGAAACATAGAGAAATCAAAAGCACACACTTAGGGTCTCTAATTTTCAGTTTGAACCGTCTTCAGGAGAGATAAGAGAGGGAAACCAAGCGCACTGGTTCAGAGACGGTTGGAGACCCCAACCAGTGTGCTTGGTTTCCCTCTCTTATCTCTCCTGAAGACGGTTCAAAACGAAAATTAAGGACTGTAAGTGTGTGCTTTTGATTTCTCTATGTTTCTTTTTCTACATGAACTATATATATATATATGATCAAACCACAATATGAAGTGGGAAAACAAGACTACGTTCTTTCAACCGTAACAAGCGGTCTTCGTGAGAAACCGCTTCATTGATTGTTATTTCACGTGTTAATGTGAAATCTTTATATATATATATATATATATATATATATCACTTAATAAAACGAAACAATATCCAAACTGGACACAATACGAGTTCAAAATTCAAGAAGAGTAACATACAGACTAAGGAAATCCGTCCTCAGGAGAAAAGAGAAAGGGAGACCAAGCACGTTGTAGACGCAACGGCAAGTAACCCACGTTCTAGACGTAACGGGTTACTTGCCGTTACTTGGATTACCCGAGGGTTTGAGTCTGTAAGTGTGTTTCCTTACTCTGTGTGTTACTCTTCTTGAATTTTGAACTCGTGTATATATATATATATATATATATAGGGTGTCTAAATTTCAATGACTCTGCTAAAATCACTGTTCCTTACTCGGTAAGAAATCTATTCAGAGGGACTTTATTTAAAGAAAAAGAAAAAATCAGTTTTAAATAATGAACTCTTAATAAAAAGGTTTTGTAAAATACCGTCGAGAAATAAAAAAAATATTAAAAATCAGAGTTATTCAATGGAGAATTCTCTTATCCATTACAAATCACATATAATGAACATTCAAATATGGATTGTTGCTCTTTTTACAAAACTTTTTTTTTTTAATATATATTTCATATTAATCCAATCAATTTTTCGGATTTGTTATTATATCATTGATATATTAACTAAATTTCAATTGGTTGCCTTTTTTTTTTGTTTCAGTGAAATCATAAATGATTTCGGTTCGTGACAAAGCCCTCTTCACTGAAAGTTCGAGAATAAATTTTTGAAATTAAAAAGAAATCATATAAAAATTATGGCTTGGCAAAAACATTTATAGTAAAAAAAATATATATATTGATAAACAAGTAAAAAAAAAATCAATAATAATCCAATCAGCTCAACTGCATACAGTAAGGTTGTTTTGCATTATTTTCTATTATTATAAACTGTATTCTGTAAAGATAAGATTTTTGTATAATCTGTAACTAGTTTCTGATTAGGTTTTATATGGGGTAACACCATCCAGGTCTTCTGTGAATACCTCTTTAGAGAAAGTAACACTGTTGTCGTTAATATCCTAATAAAATTGTTTATTATCAATTATTGTTACAATTTATTAATTCCCTTTCAATTAAACATGTAATATAGTCTTAAATGGAGCAATGTAATACACTACTGTAAGAGAATCATACCTATTTGAAGTTTAGTAATACATTATTTCATTAAATTCATGAGCCAATACAAAGTAAAATAATGGTACAGCTTTTTTATTTCTTAATAAAATAATGAAACAAGAATTTAAAGATAGAATGAATCGTTGCAGATATTAACGTCTATTTTTAACATGCAGTTCTTGTCCAAAAGAATCTAGAAGGTAAAAAGAGTTATGTTCTCTGTTTACTCGTATATTCATTAAACTTGTCAGTATAAAGAGACATATAATAATAAGGAATTTTACAAAAATGGAGACGTATTCATATTCCTGTTGGAATACTAGATTATTAATTAATTTAGCAATTATTTAATGTTATTTACATTAATACTATGAAAACTGTTCTATAAACAAATAATTTAGCATGATTTTAAAAGGTTTTAGCACAGACAAAAGACCTTATCATGAAAGGGTTTCATGATATTATCGAAAAACCGTGGTTTCTAATTTTCTGAAAGCCAACAGAAGCACTGATTAAATTATTATTCGAGAAATATTAAAAAATTTATCTCATATATCGTGTTATTGTAATTTAATGGTTTTTTTTATCTATTAAATAACATTTTAGGTATTATAAGTAGTAAGACTTTGTATTAGAATTGTTTTAGTTTCTTTTGATACAAACAGTTTGTAGTTTTAGAATGATATGGCTTGGCTTATGGCGATATGATAGCTGGCAATATCAAACTAGAATGTCTTAGTAGAGTTTTATTTTTTTAATCAATATATCTTGGAAAACAACACCATACATCCCCTTCTTAATTTAATTTAAATAAAAAAAAATACCTCCCAGAACTTTGGAAAATTAGTAACATGCATACAAAAATGTTTGAGAGTACATCCACAAATGTCTTTTTCAATCATTCCATTTTTTTTATTCAATTTATAATTACGTAATAATAATTTACACGCGAGTTTGTATAATTCGTCATTAATGCTATGGTAAGTAATAATTATAAAATATAATAACACAAAATACTCATCAATCATAATCACATATAATACAATTGGTTTAAAAAACAATTTTGTATTATACCACATATAATACAAACCAATCAAAATCATGTGATTGTAAGCAATCAATTACATATTATTATTTTGATTTAATCAAAATCAAATACGTGACTTACACAATATTTTTGTATCAGTTATAATATTTGTGAACAATAATAAAATAAACAGGTTCTCTTTTATTTAATTGGTTTCCAATCACTCTTGATAACTTATTCGCATGACTAACTCCTGCTTTACTAATTTAGTACGGAAAGCTAGATAAGAGTTCAATTGTACCTGATATTTACATAACATAAACTAATCACTTTATTAATTTCGACTATTTAGGTATATGTATATAAATATAATAATGTCATGTCATGCCCAGATCAAGGTCTGAACACATTCCACAGTAGACAATCGTAAAATTACAGATATTTCAGATGAAAGTTATCTGCCAAATAATATAATGGAGAACATTATATACTTAGTACAATATCGTACAAGAATGCTTTCCTAAGTGAAAGTTCAACTTTGATTTATCTTAATATGATAACTTTCTTTTCTTTTTTTTTTTATTATCCTGGACTTTCATAATTTTGTTCAAAGATTAGATGAAATAGTGGCTCAAATAACTGTAGGAGTAAATCAATTATTATGGCCAATAATAATAAGTAATTCACAATAAATCAAATGTTACGGTATAAAAGCAAAGAGAAATCATAGCGATGAAAACATAAAATGATTTCCAGGCAGACGAATTTAAAATTCATTTACTTTTGACAAAAGGGTATTTAATATAAACTTAATTTCAACTTAATTTAATGAAACACTAATACAACCTACAATTCAGAATTTAATAAAGTCTTATTCCAACAAATCTCTTTTAATGCAAATTTAACTTCAATTTGAGAGTAATATTCTAAGTTTTTGGAAGTAATAAAAAAAAATTAGTGACATTATTAATTACTATAAAAATATGTTTTCATCGTAAAATTGAACAGGAGATATGAGATTAATGTCTCAATTAAAATGTAAATATAAACTCTATATATTTCGTTACATTTTAAATTTCGAACTAATAACAAAAATTATATTCTATTTATATGGAATGCCTGTAAATAATATTAGTAAGCTAACTCCTTGGAAAAGCTTTGGTAAAATTAAAATTATGAAACTTTTTACATTCGACACTAAATCAACAACAGTTTTAATATAGCTATTTAGTAAATGAAAAACACTAAACTAAAATAGACATAAGAACAAATTTGGACCAATGGTTTCGGTAAGCTATGGCAAGAACTCTAAGCTTTGCTGAAGTCAATGGCATAATTATATTACTAATTATATAATAGACTAATTATAAAATAGACTAAACAGCATTTTCATCGATCATAATCATTTACAATAATCTAAAACATAATTCTTAAAAAGCTTTTGTAATGGTTGTGGTTCGTTGTTAAATTTTTTTAAGAAGATTCTCTTGCTGATATCTTGTATTTCTAGCAAGATTTTACAATAAACACGAGAAATATAAATGTACGTTTAAACTACAACAATAAGAAATTCAGAAGTGGGACTGGACTATTTCAAAAACTAACTGATCCACTTTATACGAGTTTATCTTACTATGGTTTACACTATAGCTCTAACTATAGTTTATATTTGAATTCCCAAATATTTATAATTTTAAGTATCTATGTTATGTCTGACAAATAATGAGAAAAATATTGTTTTTCTCTACTAGGATTTGGACAGTACGAACAATTAGCCTGTAAAAATAATTGTTTTATGCAAATCTAATAATTGAATTTTTCATGCTTTACTCTTTAATAAAATACATTCTGTCTTGAAATAAAATTCACCCTACAATAATTATTGTAAGTTTTACTTTGTTGTTCTTTTCTTATCAACAATGTTTTATATTAAAACATTATTCTGAATGCAATGAATAAATGGTGTACGACTTTCTTTAATTTCAAGTGAATTCAAAAACCTTAATACATAAAATTGTGTATGTCCTTAATACATAATATTTGGGAAATAATTCTATGGCTATATCTAGTTTAGTCCTGAGATTATATCTATTAAATATCTCTATTTTATCTTTACAAATAAATTTCTGACGGCTGTATTATTTACAAATTATAGACATAGATGGATGGTTTATTTATTTTTAATCAACTTTGTGATTAAAATATGAACTAACTATTTAATGTTTCTCAACAACTCGAAAATATCAAGCCTGGAAGATGATGTTCAGAATTACAGACGAAATGTTGGCTTAAAGGCGTTTTTTTTTTTTTTTGACAATCATTTGACACTGAACTAAACCTCGATAAAAAAGAAAATAGCGCATAATATTTGTGGTCGAGATAAGAAAAATGTGCATATAGTTAATTCACAGAAGGAAAAAACATGTAAGAGATGACAAATAACTTACATTTTAATTGCATAGTCATCAATAGAAAGATGGAAGCTACTCTGGAAACAACCAAGGACTGACTGAAGTCTTTTTAATATAAGAGTCACATTATCAGTTTTGCCAAATTACAAAGGAAAGGAAGACAAAGAAAAATAAATTCATACTTTTTTTTTAAAATATATCATATATATGAATAAAAAAACGAACTAAATAAATTAAAAAGAAATAAGTTAAGACATTTTTTTAAAAAAATAAATAAATAAGTAGTAATAATGAATAATTAACGATATAAGTTAAACCCATGTGCAGATCTACCTCCCAAAATAAAGATATCAAATATAAGTTGCTTCTTCAGTAATAAATAAATAGTTAGGAGAAATAAATGTTTAAAAAAAAACGGTTTTTGGCAAAAAAAGTGACTTTCCCATCATGCATAATTCTTCCCAAACAATAGGGATCTTCGTCTTTATGAGGCCCATTTTTGTGTAAAATATCAACTTAATCCATCAAAGATTCTGGACCGTAGCGTGGTAACAATCAATGCTAACACACGCACCCACCCACCCACGCACCAAACCACCCACCCACCCACACACACACACACACAGACATCATCGTAAAAACGTCATTAAGAAAATAAATTTCACATTATTTAAACGAACCAATATTCTTAACTAGTCAATACTATAAGAAAATGAAATTTATATTATTTAAACCTAATGTAAATAATTAAGCTTAAATTTAAATAATTAAATTTCTAACTGATGACGACGTAGTTCGGTTTGATCTCTTTTACGTGTGTTCTTTATCAGAATCTAGTATATATATACATAATTAAAGTTATAACTCCAAAATAAAAAGAGACTAATACGCACGATTCTTGAAGGATAGAACACTAAAAACATTTTGACCGGGAATAGCTATATTTCATTAACTACTAAACTAAACTAATACAAGCTTTCGGCCCCGTGAGCCATCATCAAGTTCTTAAAATACTTATATTAATTAAATATACAGATTATATACTACACAGGCGTTTTAAATGCCAACTGAAAACGCCTATATAGTATATAATCTGTATATTTAGTTAATATAAGTATTTTAAGAACTAGACAGTCTAGTCGAAGGTTTTGTCCGGTTAACATTGTTGTTCCCTTAAATAATGTAAATTTCATTTTCTTAGTTAAAAAATTCTTACTTCTGCCTATGAAAAAGGTTTTAAATAAAACCGAAACGTTGGCAACGAGAGTTTGATTTTTTATCCTGGAAAATTGACGAACCCCGATTAGAGAACACACCTATTCTATCAAACGGTCGATATATTATTGAATCTGTTATATATATATGTCAGAGTGCGCGCGTGTTCGTTGCATTTGGCCTACCACTCAGTTAGCTTCAGCTACTCAAAGGGACTACTTCTACCCGATGACGACGACTGTCGAAATATCGTTGTGAGTCTTTTGTGTGTGTTTTTATTTGTGTTTTCTCTTTCCTGTGTGAACTATATATATATATATATATATATATATATATATATATTATTATATATATATATGTGTGTGTGTGTTAGCTTCAGCTACTCAAAGGGACTACTTCTACCCGATGACGACGACTGTCGAAATATCGTTGTGAGTCTTTTGTGTGTGTCTTTTATTTGTGTTTTCTCTTTCCTGTGTGAACTATATATATATATATAATATATATATATATGTATATATATATATATATGTGTGTGTGTGTGTGTGTTGTATGTGTTCGAGATTGTATGTATGTATGTGTAACTCTATTTAATGGATTTCTACACGAATCATTATATGTTTTAGAACATCTGGTTGATGAAACAGACTACCTCAGGAGGTTTTCCACAGAAGATGACAGCGCTGACCGTGTTGAGAATTGGTTGACGCAACATTTTTATATGAAAAAAGAACTGGATTTAGCAAAGCGAAGAGAATCTTATCAAAGTAAGGAACAAGAATTGACTAGCGACAGAGGTTCTGAAATGGAGAGTAGGCAAAGTTATGATCTATATTTGAGAGACACTGTTAGTACAGGACCAGCTAGATCTAAACAAAACGAAGATAAACACAAAACTAATGATAACGTGCATAGAGGATTCATGCTTAGTCAGGATTACCTCATGGATTCTAAAAGTGTTGTTGACTATTCTCCATCATCTAAAACAGCGAAAAATAAAAAACCAACCTTAAAGAGATGTAAAAGTTTATATAATGAAAATTTTAACCCAACTTCTTCGGAACTTTGCAAAAAGTTTTTAACAGATCGCAAATATTCAGACGTTGATCGTTATTTAAGTCAAGTATTTAATACAAACATGCATTCAGATATTGATGACAATAGATATTCTAGTCTTGATAATTTATGTAAAGACATTACTGAATTCAATAGACCTCCAGAGAGGTATACCAGTTGTTTGAATCTTAATGACCCATCGCTTGGGATAACGAAAACTAATCTTAGTAGATTTAATAAAACTAATTTTAGTAAAATGAGATCTAATTCATTTACATTTGAAAGTAATGGGAAATCATTTTTCGATAACATTGATAAAACAGGCTTTCTTCATTCACCTTCTGTTGAATCTGATGATGATATCATTGAATATCCTACAGAAGAGAATGTTTACAGTGGGAAACTTGAAATCATGCTGCAACCAAATCCTGAAGTCGAACAAAAAAAGAACGAATTAAATGATCCTCATATCGAGTTACTTCAACAACAAGCGCGTAAAACAGACGGATTTTTCCTTAAAGATATAGATCCTGGAAATTTAAACCCAAATAAACACCAAAAAAATCGAGAAAAGAAAAACAAGAAAAAGAGAAGAGAAAAAAAGAAATTATCTAAACAAAAAAAGAATGATCTTCGATCAGAAATATTAAGTACTTATTTTCAGTCACTTCCTGAAAATATATATTCTGGAATTGGAATAGAAGAAACGAATGGAAAAGTAGATGTTTTTGATAAAACAGGTTATTCAGTGCCAAATAGTAAGGGTTTTACTTCATTTGCTTCTAATACTTATACTGAAGAGATATCAAATATTAGTGATGTTAATAAAGGTCAAACAAAGGTCAGTAAAGAATTATCGAATCAGTCAATTCCATCGAGTTCTAATAATACAAACAATATATTGGCTATTAAGGCGGGTTATAAAATTGAAAACTCATCCAGTGATGATGATAATGACGATGACTCATTGAATTCGAGAAGTATAATGGAAGAAGATTCACTGATGGGAGATCCCAATGATGTTAATAACCATAAAAATGATGTTTCCGAAATGGAAGACGATTCTCTTATGGAAATTCCTAATAAATTAGCTTCTTTTGGGAAATTAGTAATCAATCAACATTGGGACTTTGAAGAAGACTCTATTATGGATGATCTAAGTGAAATGGAATCCAATAGCGTGATATTTCAAGCTTCAAAAAAACAACCAGTTAATTTACTCAAAGAAGATAAAAATAATTCGCAAAACAATAATACTTCTTTAGGGAAAAAGAAAGAAGATATGTCTTTGAATGAAACAAATATGTCTCAGGTTAAAGAAAAGAATAAAAGTAATGTTTCTAGAATTCCGAGACCTTTACAGCAAAGGGTTATCCCTCAGGTTATTGAAAAAGTTGCCACTCTTAATAAGGAAGCTGTTGAGCATAATGCTCCAGAAATACCTAAGTTTGAGGTAGCTATTGAAAATGATAATTCTGAAAAAGCTTTAAAAGCTGAAATGAAAATTATGGAAAGTCCAAAACACAGGATATATAGAGCTAAACAAAGTAGGTTAACGGTAAGAGGAAAGTCACGCGGTGACAAGAGATATTCTAAAGTTATATCTTTAAGTAAGAAACTATCAGATGATCGTAATAATAGTGAAACAATTTCAACAGGTAGTGACCATTATGATAACAACAACAAGCCATCTGTTGGAGAACAACACGAAGATAAACCCATTAATACACAAGTAGACAGTAAATTAGAAGAAAATAAAAGCAACACTACTTCTGGTTCTTCTGAAGATAAACCACAGGAAATTACTTCTGACTTAGATATTAAATCACTTAATAAAATAGAAGAAAATACTGAACCAAAAGATTTTATTCAAACAAAAGCTGATATTAGTCCAATTAAAATTACTGTTTTACCTAGTAATACTGCTGATGATGAAGTCATCAATGATGATGCAGGGAAAGAAGCTTGTTTAGCAAATGATGATACAAAGGAATCAACAGAAGAATTGAATAAACCAGCAGAAGAGGAGCCTGCTGGACTTAGTAACGATGAAGCAAATTCTAATGAAAATAAAGAAGCTAAAGGTCACTTACAAGGAAATGAAATGGTTTTAGATAAATTAATGACTACACTGTACGGAGTTCTCCAACCTGAAGTTGAAGTAAATGTTCAAGAAACGTCAGAAAGCGATACAGATACTTTGATTACAGCTGAAGATGAGATTGCTCATGAGAAAGGTCATCTTATAAAAGCTGGAAGCACATCTGATGTGAGCAGTGTTTACTCCTCTCTTGAAATACTTAAAGACATAAAAAGGTCGATATCCCCTACAAGTATTATTGATTATAAAGAAGATTTAAACGCAGTTATTGAGTTCCCAAAGGATATTGATGACACCAGCGTGCAGGTGAGTTTGTTCTTCATATATCATAAAACAAACACTTATGTATTTTTACACTACACAACAAATATTGCTCGACTCTTTGAGAGTTGTCTGATAAAAAACTCAACTGTATCTTCCGATGTTTCGAAAATCTATATTTTCATTGTGAAGTGGAGTAAATTATACTACTAGTGAATAATTATATTATTTTCAAATACATAAATTATGTATACAAGAAATACATAATTTATTATTAGTAACAAAAAAGATTGGATTAAAACATGGTTTTAATCTTAAATGAAGTATAATGATACAATAATTAATATATCTATTTATTATATTATTTACATACACAATAAATTTCTTGCCAATTTCCTATGGATTCTCTGTGTGTTACTCTTCTTGGATTTTAAACTTATTTCGTCCAGTTTGGATCATATTTCCGATTATTAGGTGAATTACAATATATAATAAACGAGATTCACAAAAAGAAATTACAGAAATTCACTACTACATTTCTATTGTCATGTTGTCAGGAAGTTAGATGTGAGTCGCTCCGGAGACAGGTATTGACACAGGAGTCATTATCTCACATGTATCTCTCTGATGACGAGGCAATCTTTCTGTGATTTCTTTTATGCATGTTCTGTGTATGAATCGAGTCTATTTAGTTTGTGTAATAGTTTCATTTAATTGGTAATAATATACATTAATAACTACGTATAATAATATATTTATAATAAACAAATTATATATTTTCTTCTAGCCTTGAAAATGAAAATATAAATTTTCAAAACATCGGAAGACAGAGTTGAGTTTTTGACCAGACAAGCCTCAAAGAGTCCAGCAACATCAGTTGTATAGTGTATTAAACTTTTACTGGCCCATAATAGAAGATGAATGTTTTGTATTTTTATTTAAAATTCATTTAGTTTAACTAAACATGTAAGAATTACTAAATTGTGTTCTAAATTTTTCCCTAAGTCAGTGTTTCTCATACTTATCTGATTAAATAAGGGTAACTAAAATCTGTATTGATGTAGCCCTGAAGATGTCTACAAATATAGACGAAACGTCGGCTTCAAGGTGTTGTATTGTTTGAAGCTAGACCAAACCTCGATAAGAAAGAAAAATAGTGTTAAATATATGTGGTCGAGATTGGGAAACATTCGTATATATACATATATACGTATAAAAAGATTTCACATAAACACGTGAAACAACAATCAATGATTAAACCACAATAAGAATGGGAAATAGACTAAGATCTTTCAACGTAAGCTTTCTTCGTCAAGTCAACAACATGATGTTTTTGACTTACGAAACGCTTGTTACGGTTGAAAGATCTTAGTCTTGTTTTCCCATTCTTATTGTGGTTTAATCATTGATTATCATAGTATATACAATCAGTAGTATGGTTATATTGACTCTGACGAAGACAGATTGTTCACTATAAGATCTAGTCTTGTTTACCATCTTATTGTGGTTATCAATGATCTATATATACACGAATCAGTCAGTTGGGTTTGACTCTGGCGAAGACCTTGTACGGTGAAGATCTATAGTCTGTTTTCCCATTACTTATTGTAGTCTTCGATCATTGAGTTATATATAACTATATGATGATTGATCAGTTGGGTTTTTGACTCTGACGAAGACCGCTTGTTACGGTTGAAAGATCTTAGTCTTGTTTTCCCATTTTCTTATTGTGTTTGATCATTGATTGTTATTTCACGTGTTTACTGTGAAATCTTTTTATATATATATAATAGTAATGATAATCATATATTTATTATAACTATATATAAGAGACTAGAAATTATAGACAAGATACTTATGTGTTTAACAAAACATATTATATATATATATAAAGACATGAAGATAGTATATTTCATTATAACTCAACCTAAGGATGGCAGATACTTAATTTTAATTTTTTTTTATTCTAAAGTATAAAAAAATAACACAATAAGTATTATAGGAAGTAACAATAAGTTTATATGTAACTATAAAGTTGTTTTTGCAGAAAGAGCGTGAAGTTAGGAGGCTTTTAGCTGAAGGACTTGTGGAAGGGTACGAGGAGGCTGAGTTAGTGGTAAAACTAATGGAAATGAAGTTTGGTCAAGAGGAATCCGTCCAGGCAGCCATTGACTGTAAAAACCTCGACGCTGCTTTGAGTTTTCTTCATCAAGAATGTCCACTCTGCACAACCAAGTGCTCCATGAGAGATGTTATTATTATTATTATTATTATTATTTGAGGTTGACTATAGCACTGTGTCTTAAAAAGCTATTGTACTTCTCCTCTTCTGTATTAAAGTACCCCAGCAGTTAGTTTCAACGCCTCCAAAAAGCTCAGCACTTTTGCTGGTACCAGAGGTAAAAGTTTTTCTATGGTTTTTGTTGAGTGTCCCGAAGCACCTACCTTTGGGCAGCAAAGTTGCCTTCTAATGAGTCAGCAGGTGCACCGGTGTTTCTTCCTCTTCTTTGCAGAATCTGCATAAACCATCATTGATAATGGCCATTCAGGCTCTTACGTTTCGGGAGAAAGTAACTTCCTTTCTCCTTCTTTGGGACAGTCTTCTTCGCGTTTCGGGAGAAAGTAACTTCCTTTTTCCATTTTCGGGTCCTTAGGTGCACTTGTGGGAGGTTGGCTCCCACTAGTTAGCGCTTTTGGGCCCCCTGCACTTCCGGAGAATGGTCTCAGGACTTCCTTCTCCTTAGTATCATACAGAGGGAAAATCCCTGTTTCTGCTATCGGTGGTATTTTGTTCACTCCAGCAGAACACCGCATACCGGAGTAAGGCTATTTACTCAAGGGGGTCGCCTGGTACCCTTGAGACTCCGTTCATAATACAGTAACCCCTGTATCATCCATATTTCGGCACGGATCGCATAACATCTTAGATTGGGGCTGGGATAAAATTTGGGGATTAGGAAGAAAGTGAAACGAAGGTGGTCAGGCCCAGCCCCTGATCACCTTCTCCTCCTCTTTCGTTTGTCCCTGATTATAGAAGGTTAACAGGGTAGCCTCGTGGAGGCCGAAAGTCGGAGTTGACTGTGAGAGGCGCTTAATCACTCCATTACTACCCCATGGGAGATGTTAGCTAATCCTTCTTAAACAACTCAAAATGAATTATAAGCAATGAACACAGTTCATGAATCCAAACTAAACATACATTGTATTTACGATGAGGAATTTCAAAAACTACTTTTTTTTTTAGTGGCGTAACATGGAGCGGGGGGGGGGAAGGGAGGTATTTTGAGGGCGTAAAAATAGAAAAAAATTAAAATCTGAAATTTTATATCAAAATGATTTTTAAAATCGTAATAACTTTTATTTTTTTTATGTTTGTTATATTTTTAATATTTGCTAATAAAAAATAAATTTATTTTATATTTTTCAAAACTAGTTTATTTAAAGTGTTTGAAAGTTTATTATATTTGTTTGTGTAGACTGTTATTTTAAGAATTGTTTTATATTTTCAATTAAACTTTTTGTTTTGAAAAAAAAAATCTTTGGTTTTCTTTGATGACAACCGTATATGTACACGAGTACTGTAACAAGATAAAAGTCTGGGACTAATAACAGCAGTCTAAAATTAGATCTTGGATAGTAACTCCACAGAAATAAATATTTTGAAGACTTTTTGGAATTTTGGAGTTTAACGGATTATCAAAAACCAGCAGTAGTGTTGTGGGGGGTTTGGCAAGAGGGGGGGGGGGGGGGGGTATTGCTTGCACTGTCTCCACACAAAACAGCATTTTGTCAAATCTAACAACACTTAGTGTTCTTCAATGCGTTATTTGATTTGACATCAAGTTCTTTTGTGTGGAGACATAATTTTTAAAATTCCCCATCATGAGTAAATACCACACTATAACAGATCTAAACCAATAATGAATTGTATTTACAGTTTCATTTAAATATTCGCAAACTAAACTCGATGAATAGCATTTTTAATAACACATTTGAAACTAAATATCATCTTTAACTGCTTAGATAAGTTTTAAGCATGCAATAATAAATCAATCACATCTTACACAATGTTGCAGTGAAAGATTTTAAGTAAAATTTCTGGATTTTTCAGTTTTTTTGACTCTGATATGCATAACACAAGCCCTAGTTGTAACTTTGAACTTCCTATTTTCTGGTCAGACAGCTATAGCTTGATAAGTTTTTGATAGTCATCTAGGTTAGGTTAGGTTGCAGTGGCAGTCCCACAAGGGAACACACGTAGGCCGAACATTGGCCCTTTGTGATACCACACAGTGAAGATTGATTCTACAGTGGGAGTCCTAAATTTTACCTAACTCAAATATATTTAGAGTAGGGATCTTTAACGGGTACCTGACATCGTACAGGCTCGGGACCGACGGTTTAACGTCCTTCTCCGAGGGACGACGCGCTCAGATTTATTCACCTCCCGCGTGAATAAATCGAGGGCCAGGTGAGGATAATAGTCATCTAATTGAAATTATTGTTTCATTTTCTTAATCCACTCAGATGATAGTTTGCTTTTTTTTTTATGGAATCGTCTAAATTACATAAAGTTTTGGGAAATCAGAAGATAAAGAAAGATAAGGTTTGAGAGTGACAGCTTTACATAGAGTTTTCAAACATTTTTCAATTTTTATTATGAAAAATACAAAGCTATTCCTACTGTTCATTGTTAAAAAGAAATATATTTAATATCTGTCTTGGTATTAAATTAGAAATCTGTATAAAACTGTAAGATTTATACTTTAGGCGGCAGAGGTTGTTTTTTATCTAATGAAGGTTATACTGGGGTTTCACAGATGATAGGAATGCTGGGCTGCGATCATCGTTGCTGCAAAGACTGCGCTGTTAACTACTTCACATTGCAGGTAAACTCTCTACTTAACTCTCACAGTTTTAATAATGCCAAGTTATTACCGTCTTTTTCTCTGAAAATAAGCCCTATCGTGATTTGTAGGAATTTTTGGAATAGTAGCCCCTCCTGCCCGAAAATAAGCCCTACTACATATCATGTAAAAAAAAAATATAATTGGTTAAAAAATTCTGCTCAGTTTAATAGGTATCTCTCTAGCAGTTTTAATATTTCCGAGAAATTCCTTGTTTACTTTTGCAGTTCGTTTCAAGAAGTCTACATTAGACAAGAAGTACCCATTGAAGATAGCTATATTGCAAGGCATGACAGATTCGAACCAATGATTCTAAAAGAAATGGAGTTTAGAAATATTCATTTACTTAAAGCAGGGACGTGCCGTTAGGAAAGGCAGCGCCTCACCTAAAAATCTTGGAAAGAAAAAAATTAAAATGAGTAAAATAGTTAATAATAAATAGTTAAACTTGAATTATATGGTTATATTTATCCAATTAATTGCACAGGTAAGATTTTCACAATTCACTTCACCAGTTTTGAATTGCTTTTATTCAAAACCGCTGGATTTCCACATTTACTGTTCAAATACTTAAAGTAAATGTGTGGTGGGGCTGCCGCATCATGCTGTGCCTCTGGATAGGTTGCGCCAGTGACTGTTAACTGTGCTGGCATGCTCTGCAGTGATACCGTATTTCTGTCTCTCTGAATGTCGCTATTACAATGTTTAAACACTAAGTTTCTAATGAACAGTGTTTTTTTGTCAGCAATGATATATGTGTGTGTGTGTGTGTTAGTACTTTCTTGTGCTGAGCTATCATAAAACAACTACGAAGAGTCACTAAGTGAGGCACGCAGTTTTCCTGTCTCATGGTAGGGTGTACCTGTGACTACAGGATTTAAATCTGACTATGATGAAGTCATTGTCTCACCTGCCATGAACCTCACCTATAGCTATATTGCAAAGAATGAGAGATTCGGACCAATGATTCTAAAGGAAATGGATTTAGAGGTAAATCAGAATGGAATTCAAAATTTGATAATTTATGCTGATGATCCAGAAGATGACATGACTGTAATAGAATAACTTTAAATTTCTGTATATAAATCAATGTTAAACAAAAATATAAAAATTTATTTATTCTATTTGAAGGCCCCTCTCCCAAAAATAAGCCCTTCATACGTTCTACGTATTTTGGACCGAAAAAGAAACTAAGACAAGTGTCTTATTTTGGGAAAAAGTCGGTACAAATTGGTAAGAATGACCTAAGGTACATGTGAGTTGTCTGTTGTCTAGGTATGCGAGTCTTCAGTGTGGGACTGCGTCTGTCCATTCTGCAGAGCCCAGACCTTAAGACTGTGTCGCAGGACCAGGCTCAGATCTACTTCAGCCATCTCGACATCCTGCTAAAGGCAATACTGAGAGAAACTACACACGAGCTTTTCCAGCGCAAGCTTCGAGATTGGACTTTAGCTCAGGATCCCAACTTCAACTGGTGTACAACGGTACTATCTTATAAATACAATCAAATTAATAAGTGTTTGTAAAAGGAATAATAGTAAACTGTAAACTATTTGAAAATGTTGGTAAAATTATAGGTTTTTTTTTTGTTTTGCAAGGCTAATAGGCTTCCACCCGTTAGTGCTGCTCTAAGGGCAGAAAGTGTGGCTCATTTATTATTTGGAACCCATTTTAGTAATGGGTGTCACATTACCGGATCGATCGTACTTTGAGAGACCTACATTTCACCTGGTATAAGTGTATCACTAGATTAGAGATCTTTAACGAGTCCTGATACCGTACCTGCTCAAAACCAACAACTTAATATTCTCTCAGAGTTAAAATCTTAACTTATCAAGATTTTTTCATCTCCCGTGTAAAAATACCGAGGGCCCGAGAGAGAATCGAACCCAGGATCTATCAGTCCAGAGGCGATTCCACAATCAATAGGGCTACTTACACTACTATAGGGCAACAGTACTAATCTACTGGGCTCTAAATGGTAGGTGTACTATTTGATATTAGGTCATTTAATAGTATGATGACAGGTGTTATTCTAAGTTAAGCCAGTGTACTCAACTGATATGCACAGTGTCTCTCAGGAATGTCTCAAGAACGATGGGGGTTTAATTATAAATTATTAACATAGATTAGGTTGCTGTGGTAGTCCCACAAGGACAAGGGAACACACATAAGCCAAATTTTGACCCTTTTTGATCCACACCGCAACGATAAATTCTACATTGAGAGTCCTAAATTATCCTAACTCTAAATGTATTTAGAGTAGGTATCTTTAACGAGTACCTGACATTGTACAGGCTCGGGACGAAAGGCTTAACGTCCTAACCGATGGACGACGTTGTCAGATGTATTCACCCCCCAGCGTGAATAAATCGAGGGCCAGGTGGGGATCGAACCTCGGACCTACCATTCAAGAAGCACTTTGACAACTGGGTTAACCTGGCCCGCTTACTATCGTAACGTGAGAATAGAATGTTATATATATGTAATATAAACATTAAAAGAAAATGAAATATTGATTACAAATTTAAAGTAAAACTAGAAAAATATGCAGAATTTAAAATATAGTAATACCCATAACTTGTAAAGTGAGAATTAAAGACTTTCTTTTTGAAGAGGACATACTGTTCCTATCTGAATTAAATGCTGGAGTAGATAGTCGCAGTCAGTCAGAGTTTCAAATTTCACCACGAAGATGAGTATTTGACAAGTTGTGGAATTTTTTTTCTTTTTTTGGAGTAACACATTTTTCCCTTTTATATTATCAACTTTGGTTGGTTCAAAACCGAATATTGACCGAATAATCCTCCTCTTCTGAACCCAAACAGTTGATGTCGCCGCTGCATATCTTAGCAAATTGGTGAAGGGAAGGGAACTCGGGCAACAGTTCTAGACACTGATCTGAATGGTTGTACCCAAACATCCGATCAAACAAAAAGACTTTAAGGGCTAACATTTTGACCCACAAGAGGATACATTTTTATCCTATCATCTTCTTCATTTTCTGGAATGTCACTACGAAAAGGAAGTTATGTCACCCTTACCTATTTCCAAGGTTTCTGTCATAATGGTATGGAGATAGTACAATTATGCACATACATACAGTAGGTCTTAGTAACCCAGTAATTATTTGGTATGTGTGATTTTGCTTTCCAGGCAACTTTAAAATGCAATGTTTTTCCAGTGTTCTTCCGGTTTCATCGCCAACCCACATCAGAAAAGGCACATGTGTCCCGACTGCAGATCTATCACATGCGCCAGTTGTAGACAACCTGTCAGTATATACAATTTAATCAACTCTTAAAGTTTTACTTTGCAACTAAAATTCATTTTTGAATTAGATTCCGGCGATTTCAATACCATCTGGATCACTACTGATTACATTTGTTCTATACTTTGCCCTCTATCTATAGTATACTTCTACTTCATTACTTTCTATTAAACATTTTGGAAAATATACCAGTTTTTACGTATTCCAAATATATATATATATATATATATATAGAATTACAGAGAAAAACAGAAAAAAAGATAACCGTATGTAGAATAGTTAAGTAGCGTAGCAACCATTGTTACCTCCCTCCCTCCTCATTGACCTTTGATATTAACCTTCAAAATCCCAGAAAGTCCTGAAATATTTATTTTCATGGAATCACAATCAAGAATCTAATTTTAGACTACTATTATTAGTCCCAGACTTACATCTTATTACAGTACTCGTATACAAATATACAGTCGTCCTTCAAAGAAAACCAAAGATTTCTCAAAACAAAAACATATAATTCAAATCATAAAAAAATAATGGTTAAATTAAATTAACTGACTACGCAAATAAATATAATACATTTTCAACCCCATTAAAAAAATAGTTTTGACAAATTTAAAATATATTTATTCGTAATTTTCAAAGATTACAGTTGAAAATAATAAATTTATTAGTAATTTGCAAATATTACAGTTCAAAATCTGTAATTATGTTTACAAATAAGACATAGAAACAGTTACGATATTAAAAACTGATTTTGGTATAAAATTTTAGATACCAAATTTTTTGGCCAGGGGCGGACACCCCCCACCCCCTGCTACGCCACTGTATCCGCACTGTCCTTCCTGCTGTATTCATTAAGTCAAATATCAGAGATGATAACATACTGATAAGAGTAGAGGGGAAGTCGATGCTAAACCAAGAAAACCCTTCTTCACCCCCTAAAAAACTTCAGCAAGCACTTGCCAAGAGTAACTGATATTCCCTCAAATTAGAATACGAGAACTGCTATACCACTAGATACGGCTACCCAAGCTCATAAGGCAACGACTATAAACTTAAATATTTACTAGTAGAAAAAAAAAATTAATTTTCTTAATAAAAATTTAATTTAAAGAAGAAGTTATTTAAAAAAATTAATTAAAATTAAACCAAACAATGAAAAAATGCCCAATGAAGTATTTCAAAACCCAAAATTTAGCATTAAGAAATCATAAAATAAAATTTCAGCACAACAAACCAGTCAACAGTCCTTTGACAATGTTGAGTGCTACTACTACTACTATGTGAAATGTTCAACATCATGAAAATGATTATAGAGTAAACTAGCTTTTTTAGGATTTTTTTATTATTGATATATAACTCTTCATTTATGTATAACTAAATGATTGATTAATGATTTAAATAAAATTTTTTAAAACAACCCTCTTTTTTTGATATTTTGAACGAATACACTATAATGGGATGCATTTCTTATAAGATAAAAAGAGTTAAATTAATGAAATACCTTAAATAGAAATATTTAGTCAAATATTATGTACAGAACGATGAGAAATCTAAAATTTTTATTTCCGTAATCAGATATTCTTATAATCAAATACAAAACGATATGAATCATTTAACAATTAGGTAAAATATTGTAATTCTTTAACAATAATGAAAACTTATTTTGAAAATAATTATTAATGAATTTACAATTTCATTTATTGTAATACATCAATTTTAGCAACATATAGCGCAGATGTGGGTAACATAAGACAGGCACTCTTTAAACCGTGGAGGTATCTATTATAATTTAAGATTTTATTTCAAAACTAAAGTAAACAACAAACAAAGTACATATGGAATATGTATTACGTAAAGTTAATATTAAATTAAGTCGGGAAGTGTTCGCTGATATAATTAAGTTCAATGTAGATAAAAAAAACATAGAGAAATGAAAAACACACACTTGCAGTCTCTAATTTTCAGTTTGAACCGTCTTCAGGAGAGATAAGAGAGGACAACCAACGCACTGGTCTACAATCCTCTCTGTACCAGAGCGCTTGGTTTCCATTAGTTATCTCTCCTGAAGACGGTTCAAACCGAAAACTAGAGTCTGTAAGTTTGTGTTTTTCATTACTCTATGTTTCATTATCTACATTGAACTTTATTTGTCCGTTTCGGATTGTATTTTCATCGAAAAAATGATATAATAATATAAACAAGTCCTCCTCCCAGAAGTCCACATGTTGCAAAGATACAGAGCAATCAAATTATTGAATTATTCTAAAGGTTTACTTTCAAACTCTTTATATTACGAAATACATTCAATTTTGAATAATACTGGTCAACACATGTTTTGGTGTCCAAGGTTTCTAAGCCGATTTAGATTATTTTAGGGGTGCTGATTCCGAAAATCATACTAATTTTTTCTCATCAGGTCAAGTTATTGAGATGTTTACTATTTAATACCTTTTTTTTTTTTACTTTTAAATTAGACGTATTTTTAAATACATTCTAGTGTCATAATTACAATTGTAGGTTGTTATTGTAATCTATGTTAAATTATTATGACATTACAAACCTTAAAACTTTTACTCCCGTTGCAGATTTTAGGAGTAAAAATTAAGCATGGTTATATCCTCTCCTAGACGACGTTGCTTAAACAAACCAAATGTGTTTTGCGGGGAATATACGTTGAAATCCAAATGTATTGCATATGTATTTGTATACATATTGCAAATATTATGGTGCGATTCATGATTTTGTGTCTTAAAAGTTAAATAAAAATATTCTTTCTTCGATTTGTCAGTTTTTATTGCAACTATCGCCTTCCTACAGAGAGGGAGGGGTGTTCCATACCAGAAAAACTAGACGTGATAGAGAAAAAAACGACAGCATTTCTGGAATCAGCCCTCTTATATTAGGTAAAAATATCTTAGGCACCATTAATTTTGTTTGTGGCCAGTATAATATGAACATTCTATAATGAAACGATTTTGATTCTACAAAAGTTTTGCTTTAATTTGATATGATAATTGATTATGATTATTTGATAAATTCAGTGGAATGATGATCACGAGGGGAAAAGCTGTGCAGAGTATACTGCCTCCCTGAATGCTCACGATCACCTCCTGCAGAGACACCTCGATGAGGAAGGCATCACTTGTCCACTATGTAAAGCTAAGTATGTCTTTCTGTTCCTTAAAGGATTCCTCTATGCCCTTTCCTGCTTTATTCGTAAAAATAGTTCTTTACTTTCAAGAAACATTTATATTATACCAGAGTTGACAACTCTTTTTAGTATAAATTCTTTCATCTCATAACCAATCAACATACGTTAATATAGTGAACTATAATATAATACTAATCAGTGACGTGCAGTGAGGATTGGCAGATTTACAAACTTACAGGAGGACGCCAATAGAATAGGATGAGAGAATAGAAGCAAATAAGATGCCTCCTTAATACTGTATGCCTCAAACCATCAAGCATTTTCTCTCTGGACATATGTCATATCAATAATATCAGTGATGGGATTCACATTTTTTAAAAACCGGTTCGTGCGAACCGGTGCTTAAAATATTATGAGTTCGGAAACTAAATTGTTTTATATACAGGCTATATACATGCGCACATTACGTTGTCATACGTACACAAGTTACGTGAGAAACGCGACACTAGTTGAGTTTGATAGTGGGCTAATCAATACAGGTCTGAATAGGGGTTTACGTACTTTTAACAACCGGTTCGCCGAATTCATAATATTTTAAGCACCGGTTCGCACAAATCGGCTGAATCCCGGTGAATCCCATCACTGAATAAGATTTAAATATTATCTGATATTCGTTTAATGCATTACCGAAAACCATTGAAAAGAAGACATATACTTTTATTACATATTGGAAACATATACAGAAATAGGAACATTTGCGCGCGCTCAATCCAGTTTGGGACTGATTGCGCAATCTGGAGGGAAACTCGGGCTCTCCATGCCTCACCTCTCGTCTCCGAAGGAGACTACGTTTTCTAAGCAAGAAATACAGAATTTTCTTCGATTTTTATTATAAAATGGTCTATAAAATACCACAGGTATAAAATACATTAAGAACCACACCAAAATCATAGTCCAGATGACAAATATTAATACTTGTGTTTTTTATTATTTCGTTTCTTCTTCTCATGATGACGGGGGGGAGTTATCATGAGAGGTAAAGTTAGGTTAAATTAGTGACTGCTAGTCACTAATAGTAATATATAAGTCGCTAACAATTTAATTATTGAGATCGTGTTTTCAGAGAGAGAAGAAATCAAAGGCAATAATATCAAAGAAGTTCATAAAAAATATAATAAAAATAGAATACTGAGGTGAATATTCTATTAACTTATATTGTTTGGTTATGGTATTAACTAAATTATACTATAACAGTAGTGAACTATGGTATAATAGAAACATGATTACTAAAGGTTTTAAAAGGTTGATAATTATAAACAACTTTATTAGAACTAATTTCTTGACAACTGGCTAGATTTTCGTTGGCGCGTGGCGGCTGCATGCACATGACGTGCTCTCAGTGCAAGCACGAGTTCTGTTCAGGCTGCGCCATGCCTTTCCTCATGGGAGACAAGTGCAAAGTCTCCGAGTACTGCGGCAGGCTGGGTCTCCACTCTCATCATCCTCGCAACTGTCTTTTCTATCTTCGCGATAAAGAACCAAACCAGCTTGAGCAGCTACTCAAGGTATCAATTAATTATTCAAATTATTATCATCATACCTTTGGATTTTAATTGATTTTTAAAATATTCCCTGATCTTACATTGAAACATCACCATACCTCTCAAAAAGTTATACCAAATTTATTTAGTAAGAGTATCAGTGTTGAAGTGAATATATAAATTGTGAATAATACTAATTCTAGATGTTTTAAACAGAATATTGCCTTAAAATATACGTGATTCAGGTACTTATCTAAATAAAATATTTTACTTCTATGGTCACATACAATTCATAACATTACCGATGAAGAGTTTATTTGCAGGACCACGGAGTCGAGTACCACAAAGACGACTCAGGAATCCTTAACTGTTCTATATCCTTACTCAAGGAAACTGAAGACGGACTCGTTGATGCCCCTTGTGGATTCCCAATACATTCTTCAGCTCTATGCAGGTAGTTTATCTTTACTATTAATACAAAGATTGCTAGACAGTAAATACTTCAAAATTCAAGTCACTGAAAACAAAAAAAAGTAAAACACAAATATCCAATAAGGAGAAGTAATTTATGGTTATTATACATTTTAGTACAACTACAAGTACAATTTACTCGCATAAACCTTAGGGTCATATTGATTCAAATATAATTTTAAGATTCTATAAAAACGACGAAGGAAATATGAACTACTCCCTATCCTAATTCAAGAAAAATTTAGTTTTGATGTCAAATATTTTATATATTTTTTTTCCAAAATACATGTTTGTTGGTAGCAAAAAAGATACTATCGATATCGGATTAGTCAAGTCAGTCAATCGAACTTTTTAGTAAGATATGCAATTTTTAGACCTTTCATTATAAATATCACTGTAACTAATTAATTATATAAACAATTATAATTATTTGTTTTTACTGTATTTTATTATTCGATCTTATATGAATATAGTATAATATAAAATCATATATATTACATTATTAGCAAAATAAATTCATAAGTTGAAATCAATAACTGAACTGTACATATAAAGACCTGCTAAAATGATGTTGTTACTAGTTCATTTTTTCTAGAAAAAACTAGAAGTATTTTTTCTAGTTTTTTCTGGAAAAATACTGAAAAAACTAGTTTTTATCATCATTTGATTATGGATATCATGGAAAAGGGGAGAGGGAGAGGAAAGTAAATAGAGGGAATGAGTGAGAGACATCTACGAGTATGAATGAACGAGTGAGTGAGTGTGTGTGTCTGAGAGAGAGAGAGAGAGAGAGAGAGAGAGAGACAAGAGTTCTATACTTTATGAAATAAAGAAAAAACAAACAAACTATCCTTTCAGGTAGAAAGAGCACATGCCATGCTGTACAGCATGTGACATGCTTCGGCGACAGTCCTAGCTTCGGTGCTACTAATATCCTTACATTGTACTAGTCAAAATAAATGAACAGTTTCAGTAATGTTGTACTTATCATGATGACGTTGTAAGAACTGATGACGACGCCTGTCGAAATATAGTAGTAAGGCTTGTACGCATATGTTTATGTTTTTCTCTTCTCGTTATTAAATTAGTAGTCTAGATTGACCTTTTAATTATCTTGATTTATATACATATATATGTATAAATAAATATAATAATTTTTATAAGGCTGAACTAAAATATTATAAACAATACGATACTTATTAATGAAGGAAACATCTAACTTGAAATCGTGGTTATTTATAAAGGACAGTTGAATATTTGGATTCTCTAACTTATGCATCCACTGATTCTTGTCTTCCCATATTTCTAATGTTCTATGCTCTAAAGTAAAAAATACAAATATATCATGGAGAAAATATTTTTCTTTTATTTTTATGGAATTGTTATAGAGTATTGTTAATATTAAAAGGGCTCATTTTTTAACTGTAGACTACTAGTTCTCGACTTTTTTTTATGTATACTCCTTCTAATTGCCCTTAAAATTCTGATACCCACCATTTTATGCCCCCCTCTCTCACCATCCAGTTCTTATCATTTGAACAATGAACTCTCATTTATTTGAAAAAAAACCCACTATACCATACCATGATTTAAAACAAAATATCAACCATGAAAAATTGATAATAAAAAAGACAGCTAAATTTTTGAGCAAGAAATTCATAAAAATAGAAAAAAAAACTGAAATAAAAATTACCCCCTTGAAAAATTAATTTAGCCACCTGAACACTCGAACTGCCATAAGTAAGTTCTATATGTAAACACTGTTCTGAATTATCATTGTACTAATTTAGTATAAATTTTTGATATTTTCTAAAACCTTTATTATTTCAAGAAATTGTACTTTAAATTTTTATGTTTATGAATCCGAAACAAATGAAATGCAGATAAACTTATTTCCTTTTATTGTTCAATACATGAAAATTACAGACGATATATCCTTTTTGTGAAATACTTTTGCTTTAAAATATTGTTAAAAAGTAGTTTTCGGTTAAAATAAAAATGTGTGATTGGCCAGACGACACTATGTGGAGAGACTTAGTCGTCTGATAAGAGGCCACAAATTGGATACACTGACAATCCTTGGTTGGGAAGACATGGAAACTTTGGTTCGCAGAGCAGGTCTGAAATTACCTCCAAATCCTTACGGAACTCCTTTGGCCCAGTATGAAGAACAACTTGCTAAGGTGAACCTAAAAAAAAAACAAAACTTGTGGATTGCAGTGCTTTATTGCTTGATTCAACATTCCAATCCTTTTTTAAATAACAGTTTGTCGGACATATTCCTTTTAATATCTAATACTATCACATCAGAAGTCAAACAGATTTGTAAACACAATATATAATTGTTAGTTTAAGAAAAAAAAAATGAATATACAAACGCGGTATCGGACTCGTTATAAAAAGAAGTTAGTTTATCTCTTTTTTTTTGACTTACATTGAGGAGTTGTTAAAGTAAGCGGTTGATATATTGTGAAGGAACCATTATATCGAACATCTGGTGAAACTGATTCGGGACCGGGGACTAGATCCTGCTGAAATAATGGATGTGACGGAAGCACAGCAGGAGCTAAGGAGGCGGGGCATGGCTGTTCCGGACCCCACACCTTCCAACTACCTTCAGTCTCTAATTAAGGTTAGAAGATTTGAATAGAATAAATGAATCGTGTATAACGCCTTCAGTTTAACGTTTTCTCTTACCTACCATCTTAACATATACTGCATTAAACACATTATAAATCCGTAATTGTATATAATTTCAACAATTCCAATTATAAATTGATGTTTACATAATAAATGATTACCTATTACAAATTATAATCAATTAAAAATTCACTTAACAGAGATAACATTTCATGATTATTTTTATTAAATCAAAATTTTGTGATGGGTGTGCGTGGAAGAATAACATTATTGATTGATTCTTTACAAAGAGCCGATTCCTTGAAAATTCACCCATTTCAAACCATAGAAAAACCAATGCAAACCATCTTTACTTAAGTCTTGTGATGTCGATCTTTCAGCTTATTCCAAAACAAAAAGCTATAGACTAGGAGTCATTCTTAGGTACATTTTCAATCATTTTCATTATAACCTTTTTAATGATCCAAATGTTTTAACTCCTTTATGAATCACGTTTAAATGTTTTGAAAATAGGCAAAGATATCCTCTTTCATAGTCAGATTCCTTAAATAATCCAACTTACCTAATTTTCTAATAACAAATGAAATGCTAAGATCTTTCAATATTTATATTCTGTACAATTATATTAGTTATATTATATAGAATATTATGGTTATTTATTCTATACTAAATTAAAATCTTTTTTTATAATCAATTAATTACACACCCATTCCAAAAAATAAAAAAAATAATTTTGTACATCTATCACTTTCCTGCACCAATTTAACATATTTGATTGAATTTCACTGTTTTTGGAACTTTACATAAATTTTTTTCAGTTTTAACTTTCATTAAAACGTAATTACCAAACCTAAAATTTCCTACAGCATGAATTTAAGGATAACGTTTTGTGATTTAGAGATAATATAATAGATTGTTCCATTGGTTTAGTGTTAACAGGACTAACAACTTGGTTTTAAGATTAATAAAATTTCAAATAATTTCAATTAATAAAATTTCAGTTCCACATCACTTTTAGTCAAAGTTTTGATTGAAATTATAGATTAATAAAATTAATTAATTTAATACAATGAATAAAATCACAATAAAACACTTATTTTCTGTTTTTTTTTAAAAAAAAAAATATATCTACACTCAAGTGTGAAATGATGGATCTTGAAATCACCATTCAGAACCACCATTGTATGATGAAAACCATAGAAAAGCTAATAAAGATATTCTGGGAAAAAATTTAGAATACATCTCTCATGACTACGTCATCAACTTCTTTCAACATCGTAAGAGTTTGATCACGAGGACTTATATTCGAATTACAACGAAGATAGCATACAGATAGATACAAGAATAACTTACATACTTGTTTCTATATTTCGACGATCGTCGAATAAATTTTGATAATTTTTCACTTCACTCGACCGTGAAGTAGAAACAAAATAAAATTTATCAGGACTTGGACAGTTCTTGAGGTTAATATTAAACTCTCAATGCCGACGTTTCAGTTTCAATGTAAAGCCTTTTTCATAGACCTACAAAATGTAGGAAATATAATAAATAATACAGTAACAAAAAACAAAACGTAAATAAAAAGCGCAAACAATTAAAATATGAAAATATAATAAGAATTCCAGACAATAAGTAGGTGAGAAGACAACAGAAGTATACATTTTGAAACAGACAAACTTAAATATTACATTACAAATGTTTTAAAAGAAATCAATTTGAGAATTTTCTCCATTTTTTAGGCTTATGAAACAGGTTTAAGATAAAAACTGAAACGTCAGCATTGAGAGTTTAATTTGAACCTGAAGAACTAACCGATTCCTGATAATTTTTATTATATACATGATCAAACCACAATATGAAAAGGGTTAAAAGAGTATAGTGCTATTATTTCTATGTGTTCTTTTCTTGTAATTGTTTGAAAACTTGTTTTATCGGACTGTTGCATATATATAAAAAGATTTCACATAAACACGTAAAATAACAATCAATGATCAAACCACAATAAGAAAATGGGAAAACAAGCTAAGATCTTTCAACCGTAACAAGCGGTCTTCGTCGAAGTCAAAAACCCAACTGAATGGTGTATATATACACCAAAACCCTCAGTTGGTTTTTTGACTCTGACGAAGACCGCTTATTACGGTTGAAAGATCTTAGTCTTGTTTTCCCATTTTCTTATTGTGGTTTGATCATTTATATATATATACGTTTCACGATGAATCACCAACACAGAACTAAGGAACAAACAGACTTACTGTCCCTAATTTTCGGTTGAACCGTCATCAGGAGCGTTGAGATAGGGACACCAAGCGCACTTGTGAAGCGACGGTTGGAGACCCTCGCTTATATATATATATAATATCATTTAACATCATAAAAGTACACCATACCTCAAAAGATTTCTTGGGAAATCTGACTATCCTATTCCATTATCCCCACAATAAATACACCATTACACGTTTTTTTGGTCCCATAAATATGTTTCTGATACTTTCTTTTTGCATGTCTGGTTGTATGTAGTGGGTGTATAGTTACAACAGTGTGTGGTGTGTTGTGTAACAGTTTGAAGTTACATTTTGTAATCACTATACAAGTCACATGCCTTTGATGGGTCTTAATGACATTTTCCATTAATTTATTTAATGGAAAATTAATTCTTTCCATGAAAAACTGTTATTGTATACAGTCCTTAAGATAGAAAATATCCCTATTCTTTTGGTCATATTGTATCATTGGAAAACTTCTTTATCTTAGCTTATAATGAAACAAGTACTAATTTGTTTCCTCTCTTTCAAGAAACTTGAAATTGTGTATATAGTAGCATGTTAATATCAGTAACGAAAGGAAAAAAACTTCATTAGTTCAACAATGAACAACTACCACTACCAACATTACCTTTAAGTTCTCTTTGTATTACTTTTCAAATATTACTTTGCTAAAATATTATTAATGGTTTTATTTGTGGAAATAAAAATTTAAAAAAATTGAATTTCTCTTTTTTTTTGAAAATATTTGAAAATTTGCAAAATTTCAAATTTTGCATTTTTAAAAATTATTAGGTAAATAAATATATCATTTTTAATAATTATGGATAAAAAGTATTAGATTTAAATAAATTCTAATAATATACTAAATATAATTTAGAAACAGTTTCTTCATGAAGTTACTGTTTTACTATTTACATATTTATTTTTTAAACTAAATCATTCCGAAATGATAAGGAAATCAAATGTGAATATAGATAACTACGCGAACTCTTAAAAGTACGTATTGGGTGTCTGTTATCTTAAGTATTAATCGTAGTTTAACATTGTTGTTTGTATAGCAACATTTACATATTATTGAATTTAATTGACTATAAATGATATTCATAACACGTTTACTTCTAGTAAATTTATTGTAAGCGAATAATGATTTTTTCAAATGTTTTCACTTAAACCGTTTACTTCTTTTGCACATAAATGATGAAACAAGTATCTCACAGTTATTGTGTTTGTTCCAGATTGTTCAAGAGCAAATCCCTCTCACATGATAAAAGGAAAATCAGAATTAATATTTATCAAGAAAATTGATTTAACATTAGTCCATTGGTTGTTAACGTAAAATATATTGTTCCAAGTTAAAACATCTATAAAAAGATGAAAAGTCAACTGAAACCATGGATTTATATATCTTGTTTCAAAAGTGGCAAACAATTTGATAATGTAATATATATGTAACTTTTGTTTAGTTTAATAATTTGGAAATAAAAAATTATTGTAAGTAATTACGTTACTTTTATTACTTATATTGTTATTAGATTACTTATTATTGTAAAAAAAATAGACTATTGTTATTTCAATAGTATTAAATTGAATAAGACAATAACTACAATATGACTACCGAGCATTTCTTTAGATATGAGTATGTACATTTTTTGATTTCATGTTATCTTCTTTCAAAATTTCCTAAAATAGTTTATTTTAAATTGTGCTCACATGTTAAGAAAATATAAGTTTAAGAACATTTTTATATTGGTGTTTCCTATTATTTAAATAAAACACCTCTACCTGCCACTTCTCAGTAAAATGAATGTAATTAGTACTAAGAGTCGTTTTTTGAGTGTATATTCTTCTTAAATATTTATTCATTTTAGTAAATATAGAAACCGTAATTGTTTTCCCTAAATGAGGTCTTAACTACTTCAAATTATTGATTGTGTGTATGGCGATCTAACTAGTAGGCAGGAATCACCTTAACTAATATATCAGTTTGACATTCCCTGATAGGATTAAAAAATAATTTCCTAATATTCAGCAATTTCAGAAATTAGCTTGGTAAAACTAACAGTGAAATCAAAATTTCAAACATCCGATTCCTAGATAAGTTTCAGGAATGGTTTGTTTTGGAACGATATTCAAAACCCAGTATTGTGTCCCGCTCATTACTAAAATGGGTGCCAAATAATAAATGAGCAATTTACGACCCTAGAACAACAATAAAAGGTGAAGACCTAGAGTTTTAGTCATTGTTGTCCTACAACTGTTGTTGGACACACGTTGTTGGAAACACATTGTTGAATACTTTGTTGTTGGAAACAATGTATTCAAACTATTACCTTTAAATACGTTAATTGTTCATTTATGGCGTGTTGGATATTGAAACATTCTAAGGAAAGGAAAATTCTAATTAAGTATGAACTAAGTTAAAGAAATCTAAATCAACAGAAAGTTGTAAAACAACTTAAGATTATTTAAGAATTTAGACCGTCATACACACAATCAAGAATTTAAAATAGTTAAGACCTCATTTGGGGAAGACAATCACGATTTCTATATCATATTTACTAAACTGAATACATCTTTAAGAAGAATATACAGACAAAAAAGGACTCTCAGTGAAAAATATTATTATTTTTTTTTACAAACTGACCGAGGAATAAATTAAAACTATAAAATTTACAGTCGAACTTTACGACAAAATTTAGAGCTGAACTACCTATTATAATCCGCGGAGCAAAGTTGATACCTACTCCCTAAGTTTTTTTGACATGATTTCTACTCAAGTAGGTAGCTTATGCACTTTTTTATATACATATATATCTGTTTATCCTTGGTATTACACTAGGTTCATTTGTTAACACTTGATTGTCTATGTAAACTATCCTCCATACTACTCCATAATAGTCTTAGGTAATCCATTGGCCAACCGAAAAGATAGCTTACATATCGTCCTAGTATAACATTGTTAAGTAACTGAAGTAAGTTAAATACTTTTTACATTGAAAAACAATGCAATATCTAATAAATGAAAATTCAGAAATAAACTTCAGAAAAAAAAACTATAAATACATAAAAAAAATATGAAAATAAACTGAGATAATAATAAAATTCCCCCCACCCCCCCCCCTCTGACTGTTACTGAACCTCCCACACTATCTGAATCTCTCTACCGCTCCAATAACTACTTCCCAGCTACCCACACCTTAAGGTTTAATAACCTTAAGCACTCTTTCCTATCTTATCCTCCTCACCTTAATTTCTACGATCTTTCATAAGCCCTTCCTACTTTATCTTATAAAGCCCTCCCTCCCTTGGCAATCTCTTCTCTCACAGAAATTTGACTTCTACACGTGATAGCTAGTTGTATGCAGTAACTAAACTATGTAGATGCCATAGATGCTTCATCTTAGCTATTCTGAACTCATACGTTATTTTCTTACCAACCCCACAAAACTAATTATCTTTTTCGATAGATTGCTCTTGAACTTCCAAAAGCAGTATCTACCAAGATTCATCAAGGTTGTGTACTATTTACTAGGTAGACACTGTTACTAGAGTTGCAAGAAAAAGTATATATAGAATAACTCTTAGGATTAAAAGTAGAAGTAAAAATGGATTGATCATCGAACATGTGAGAAAACCACGACATTCACAATGATATAAACTACACCAAAACGATCATAGTTTGCTTTTAACCAGAAGTACAACTATTAGAAGATGAGTAGTACGAGAATACTATCCAGTCTAATAGTAAAATATTCTATCCATACTAATTAGTAAAACATGATTAGCGGAATGCAAAATGATGAAAAAAACCCACCTATTAGATACCATAAAAAAAAATCATTAGTTGTGCAATCCGTAATTGTGTGGTATTTACTCATTCTGAGGTAAAATGGATAAACCAACAAAGTCTCCACACAAATGAAGTTTTATTCAACGCGTTTCGAACACTTTGTGTTCATCATCAGGAAGACACTATAATACAAATTATATCTAATTTGTTACAAAAATTAGAGTGAAATAATAAAAATTCAATTAAGAGAATTCAAGACATACCCAAGGATGTGGTACTGACGGGTTGGTCAAGTACCACATCCTTGGGTATGTCTTGAATTCTCTTAATTGAATTTTTATTATTTCACTCTAATTTTTGTAACTAATTAGACATCATTTGTATTATAGTGTCTTCCTGATGATGAACACAAAGTGTTCAAAACGCGTTGAATAAAACTCCATTTGTGTGGAGACTTTGTTGGTTTATCCATTTTACCTCAGAATGCATAAAAAAAATGTTAAAAATAAATTTAGAAGGCCTCAAAACATCTATCGCAATCTCAAAACGGGTCATTTACCAGTGAATTAAAATGCAATAAAAAATAAATTAGTAAAATTTGAAATTATATTAAACAAAAAACACAGAAAGGTTAAAATATTATAGACCTTATAACTCAAGAACTAATATCCGAAATAATATAGAAAAAAAAATGTTGGATGACCTTAGGAGGTTCGTATATAATACATATTAGGTGAATAAGAGTCAATAGTAGAATACACATCAACTTAATTCATAATAAGTGATTTGTTATGGCAAAAGAATTCCAAAACCCTGTTAAGTAGATTTAGAAAAGCAAAGGAAGTTACGGGTATCTTTATATTCTTATTCCCATTTAAATCATAAAAAATTAAAAAAAAATAGTAAAGCTTAAATAAAAGTATACATAACATCTGATTATAATAATTACACATGCACTTTTAAATTTAAAAGATGTCACTTTTGTTTACATTTTTAAGGAAAATCGAACTATGTTACATTAAAACTGAAGCTTTAATGAATTTAAATGCATTTTCCAACTTCGGGTTATTATGAAATAAAATAAAAATACAACTGAGCACCAAAGTATTTATTTTATTTTGTTACTGTACTCACCTAATTCATAAAGATTTTCAGCAAGAAGACATTTTCTTTAATGATTCCTTGGCTAATTTGACTGCAGATGCCTTTAAGCCCTTAATAAATTGTTTCTTCTTTTTCTTCTTGGTTTTTTTACCAGTAGAACATTGCGAAGGCTTGTTTTCCACTTCAATATTTGTATCTAATTGACTCTTGGAGATTCCATACTTTCCTTTACGTGATCCAGTACTTTGCTTCCGTTTTTTCGGTATATTTGCAGTTTCTTTGTGGGATCGTTTACATTTATTGCAATAAAAAGTCTGAAAACAATAACAGAAAATCGTGTATTAAGTAAATTTGAAGAATAATAACTCAAGACAAAATTCATTCAATTACAAATACAATAAACCAGTTCGGCCCTAACGAAGTAGGAATACTTTAAATAATATGAGGCTTACGTATTAGCCAATCGAGCATTTTTAAATGCTAATATATGCATCCAAGGTAAATCGTTAAAAAGTACCAACGCTAAGTCAACGGATTAATTTAAAAAACAGTCAAGAAGATAAAACTGTTTATCTTCTTGAATGTTCGTTTAGGCATTAAATTATAATTTGCATATGAGAAAATACTTAAAGTCAAAAACATAAAAAATAAATCAATGTTTAAAACACAAGAACCTTTAACATTATAAAAGTTGTTTCGCTATAATACTGTGACCCTATTTTTAACATATATATAAACATTTGCAGATTATGGTTCCTAAATCATATTTTAAACATTTTTTTTAGACTCTGACGATACCCACTTCAAATAAAAACCTTGATACATGATTAATATACAGAATGTAATAGATTGTATGTGTACGCTTCTAGTTTTTTTTTGCAAATAGACCAAATTAAATAAAAAATAGAACTAATCAATTCGGGATCAAATCTCTTGAAATATGAGATATAAGCGTCTCTTTAAGTCATCAGTAAAATTAAAACTGAACTATTAATTGATCAGAGTTATTTCAACTCACAGTTAACCCAATTCACATATTTGATTCATAAGTATAAACGAATTCGCGTAATATAAAAGTGGTAGAAATCATATGCATGCCACATTCGTTTTATAAGTCATATTTTCCTCCACCAGAGAACTAGCTAAAGCTTTAATGAATATGCACTTAAAATATGTGTTTTATGAGAGAAACTGAAATCAATACCAAAAAATTATGAAACGGTTTTTTCAATTTTTGCTGAAGTTTGAACTGAAATCTACTAAGTTTGGATGGATCTTTATCTATAAGTCTTTTGGAAGAACGTTTCAGTTTCTTCTGAGGACTCAGCCTTAATCTAAAGGCAGCAGTTGTCTCCCAATCAGTTCCGCAAGTAGGACAACACAAAATCTCTGGTTTCACTAAGTTATTCATTTTCAAATTTAAATCACACCATCATATGAAGGAAGGTTACAGCCGTGTTATAATAGACATCTATCGATATATATTATGCTTCCTCGATAAGTGATGTATTTCCAAATATAATTAGGTTACTTAATAATATTCTTTCATTGTAAATCTCCATGTAGAACTGTATTCACCATACTAATCTTTAAATAAATATATTAATTTTAACTTAAAGGTAGAGTAGATCGACCACTGGTACCCAATAAGGTTATGTCATTCCTTCAATTGCTTTTCCGAATATCGTTATCAAAATAATATTGTTTTCGAATTAAGCATCAATACCCATAAATCATTGGTCATAATATCGCTTTCTTATTTCAGTTTTAATATAGCATTTCGTTCTTTTTGTCAACTATTTTTAAATTAACTAAAATATTGGAGGGAACAATAACAATCACACAATCAACAGGCTTGATAGTATACTTGTTAATAAATTTATGTACTAAGTATCATCATTTATTTTATTCTAAAAATTTTCTTGCTATTTTGCAGTATCAGTTTGATGTTTTTTATCATTTTTGTCAGCCGATTATATCCTATAAGAAAATTTGTAAAGAAAATGATTTCATTTTCACATTAGTAGTCTTGAAGGAATTTTGAATGCTTAATTCAAAACTAACTCGTAGTAGTTCCTACTAGTTCTTGCCGTTTTAGGACTACTATAGGGTCCATGTGGACTCAGTCGTCCTCTTCCGAGGAGGGAACTACTCATTCCCCCGGGGAAGGAATTATGTAGGTTGAAATCAGGTCCAACCGAGATAACCTCACAGGCGGAACTTGGGCTTAATCCAAGGTGGCATAGAGGTTTGACTTGAAAGGTACGAAAATAATTGGCGTAGATGCATAGTATCTTGTAGCCTCTCGTGAACTCTGATCACACCAGGCAAGCACCAGTTTTCAAGTCCAATCAGCTGAGTTCAAGGATCTTTCCCAATGGTAAGAGTGGAGAGTCAGCAGGCATCCATTTGATGCTCAGCAGGCATCTCCCTCGAGAAGTTACTGCTTGGGTGAGAACCACAGCTACTGCGAATTCAACTCCAATGACATGATACGGAGTGATTATAGTTTCTCCCCATGGGCCGCCCCGCCCCCGCAGTACCGAATTATTTTAAGAGTCTCGGATCAAACTCCGGACTAAGGTCCCACTGAACCTCCTCAGCAACAGGTAAAGGTCAGTTAACTTGTAAGCCTTTTGATCTGTTAGCCAGGACATGCATATAGCAATACCAGTTGCCCGCCCCCGTGACTTGGACACCATCAGATAGGCACATGGGAATCAGGGGGTCTACCCCTCCATAAGGAGAGGGGCCCCTGAACCCTTTGGGGGGCATGTATTTTAAAAATTAAATACCACCAACAAACTGTGTCCAGCATTATAAAGATTATAGAAAGGAATAATGCAAACGAATTTAAGGCATCAAAATAATGGCCATATCTTAAATAACGTCAGAATAATGAAAAAAAAACACAGATGATATAAAAAATTACAGCAGAAATGAGAAATACAATAAGCCAAATAAAATGTTTTAGTGATAAATATTTAAGACTCATATACGCATAAATGCAACCAGTAAAAACATTGGTTACAAAGTTCCAACGTCATTAATTTAAAAATGTACTACTATTTCAATTCAATCATTTTAATGTATAAGGAAAAATCATGTGATAGTCCAAAAGTAATTAAGTTCAGCCCATCTCGAAATAATTAAAAATTCAATCTTTCTTTCAATTAGTTTTTCTAAATAGGTGCTCCTGGATTTCAACTAAAGTATCTGAGAGAGAGGTTAGTCTCTAAATTATCATCCCAGGATAGGATAAAAATAATTCAGATATCATATTAATTCATGTAATTCAACAATCATATAAATATCTAAAATATTTTATAACTCACACAATCATGACATTTAACTAACATATACAAAAACAAAATCAACTTGATCATTTTAAATAACAATATTTTATTTAAATTGTGTTTACTGCCCATAAGTTGAAATATGGAAATTATTATGAAAAATAACGTTCAACATAATCAACAAAAGCTAGTCTAATAATATTGTGTTGAAATATTTTCATTATAATTGTATTAACCTTTAGTTGAAAGGTTATTACTGTTGCGTATATAAAACCCAAGGCATAATATTTGAATGGAAGTAAAATGGCTACAGAAAATGTTTGTTAAGTGTTTAAGATTAAAAATACTCAAATGAGACATCAAATGTAAATAAACAATTATTTTCAGTTTTTTTTTTTAAAAAAAGGATCCTATTTGTATATAATGAAGTCAATTATTTCATATTTAATGTTATTTTCTTTTTAAGTAAAAGTAATACTTAATGTTTAAATATTCAACAATATTTTACCATATCGAAACATTAGTGGCATATTGAATATTATATTTTAATACTTTGGACTAACTCAAACAGAATTAAATGCCAATAAAAAATTATTTAATATTTATTAATCACTGACCAGCAGAATTCCATTATCAAAAAAGTTACATTTGTTTTTATTAGTTCATTATAAAAAGTCATTACAATTTTTCAGTCTGTAAAAGCATTTCAATTCATATTTTCAAATATTTTAAACAAGTTCAACGATACTAAATTTAATCACAAATGTGTTTGAGCTATATTATCATACAGTTTTAAGCTAGGTTACTAAATTTCACTTTAAAAAAAGTACAAGGTTAACACAATTTTATAATTTGAATATCGGATTTTTAATTATACACATCAATAATGAAATCTTCCATATTTCATTCCTATTCTACAGTACATGTGCCTCTAGTGTTGCTATCACTTACAATTATTTATATCTATACCACAATGAGCTAAATTCAGTACGAATTAAGGCATTAAGGCATATTTCCTTATGCAAAAGAAATAAGTAATTATATATCCATCGAACATTACACTGTTATTAAAACCATCATAAAAAGGGATGCTTTAAGATCAATACGGTGGCAATGTCTTATATATATATAAACTCAAAAATTGTTATTGAACTCTTCTATTCTATTCACTGTTTCGTTATTGAGGGCTAGGTCAAATAAAAGAAAATAAACTCCTTTCTAGGCCGACGTTTCGATGTATTTGTACATCATCTTCAGGGCTAAAATTAGAGTAAGACTATAATACATTTATCAAAACAATCTACAACTCACAAAGATTGTTTTGATAAATGTATTATAGTCTTACTCTAATTTTAGCCCTGAAGATGATGTACAAATACATCGAAACGTCGGCCTAGAAAGGAGTTTATTTTCTTTTATTTGACCTAGCCCTCAATAACGAAACAGTGAATATATATATATATATATATATATATATATATATATATATATATATATATCAATGATCAAACCACAATAAGAAAATGGGAAAACAAGACTAAGATCTTTCAACCGTAACAAGCGGTCTTCGTCAGAGTCAAAAACGGGTTTTTGACTCTGACGAAGACCGCTTTCCCATTTTTTTTATTGTGGTTTGATCCTTGATTGTTATTTCACGTGTTTATGTGAAATCTTTATATATATATATATATATATATATATATATATATATATATATATATAACTTAAATTTGACAACTTTTTACCAAATGAACTTTTCTGATTATACCCAACTTTGTCCTGGAGTAGAGTCAGCTCTTGCTATTCCACACACATACTTGATGAGGACCAAAAGGTCAAAACACAGTAGCTTGCTTGTCATCTCAGTCAAAAGTGGGTCAGAAACACATCTGGTTATAAAACTTTGTCATGTTTCAGTGGTTATATCAAAATATGGTCATTTTTGCATCTTTTCGTATAATCTGGTATTCATCAGCTAAAGATTTCCAGTGTTCCAACACTTAAAATTTCGCTGATTTACGTCGCTGACACGAAGTAAGGAAAAAATACAGCAAAATATCATCTTCTGATTGAAATACAAGATTTTGTTTCATCTACTAGTGTAACAAACTGACTGCTATAGGGGTTACCAAGTTTGTTACTTTATTGCAACCTTTACTGTCTCAAAGTTAAGTGGCAAATTATCAAAAACCGAAACTTTCCTAGAGAATATAGTTGATTATAAATGGAAAAATTTATTTAGCCATTTAAATCAACGTAACACAACATGTAATTCAGGCAAAAGTCATTTGGACGAACAACTCAGACAATTCCAAATTACTTGCAAAAAAAAAATAATTAAAACTTTTAAAGTAAACTCAATAATGACGTTTTTCTTTCAACCTAGGTTTTCTAATAAAGTTGATGTCAAACTCTCAGATCTATTTAAAATTATAAATAATCTTTGTTTGTTGTGTTTTTTTATGAGATCATTCTACCTTATAAAGAAATGGATGTTTAATGATTTTTCAATGCAACTGATGGTAAATAAACAGTGCAAATATATTCCCAATGATATTTTAATAAACTACATTTTTTCAAAAACAATGCTTTAAAATCTCAGTCAAGTGCTTATATTCATTCTGCAATGTTAGTAGAAATTTCGGTAAAATCAGTTAGAAACAAGACTTCTCAGAATGTTATAAAAGCACGTGATCCATTTCCTTACTTCAAGTATATCTAATCTAAAATAACATTTCTGTAATACAATATCTCTAACAATGAAATGGTCTGAACTGAATTTTTTTAACACACATTTTGGAATCAGGTTATAAGTTTAGTATACTAATTTAAAAATAATAATTATAATAATTTTCATTATCAAAGAGGCATAACAGAGAAACACGTTAACTATACTCCGTATTTCGAACGGGATTTAGTCATCAGGGTAAAAAGGCAAGATAATGAGAAATAGAGAGAATTATGTATTCTAGCTTTCTTCATTGAAAGTCTCATTTACTGTTATGTGTCCAGTGTTTAATTTCCAAAACTGTGATATTTCAACATCAAGAGAAAAATGTCATTTTAAGGATAAGCCGGAAAAAACACTCAAAGCTATAGTAATAACACAATGAAACTCATACAGTAATAAATGAAAAAAAAAAAGTCCTTCAGTGATTTCATTTCTGTGCGTTCTTTTGAAAATTATATATATATATATATAATAGTGTTGTATTATTAAATAGTGTTAGATATACATAGTGTTAGATATAAATAGTGTTAGAATGTGTATTTATGAAAAGAAAAGTTTGGGCCAGTTGATTTTTTTGTCCCCCGAGGAACTGAGAAGAGCCTATAGGACATTAGAGAAACTCTAAAAAAAGGTAACCAAGCATGAAATTGGCATAGAATTTTTAGAAACATATTTGCAAGAAGGATTGCTACCAAACTTCACTAATTTATATATATATATATATTTATTAAAATATTAATTAATTAATTATTAATTATTAATTAATTAAAAACCAATTAATTGGTTTATATATATGATCAAACGACAAAATGAAAATGGGAAAACAAGACTAAGATCTTTCAACCGTAACAAGCAGTCTTCGTCAGAGTCAAAAACCCAACTGAAACACTAGATGTAGAAAACATCTGGTCAGGGTGAAAGTGCAAATGTCCAGAAAGGGATGTTTGGAGAAACAAAGGAGTACAGTAAGAAAGAGTAACAAACTATCCGCTAGCTGTCAACCCTCTTTATGTGTTTATGTGAAATTTATATATATATATATATATGTGTGTGTGTGTGAATTACAAGTTCTTTTTTTTACGAATTTTGAAATAGATGAGTGGGAAGAGGTTAAACTCTTTGAGAGAAGAATGAATTTTCAAATCTGAGTAGTACTCATTAGATTCAAAAACATTTCCACCTGAATGACCTGCAGAACATTTAGAACAGTGCAGAATATGTATATTCAAATGTATGAATTAATTTACCACAATAATACATTATATTGAATGAAATTCAATATTAAATTGAAGTTCAAAAGTCTTTTAATGTAGGTTATTGTGAAAAAAATCCCAAAAACAACATTTAGATAATTCATTTTTCTATCTCTAGCACCGAGCTAGCTCGAAGAAGGCAAACAATTTCTCCTAAGTTCATTTGTGGCGAATTTTTAATTCAGAAGTAATAAGTAGGTACATATGTATTTCTTTATCTATATGCAAATAAAAAACCTAACAAATCGAATTATATTTATATTAAAAATTAAACAGAATATAAGCAATGAAAAATAGCAGTCTCTACTACAGTAGATGCAGGAGTATAGAGTTTGCTAGAAGAGCTAAACATAGAAGTCGATAATTGACGCATCAATCGTATTCAGTATAAATGACATTGGTTTTAGATAAAAATATGGTACATTTAATAAACTAAATAGATTTCCATTTAATACACATCACGTCAAAACAAATTATTTAAGTGATAAATAAGATCTCGATTATGTTTTGATAACTCAGCAATGTTAAATTTAAAAAAAAACAAATGATTAAATAAAACCTTTAATTAGATGATTTTATTAGTGAGTGAGTTTAAAATGTATTGATCCAAGGAGAAAAATTTACAAAGTTGATATTTTCATGTAATGTTTTTCTAACCTTCTTCATTACCCTAGCTTTTACTTTATTTGAGGAAAGTGAACAGTAAAGGTTTTCATTCCTAATTCTGATTTAAAATTCTCTATTCCGAACTCATTTAAAGATATACTTCCGACAAACTACAATGAAATGGAAGTAATTATCCAGTTGATAACAAAGATAACAATTCTGAGAAACTCTAAGGAAAAAAAAAAGTATTTTGATAATGGCATAAACGAAATCATAAATATTTAAATCAGACATACTCGAATGTGTTCATGAACTAGACATACTTGAAAATTATTTTAAAAAAAAAGTCTTAACTCAGTTATTAACAATACATTTCGAATACGTAGTGTTTCTTTGCAGGTTATCTGCTCACACTGAGAATGACTCTAATTTATACCGTGCCATTACAAGAAAATAAGCTTGAAATAACAATATGTGTTCAAAACTTGTTTTATAAGAAAAGTTTGTTTATACAGAGACTTTTTCTATGATTTTCACGTATGATTCAATACTTCATAGTAACTATTACACAACTGGATGTTAGACAACAGATATGAGGTTGTAAAACAACATTTAAATAGTGATGATTTTTTTATAGTAGCCTTTTATGAATTTTTTAAAAATAAATTAATGATAAATGTACTTTATTCAAGTTTGGACATATTTTTGTTTTGTTTTTAACGTTTAGCAGCTACATTATTGCACCCTGATGGAATACTAACAGTGATGGAATTTCAAAAAATATGTCGCTACACAAAAAAGAGTTTTACTTCAAAAAACACTTAGTGTTCTTCTTCAGGTTTACATCTAAACTGGTAGGTCCGCAGTTCAATACCCACCTGGCCCTCGATTTATTTACGTGAGAGGTGAATAAAACTCAGCACATTGTCTCGAAGAGGACGTTAACCCGTTGGTTCCGAGCCTGTACGACGTCAGGTACTGGTTAAAGATCCCTACTCTAAAGGCAAAATTTACGACTCCCAATATAGAATTAACAGGTAATCTTGCTAGCCTATTACTAAAAAGTGCGTGCAAAATAATAAATGAGCCAATATTTCAGCCATATAGCAGCACTAAAAGATGAAAACATTATAACCGCGGGCTTTGGAAAACAAACAACAAAAGTTATAAAACACAAAGTGAATTATTTGAAATTGAATACAATATATAAATATATGGTATTGCATCACATATGTATTTAATTCCAAATAATTCACTCTTATGTTCTTAAAACTCATAAATAAGTATTTTTTTAGATGTAAACCTGAAAAAGAACACTAAGTATTGGAAACGCGTTGTTAGTTTTGACATAAAACTCTTTTTTGTGAAGATGTAATTTTTGAAATTCTCCGTCATGAGTAAATACCACACTATAGCAGATTGCACAAGTAATGAATTACTAACAGTGATACTACGTAACTCCTATTTCTATAGTGTATTCAGTACAACATTTAATGTTCAGTATAAATGATATATATTTCAACAAATTTAAATAAATAACTCTAGTGGCAGTTGGAAATAATAATAGTTGTTTTACGCTGTATTTTTGATACGCGGTTAAATAAGAGTATCCTCGTCGATGATCATAATGAGAGAGTGGTTGGACTGAAGTGTCCGTAGCTCGCAGGATTCCGTACTGCCTGTAGCCGAAGAGGCCATTTGAACAATCGTAGCCGGCTTGGCTTTGCTTGAAATACTACTGCTGCTTGTCTCTGTAAAATTTACGAATTTTTGTTATATATAAATTTGAAAACACATATTAATTAAAAACATTCAGTAAACAAAGTAAATACATCTTTAACAAACTGAATATATAACAACAGTCAAAGGGATATAAAGAAATTAAAATTTATGAAATTCTCCAGATAGAATTGCTTGAACTACAAGGAAGTGATGATCTTGGACTAAGATTCAAACTACTTTATTGAAGTTCTACAAGTCTCTGAAGAAGAAAGATACCCTGTTTGGAAGTAACAGTGATCACCTTTTTGTTTAAGTAAACTGAATTGATTTTGTACTTGTGTTTTACCTGTATTCACCAACTTGTATGTTATAGAGAATTTTTTTAAAAATCTCTATAGTAGGTGGTTAGCTACTGGTTTTTATGTATTATAAGATAATAAATGTCTAGTCCGGCACTCCCCAGGTCCAAATGATTCCGGATTAGAGATAGTCAACTGTATTATTAAATGTATACACCAAGGGTCTTCAACCGGTGGGTTGTGACCCCCTTGGGGGGTCGCAAAATGTTTGAAATTGTTTATTTTTGAATAGAAAATAAAGGACTAAATTAAATATATAATTTATTTATTATTAACGCGGCACAGCAATCTCATTAAAGTTACTATTCATCAAATTTATTTTAGTTTTCCCTTTTTTATTTGTTGATAATTTTATTTTTGTTCTCACTAAAGGGTTGAGAATAAATTTTGACGTCAAAAATGGGTCGCGATGTAAAAAAGGTTGAAGATCCCTGGTATACACGACTGGAAAATTAGGTGACTATGGAAGTTCAATCTTGTAGTTCTTATTCATTCAGAATTATTATCCCGTAATATTATTGATTTTAAAGAAAATGCATAAAAGAAATGATTGTGTTTGTTTTTTGTATAGCTGTTACTATTTACCGGTAGGTTGCTCTAAGGTAGAGGTGAATTCAGAGGAGCGCAATGCGTGTTGATCAGGTAGAGAAGAATGACTCTGCAAGCTAGGCCTGCGCTCTTTCACAGGTAAGACAGAGCCGCTGATCTGACTAGCCCTCCGTTTGAATGAGGGACACACTTCCTGCACCTCCTCTAGACTGTCCTCTTCAACAGACTGTTCTCGCCTTACTCCATCTATATAGCTTCTTTGAGACAGCGATGACGATGATGTCTGAAAAACATTTACATTACTTTTGTTAGGTATCATAAAGCATATGTAACTCTAAATAATTTTTTGGCATTTTTCGTTACTTTATTTGAATATATAATATATCTTTTAAATCATTAGTTGTGCAATCCGTAATTGTGTGGTATTTACTCATTCTGAACTAAAATGGATAAACCAACAAAAGTCTCCACACAAATGAAGTTTTATTCAACGCGTTCCAAACACTTTGTGTTCATCATCAGGAAGACACTATAATACAAATTATATCTAATCAGTTAGAAAAATTAGAGTGAAATAATAAAATTTATTTAAGAGAATTCAAGACATACCCAAGGATGTGGTACTGACGGGTTGGTCCAGTGAACACAACTAGTAAGAAACGGATAGTTGTGACGCAACGGATCTGTTTTAGTAAATATTGTAAATATTTTATAAGTAATATCAAAAAACATTACTTGTGGCATTAATAACAAAAATCCGAGTCACACATGACACATGAGAGAAGAAATAATCCACTCATCATACTTCATAGCATGTTGACTAATTCATGACTTCCATAGAAAATAATATACGAAAAAGTAAGTAATGTATACAAAAATATGAAAGTAATAAAATATATCAACCAAGGTAAAAAAAAGATAATTCACTCAAATAAGTCTTTGGGGATTTCCCGGGAGATTAGGGGAATACTTAAAACAAATCGGTTTTAATATAGATGCAGTCAATTATAACTGCTTTAATTATTAATATGTCTCTTCTACCTCTTCCCTGATAGTAACATCAATTTTTGAATCATATTATTATAATTAAATTATAGGTTTTTCTCTTATTGTGTATACAATTACGTTGAAATTAAAATACAATATCTACGTAAACCCATTTTGTTTAAAGTTTAAACGAATAGTGTTAAAACTAGAAGACAATAAACGATCCATAATATAAAAAATCTCCTATTGGGGAAAGTATTATGTCTCCAAACAAGAAGTTTGAATATATATGAGTAAATACCACAATATAACAGATTGCACAATTAATGAATTAAAAAAAAAACTAAACTTAGATAAGTAAAGATAAGACGTGGACTAAAGTAATCTTAATTCCGGTTTAATTCTCAGAAAGATAACACGAGAACAAAAAAGGTTCTGAGGAAAGATGTAATACAGGATAAAGGTAAATCAGCTGAAATGGGCAGAGCATATGGTAAATATAATAAGAAGGATGTTTTGAGTGTTTATATAAGATGAAGAGGCAACCACTACATGTACAGACAAAGAATAAAACATTTTAATTTCTTTAATATGCCTTTAAGAAAATACTTAAAGGCATATATTACAAATTACCAGACAACTACTAATATACATATAATACATGCCCAAACCATTTTAATTTCTTTTTGAATCTAATTAAAAGTATTACCTCTAGTCGGCCTTTCCTAAGTCTGAAAGTTCGACGGCTCTGAGCATTAGATCGCTGAAGTTTCGGCTTGCTTGATCGATCTTCTTGTTCATTAGGATCGTCAGCTGATACATTTTCAGTACCTTATTTAAATAAATTTTTCAATATATTATAAAAATAATAACATTTATTTTTAATAAATAAAAATGAGTTGAAAAATAAATCAATTTATAATTAGTATATATCAATATTTTAAATATACATTACAAAAAATTTACGAGTTCAAAATCGAAGAAGAGTAGCACACAGAGTACAGAAGCACACTTACAAACTCAAATTTTCGGGTAATCCGTCTTCAGGAGAAAAGAGAGTGAGAGACCAAGCACACAGTGGACATAACGGCAAGTAACTGTTGCGTTACTATACTAAATACAACGGGTTACTTGTTGCGTCTACAGTGTGTTTGATCTTTCACTTTCTTTTCTCCTGAAGACGGATTATCCGAAAATTTCAGTTTGTATGCGTGTTTCTTTACTCTTACGTTTACATTTTGATTTTGAACTCATATTGTGTCCAGTTTGGATAGTCTTTCCATTTTATTATGAAAAATATACTCACTTCCATTCTTTTGAAGCAAATTATTTGGAGGACAAACACTGGTAATAGAATCTGAAAAAAAAACAAAGCTAGCAAATTCATTCCTATAGTATTACCAAAATAGTTTTTTAATAAAAGTGAGATAGAATTAAATTCTTAATTTCTATTCTTGTCATATTGAAAATAAATACATTTCTGTAATTGTCATATATAAACAAATGGTAATCAAGTTTATTTTATGCATCTTTTTTGTTTAAACTCCTGGTATTTCAAATGAGGAAATGAAATACTAAAATTTTTTATTTCAGTGAATGGTTGAGTCAAAGTTCGCATTTTGGCATGAAATCGGTTGCATATGGAACAGCTACGTAGTCTTGTTACCTACAAACCGTTAACTTTGTATATTTAACTTATCTTTGTAAAAGAATCAACCGAGAAATGTGACTCACCCAAAGCTAGTCGGTGCCAAATAACAAAGGAGCCATACTTTCAGCTCCTAGAATATCAGAGAGGGCAAAAGCTTGTAAGTATGAAAAAACGAACTTGTAAGCTCCCAGTTTCAGTAAACTGTTTCTTTTTACCTTGTAAAAGAGTGGGATAATCATAAAAAACAATTATATATTATAATCAAGTTTATACATAGAGGGTGTGACATCCTCTCGTTTTTTGTTCGATTAATTTCAGAAGATTGTAAGAATTCATGCTTATTTAGGACAAAATTGTATTTTTTTGTAATTTATGACAGTTAATTCAATTTTTTTAATTGTTCATTAAATCAACTAGGTCCGGGGTTCGTTACCCACCTGGCCTCGATTTATTCACTTGGGAGGTGAATAATTCTGAGCACAAAGTCAGTCGGAGAGGACGTTTAAACCGTCGGTTCCGAGCCTGTATGATGTCAGGTACTCGTTTTATGATCCTACTCTAAATACTTGAGTTAGGCAAAATTTAGAACTCTCATTTTAGAATCGACATAAGATTGTAAGAATTCATGCTTATTGAGGACAAAATTGTATTTTTTTTGTAATTTGTGACAGTCAATTCAATTTTTTTAATTTTCATTAAATCAACTAGTCCGAGGTTCGATACCCACTTGGTCCTCGATTTATTCACTTGGGAGGTGAATAAATCTGAGCACATCGTCAGTCGAAGAGGACTTTAAACCGTCCGTATCGAGCCTCTACGTAAGGGATTCGTTAAAGATCCTACTCTAAATATACTTGAGTTAGGCAAAATTTAGGACTCTCATTGTGGCATGAACAGATAATATGGCTCACCCATTACTAAAAACGGGTGCTAAATAATAAATGAGCCACAATTACCGCCACTGGAACAGCACTAAAAGGTGAAAGCCTTATAACTATGAGTGCTGGAAAACAAACATTAAATTACCTATCATCTAAATTGTTTAGAAAAATCATAGTAAAGTGTACTTGGCAAGAGAAAGACGATGATTTCCCCTCTTGGCTGATAGGTATATATATAATATATATATATATATATATATATATATAAGGGATGACAGCAGTTTATAATAATCCACCGACTAACCTCGACGTGTCCCAGTAATAAGTTCTATAATGGAAGGTCGTCTCCTTGGAGGTGGGTGGTGAGGTACTTCGCTAGCCCCTCCATCCTGTTTCTGGCTTCCTTCTCCTTGAGACACTGTTTTCGCTTGAACTTCATCTAATTATACAAGTAAGAAACATTATTCTCATATTATTTATAAATATTTCAATATATAACATTTCATAAAATTAGTTTAATTTATAAACCATAGTAAAAAGTTCTAAAGTGGAAATAAAAACGTCCTCGTTTGAATCACAAGATGAATGTACCTCTGTCATATGCGTTTATACGTTGATTTTTATTCTACATGTTTGAGACTATATACGTATGTCATTTATAAAATTCCCCTCACTAAATTATCAAATTAATGCTATGTTTGTCATTCCTAGTTCAAAGAATATTAATCCCAAATTTAAATTTATAAAAAGTGATATTCTTAGTTCAACTACTAAGCGCTAGTAAGTTGTAACCTACCTTATATCAACTGTTATCTGTAGCCTTGTTTTAACACTTATATTGTTAATATTTTATTTTATTCTTATATATTGTATTGCTTATAATTCTGAAGATGGCCAGTAAAGCCGAAAGCTTGATCTAGGTAATTAAATGTGTTTTAAAACGTTGAAGTTATAAATATGTCCCTGAGTGGGTTACTCCATCAGTTAACTGTCCAACATCGTGAAGTGTTTAGAGAAAAGGATCACTTACTTAAAAGGATCGTAAATATAGAAGCCTCTCTGCTTTCAATAACATTTATATTGAAGAAGATTTGCTGCCTATTTATACATTTATAAAATAGGAAATATAAATTATAAAATAATAACACAACAGATTTCTGTTATTTCACTGTAGACTAACTGAAACTGTAATCCATAACCAAATGTCTGTAAATTAGCAACTGATATACCAAATAATTTCCTAAAAAATGTTTCTAAAGACTTTTTATTTCAACTATTTTTAGTTTTAAATAAAAATATTAATAATTTAGTCGTCCGTAAGTTTAACTGAATCAAAAAACCCAGAAATAAAGGTTAATTATTAGAAATGTATAATTAAATAAACATATATAAACAAACGAATAATTTATAAAGACCACAACGTACTTTTCTTGTTTAATAGGTCCTCCTTCAGTTTTTTTAATTCAGTGGCCAGGTCAGACAAAACAGTAGCACGGCACTTGGGTCCAACAAGACAGAAGCCCGAGAGCCTTTCTCGCACCATGAAGTGGATTGCCCTTTCAGTTTCACTCAAGGGAGTCATATTAAGCTGAAAACGGTAAAGAAATCATTAATTTTACAGATTTACACATACATAATATACACAAGCAAACAAACACATCCATATAATATCATATATATTTGTTAAAATTGGAGCCGCCTCTGCAATCACAAATATCACACCTGGTGTCCTCCACCTTCCCTGCAATTTTCTTTTTCTCCCGATAAAATTCCCCACAATAAGTACTCAAAACATTGTAATATCCTTTTTATAAGTACTGAAAGTATCAGGAAACTTTAGTGAGGTATGGTGAAACTACTATTGTAGTTTCATAACATCAAGTTAATAAAAAATAAGACAGTAGGAAAAATTGTGAGAAAAAGGAATGGATAGGCCATTGACAAGATTTAAAAATCGACATTCAGCGAAATGTCTTATAATTACCATGAAGTCATATGAAGAATAAGAATCATTATTAAGTGTATAAAAGAAAAACAAATTTACTAAAAATTACTAAATTTATTCCACAGAAATATTTATTGCCATCTTACCAAATAAGGGTACAATGTATTGTGAAATTCATATAGAGCCTATATTACAAAGTAGTTGCAGATATTTGTATAAGGAACATTATTTGCAAATATTTCACGTGAATTTTGTTTTTTTTTTAACTGTAATTAATACTGAGGTTAGTAATATTAGACAGTTACGGAGTATTAATATTATCCGTCATACCTCGTATAATATATGGAGAGCTTGACCAGTTTTATATCCTTCAAGTTTCCATCTTCAAGAGCAATTGATTGTGAAGTTCATGTTTTTGATAACTATTAATAACTGTATAATAACCATGAGTTAACTATACAGACAGACACCATAGGTTTTACTTATGTTTTATATTATTAATATAGCAAACCGTCATACCTCGTAAGATGATCTTGGAGTCGTTGGAGCGCTTTCGGACGTTGTCCATCTTCGATCGCAACGCAACTTGCACAAGTTCGCAACTTCGAGTTGCGATCGAAGATGAACAACGTCCGAAAGCGCTCCAACGACTCCAAGATCATCTTACGATATATGACAGTTTGCCATATTAAGCATATAAATCATACTAACATCAGTGGTAATAATAATATGCATGTTATTTTAGTTATGTATATAGCAGGGTAGGTTATCAGGAACATGAAATCCACAATCAATTACTCTTGAAGATAGCAACCAGAAGGACCCAAACTCGGTTGAGCTCTCCAGATATTATACAAGGTATGACGGTTAGTATTAATATTAATTCTAAAGCTATAATTGTTACGTTTAAAGCAATACCCTTTGTCTGATGAAAGGCTGTAAGATGGGAAAGAGAGGAGGACGCTGGGTGACGACGAAATCAATGAAGCTCCAGAAGAACTGTCGCGCGTCAGACACCTTGGACAGTTCCTGGATTATTCGAGCTATACGTGGCCAATCTGATTCCAATTCGTTTTCAAAGCATACTATGATAATTTTCAGAGCTAAAAATAAAGTTATTTACATAAAAAAAAATAGTTCAATTGTATGTATACTATTTTATAGTTGATTTTACTAACTATTTTATAGTTAGACAACCAATGGGTTGGTTTAAACCAGGAGTGTCAAAGTCAAAATGGACGGAGGGCCACATAAAAAATGTAGCAACAAGCCGAGAGCAGGACTGATCAAATGTTTATTTAATTTTTTTAAAATGACCACATATAGTGTAGTGAACGAAATTGAACCTACTGAAAACCTAACAAATATATTGCAATATTGATCGGATAAATGAAGCAATATTTTCTTATGGCTTTGTCAGTCATTTTTAGTTTTCAACAGCACAAAAGACAAATTTCCTTTATATATAAATCCCCATAACATGAATATTAAATGTTTGAAGCGGTATTATTCAAGGCAGCATCAGTATATTTTCTCTTTAGACATACAGGTTTTCCAGCTAGCTCCGTGAACATGTACTTCGACTCCATTCTGTTCGACGCGTTCTGTTTTGCCATTTTTGAAGTGTATCTGAAAGTTAACTTTTCCTATTATGCTAATGACTGCTGATAAATTATGAAATGAAGCAACGCTCGCTGCGTCGCCTTTGCATTGTGAGAAATGTAGTATTGGTTCGTGTGAAACTTCTGCACCCTACGGATCGGTTTTAATAATAAACTAATATCATCCTGCGGGCTATAGCAAACCCTCTCGCGGGCCTGATTTTACTGGTACTGTATACTATTACTTTTATTATAGGTAAAGCAATTATCTGTATACATCAAAACAAATTAATAGTGAAAAAGAATTGATTTTATAAATAGGAAATTATTTTAGCCTTGATCATGGAAACAACCGTGCACTGGTCTGTGTACGAGTAATAAACATAAAAATCCACTGATAGCAGATAAATTTATAGTAATAAATAATGTGGTAACAAGAAATACTATACACATCCAAACATCATGAGAGACATATGAAAATCCACTTTTTTTGCTATATTTGAGTAAAGTTTTGAAAAACTACTTCCAGGACCTTTGAAAAGAGCTTCTTTGGAAATACTAGTACAGTAGCATTATTATTTTTATCTTATATAGAATAATTATGAAAATATCACTATCTTGAACTTCTTAGTATGTTTACTCTGTAGTTTCTATAATTACAGAATTTGTAATAGTAATTATAAATATGAGAAATTGATATAAATTTAGGGAAAGGAATTACTTTGTGAGATATCAATGCAATTAAGCTCACCTAAAAAAGAAACTTGATAGAGAGACTTGGGAATAGAAGGAACAGGTTTAGTAAAAGAAAATGAACTAGTTCTAAAGTCTGGAGGAGGTTTGAAGTTTTGTATTGTTATAGGAGATCTGAGGGCAGGAGGGCACATGGCGTTCAGCACAACAGTCAAAATGTAGTTTATATCGACATCCCTTACAATATGGACATCTGAAACAAAACAATAAATACATTAGAACAAATTGTATCGATGCAATGCTACGGTATACCAGTACGTATTAATATTCACTAAAAAATCGAATGGACGGTCCAAACTGGATACAATACGAGTTCAAAATCGAAGAAGAGTAAAGAAACATATTTACAAATTCAAGTTTTCTGGCAATAAGTCTTCAGGAGAAAAGAGAAAGGGAATCACTTGCACTTGCCGTTGCGTTTACAACGTGCTTGATTTCCCTTTTTCCATTTCTCCTGAAGACAGATTGCCCGAAAACTTGAGTTTGTGCGTTTCTTTACTCTGTTTGTTACTCTTCTTCGATTTTGAACTCGTAGTAATTATTAATATTATCATCAGTGATACTGTTACTTAAAATAACTAAAATAAAAATGTTTACTACCTCTCCTTCCACAGCCGACTTTCAGGCACAATGGCATTAAGAAGTTCATTAGTATACTTTCAGCTTTTTCATGATTAGGAAACATTGTACCCCCTCCGCAAATATTTTCTAACGTATTAGCATCCTGAAAAAATGACATACATTAACAGATGAAATTAAACCTAAATAGACATATTTTTCAGTTTCAAGAATAACCATCTACTTCTTTGTTTGTTATTTTTTTGTATTTACGATAAAACATCAAGGTTTATAATAATAACATTATAATTATTATAATTTCAGTAGCTGCCCCCCTCCCCACTGGACGTTAATAATCCGTTCACTTTCAAAAATTCCCGAAAGTCCTTAAAATATACAATCGATATCAAAGGAAAACAAAGATTTTTCAAAACAAAAACGCAGAATTCAAAATATAAAAATAGTTAAATTAAATTAACTGTATTAGTAGTACTCCTACTAGGTTGGTCAGGTTATTTTCTTGATTCATACCTGCTGCCATCATAGACTAACCTTAAACTCCAACAAAACAATCACCAGTAGCATCAAATATGAAAACATACTGACACCAAAAAATCTTCAATATCGCCCTGACTTATTATTCTTCTGAGTGGAGGGAAATGAGAGGGAGGATAATTAGATGAAGGAGCAACTGATCTATCAATGAACACTCTACAATCACTCCAGTATGCTAAATCTTGCATTCTGAAACAGACAGACTTTAAACTTTAAATCAGAATCAATTTTTCGCCCAATATTTTGAAGTTTATTTAAAATACTGCAAGACTCTCCTATAACTACCGGAATAGCTGACTTCTGGAAATAAGCTGTCAATAACTATTGTACTACACCGATATTCCGTATACGCTTATTGAGGATACATTACAGCAAATATGATTCTGCCTTGCTTGGGACAACTTTTCCTGATAGTCATGAGAGCAGCCACCCATCTATACAGGGTGAAAAATGATCACTATGAACCCAAATGATGACTATGTGGTCATCAGAGAATGGACACCAACCCTTACTACAATGCATGACAATGAGGATGAAATCTGGATAATTCTCATAGGACATCAGAGATGGATAACTAACAACAGTCACTCCAAAAGTGTATGGGACTTCAACAGTAATAGATAAAGACTCTAGCTGAGATACCATTTGATAATTATAGAAGCAAACACATAAATAAATTAGCACAGTTGTCTAAGAGGATGGATGTGATATAAATGGATCATTAGTGCATGATCACAAAAGAACTGATATGTCCAGAAATACAATCTGAAATGGGATTTTCTATTGCTAATAAGAAATTTCACTTTTGTGAAATGAGGTAAAGCTTTCTCGTTTAAAAAAGAAAATGTTAGAACATATATAATACAGTAGTAGTAGTAAACACTCTAGGTTGCAGTGGCTGTCCCTACAACAGAACACAAGTAGGCCGAACATTGGGCCCTTTGTGATACCACACAATGATTTGGCATAAAATCAATAATTGATTTTGGCATAAATCAAGTTATTTCGAGTAGGGATCTTTAACGAGTACTTGACATCGTATAGCTCGGGACTAACGGCTTAACGTCCTCTCCGAGGGACGACGTGCTCAGATGTATTCACTTCCCGCGTGAATAAATCGAGGCCAGAGTGGGTATCAAACCCCGGACCTACGAGTTCGTTGAACCACTGAGCTAACCTGACCCCTATGTAATACAGGTATTTACTAGAAATTAATGAAGTAATTACCCCTAAGGCTAACATCTGGAGAACAATGAGCTTGACAACAATGCCACAAAAGTACGCAGGAGGTTGCTGAGTCATTAGGGCCACTGTTGATGATGGCATGCCTTCACCGAAACCTGGCATTGTCTCCCCAACGATGAGCGCCTGCAAGTTAAAAGTAGTGAAACATATTATCAAATGAGGGCCTGCAAGTCAAAAGCAATCAAATATATAATCAAATGAGCGCCTGAAAGTCAAAAGCAGTGAAATATATAATCAAATGAATCGTTGATTTGTAATAAAGGGAAGTAATTTTATAAAAAAAAAAATTTCAAACTAAATATTACTACAAATACACAAGTTTGTTTTTAAAAAATCTGGAGTGGCCTACACTTAACTTTACTATAAGTAAACTTAATACAAAACTTCTTGGGTATATAATATATAATGTATCATTTAAGCATAATGTAAACATTTAAATGGTAGATGTTTATTAGTCTTTCATTCCTGAGGTAGTACAGATAGTGATTGATCGACTTATCAATATATAAGCTTATTTTTGTATATCAAACCACTGAAGCAAACAATCTCATTGGTATAACTACAGTAGTAATAACATTTTTGAAAATCCAAAGTGAAAATTTCTTTATACGAAATATTCTCCTACAAGAGAACATGACTTTTGTTCAAATAGCCAGTGGATTTCTTACATGGTTTACTTGACCTCCTTTACATTGAATATTTAAGTCAAATTTTCAAATTTAAAACACGAAAATACTCTTATTTTCTCTGAAAAACATCATAAACATCGAAGAAAAAATGTCGTTTTAAGTAATTTATAATTAAAGATGTACGATAATTACACTTATTAATGTTCAAAAGAAAGATTTTAATTTTGAATTATGTTTTATATTTTTGGTCTTTTATAGAATTATTATAATGGGAATTTGATGGCTTCTTAGTATTTAATAAAATCATTTTCCTTCCCCTTGTCAAAAATCATATATACCAATTTACTCTCAGCGAGTGTTATCTTTTTCCTGCCTGGTATACTCTGTTATAAGGTAGCTATGAATGTATACTGAGAAAAAACATATTAGTAATTAGCCAGTTTACATACTCAAATCAAAGTCAAAGCCAGCTAATTTTTGAAAATAATAATATGAACTATTAGACTAGAATAATGAAAAACTAGATATTTGTCAACAAACACAACTCCTCTTTCTTGAGGAAAGAGTCCATTCGTCACATTTCAATATTATGGAAAGATGCTACAATTCACAGAGACAAAGTAATAACTGGTTCGAAAGGCGTCGTTTTAATTATTAAATTCCTAAATATGGAAACCATTTCATTAACTTTTTTACCCTCCAATGAGTAAATACCACACAATAACTGATTACATTAGAATTAATTTGCTTAGAATTCATTACTTTTAATTATTTATTATGGTTTGCTTACGCATGCTGGTTTTACAAAATATGATTTGGAAATATTGTAAAGATGGAGATTGGTTTACCTGACAGGTTGAAAGTAGTGTTCTCAATTGTTGAATATGAACTATGTACGGGTGTCTGGAAAGAGTTTCATACATACCCCTCAAGAGGCCACTAGCTGCCTCCCAGTCAACCTTCCTCTGAAATCATAAAACTCTCCTTTACAATTTTATGAGAACCACTATTTGCATAGCATCGTGAGCATGAGTACTTTTCATATTCTTATGATTCAACAGTCATAAGTATTAATATCACTATCCACTCGCTTTCTGTAATTTCATCTGAAGGACAGACAAATGCCTAAGAAAAAAAAAAACAAACGAGTGTATATGAATTGAATAAGGGGCAGACTAAGCATCCAAACAAAAGACTTTATACAACGTCAAGGCGTTTCAAACACTTAGTATTCATCGTCAGGTTACATCCACAATATAAAATATGAATAAAATCGTGAAATTGAATACAGGAAACCAGTGGATTCCCATACCTATATGGTAAGTCACTTAAATCAGTTTACACCTAGCATGTATTACTGGGTAACAAATTATTAACAAGACAATTTTCTAAGCAGAAATAAATTATTAATCCAAAAATAATCGGAAACCAGAAGCACTAAATGCCCCAAAAGTACAGAATTTGCTCCTGTAGGCCAAATCTTGTCCAATTAAACAAAAAACAACATTTATAATATAGGAATGTTATTTTCTTGGTTCTGTTATTTATAATCATACTATTGAATAAGAATTTTATTAATTACAATCACTTATAAAATGTTCTAAGTAAGATACTCTTTAAACTTATTAAAGTTTGACTTACTGTTAAATAATAAGTTAAATAAATAAGTTAATAAATAAATAAATTTATTTATAAGTTATTAATAAATAAATAAGTTAAAACTTAAAGTTTAATTAAACTTACTGTTTGTTTATTAAAGATTTTAATATTTTTTTTAAATAATTTAGTACACCAAAAATTAGTATTTTAATAAAATCATTAGTGTGGCACAAATAAAAATTAATCCCGAAATTTATGGTATTGTATACATTGGACCCTTGATTTTCGTGGGGGTCCTCCCCCCCCCCCCCCCTGAATCACGAAAATCCTCGGATATAGGATTCAGTTTTAAAACCCCTTTGTATGATATTATACAGGCTAAAATATGCTCATCATACACATATTAAAGACAGTTTTACTCAATAATACAGTAATACAGTATGTTAATGCTGTAGTGTGATAATATTCATTACTAATACTTACTGTAAAACAATCAAAAATATATAATTTGCTCGTACTCGTATAAGAATACTCGTATTCTTTATTGACAGTAAGGAATAATAATAATAATTTCTAAATTATTTTAAATTTATTTATGTACTGTGAATGTGCGTGTTTTTCTACTAAAAATGGCTCAGGAATTTTCGAAACGACCAACGAAAGTCAAATTCGCGAGTATGCAGCGCCACACTTAAAATTAGAACTACTAATATTAACATTAAACAAAATCATTAAATTTAATAACATGAGGCATGCATTCTATTTAAGTCAAAAGATATTTATTTTGTATTAAAACATAGAAATATTAAATAAGCACAGTCAAACCAGCATTAAACATTCAGATATCGACAGTTGGTCGGAATCATTTCTGATATTAAAAAAAATAAAAACATTAAATAAACACAGGAACCGAGAAATGAGACATCCAAAGTAGGTCGGAATCATTTCTGAGAGCAAAATATTCGGGTTTTTTTGAAAAAACTTACTTTGAAAATAAATTTAAAATCAAAATATTTATACATTCCATTTAACGAAAACTCACAGCATAAAAAAAGAGTAATCAATAAATATTTCTTTCAATCACTCACATTCAATCCCCACTCTTTACTAATCCTCACACTCATTAATTTTAAATTAATATATTTTACATTTTTATGTTTGTGGTATTTTCCTAAAAAAAGAAAATGTTATTTAACAGATAACTAAATATGCTTTAACAATATAAACGTGCACAGTTTTTCTAACTGTTACTGAAAAATTAAAATAAATTCATGTTTCATAAAAACATTTCCTTTGTTCTGCTAAAATACAGTTTCTAAATAATATACCAAGCTGATCTTTAGAAGAAATTAGTATTATACATTATCAGTTTACAGGTCGTGGGGAAAAATATCAGACTCCTTGAAGACTTACTCGAATGCTTGGTTTTTTGTATATTTTGGAAAATGTTTTATCGACCCTCCGAAGCAGCATCATGAGGGAAGGCCTGAGCGATTCATTGTTCCAATCAGTGGCTGGCATGAGGTGCTGCATGTATAGCTGAAGACCTTTGCAACTCATTGTGTCTGGGTCATAGGGAGAGGCCTTCAGTAGACTGTGAGCAACATCGGCCAACCTCTGTCAAAACATTTCCAACTTAATTGAAGCATAGTAATATTTAGGAAATAAAATATAAGATATCATTATCAACCGTCATACCTCGTCTATCATAGACGTCTATCAACCGTCTATCAATGGTGCCATTGATGATGCAGCCATTGCGAAACCGGTCGGGCGACTTCACCAGCGATAGACGAGGTATGACGATTGATAATGATATCTTATTTACTAACCTCTGTGGCACTAACAATATGCATGTAAATAAAATATAATTAAGTTAATATATAAGAATACTAACTATCTGAACTATTTTTGTAACACAAAGAAAATTATTATGAAGTTCAGAATTATTATTATTATTTTTCATGCACTTACTCAACCATTCTCTCTCTTTCAAAAAAATAAAAATAATAATAAATAAATATGGTTAATTTAATATGAACGATATGATAATCTTACCATGTGTGCATATTAATGAAAAATCAACATTATTATATCCTGTTACATCCTAAAATCATTGATTATTATTGTAAATAATCAATTATCAATAAATAAAATCAATTAATGTAAATGGAAGATTGTAAAAAGAACACCAACAAAATTATTGGTGTATTTCATTGACAGACAATTAACATTTAAGTGAATGAAGGTGGACTTTATCATATTCAATATAATAAAATACATGATATATGATTGGTAATTAAATGCCATGTATTATTCAATTTAAATTCAAGTAATAAGTGCTGGCTCCCAGCAAGCCAGACTACCGACAAAAACACCATTCATGTCGAAGAGTTGCTTCTTTATTGTGAGCTGGGAACTTGGATGGAAGGGCGCACAGAACCCTGTAGGGGTTGAGAGTCAATTTGGAAAACTTGACCACAAGGTGATACGCAGAAGCACCAAGTGGTGTTGTAAAGGGCTACCATCTGGACTCTCTGTTGGCAAACCTTCTCTACTCGTAAGAGAGAAGCTACTATACAGTACACCAGATGGGTCCAAGCTGGGCAAAGCTCTTTCTAAGAAAACTTGCCCAGCTAAGATAAAGTATCCAGCGTGGGTTGTGCTACTGAGTCGCGCTTGGAACGGCCTGCCCTATACTGTTGGGTCGCGCCGCGTACTGCGTAGAGGCGTACTACCTCTAACCACCTCTGCGACTACGACGTCAATACTAGGTACATCCCCCTCCTAATTTTTAAACCAATGGGAGGAAGTCCACGACGGTTAGAGGTTCAAAATGAAAAAAACTGGAGCCATACCCACAAACCAAATCTCAAACTTTAAGCACTATCGACAAAGAGTCTACTACGCCTCGCCAGATAACTGATGTCGTCAATAACTGAATCCATTCATCATAAATCTTATATTAAGAAAAATAAAAATCAATAAACGACCAAACTTTAAATCTACTTAAAGAAAAAAATTTACTGCAAATTGTTTAGAAATATTTTAACTATAAGAAGCCATTTCTGAACGATACTTCTTCGAAATTGTAATTGCAAGCAATTATTTTTACTATTAATTTATAACAAAAGGCAAATAATTACTATTTGGGATCGTAGCTCTAATAGTTCAACTGGTTTGCCGTCTTGAGGAAATTTCTTGTTTAACTCTATCAGGCGAGCCGTTGTTTTTGTAGTAAACTCTGAAACCAGAGACAGTAGAACGTCTCTAGGCCTTCTGAATTCAACCTGAAACAATTATTATTTTAAACAACAAATAATTTGCAATAGATTGCAAATAGAAAATAGACCCACTTCAGGTTAGCGGTATAAATATGGCACAGTAACAGCATGATACAATATTGCATCATACCTTTCTCTAGAGGCAAAAAATTAATGAATTTACATACGATTGTTTTAACTGTATCTTAATATTATTTACATAGTTCTTGTGTGTTTATGAACCCCATTGTTTTTGAATGAATCATGGGAAAGGTACTTTTTTGTTCTTTATGACAAAACGGATGCTAATTTTGTGTCACGATTCAGGTGATTTATATTAACATCCTTTAATTATTGATTAATTAATATATGTGTGTACTTAATAATTTTTATTCATTATTAATAATTAATAAATCATTAATAGTAATTAATTAACTTAATATTGATATATAACATTAAATTAATGTTGAGCCAACATCAGAAAAATATATAAATTGAAAATATTTAACAAAAAAATTCGGGCAAAAATGGGTTCATCATTCAATTTTACATATGAGACAGTCAGAATCGGAAAAGCCGAACTATTAAATACATTTTGTATGAATTGATGTTACATTTTTCAGTTGATTTTCTACTAAAATTAGTTTTTTTTATTATAAAATTCTAACTACGGATTTATCTATGAATATCAAGTGTAAATTTTAATAAATAAAACAATTTTGAATAATACATACTAATATATTCAAGAAAAATTACACTTCAAAAATCCCGAGTTTTTACAAAATCATTCACAACAATATTAGAGAAGATGCTTGAATAATGTGTTAGTGATAAATCAAAATCAGAAATTTGGCTTCACTATCCTTTTGATTTTAAGCTTCACCAATATTTAATTCTTTTAAAACACTATTGAAAGAATAAAAATTAAAGAAAATAAAATACATTTCTGAGGTAAAATAGATAAACAAACAAAAGTCTTCACACAAATGAAGTTTTATTCAACAACAATAACGCGTTTCAAACACAAATAAAGTTTTATTCAACAACAATAACGCGTTTCGAACACTTTGTGTTAATCATCCTTGGTATCTTCCTGATGATGAACACAAAGTGTTCGAAACGCGCTGTTGTTGTTGAATAGAACTTCATTTGTGTGGAGACTTTTGTTTCTTTATCCATTTTACCTCAGAATGAGTTAATACCACACAATTACGGATTACACAACTAATGATTTAAAGTAAATTTGTAATGTACATTAAATAATGTTTATACAGTTTAATGTTCTGTTAATTTTAGAGAATATTAATTCTTACCTCTGAGTCGTCATTATCAGAGTAATTCGCTCTGGCAGTTTTAGTTCTGTCCGCTATGTACTTGACATGCGACTCATCGTCTAGATCGAAGCCAGAAATGTAGTTGTTATCTCTATTATAGTTTATTTGACTTGAACCTTTCTGATCTGGACTCATTCTTTGAGGCCCGCTGTAATTCCTATAAAATATAATGTTGTTATAAATTTAAATTAAAAACCAATCAGTGTTTCTGATGTGAAAAATTATGTCAGAGTCAAAACATTAATAAACAAAAATTTTAAATGTGTAGTTTTATAATTATTAACGTTTAACATTAAAGATTAGAATGATTGCCTTTGCATGAAAGATAAATTCTTCAACTATCTTCATCAGAGAGGATGACGAGAATCGATCTATTAAGTATAACTACTAATTAAATAAATTTGAGTAAAGTATAATTTAGGGCTGGCGGTATTTTCAGGGTTCACAAGATCTATAGCCTACCGCACAAGACTTATAAAAACTTCCTAGTAAGCCTGTTTGACCTTCAGTAATCCCCAACATCCGAAACTTTCCGACTTAATATCCTTAAATGCGCTATAAATAATTTCAAAATAAATTCACTGTCATTTAGCACTCATCATCTGTGAAAAAAGAATGATATAGTTAATTAAATTTCATTATCTAATTTAGTAAAAGATAATGGACACCAGGTTTATGTATTGGGGGCCAGGTTAGTTCAATGGTTAACGTACTCGTCTCTGAACTAGTAGATCCAGGGTTCAATAGATACCCACCTGGCTTTCGATTTATTCACGCGGGAGGTGAATAAATCTGAGCACGTCGTCCCTCGGATAGGACGTTAAGCCATCGGTCTCTAGTCTATACGATATCAGGTACTCGTTAAAGATCCCTGCTCTAAATACACTTGAGTCAGGTAGAATTTAGGACTCCCAATGCAGAATTAGCAGGTAATGTGGCTCGTCCGTTACTAAAATGGTGCCAATTAATAAATGAGCCAACATTTTCGCCCCTAAAACAACTAAAAATTGAAAGTCTTATAAATGTAGGCGTTGGAAAACACGCAAATAGGTTTATGCATTAAAGTATTAGCTAGTCGTAATCTATTATACTGAAAAATAACCTAAAACGTTTATTGAGGACCAATAAATACAGAGCTCAGTGAGTTTAACTAAGTAAGTAAGTAAATTAGACTCAGTCTTTTCGAATAGATTGTACTTTAATGGTAGACAACAATTTATAAACAAATTTATTTGCTATAAATTATAATAAACTTAATTAAATTAACTTTAACTAAAAATTTGTTAATGAATAATTAACTGATTAACTGAATTAAAAGATTTATTTTGAAAACATTCTTGAAAAAATAAAGATTAAAAAAATTGAAAAAACAATTAGTGTAAATTTATACTTAGTGTAAATTATACATAGCACATGAGGGGTTAAGTAATTTATTTTTTATTATTATTATACTGTATATATGCATTATTTGAATATAACCAATAGGAAAAAAACCAAAATAGTATATTTGTATTAATAATAATTACTTGGTCAGGGCTTCACAATTGCTTATCAATGTGTTAATGGCAATAGACAGCTGTCCAATAATGTTTCGTTCGCTCTTCCCTTCTCTTGAATACATTGACTTTAGTTGGATATGTTGAAGGTAGCAAGGTAGAATGGCCTCCAGAATAGTCTACAAGAAAAAAATTATCCAGTACATAAAATAGTACAGTAAAAGGATAAATATTAGAATGTCTTAACCTTCCAACTTGTGTGGAGAGCTCTTAAAAAATCTTTAAAAAAAATGTTGTTTGCTATTTAGATCATTTGCTCATGGAGGTGCTCTGATTACACGTTACATATGTGGTAACAATATTTTCTGTGGTATGTCCGGGAGGCTCAGGCACGAGTATAGGTCAACACAGGTAACAATATTTTCTGTGGTATGTCCGGGAGGCTCAGGCACGAGTATAGGTCAACACAGGTAACAATATTTTCTGTGGTATGTCCGGGAGGCTCAGGCACGAGTATAGGTCAACACAGGTAACAATATTTTCTGTGGTATGTCCGGGAGGCTCAGGCACGAGTATAGGTCAACACAGGTAACAATATTTTCTGTGGTATGTCCGGGAGGCTCAGGCACGAGTATAGGTCAACACAGGTAACAATATTTCAAATACATTGTTATCTAGTTTATACTTAGTTTAATCCGTTCCAAACCCGAGCTCGGATTCCAAAAAACTCCTTTCCAAACAATTCTTTCCCATTTAAAATAAAGGAAATAGATTTAATAAATTCCAACCCTTTAAAACGTTCCTAACCTACCCCATACTAACTCCCATAACTATTATATGTACTATACAGTACAGTATATTTGAATCTGAAACACCATTAGAACTAAAAATCTGAAATAAATGAAATAAGTTATTAATCCAATCAAAAATGAGTACTATATTTTTATTTTCAAGACAGGGTCGTGTTTTTGACAGACAGTCAAGCAAAGATCGTGTTTCAAGCAAAATTCGGGCTCGGATACAGAAAAATTCGTAGCTTAAGCGGCTCGCTTATCTCAAAGTACCACTGTATTTATAATTCAACTACCCAGTGACTTCAGGAAAATTAAAATGAATAAACAATTAAACATTAATTAACACTTAATAAATATATAAATTCCAAAAATATAAATATTATTGTTTAGACTTATATGAAACAAATAAACATAGTTGTATGTTTAACAAAAAGAAAGATACAAACTTTTAAAGTTAATTTTTTTAAAACTTTTAAATCAAAGTTTATTACTCCATGATTGAAGGAGTATGATCACTGAACTTAATGACACTAATAATGTACCTATGACTTGAAGTCACAGATAATAAGAATGAGAGCCGAAAGCTTGTACGTATTTTTATTTAGTTTGTTAATTTAGTGATTAAAACAGTGATTAAAATTTAGTTTTTCGTGTTTGACCTATGTTTATTGTGTGTGTTAATGTCTTTTGCTAACCTTGTTTGGAAGCTACCAGAGTCTCACCGCAAAGTGATACGAAAACTAGAGAGTGTCAACAAGAAACTGGTCAATGCAGAAGCTGCTGCTTATTTTAATAAGATAATTCTGAGTAGACATAATGAAAAGAATGGGCAATATTTCAATAGATTAATTGTGAAAATATATCTGGTCATCATCAAAATAATTACTATAAACAAAAAACTGCTTTCCTCCCTTATTCACCGAAGTAGTTACTGTAAACGTAAACACTGTCAGCAGGCAAGGAAAATGTCATTCAAACCTTTTCTGACTGTATACACCAGGGGTAGCTAAACTTTTATATACCATGCACCAAATTACTTAAATGTGTTTAAAAATGTAAAGTTTTAACACAGGGTTTTAGATGCGTCATAAATCTCTTATCACCCAATGACTATTTATTTTGTGTATATAATATTGTTTTACATATGATTGTTATATATTCATAATATTAAATTAAAGTACATAAAATCAATACTTGGTAAAGTTGAACAACTTTAAGCACCTAATGACTCTTTTGAGGTTGTTTTGAAATCCTCGGAGTTGAATTTGTAACTCAGAGCAGCAGTGTATTCTTCAAATTGGAATCCGTCAGTAGTGAAACAACTTTTTACTTTATTTTTTTATTTTTTTTTTTTAGTATATTATTGTAATAGCAGATCCCTGGGCCATTTTCTCTTGAGTCGTCTTGGGGGATTCTGAGAAGGTGAGGAGGAAGCAAGGATTCATACAAATGGATTTGGGTGAGAGGAAAGGTTGCTGTGAAATGAATTATAACGATCAGAGGCTGAGTTTTGAATGAATGGAATTTTTAGGTCTTTATGAAGGGTGTAGTTTTTGACGTAAAAAGGAGCATTTGTGAGAGTGCGGAGGATTTTAGATTGTAACGATTGTATTCTATGAATATTGCAAGGTTTTGCACAACCCCATAGTTCAAGCCCGTAAGTCCAGGTCGGTCGGAGTAATGTTTTGTATGGTAGTACTTTGTTATGTAGCGTCAATTTCGAGTGTTTCCCTAGAAGTCTATACAGTAGTAAGAATCGTCGTTTTAAGTCTTTTCAGTCGGGTATGAGGATTCCAAATTAGTCTTTTGACAATGAAGAGCCCTAAGTACCTGACCACATCTCTCGTTGGAAGGAGAGTGATATTCATAGTGATATTGGGAAAAAGACAAAATATATTTTATTTTGATTATGACTATACTAACCAACATTTGATAGGCTCTCTCCGATTCTGCAGCATAAGAAATAACTAAAATACAGAGAGCAATACAATCCAAAATATTGACCATTTCTCCTTCATCTCTGTAACAAAAGTCTATTGCCCGAAGTGGTTTCTCCTCCTTTACTAACTCTTCTATATTAAGGGGATCCGGAGAAGGAGTCTCCAAACTAAGTAGAAGTCGAAATAAGCAATTTGAAGGAACCTACAAAACATAAGTTTATATACATCTGGTAAATAACAGCCGTTTCAATCACTTTGCTTAAAAATAATAGTTCAATTAGTATTATATTAGGCATATGTATCAGTATTAAACTCTATAAATAAAAAAAAATGTTTGTTAAAATATTTTAATATTTATCTTAATCAATTTTCAAACTTACATCTCAATAATTTAATACAATGAAATGGAATAAAATGTGACAATATATGGCAAAGCATTTAATATTTAATATAGTGTTTAAGCATTTAAAAAAATGCTTTAACAGTGAATATTTTGCCCATTATCATCACAATTAACTTTCAAAATATAAGAAAATAAATTTAACACACATTAAACTGAAATTTAAATAAGTGTGTTTTTCCATAGATGTATCATCGATTGTTTTATTTGCATAATCTAAATAATACAGAAATACAACTGGCTGACTTGAAAGAACCTAAAATGAAGGGATTACAATTGTCTGCATGGTAGAAACAAATGAATGAACTTATCGACTATCCATCCAGTATTCTATCTTGAATCGTTGTTGTTATTATTAACTTTAATAATTTTGCTAGATTTTAAATGACTTATTACTATTTGGTTAAATTAATTTAAAATTTTTCTTATTTCGAACACATATATTCTACACTATTTTTTTTTTACCATAGTTTGGTCCATAGCCAAACAATTCTCAATAAAACACCTTTAAGCCAACGTTAAGGTGTAAAGGTATTTTATTGAGAAATTTCCATAAAGAAAAGTACTGTAAATTAATTTATAAATTCCAATCATATGACACCGGACTCATATATATAAAATTTATAAGTATAAATAAATGTACATAAATTTTAAATGTACATACAAATAGAAGTATATTTAAAATTATTTGTAATATTTATGTACATATTGCTTAAAATAGTTTAGCTATAAAATGTAAATGAGCTAAGGTATTTAGTGTAAATATTTCTATGTTAAGTTATTTTTAATCTTCAATTCACATTTCTTAGTCTCATTGTTATTATCTTAAAGTAACATAAAGCTTATCAAGAAGACAGATTAACTTTCGTTTTTTTGTTTTGTGTCATCCAGATTTTGGATTTCTCTGAAATTAGATGGCGTTAACATCCTGTCTGGTTAACCAACAACAAACATATTAATAAATTAAGATTATTTCCATAGATGATAGTATGTATTTAACTGTTAGTACGTAATCCTAGTTGTATATGTTTTGCAATAAACTTTTATGATAAATCAAAGATGTATTTTCATAATATTTTTATTACATATATCTTATAATGTTTTTATTATGTTATAAAAATATAGTAAAACATAAACCTAGATGGATCAGTATATTTTTTACTGGTAAAACCCGGTAAACCAATGTCCTGTGCATTTCTCTGCACACTAAAAGAGAATACTTTGATGTACATTTTAGATATTGGTATTTCCAGCAAACTAAACATAAATATATTAGTGTCAAAAAGTACTACTAATTAAAAGTACTGATCATTAAAAAAGGGATACTAAATAATTTAGGGATCATAACATCAATAAACATGGAACAATTTAGCTTAATCAAATTGGACAGAAACAAGTTTTCAATGATTGAGGTATGGTTTCACGTGTTTTATTATATGTTTCAGTTGCAATCAGAAATTCTGTTTTTGAGATCTTATATATAGCTCCAAAAATATAAACAAAATCAACCTGTATAAATGTTTATTCTAAAAAAAAATATATTACCCTATGAGCATCTCCAAACTGCGAAGAATTATCAATATCTAATATATAAGAGACTGCGCCAAACATCTGCAGTATAAAGGGTTTTCTGTTCATCAAATAGAACTGCTTTATGACGTATTCGACGGTCTTCGTCACTAGCTTATTTGACTGATGAGTTGCATAAAGCTGCATTAGAGTAGGGATGATAATAAAATACCTAAAATAGCACCAATACAATTTAAATGCAATAAATTAACTTCTGATTAATGCATAAAAAAATTGCATTAAATATATATATATATATATATATATATATATATATATAAACAGTTCAAAATTGAGGATAGGTAGCATACAAAGTAAAGAAACACACTTACAAACTCAAATTTTCGGGCAACCCGTCTTCAGGAGAAAAGAGAAAGGGAGACCAAGAACGTTTTAGACGCAACGGCTAGTAACCCAATCAATCTTACTCTTTATATATATATATATATAAACAAGATTTTACATAAACACGTAAAATAACAATCAATCATCAAACCACAATACGAAATGGGAAAAAAGCCTAAGATCTTCCAACCGTAACAAGCGGTCTTCGTCAGAGTCAAAACCGCTTGTTACGGTTGAAAGATCTTAGTCTTTTTTCCCCATTTCATATAGTTTGATTTGAAACCATATCATTGCGGTTTGATTTGACTATATATATTACACTTTTATACACTTCTGAACACATTTATTCAAATATTTCAATAATTCATACTATTTAACCGATAGGTATTATTAAAAGTGAATCGTGAAGTTAAATTAAAAATATTACCTTAATTATTTTATTTTTTATAGTACTTTACTTTGTGTCAAATTTTGTGTCATAGTTTAAATTTAATTTTTTAAAAAAACTTGAATTTTTATAACAGTTCAACAATTTTTATTTAAATTTGTTTTAAATAATTAGTGAATTTCTAAAAATAATTTTGAATAATAATAAATTATTAATTACTTAATAGAAAGGAGTTCTGCATGATAAGAAAACTAGAATTACATATATTTACATGAAAGTAAGTAATTGAAAGTGTTATAATGACTGAATCCTTAAAAGTTAGAAAAAAGTTACATAAAAAAGGTTGTGAAGAGAAGGATAGGCTAAATTATTGATACACAGAGATGGATCGAGGTGAAATGATCAATCGGAGCTATTTGGCCTTATTCATTGTGGACTGGACATTGACACCACTCCGTTCCATGCTGTTATAATTTGTTTGAAAAATATTTCAAAATATTATATCTCAAGAAGAGAATGTTAATATCGAGTGACTGTCAGACTGATAAATTCAATCAAAAATTGTTTGGGAATGCAAAAACGAAGTATCAAACCCTTTCTGAATTTCTTATAAGACATAATTTACTATCGTATTAATAGGGGAATCCAAAATCTAGGGCGTCGGTGAAGGATTGACTTCCTTAATTTGGCACCAATTCAATTTTGAATGCATATTACTTCATAAGGCAGCACAAAAATATATATATATACATATAACAATATTTTTTCGTTTACCCATTAACTGAAAAAATTGTTTTAAAGTTGTAGGCAGCATTGATGTATGTGGCCATGACGTAGCGGAGTATCGTAGCATCCTGTCCATGAAGCATAACAGAACCATTGAGTACATTTAGGAACAGGTGTATGTCACCTGAGTACGCAAAGTTCCCAGCCATCGCCTCGAACATCCGAGCAATTAGTCTTACCCACATGAACTTATGAAGAACATCCAACCCTAAAGTTCCTGTGAAGGAAGTCATTTGAATTTAGAAACAAGAGCTGTATATTAAATAACAACAGGATATAATTTGAAAACATTCAATTAGTAATAACTTATAACTATAATAATAAGTTATATTATAATAAAATTATAGGAAGAAACACCGTTGCACCTGCTGACTGTTTGTGTAGCAATTTTGCTGCACAGAGGTAGGTGCTTCGAGACACTCAACAAAACCATAGAAAACCTTTTACCGCTGGTACCAGCAAAAGTGCTGAGCTTCTTGGAGGCGTTGAAGCTAACTGCTGGAGTACTTTAGTACAGAAGAGGAGAAGTACAATAGTTTTTTTTTAAGGCGCAATGCTATGGTCACCCTTAAATAATAATAATATTACGCTTTTATGTGTTTTACTTTATTTAAAGCATATATGAGCAGTATTAATATGCAGTTACTGCATAAGAAATATTTTCTCCAAAAAAAAAACATTCACGAAGAGTAATTTAAATCATTAACTCATATACTTCAATAAACAGTAAAGTATATACATCAATGAAATACTCAGTTAAAATGAGAGATAATAGTTTTCGTCTTAAATATTGTATGTATACTGTACTTTATTCTAAGCCAAATAAAGTGGTTATAAAGACGTTACCTCAACCACCAAATGACTCCTCTCCTCACAAGTTAACAGTGCGAGAAAAAAATATCTCGTTTCTGGATCTTTTTCTCGAAGTCCTATCACAAGAGACTCAAAAGGCTTAATACACAGACTGAGCAAGGTGCTCATGCCTTCTACTTACGTCTTACCTTCACTCGGTACAAATAAACTACAGTTAAATTTTCGTTTATTGTTGTTATATTATGCTTAATGTGTTTTGTACTTAATTAAACGGATACTTGATCAATAGTAATATGGAGTTATAGTATATTTTCTATAAAAAAATGCTTCATGATGAGTAATTTTGAAGAAACTGGAACGGATTAACCCATTTTATCGTACATTATTGCTAATAAAAAAAACAGTTTTTTGGTTCTCAAAAAAATTGTTATTCTTGAAACGCTTTCAGGAACGAATCAAGTTCAAGAACCCAGATATGATACAATGCCATATGTATGGACGAAATATATCTCCTTTTTATTAATTTATTTTGAAACTAAAGACTTATAAACAAAATAACATTGAATTCCTCAAATTTAATAGAGGTGCTAAATAAAAGTTATTATTATAAAGGTTTCAACTAAGGAAGAACTTTTTTAAAAAAAGATTTTTATCTAATACAAATATGCAATTTATCTTGTTAATTAGTCGGAGAACTGTGTTTTAAAAGCTAGAGAAATAAAACTAGAGAAGTTATCTTAATTAAAAACATATTTTAACAGTTTCTACCTTCCCAATTCTCCCATTTTTGTATAAATCTAAATCAGCTTCAAGAGCTTTCCTTGGAAAAGAGGGCAACTTCATAAGTTCTTCATGTAAGAATACAACTCTTTGCACCACCTAAAGAGCACGAAATCATTATTTCTAACTAACTCAAAGTACAACTTCATAAAAAAAATCTTTATAAATATAGACTTATGAACCATAAAGGTATTTACCATATCAACATTTTTTAGAATGGCCCATGTAAGTAGAACTTTACCAATTTCAACTACTTTTAGCTTGAGAGCTTGATTTTGGAGGGCTTCATAAGCCACCTCTGGATCCATGTGAACTAACTCGAGCTGAGGATAGTGCGATCTTTTGAAGAAATAGTAATCCCTTACATAAGAAGAAGGATTGTGAATCTGCCCTGAAAATAAAAACCCCTTCATTTAAAAAAAAAAGTACAACTCCAATCGTTAACTCATAATCTTTTTCATGATCCTAATCATACGAAATAATTATAATTATATTCATTCATTTAATCATAATCATTATCTATAAATCACTTTTAGAAATAGAGTACGCATGGATACAGTACCTTGTAAAGCAGAGAACAAAAACGTGATAAAGTTTAATTTAATTGAGGTTCACTGACTAAGGTAGAATCATAACTAAAAGAATTGAGTCACCAATCATAATATAAGACACAAGATTGCATATTTTAATGAAAACTCAAGTAATAATGTGGCTGTCTTGAAATTAAGATTAATTCATGTCTATTTCCAATAGCACTTCATTATTTCTAGCAAGTTATATTATTCTGCAATGGATATTATCTAACGGATTAAACATTCAATATAATGGTCATTTTTCTGCATAGTCAGAAATGGTATAATCCTTGACAAAATGTCAACAGTCACCCCATAGTATACAATATCTTTGAATAAAATAGCCCGTCCCACAGTTTCAACAACGAAGTGCTGGATCCGAGATAATTACCTTATATTCTAGAAAAAAGAGACCTTTTGTGATCTTTTGCGTAGCACAGCAGCCTCTAGCACGAGCCGAGGCTGCTGTGCTAGAGGAAGGTATTATTCACATTGCTTTTATTAAACTTAAAAACAGTCTATCACTATATAAAATTTAAAAGAATAATAGTTTAATTCTATACCGTTAAGGTTCTTAGATATATAATGTATTAATGTTACGTCTCATTTTATCTAAACAATATATAAAAACAAAATATATTACGATTTCTCCACAAGCAATTTATTTACTACGCGTTTCGGACACTTGATGTTTATCATCAGGTACATCTCCTTTATAAAGACAAAATGTATGAACATTTTTTTGAAGTTATATAAAGAAACCAAAATTTGATACCTATAATAACTGTTTTTTATTTTATTTTAGGCAAACATTTTGGTTTCTTTGTGTAACTTCAAAAAAATTGTTATACATCTTGTCTTTATATTTTAGATGTGTCTGATTATGAATAATAAGTGTTCGAAACGCGTCGTAAATAAATTCCTTGTGATGAAGACGTAATATATTTTCTTCACTATCCTGAGTAAATACTACACAATAGCTGTTTGCATAGATCGTGACATAAAAACAATTTTTTGTTGCAGAATTCCCACTATTTTTGAATATGAACTCCACTATATTTATAAGAAAGAGCAAAGAAATTTCGTAAATATCAATGACTCATTAATGTTTATAACCATATCTATCAAAAACATAACTTGATTATATTGAGGAACTTCAAAAATTAAGTCTCCACACAAGAAAAGTTTGATATTAAAAACTAACAACGCGTTTCGAACACTTAGTGATCTTCTTCAGAAGATCATAAGTACTATAACATTTAGTGAACATCTAAAATATATACATATCTGTGAGCTTTAGGAACAACAGAGTGAATTATTTGAAATTGAATACAATTTATGAATGTTGACTGTACTATTGAAGTTTTTTAACAAGGGAATTAGTATGAAAATTTACTTAATTAACCGTGAACCTTAATAAAACATGATAACATACTGAAACAAAACCAATCTATAAATAACAAAGATCTTTAATTAATTGTAGCAAATAATGCAGGTAATTAAAAATTTTTGACACTTATAAATTGGTTCATGTTTCAGTATATTGATTAAGGTTCAGGATTAATTAAGTCATTTTTATACTAATTCCCTTATTAAAAAAACCTCAATAGTACAATTCAACATTCATATATTGTATTCAATTTCAAATAATTCACTCTGATGTTCTTAAAGCTCACAGATATGTATATTTTTGTTATTTAAACATGAAGAGGAACGATAAGTGCTCGAAACGCGTTTGTTCGAACTTTTTTTGTGTGGAGGCGTTATTTTTGAAATTCCCCAATATCAGTAAATACCACACTATAACAGATTGCGCAAGCAATAACTACTTAATTATTTAAAGTAACTTTACTTTCTAAGGCAAACCTTTTTTGTTTAAATAAATGATCTCTAATATATTCTTAATCAATAATGTTATAATTAAAGTTGAATACATACTGGTTTTGTAATCAACTAAGAAGAATTCTCGGTGTTTTGCGTCATCAATCCCAAAGAAATCAAGAGATTCTCGAAGTATTTGGCAAAACTGGGTATCCTCTTGAACAGGGAATTGCGATGGAATACAAGAAGACTGTTCTGTAAATAATTTACAATATGGTTTAATTTCAATATCACTGAAAAAACTATACTGAATTTATAACTAACTTTAGTTTAGTTAAAAAATTAAAGCTCGTTTGCTTGTAATACAAAAAAATTCATTATACATTAAATATTAAACAACTCGCTGTAATTGTATTTATACACAACTGTAATTGTATTACAGTAGGTACACAACCTGTTATTATAAAGCAAACGTTCTTAATTAGCAACAATCACCCCCTGTGATAGGATTGAAACAGCTATGAAGGAACACAAGCTGAAGAAGGCAGTTAGGTTGAAAAAAAGGAAAACACAAAGCTTCCTTTTTATTTAAGAATGATAGAATAAAAAAGACTCAATAGAAAAATATTAATTCCTTTAATCTCTACACTATTATATCCATCTGTACTGTAAACTATACATGAAATAATATAATTGAGACAAAATTTTTCTTTAAAATAAAACTAAAATGCCAAAATAATGGTCATTCGAAACTGTAAAAAGTACTAAATCAACAAATGACTCATTCTTTATTTTTCTTAAGTAAAGTATATTTATTTCTATATAATAAGTTTATCAATTTATTTTTTGACCATATCGGAAAGTACCACATACTAAATGATTGTGCAACTTTTGATTTACTGTTTATAATTTATCTTCAAGTACGTTTCAAATTAGCGTAAACTACTTTTTAGTTTTCAGATACAATTAATACTTTCCAAAGTGTGAAGTCGACATTAGAACCAGGTCAAAAAAGGCTGTAACACACGAACATACACGATCATCGATCATCTTTTAAGGAACTGCAGAAACTGTTAGAAAGAGACTATTATATAATTTTGTAAAACATGTTTCAAAAACATTTACTGTAATTGATTAAGTAAATATTATCATAAGATGTTAATCGCATTTAACAAACTAGCGAAGCATGATGGAAAAAAAGAAATTTCCTCGTTAGAATTCGCATAGATAGCAGTAGAAATGCTGCTGCTTTTATCAGTGAGACCTAATAACTATTTATTCGCAATTAAATAGTTATCAGCATATTGATCAGCTTAGGTAAGGCCAAACCGACGTAAAATGTGACATAGTGAATGCAGTTCGTTTGATAGACGCAGTTGCGTAAAGTACAAGAAATATTAAAATGGATGGGGGTTGGAGTTATGTTTAAGAAAAGGAGTGCAGGAAAGAGTTAATGATTGGAGTTTTACAGATGTGTCGTCGTCGTTCCATTCCCCTAAGAGTGTTGGTAGGGGAAAGTGATATTCTTTAGATTGGGAAGTTTTTGGTAAGAAATAGAGGTACTACCGGTGAGGAAAAAGAAAAAAAGACACACACATACACCAGTATTTGATAAATTTCATTATCAAATTGACAATAAATATAAAAATAAATTCTATCAAATTAAGGAGCTTAATTCTAATAACTTCTAAAGAGATTAATATATTACAATTATGAATGCATTATTTATCCCTTGTTTGCTAAAAATAGTAATAACAATTTAGTGTTTTCAAATAAATTGTTAGCATTCCCTTTAACAGACAATCTGTTTATCTTTAAGAAATATATTCGAAAAGATAGTATCTCTTAAAATTAAAATTATTATATTCGTTAATTAATTCTTTTTATTTAGTAATGACATTCAGCGCAACATTGATCAATGGAGTCAGGAGCTTTGGAAGAGGGTATGCCCTTAATAATTAAATCGAATTAAACAAATTCGTTTAGAACAGAAAATATATTATTACGTATTACAAAAAAATATAAAACTAATTTAATAATTTATTACTTAAAAGTTTTACTTCCATCTACTTGTCATTAATATTTTATATATTTCTGTTATTAGGCTACTTTAATTTAAAAACAAAATAAATTAACTTTAAAATGAGTTAATTATAATTTAATATTTATTCTTGTAATTTTTGCTTACATCCTCTATTACTGTTATGGTTATAATATAATCTGAAACCACACAAATTTTGAATTATTAATGTTTGAACGTTTCGAATATTACTCTATTGTAAATAGTTTAATGACAAAACATAAATGATTTCTCTTGTAACTATACAATTTACACTTTTAAAATATGGTCCAAAACACCACTTATTTGTCCTTTTTATGTTTTTAGTAAAATATTGTTAACAGTTACCTACTTTTCAGATAATTCAATTTAAGTTAACAGGTATAGTAATGGGGTGAAAAATCTTATAGATATATGTGTAACAATAAAAAATTAAATAGGTAGATTAGAAAAACAACCAAAAATAAACAATAAACAAAACATTAGCTAGCATACAGAAACAATATATGAAAATACCGACCCTGAGGACCATGAACGATTATTTTCTTTGCAGAAGGAACATTAGCAGATACAAGAATCGATGCGTCGCATTGCTCTTTTCTAAGAATTTGTTTTAAATCTTTGAACATAATTCCATGAACACTATGGACAACCTAAAAAGATTCCATCAGTTAATGAAATTTGAAAAAATACCAAGAAAGCATTAACAACTACAAACCTGATGCATCCATCAGCTTTTTACGATAAATAAGTTTGAAGTAACAAAAAAAAACTTATTTAAAAAATAATTTGAAAATAAAACTGTTGTTTCTAACTTATAAATTTTAAAACAAAATAAAATTAGACAGCTAATAAATTTAAATTTATTATTTTCTTTTTATAATAATAATAATATTGATATTGAAAGAATACAAACCATCCAGAGGATAGACAAAGCCGCACCTATTAGCTTCTGGCCCTCTTCATGAGGTGTTCGAACATAAAACATGACGTAACCAATGATATAATTGTAAAGGGTGAAAGCGGCCTGCTGGGGGAGTCTTGGTACAAACCTTATTAGGTGCCTGAGGACCTGCAACAGGGGTCAGCCGCTTGCCTCAGAATCGTCAAACAAACAACAACTTGAACCTCAATCATTTTATTCCATTCAGTTTATTATGTTAAATGATTTATGCTTAAGTTTAGTTAGCATTTTAACACTTGAAAATAGTTGGAATAAAAAAAAAGGATTTTTCAGTTAAAATTAAATTAAATGTATATTTTATATTAAAACAAGGTTAACCATGATTGGATTTACATAAATATTGTTAAAAGTAGCAGCAGCTTCTGCTCTCACGATTTTTGAGCTGGTAGCCGCGATCTTGCGGGCGATTCTTCTATCTTGTGGTTGGAGCTTCCACATCAATTGTCTAAGGGACATCAATTCCCTTGATGTCCCTTCTATTCTTTAACCGCAAGATAGAAGAATCGCCCGCAACATCAAGGCCACCAGCTCAAAAATCGCGAGAGCTGAAGATGCTGCTACTTTTAACAATATTTGTGTACAAGATGATTTTCTGCCGATTTACACAAACACATACACACACACACACACACACACACAACACACACATATATATATATATATATATATATATACATATATAACAGTTCAAAATTGAAGATAAGTAGCACAGAAAGTAAAAGAAATACACTTACAGACTCAAATTTTCGAGTAATCCGTCTTCAGGAGAGAAGAGAAAGGGAGACCAAGCACGTTGCGGGTTAATAGCCGTTGCGTCTACAACGTGCTTGGTCTACCTTTCTCTTTTCTCCTGAAGACAGATTACCCGAAAATTTGAGTCTGTAAGTGTGTTCCTTTTACTTTCTGTGCTACCTATCTTCAATTTTGAACTGTTATTGTGTCCAGTTTGGATCGTCTTTCGGTTTATCAAGTGAATATAAAGTAGGTAATGAAAATAACGAATTTCCCAGGGATATACTGGAGGCAATAACACAGTCCAATAACTGATAACATATATTAAGGACTAACTATAACTAAATTATAGAAGAAAACAAAAGCTTTCGACCCTGTAGGTCATCTTGTTTATATTGAAGATGACCTTCAAATAAAAGAAAATAAAATGATGACCTACGGGGTCGAAAGCTTGTGTTTTCTTCTATAATTTAGTTATATGTAGTTAGTCCTTAATATATGTTATCAGTTATTGGACTGTGTTATTGCCTCCAGTAGGTCCCTGGGAAATGTGTTATTTCAACTGCTTTTGCAACATAGAAAAGTGATTGGAAAAAAAACAATTGCTGGAAAAAATCGTGAATGCAGAATCTGCTCTGCTATTTAACAATACAAGCTTAGATGAAGGCCTGCTGCCAGTTTATACAAATATATATGTTAGTTATACATGTATAGTAGTTGTATAAATATTAATAAATTCTCGACCGTGTGATAGATAAGTAGCTTCAAAAAAAAAAAAAAGGATTAATCGGGATGCGGTCAGTTTCTTCCACATCCCAATCAAACTCTCATTGCCGATGTTTCGATTTAAAAGCAATAAAGTTAAAACATCGGCAATTAGAGTTTGAAAGTGAAAGAAACTGACTTCATTCCAATTCATCTTTTTTAATTATACATATTAGTTGTATAAACTTTATTAAAAATAAAACCATATTTAGCTCAAATTTGCTTCTTTATAAGTTTCAGCTAAATATGGTCTTATTTTTAACAATGTTTTTATAAAGGAAGGACTCCTACCAAAATTTACAAATATTAATTATATACATATGTTTTTGATAATATTTTTATAATATATTTTTTTTTTAATATAAATATATTTTTTTGTTAAATTGGTTTTGTCACTTTTATATTAAGTTTACCTTGAATATCACTTCTTGGTTTTCTCGAGTTAGCCTTTCAAGGATGTATCTTAAAAACAGTGCACTGTCCTCAACAAGACAATTCCATATAACCTGAGAATAGAAACCCATCTTTTAGACTATGAAAAAATAGACTTAGAATCCTTTGTTTTATTAACTCTTTTATAACTATTAAAATAACCATTTAGTTTCATATTATGAAATGATATGATCTTACCTTAACTATTTATAATGGCCACCTCATAAAATGAGAGAAATAACATACTTACCTAATGTTCAAGTTGGACTTGTTTTAAGTTACAGTGTTTATTGGGCTCTAATTTATTTTATAGTTAATAAGATGACTGATATTCTGTAGTATGTTTATATAAAGTAAGATTGAATCAATATCAGTCCCATTAAATTTTTTGAAAACATTACTTCTAATTTTAATAATTTGTCAATATTTTTGTCATGATTAGTGAAGAGTAAAAGCATGATGCCAAAAAAGACAGTTAAAAAAAACGTATTTTACATTTTTTAAGGAAACGTAGATTCTTCCCATAAGTATACGCTACATTTTAATCTTTAAAAATTAAATAACCTTTATTTAATAACTCCCGTAGTTCTTTCTGACAAAAAGAACTTTTTGCAAACCTATTTCTACTGATTTTCCAACTTAACTGTCTGTTGTGGACTGATAAACACAGATACCATCTTTTTACGGAAATAAGCTCTAGCATGATTTTCGGAACATTTTGGAATATAAGCCCTTTGCCGAAAATAAGTCCCGATTAAAATATTGTGAAAAATATAAATCATTATAAAATGTTGTCGGATATAGAAGGTATTTCTAGATGCCTTAATATTAGAGAGAATTTTTTTAAACAAAATATTCTGAGAAATTCCTTGTTTACCTCTACAGTTTACCTCTACCTGAAATTTATAAAGTTTATTTAATCTTAAGAAAACAATATAAGGCAGCAGTCTACATAGAGTGACTGTGCAAGTACAACGTTTGGGCATTTCAGTCTTGTAAGTCTGAGTATTACCTATTTTTTATTGTACTTGAAGCCCTCCCCAGAAAGTAAGACCTAGCACGAATATTTTGGACCTAAAAAGAAAGTAAGACAGTGTCTTATATTTGGAAAAAGACCATATCACTCCCATAGAACTATTAGCCCTTTAAAGAATCATTTTTAATATACAATTGATATATTTGCGTCTGCCTATTGAGTTGTATTCAGTGTAACACTCTTTATTTTGGTTTGGTTTCACATAAATTAAGCATTCGTATGAAAGGCTACAAAGATTCTGAAAAGTCAATGGATTAACTGTCCCACTGCAATCAATTTAAATTCTTACGGCCTCAGTTTTACTGACTCTTTTCATAAATCCTTAATCCCTAATCCCAGATCCCTAATTCTAACACTCATTATACTTTAAAAGTTTCAGAGGAAGTAATTACTTCCTTTCATTTTTAGCCCTTCATATGAAAGCTCAGTTTAGGACCACAACCAGAGAGTAAAGTTGGAAAATCAGTAGAAATAAAGTTGCAAAAAGTTCTTTTTGTCAGAAAAAACTACGGGAGTTATTACATAAAGGTAAATAATTCATTCTTAAAGATTATAATGTAGCGTATACTTATGGGAAGAATCTACGTTTCCTTAAAAGATTGAAAACTCATTTTTTTTAACTGTCTTTTTGGCATCATGCATTTACTCTTCACTAATCATGACATATAATATTTGAAAACTATTATATGTTATATATATATAATAAGATTTCACATAAACACGTGAAATAACAACCAATGATCAAACAACAATAAGAAATGGGAAAACAAGACTAAGATCTTTCAACCGTAACAAGCGGTCTTCGTCAGACTTGGGTTTTTGACTCTGACGAAGACCGCTTGTTACAGTTGAAAGATCTTAGTCTTGTTTTCCCATTTGTTATTGTGGTTTGATCATTGATATAAATATATGTATATTAATTGTTTCCTGTATGATACATTTTCAAATCAATTCTCTTATGACGCTGTAATGACGACTCCTAGGCTCAGTGTTACTTCTTTGATTGATGAGCATACGAAAAATAAGGTACTAATCTGAACGTATAGAGGAATATATATATAAAAGATCTGAATTCCTACGGAAAGACATTAATCAATCAACTTTTCAAGCAATATGTTTATAGTGAATGCAGCTTTGCACAAACAATTACCCGAGTGACCTTATAGATACTAGATAATAAAGCAACAATAAATATTTCCTCCTCATGTTTTACGATGTAGGGGTCAGGGTAACCCAGTGGCTTGCCTGCTCGTCTCTGGACTGATAGATCCCGAGTTCGATTCTCAATCTGGCCACGATTTCTTCATCAAGGAGGTAAAATAATCTGAGGACGTCGTTAAGCCGTCGGTCCCGAGCCAGTACGATGTCAGGTTCTTGTTAAAGATACCAACTCTAAATATAATTCACTTAGACAAAATTTAAGACTTCTAATGTAGATTCAACCTGGTATTGTGTTCACCCATTAAAAAAATGGGAGCAAAATAATAAATGAGCCACACGTTCTCTGCCAGTAGAACAGTACTAATAGTGAGAACTGTATGTGTGGGCATTGGAAAACAACTTTTTTCGGTGTAGATTTTATACTGGTTTTTGTCATCCAAAATTGCCATCTAACATTACTTTAATTTTCTTAAATTAAAATATTATCCAAAAGAGTGCCATTTTAAAAACTGCTGATAGAATGAGGTTCAAAATTTATTTGAGCCACATCATTGTCTTCTTGTTTGATAAACAATAATTACATTAATATTGAGCCTATAAAGAGCCATTAATCAGCAATTCTGCAGTGTCAATGACAAAATTTAAAACTATTAACAATACAGAAATTAAATAAAAAAAACCAACAGAAATTTGTAACTTGTGAAACATCCTGGAGTTCATTTCTTGAAATATGAGAGTGATCATATTTAAAAACAAAATCTAGTTTATATTTGTATAAAAACTATATAGATACTATTTGTTAATTAGTATTGAGTTTGAAGTGAAATATTTTGAGATAAAGCGAATGTAGAATTGAACTCATCTAGCATTTGACTTCTGTCACGATTTGGCGACTACACTTCATGTCTTTTAAAGTATCAAGTTACGCAGTCATCCACACAAGGTTTGGAAAGGTTGAAAATAATCTACTTAAATAAACTTAAATCTAAAGAAGTCAAAACAATTTTACTTTAGCAAAGGCAAAGCCTGCGCTACTTATCAACACTACAAATACTACTTACTCAAGAAAAACAAACATATTTTATCTTTCGCTATAATTATGATGAAAACTAAGCAAGCGAAAAAACATGTTCTCAATAAAGTTTTGAAAAAGTTACTTTAATAAATCAAACAAGCTTGGAATACATTTACTCTAAGGGAATTGTGTAAACATCTATTTGATTTGTGCAAAAAATTCACTCTATTCATGCACTTTCCAACAATTGTAAACATTGGAAACAATCAAATTTAATCATTTTGGGTTTTGGTTTAAATACCTGGTAGGCTATTTCGTAGACTGCATTTCCATCAAGGGTGACTGCTGCGTCATCGAGGAGGTTAATAATCTGGATAACAGCAGAACACAAGGAGGAGGGGAACAGAGACTGAGCGGCATGAACATGGGTGTTCTTACCCTGTCCATCGAGCGGTTCTTCTTCCCCAACTGTACTTGACAAAGTATCAATTAAAAACAGCTCAAATAATTGACTATAAAGTCAGATATTCACTAAAACTTCAGCATAACTATACAGCATTTCACCAGTAATTATTTTTTTTTAATGGAATAGTTGAATTTAACTGAAACTATAAAAACATTTATGAATAAAATGTTATTGGTATTAGTATTCACCCGAATAAATTAAACAGATTTTGAAAGAAATTATAATAGTCATCGGTCGAATGTGAGAAAAGCCAAGAAATATGTCCCACAAGTAGTTAACAAATGAGGGAGCCAGGTTAGCTCAGTGGTTAACGTACTCGTCTATGAACTGGTAGGTCAGGGGTACGATACCCACCTAGTCCTCGAATTTATTCACGTGGGAGGTGAATAAATCTGAGCACGTCGTCTTCGAAGAGGACGCTAACCTGTCAGTCCCAACCGTTCCCGAGTCTAAATTATTGTCAGGTACTCGTTAAAAATCCCTACTCTAAATACACTAGATTAGGCAAAATTTAGGATTTCCAATCTAGTAGAATGTTCATTGTGGTATCACAAAGGGCCCAATGTTCGGCTTTTGTGTGTTCCTTTGTGGGACAGCCACTGCAACTAAAGGTTTGTCCTAATACTAATTAAGAAATGAAAGGATAATTATTTTTCAAACAATTTTAATTGATCACACTTCGTAAGCTGTCTATTGAAAGATCATCTAACATCTGATCAAAATAAAGAAAGTATAAAAAACTAAAGCCTCTCACTAATTAGAAGAATTGTAAGAACAATTGAAAAAAAAATGAAAGAAATATAAAGAAGTGAAGTTAATGATAAAAAAATGTAGAAAAAATGCCAATGAGGAATGCATGTGACATGACCAGTGATTTGAAAGGACACATGGTTGGAAATGCTGGAGATAAATGAATCAAACCAGGTGCTTTACATGGAGCGAAATGCCGAAGGAAGGAATTTAATCTTCTTCGGAATAACACATCTCTTTAATTTGATTATTTAGGAAAGATTACTCGTAAAAGAAAATAAGAAGTCAGGAGCATCTAGTAGTTGTCTGCGCACGGAGTCGGTGGAGTTGACCACTTGTACGCTTCATCTGTCTCTGTACAGTCCGCTTGGTTTGCCACTCTCGAAGACCGTTCAAGCGGAAAATTAGAGACGGTAAGTGTGTGCTTTTACTACTCTATGTTTCTTTTTCTACATTGAACTATATTTGTCCGTTTCGGATCGTATTTCCAACGAAAAAGTGTATATACTATCATTGAAAACCAAAGCAATTTGAGTGATCTATACATACACGAGTTCAAAATTCAAGAAGACTAACACACAGAGTAAGGAAACACACTTACAGACTCAAAGATTTCGAGTAACCATCTTCAGGAGAAAAGAGAAAGGGAGACCAAGCACGTTGTAGACGCAACGGCAAGTAATATATATATATATATAATAAATATATATATATATATAGTGTGTGCGTGTGTGTATGTTGGTAACAAAGAAACAAACAAGGTAAAAGTAAACGGAAATAGCGTAGGAATCATGAACGAACTCTTATATGAACATTTGGGAAAACATTTTGAAGTTTTCAAAAACTATGAACAAAGTTGTATTACCTTCTTCATGATCCTCTCCAGAAGCGTGATGAACACTTGGCTCATAGGCAGCTTGAATCGTCACAGGGATTGACGTCACCAAAAAGTTTTCCCGTTCCATTCTCTGTCTATCTTCTTTAGCCTGAAGTGCTACTTTTAAATTTCCGATTGCTCTTTATTCCGAGTTCTAGTAGCCGTCACAAGAGATTTCTGTCAAGAAGAAACAAATAAATTGAATAAATTGCTCATATTTAAAAAGAAGCGTTAAATTTTTAATTGAGTTAGTAACCAGGAACTCAAAAAACTAATGTAGGATCATACCATAAGAAATCACTAGCGTGGACCACTTCTTATACTGATGACGATGAATATCAAAGAATAGAAGTGAGTTTTTCTTGATTTGTTTCTCTTTTAATTTTGTGATATATGAAGAGAAAACACAAAGAAACAACAACAAAAAATCACAAAACACTCTTTATGTAGAGATTTTATCTGTAATTTCCAAGATATATTCTCTATAAAATTGAACCGATTCAAACTGGCCATAAACAAGTTCAAAATCGAAGAAGAGTAATACACAGAGTAAAGAAACACACTTACTAACTTAAATTTTTGGAAAATCCGTCTTCATATATCTCCGGCATAATATCTCTTGGTCTCCCTATCTCTTTTCTCCTAAAGAGAGATTTTCAGAAAATGTGAGTTAGTAAGTGTGTTTCTTTACTCTGTGTGTTACTCTTCTGCGATTTTGAACTTTTCTAAGATATAAAAATATATCTTAGAAAAGAAAAAAGTAAACTTAAAAGAAAATGAGGTTTACTTTTTATAAGAGATTTCTGTAAAGAGGGAACGAATTAATTTCATAAACTGTTCATATTCAAAAAGAAGTGTAAATGTTTTAATTCATTTAGTATAACCAGGAAGTCAAAAAGTAATGTAGGACCATATCATATGAAATCACAAGCGTGAACCACTTCTTCTCCTGATCACGACGGATATTAAAGTATAGAAGTGAGTTTTTATAAATATCACTCACGTATGTGTAATATTTAGTAATTCTAATTTACATCCCATTAATTGTGTTTTTTTTTAAATAAAAATACCACACTGTTTACTCACGAGTTATGCAAGTAGTTATTGTGAGGTATTTCCTTTTTAATCATAAGATTTCTTACGTTTTAATAGTAATATTTTTATACTATTTAAAAATTAGGTTTACACTGTCAAATGTCGTGGCGATCTGGAAATAGTGGGGAATCAGATATTTTAAGGTGTCAATGGAAATATTTCAATTATGATTGGCAATATAATTATAATAATGATTGACAACATATAAACTATAATATGAGATTCTGGAATGGTCCAAGATGATTTGGGTCGGTAACGCTTCTTATAGGAGTCAAAAACTGAATGGTATCATACACATTCCGGGGAAAGTAAGGACCTTTACTTTGTGAAGTCCTTTCATTCCTGAATTTCCTACTACGGATTTATTTTAATTTCACGTGATAATTATAAAATCATGTCACGATCGGTAATATTTACTTACGTTGTTTCTTTGGCTGATGGCTGTTACTTCTTCTACTTTTGTTTTAAATTCAGGCATCCAAGGAGGATCGACTACAGGTAGTGATTCAATTCCAATCTTGGGAGAAGGAAGGGTAAATTCTATACTCGGCGGAGGCACCTTAAATGTCAAGTGAGCACCCTCTTCCATGCGCCGCCACACTTGATATCGCATCTTCCACAAGACCTGAAACCTGTAAAAAAAACTTCCATGTCAATATTGTGTCGATGGGAAGGAAGTAACTGTTTATTTTCGGTGAACTCAGTTAAAAACAGTTAACCTCGTATTTGTATAGAAAGTATGTAATTAAATTAAAACAGTATCTATACTTATATTATTTCTATTACATAATTTATACGTATTTAATTATTTAAATAAAATAGGTAACTTATAAATTTTTTTCATTTTACTGTAATTAAATTCTGTATTGATGTAGCCCTGAAGATGCATACAAATATAGACGAAACATCGACATAAAGGTGTTTTATTGTTTAAACCACACATCGATAAAAAAGAAAAATATATTTATTTATATAATATATAAATTTTATATAACGTTTTCTTATCACGACCTAATATATTTACACTATTTTTCATGTTTATCGAGTTGTTGTCAACGTTTGGTCTATATTTGTAGACATTTTCAGGACTACATCAATACAGAATTTAATTACAGCAGGATGAAAAAAATGTTATAATTACATTATTTAATATGCATAATTACCTTGGTATTTTCCTATTGCAAAATAACTTTACATAACCGCTGCTAATAGCATAATGCTGCTAAGAACATCACTGTAGCATGATTTGAATACAACGGTTATATAAGGTTATTTTGTAATAGGAAAATACCAAGGTAATTATTTACATTAATATAAATAATGTTACTTGTAAAATTTTTTTTCATGTTATTGCAATTAAATTCTGTATTGATATAGCCCTTAAAATGTCTACAAATATAAACGAGACTTGATTTAATGATGTTTAACTGTTTGACACTAGACCAAACCACGATAAAAAAGAAAAAATAGTGTAAATATTATGCATAGATATTTATATAGTAGCGAACAATTGGGCTAAGATTAATCTAAAGAACCAGAAGGTCTCTCTGTACCTGTTATTAGGTCATTTAATTTTGAAACATCACTAAAAAAACTAAACAATCATTTTCCATGTAAAACATCAAATATTCAAAATGAAATAAAATAATATTCAAACTACATATTGCAATATTGACACATTTCCAAGGTTTTGTTAGTTTTTTTACTTGGGAAATAAATAAATAATTAGTTTCGAGAACTGGGTAAAATATATAGATGCACAATGTAACATCCAATATTAAAGATTTATAAATGCTTAAAATAGCTAACGGCTGATGTACAGCTGATACCAATTTCTAACTACATGCAAATTATAATTCCAATTAATTTTAATTGTTAACCCTGCCATTGTTAACTCAAAAAATAAACACAGTAAGATGGTTTGAACAATGATACCATACAAAACATTGAAGTAATATAAACATTTTAACAATTATCGACAAACTTGAGGAAAACTTAAAATAAAGTGTGTGGAAAATATAAAATTTATTTAACATAAATAAACAGGAATACATAAAACACCGAATTTCTAGCATAGGTATTGTGTAATGATTCACCTTGAAATGTCCCACTACAAAAAAAATTCTTTTAAATGTATAGGACTCTTTTAACTATACCTCAAGTAAAAAAAAAATTGTACTTGAATAAGTGTAACTAGATTTTTAAAATATATTAATCTCTTCACAATAAAAATTATGAAGAAACAAAAGTGTAAATTACTCGAGTAGTTTGTACGGTATCCCAACACAGGAGTCACATGCTCATCTTGTCTGTAACATTTAAGTTCAAACCTTGTACCACCGAAGAGTTTACTTCAGGTGGTTACAATAGAACTTATTTGGGAAATGGATGCAACCTTCATAGGACCTGCCCACTCCTCGATCAGACAAACACTGAAGAGGACCAGCTGATGTTCAAACTGGTATGCACGTCACTAAATAGCTACACTGCCAGGGAGTTTGATAGTTGTATAGTAGTTTACTTTAGAGTTTCGTAAGTTACGTAACTTACATAATAAGCTATCTAACTACAAATACCATGTATTACATTTGTTATGGAATGTACTCGTATCAGAAAATACAAGTTTAATTTAGGTTAACTTTTTACATTTAACAATTTTATTCTTCTCACATATCAAATTAACTCATTAGAACAATTCAAATTTGTTTAACAAATATCTAAATAAAAATTTATTTGACTATTGGTAATTGATCGGTACTTTAGCGTCACTCGGTTAAACTTCGGCTACTCTCGTGTTACCAAAGGGTCTCACAAAGGCAACATCGGTCACACTCGGGCGTGACACACATACTTAGTAACCTACCGTATTAATATATAGATAATAATAAACTTCATTGCAGTTAAAATGAACTGCAATAAAGGACACAAGCCGTACATTACAAAACAAAATTTGTTTTTTTTTATTTGGTTAATTTGCACGATTTTTCCAATAACTTTATATATAGTTTTAGCATGTATTTATCTTTCATTTAAATTTAATTTGGAATTAACCTTAATTTATTGAAACTTGAACCTGATAAGAACATAATAAAAAAAATATATTTTCTTTATTTATGATTAAAATAAATTATATTTTATTCTTAAGTAATCAGTTTTCAATTAATGACATGTTCTACATATTTCAGGGTGACCCCCCCAAAAAAACGGGCCCCGTGTACATTTTATGTGATTCCTTTATTTGTTCACTTCAAGAGTAAGCTCCAGACCCTCTACCCATCGCTAATGAACAAGTTCTGGTTCCAGCAAGATGGAGCAAGTTCTCACACCTCAAACCTGTCCCGAGATTGGCTGAAAGAGAACTTCGGAGGCCGAGTGATCAGTCTCAAGACTGATTTTGAGTGGGTACCCCATAGCTCGGACCTAAGCCCCCCACATTTTTTTTTCTTTGGGGCTATCTTAAGGACAGAGTCTACGCAGGGAAACCCAGATCCATCACGGAAATCAAGGAATCCATCAGGGAGGAGATGAGAGCCATTACCAATTCAGTCTGTAAGAACGTCATGGACAACTTCGTGCTGCGCCTCAAGAAATGCACAGAGCTAAATAGAGGTCATCTAGAACACATGCTGTAGAACGGAGAAAAAAAGGCCAAAGACCCTAGTGTTTTGATGTGATCTTTTGAATGTAATAAACTAGTTATGACCAAAGTTTCATTTCATTCGGACAAAACACTAAGAAACGGGGCCTAATCAGAGTTGGGGACAGTTTTTTTTTTTTGGGGGGGGGGGGGGTCACCCTGTATACCTAAAAGCATATTATACATTCCCTAAAGATCTGCCCTTTGGACTGGTCAGCGCGACACTTTATGACTGAATAGGCAAGACTGGCTTTTGGCTAGAATAAAACGATATTTATGGTGGAAGCTTAAATAAAAATCTTGTGTAAAATGAAACATTAGGTTGTTTACCTAAGAATGGCATTGATTCTGACCGAAGGGTCAGGATGAGAGAGAGCCGAGTGCATGATGAGGGCTGCTTCAGAAGGTGCCTTGACCGAAGCGAGGATAAGCAAGGCAGCAGCACTGCTGCAAATCTGCTTGGCCGGCTCTAGGAGGAGCTGCCAGGCGGCGGGGAGACAGTCGGCCAGCAGCTCAGCTGTCATTACCATCGAGCCTTTCAGCAGTCCATCAAGGGGGCAGTGGAAACACTCGCCCACCTAAAGAAACCTCAATGAAATATCTACAAAACTCAATAAACACTGCCCTTCTACTATCTATTTCAACAAATACAATTCAACTTCACAGTACGAGTTTAATTCGTTCCCAAACCGAGCTCGTATTGCGATTTGCTCGTATTGCGATTTACTCGTGTTACGAAGCACTGTTTCGTATTGAAATCAATATGACAATAACAATCCGTCCATCCCCAAAATGCCTGTTTTTAAGTTCATTTATTTAAAAAGCAAAAGTATAATTAGAAAAAATAAACTACACTGTACAAGTAATAAGAAAAACAAAAATTAAAATACAAATAATCATGTTTTATCAATCTACTAAACTTAAAACGGAGACTATATAGGCATAAGGAAAACGGCGCTCGTACAACGAATTTGTACTCGTCGTACGATACAAAAATTCTTACGAATTGGCTGCTCGTCAAGCAAATTACTCGTACGATGTTCTACTGTAATGAATTCAGCCAATGCACAACTAAATTTGGTTTTTCAAATTTCTCTATTTTAATATTATTTTCTTATATAATATCTGTGAACAAACTTTATAAATTTACAACAACAAAAAATACCTTAAATTCAAGCATAATACAAATACACAGTGTGCAAATTATTAGGTAAATTAATCACAAAACATAAATAAAAAATACACAAATAAGATCAAAAGGATTTAAAAACTATATAATGATATATTATTTTAAAAATTACCATAAAGATACTGAATAGCTTTAAAATTAATTTAATTTTACAATTAATTAATGAGTAATATTTAAAGAAGGGAATGGGATTAGCGTTGATAATATTACTTAATAGCTTTAAAATAAATAAATTAATCTTACAATTAATTAATGAGTAATATTTAAAAAAAGGAATGGGATTAGCGTTGATAATATACTTCCATACCTTCAGTGCGATCATTATTTATCAATCTAATTTACAAAAATACCTTAATTTCAAATGAACTGATAAAAGTGTATCAGTTCTTGATTCTTGATCTTTGACATTATATATTGTTTCTACTCAAACTAATTAAAATACATTTAATTGTCATTACTTTTTCTTGAGTGCAATATTATCATTATATGTATACATTAATCTTTAGAAATATGATCGCAGAGGGACAGAAATATTACAATCAATGTACATTTCCTCATTTTTCAAATGAACTTTACAGTTACGAGTGTAGGAACCTGTCAATCTTCTAGAGAATATTTCGAAACATGGTTATTTAGAAATAGTTTAACCAAAATTAGTAATTTCTCGTCTTAAAGTTTAAATTTTTTACTTATTGATTTTAAAACCCGTCCGATAGTCGTGAATGAAAGACGTCATAAACTTGTTCACTTTCTAAATAGAATAACGCCTAATTTCATTTGGTTATACTATCTTGTATTAGGCAATGTATCAATTGATAATCGATATGATATTAAAGGTATAGAGAGTACATTAGAGCAGTGTTTTTCAACTACTGTGCCGCAAAAGAAAAATTATCCCATTTGCGTGCTTGTGCAGTCTAGCACCTTGCAGAGTACTCATGTAGTACCTTCCTTATCACTAGGTAGCAGCAGCAGGTAGCCAATTGACTTGTACTTGGAGACAAGCGAATTAGTGACGGATTGATGCAGCGGCAGCTATGGTTGAAAATGACCGAGAAGTTTTTGAAGAGGGGAAATTATATTTTTCATCATCTCATTGAACTAAACACACAAAAGCCAGACCGAAATGGCAACCTGCTAACAAGTATGGATACAAAAAATGGGTTCCGTTCAAAGGTGCACTCTGACAGCAGTAAACGGAATGTGACAATCAGGAAATCTTCTCACTCACCGGTAATTGCAGGATGTCAATACTGCTGCGATGAAAATTTTGCGGAGACGTCATTTTATTTCCCTACATCCTCGACAAAAATGAAATTTTATAAAATACTTTTTTTTTTTGCTTATTTTATTCTTATTCAAGACATCATGTAATCGTATTCTTCTATTTTAGTTTAAAAAAAAAACTTTATATTAACAACATACTCGTAAAACTAGTATTGGATATATAAGTTTTTTATTTTCAGCTGGCGGTGTGCCGAGAGATATTTTCAATGAAAGAAATGTGCCTTGGCTCTGAAAAGGTTTAAAAACACTAAAAACACATTAGAGTACTCAACGGTATGAACCACTTTGAGTTTCTTCTATATGTTACCATTTGGTTCTTATTTCTGATGCTAGAAAAGTTTAATTTAAATCTATAAAACAAATTTGTAAAGACTTGTAAAGTAAATAAAAAGAGAAGTCACGGTACCTGATATTTGATATAATTGAGGATTGGGGGGATGTCCTTCTCTTTGGGTGACTTAGCAGCTTTCTCATCCTTCTTTTCATCTCCCTCCAAAAATGCTTTTTGGTTTGCTGTCTCCACACTTTTTTCTAACCTGAATAAAATTCCCCCTTAACAAGAATAAAACATTTGTAAACCACAACGACTAATATTCCAATAAGAAATAATCACAGACTTGTCTTTATCTTTCCGATGTGAGCTATCTTTGTGCTTCATTGGTGACAACTGATCAGAAACTTTTCGGATATTCTTTCCATTACTCTTTTTTTGTTCATCAGATTCTATTTTGACATTTTCAACTAATAAACCAAATTCTTCACCATAAACCTAAAAAAAAAGAAGTTACTTCAGAACTTAACGCTTAAAAAACTGAAAAAAGCTGTTTAAAAACAACGAACAAATATTTGTATCTAAATAGTATAAAGTTTTGAAGTTTTACACTCTTAAAGTCTCAGACCTGTCTAACTGATTTAATGAGCCTCGACACAGATCTCATGTTCCTCCTGTGACAGAAAGGATGACAGAACTTCTGATGAGAGCAGTGGTAGTTGAAGGAGTTAATCATTTGACTCATCACCTAAAAATTAACTTTAAGTAACCAACAATCAAATCAATAATATGTTTAAATATTTAACATTAAACTAATTAATAATTCACGAGCTATGTAAGCAGTTCTTGTGTAGCATTTACTCATGATAGTGAGGAAAATATATTACGTATTCATCACAAGGAATTTATTTTACGACGCATTTCGAACAGTTGTGTTCATCATCAGGCACATCTGCCTCAGGAGGGGTGTTCAGTAATAGATATAATAGTTCAGTAATAGGGGAGGATTCAATACATACTGTGCCTGATGATGACAGTAAGTGTTAGAAACGCGCCGTATAATAAATTACTTGTGGTGAAGACGTAATATATTTTCCTCACTGTCATAATTTACAATTGTTAACCTCGGATGAATTATTACTGCTAGTTTGAAGAATTATTTACTTTATTAATTAGTTTATTTCTCATATCAATGATCGGTAAATTCATTAATTAAAAGATAAAGAAAAACTAACTGTAATATTTGTTTATGTAATTTCTAAATGTCATTAGTTACATTTAACTCACGAGCTGTGCAAGCAGTTCTTATTTGGTATTTACTCATGATAGTGAGGAAAATATACAAGGATTTCATTTTACGCGTTTCAAACAGCACATCTTTATATTGTAGATGTGCCTGATGATGAACACTGAGTTTTTGAAACGCGTCGTAAAATAAATTCCTTGTGGTAAAAAGACGTAATATATAACTCACTATCAAAAGTTATATTTAAACTACGTTGTCATTGCCACGAAAGAAATGACATTTAAATAAACCTAATCTGACTTAAGCTAAAATAGTGGTCCGAAAAACCCAGAATGAAATATCAGTAGTTCGGTGGTTTAGTTACTTGAGAGCTAAATTTCACTTGTACTATGGCATGAATGCACATATTTATAAACCTTCTGTTATAGTTAAAAATATTCATCAATTATTACTATATTAAATTGTGTAACATAAACAGATGGTTTCCAATTTTTAATAATTTATATAATGCTGTTTTTTCCTCAAATAACAAAAAAAATATTTCAAAGGAATAATAAATCTAAATCTGAAATAAAAAAAATATAGAAAACACTAAATTTAGTTGCTTGATAATCATTTAAAAATTAATGTTGGTTAAATAAAGTTGAAATATTATAGGTTTTCAGGAGAGTAAACCTTGAGCCAGGGTAAATTGGTTGATTCGTCCGTCTCATTGGTGTCAGTGGGGCTTTCCAAAGGCATATCATCGCTGAGAATGCCAGGACTTTCTTCACCTGATACTTCACCCACACCTAATTCAGAAATATCGCTTCTATCTGACAATGAGCTAACTTTCCGTCTGTTCCTTAAAGAGTCACTTCTTTTAACTGAAACGGAAAATATATTTCATTACTCACCTTCCTTTATTTGAAAGATTCAATAAAATAAGCAAAAATTATTTTATAGTTCAAAGACGGGTTTTCTGAGGATTTTTGGTCTAAAGAAATACTACACTGCAGTTTAAACGCCAACGTTTCGCCAAAAATTGTTAGGCATTTTCAAGGCTAAACACAATTTAAGTAGTGAAAACAAATACATCCACGGAATATCAACCAACAGAAAACAAAAAACATAATAAACCAAACCATAAACATAATAGAAAACCACAAAACATACTTCTACTTTATGTGGTGTCTATTGCATTATTTCTTTTCTGTTGGTTGATGTATTTGTTTTCACTACTTATGTCATCAATAAATTGTTTTTAGCCTTGAAAATGCCTAACCATTTTTGGCGAAACGTCAGCGTATAAACAGGAGTGTTATTTCTTTAGACCAAAAATCCTAAAGACACCCATCTTTGAATTGTAAGAAAAAGTGGTCGAGAAGCTATAAATTGTTTAGTAATTAAATCAAACTACTCAATGAATTGGAACAAAGTCTGCTAAAATTTGACTCACCATAAAAATTTGCCATAAACTGAGTAAATTAAAAATGATTGTAAATAAAGAAAACTTCATTATTTTTTTTAGAATATTTTTACATCCTTTGAGAACAATAGAGGGCTAATTTAACTACCCCAAACCAGATTCTATATATCTGATTAAATCATCACTTATTTCTACTCATACTTCTGTAAATCATAAAAAAAAAATCAGTTTTTACACCAAGATCACATATTTTTGATAATAATTTCATGGGTTGGATTTAACGAAAAAGAGTAGAACAGATTAATAATGACAAATGAGGGGGTCATTTATATATCAAGCAAATAATATATATATATATATATATATATATATATATATATATATATATAAACACAAGTTTTATTAAAACCTATGCCTACTTCTAATTTCACACTTTTTCGGGTTAATTTTTCCCATCTTCTGACCTCTGGCTTCCGAGAGTTCGGGACTAGATATATCAATTCTCCAAAAATTTTTTATTTTGGAGAATTGATACTCTAGTCCCGAACTCTCGGAAGCCAGAGGTCAGAAGATGGGACAAATTAACCCGAAAAAGTGTGAAATTAGAAATAGGCATAGGTTTTAACAAAACTTGTATAGATGAAGGCCTGCTCCCCAAATACACTAATATATATATATATATATATATATATATATAATATATATTATATATACCATGATAAACAAAAAACGGTCCGGTAGGGCAGATTACACTTAAAATAAACTGTGACACATAGACAGAAACAAAGACTCACTTTTCAATATTTCGACCGTTATGGCGGTCATCCTCAGGAGAAGTGAATTGACGGATGGACGACAGTCAACTAAAGAACTCACTGGGTGAAGACTAAAGCAGTGGTTCTTTAGTTGACTGTCGTCCCTCTGTCAATTCACTTCTTCTCCTGAGGACGACTGCCATAAGGTCAAAATATTGAAAAGTGAGAATGTCTCTGTCTATGTGTCGCAGTTTATTTTAAGTGTAATCTGTCCTGCCGGACCGTTTTTCGTTTATCATGGTATATATACATAAATATATATATACACGTTTCACGATGAATCACAAACACAGAACTAAGGAATAAACACACGTACTGTCTCCAATAATAATATTACGCTTTCAATAATATATATATATATATATATATTATTAAATATATATATATTTATTTAAATATATATTTATTTATTTATTTATATATAATATATATATATATATATTATTAAAAACGTAACCATAGTTGGCAGAAGAAACTTGCTTCTTTATATGTTTCTCTATCTTCCTCAATAAGGATTTCGTTGTTGTATCTAAACTATATAACAAACTTTCTACACAGTTAACAGTCAACATGTTTCAACTCCTTCATAGAGCCATCTTCAGGACGAGAATGATTCTAAACAGCCATAGGAGCCTTAAGCTATTTGGAATACAAGGTCAAATAGACGCGGCCCGGGTAATAACAGCAACCCCTCAGGTCACTCAACCCCCCAGCTTTGAACAAACAATCTTAATCCCTCTAATTGACTCTACTTTCCTTATATAAAGGGAAAAGTTATTTAGAATCATTCTCGTCCTGAAGATGGCTCTATGAAAGAGTTGAAACATGTTGACTGTTAACTGTATAGGAAGTTTGTTATATAGTTTAGATACAACAACGAAATCCTTATTTAGGAAGATAGAAAAACTTATAAAGAAGCAGCAAGTTTCTGCCAACTATGGTTACGTTTTTAATAATATGTGCTTAAAAGAAGGACTGCTACCAAAATTCACAAATATATATATATATAAATGTTACTTACAATCCTGGTCAAAAGGCGAATCTTTAATCCTGATTTCAGTAGGCAAGGTTATCTGATCTTTAGTTCTGCGGAGTTTAAGACTTCTTCTTTTAAAAGAGCCAGTCGTGGTTGTTGTTGTACCTCTTCGAAGAAAAAGAGGTCTTTGGCGTCTTGACTTATCATGCTCATCAATCTGTCAAAATTATTTAAATTAATATTAATGAAAACAGTTTGTAATATATTACTTTACAAATAACGGCCTTAAAAAAAAAGAAGAATCAAAAATAAATTCTCTTAACATAAGTCAGATAAAATTAATGACTCCAGATGTAAAATCTATTACTGATATAGAATAAACCTGACCAGTTATTTTCTACGAAAGATCTTAGGGTTAACCGACCTTAGTTCCATTTTTGAAGATCTTAATGTTGTTTAGACGATAGTTTTTTTCCACACATTTACTGAATATTCTTGTTAAATACTTTATGTCTGATTCCAACTGATTTAACTTCGTGGAATATTTTTCCAAATTTCGAAATCTTTTCTTCATTTCTGGGTTCAACTTAAAAATTAAATCAGCATATTTGTTTGAATTCTTATTGGACATGTTTCGGTGTTACATCCACCATCTTCAGCAAAAAAAAGGTCCTATATTATGTTCAATTCGGACAGGAATAAAAACTAAAATAAAAAATCTGTAATGGCGCACATTCAACTTTATTATAAGTAAACACGTTAACAACCAACTAATGTTTTGTTTCATTAGTCAAACACTTTGTTCCATAACCATCCATCTTAAGATTGAATGCATCAGAAAATGTTTATCAGAATATGTTTGGGTTCAATTTTTACATTTAACAATTTTATTCTTCAAAAAGAATTCAAATTTTGTTAAATAAATTTCTAAATAAAAATGTTATTTCACTATTGGTAATTGACGGGTACTTCGGCCCCACTCGGTTAAACTTCGAGCACTCTCGTATAACTATCGGTCACACTCGAGCGTGACACTTAGTTACACTCGTATTAATATGTAGGATATTAAATGATAAATTCATTTACCTGAGCCGTGTTGTTTGCATTGGCACTGCCCTCAGATTCATTATCTGGTTCATGAATAACAAAGCTGATTTTTCTTTCTCCATCCCTTGAATCGATATTTAAATCTCTTGAATATCCTGGAATAAAACAGACTTTGTTGTTTCTGCATTTGTTTTGCTTTTTTTTTTAATAAAGCGATATTATTGAATAAAAAGGTAAACCTTGCTGTTTATTGTCAGCTATACTCTGGAGGGACTGGACAGACGCGTGACTCTGACCCATTGACGATAAGGCCATGCTCCATCTCCTGCCACACCAGAGTTATTTGCAAATCATTCAACACTTAACATCAGTGACATAGCAAGGAGGGCGGCACGTGCCAGGGGGCGGCATTTTGAGGGTGAAAAAATGGATTAAAAATTAGGAAAAAAGCTAGCATTAAAATCTGAAATTTTGTACCAAAATGAGTTTTTAAGGTAGTAATTGCATTTATTTTTTTATGTGCGTAATACTGTTTTTAAACGGGTTTTTGAACTGTAATTTTTACAAATTAAAAATAAATGTATTTTAAATTTGTCAAAACTATTTTTTGTTTATTATATTTGTTTGCGTAGCCAGTTAATTTAATCGAGCATTTGTTTTATGATTTGAATTATACATCATGTTTGAAAAATTTGTGGCTTTCTTTAAAAAAGTCTGGTAGAACAGCAGTTAATTAGAAAATTAGCAGTTAGCAGAAAATTAGATCCTTGATTGTAATTCCATGAAATTAAATATTTTTTTGAAGGTTAACAGATTATCATATCAACGGCAGCAGGAAGGGGGGAGGGGGCAAATCTTACGACCACCCCGGGCGAAAAAAATGGTTGCTTCGCCACTGTTTAACATCTATCAATCGACATTAGCGTAATCAATCTGAAGCCAACATGACAAAAATATTCTGAATTTAACTACACCCGACCCTCGAATTTCTGTGCTAATAGAAACTGAAACAGGTCCGGAAACAGAAACAGAAGTCCGGCAATTGGTAAAACTGGTAAGTGATAGTCTAATGGTGCGCAAGGTAGGCTAAATGGTTGACAGCATGTCAAGATGTACCATATACATAACCACACTAAAACTTACTACTAGGGCTAGGCTATCTCAATTTCATTTACTTTAGCGCACTATACATTTAATTTAAATATACACTATTATTGATACATAATAAACTTTATAATGAACAAAAAAAAAAGGTATAGTTTGCTTAAGATAACGAAATTGCAGAAGACTGGGCTACTCGGCCTCACTCTGCCCTCATTGTGGATTACCAATACCCCGATCATAATTTATGCTATTTGGGAGAAAAAATAGTACACAAACTTCAAGAAAGTACTGTTTTTTGAAGTACGAAACCTCGAGGGTCAAGTGTATTTAACAATTTTTTTACTATAATTAAACTATAATATACATGAATAACAAAATATTGTAATTATTGTATAAATAATAATTAATTATTACTACAATAATACCATTATAATTTAATACTTAATATTATTACTTATTACAATAAGTAATTATTGCAACAAAATATTGTAGGAGTAGCCTATTGTGGCTTTCTTTGTATGACTGTACTTTTGGCTACTATGACCTAGGCTACTCCAATTTCGTTATCTTTAGTATACTAAACCTTTTTTTATGCATAAACAATATTATTATTACGTATTTTAATGTATAATGAATATAAACTAACTGTATTTACCTGTATTTGACTATTATGATTGTGATTGTTTTAAGGAAAGGTGAGGCAAAGAATAGCCTAGCATCATCCTCCCTTCTCATATGCCTATCCATGCCTTAGGATAACACTTACCAGTGTTACCAATTTCCAGATATTTCTGTTTACGGACCCGTCTTGATCTCTAATAGTACGGAAATTCAGAGGGTCTAGTGAATTAACATTCTTACAAAGTAAAATAATAGTTATAGTTATATTCTAAATTCAAAATAAAACTTTAAAATCTATTTGTATCTTGTAATGTCGTTTTCATTGAGATATTAGCAACAGTAATTTAAAAAAAAAAATATGCATATAAATTATAGATTTTGACTACACCTTGCCCTAATATATTTCATAAAATGAACATTACAACTAATTTTTGTTATTAAAATTAAATTTTTAATTTTAATTCTAACGTAGGGCAATTTTGATTTTTAATATAAAACAAAAATCATAAACCTACCTGTTAACTTCTTTAGGAAACTGCCATGCTGAAGGCTTTTCTCCTTTGATATATGTTTGACTCAGTTTTGGAAGTGTTCGATAGGTTTCTCTGAGGAAGGCTGTTATTTCCATTAAAAGAACGCAGGCTACCAGCCTTAAACCGATTGGGCAAGAGAGCTGGACTTGCCCTGCGCACGCTTAAACAGAAAACAAAACAAATATATATGTAAAAAACTATATAAAATTTATTCAATTACTAAATAATACAACCAGATGCATTATACAGGTTAGCTTTTCCCTGTACATCTTTTGTTTAACTAATTTTGTTCGTTTCGGATTATTTTCTGTTCGTTTAAAATATATATATGTATACATAACAAGATTTCAGAATAAACACGTGAAACAACAATCAACGTCCAAACCACAATAAAAAATGAGAAAAAAGACTACGAACTTTCAAACGTAACAACCGGTCTTCGTCAGATATAGGACTTGACTCTGACAAAGATCGCTTGTTACGGTTAAAAGATCTTAGTCTTGTTTTCCCATTTCATATTGTGGATATATACCATATCAATGATCAAACCACAATAAGAAATGGGAAAACAAGACTAAAATCTTTCAACTGTAACAAGCGGTCTTCGTCAGAGTCAAAAACCCAACTATATATATATATATATATATATATATATATACTTTAAAAACAGAAATAAACACGAATGAAAATTAGACAGTAGAATCACTTTCAGTATTTTGACTCTTTTAACAGTCATCCTCAGACTGTTAAATGGAATGATGAGAAGACGAATGCCAACACAACAAATAATTTGGCAAAACATGAATCATTGTTTTTCATTGTTAATATTCGTTACATTTTTGTATAAAGAAAATAGACTAACGTGTTAAAATCTGCAGATGTTATTTCTTTGTAAAACTACAACATACTGATTTAAAATAGAAACTAGATTATTTTTTTATAATTTTATATATTTCGTTTCACAATTCTAAAGCAAACACGAATCAAATAAAATTATCTTGATTTAATTGAGACTGGTAGATGAAAAAGTTTGTCTGTTTAAGCAAAACAAAAATCTTTTTTTTTTCTTTTTTGACTAAATCATTGATTTTATATAACATATCACTTGGTCAGCTCCTTTTCCAGTTAAATCTTGCTAGCAGGAAGTTAGTTAGTTCATGGAATCGAATCTCTCAGTCTGAAGATCATGAATGCCGAGACTGCGGTTCACTTTAATGATACATGTTTGAAAGAAGATCGGCTGCCTATTTATACCAATTTATATATATATATATATATTATAAATATTTAATCTTCGTTTACGAACATTAACAAGCTTAAACCAAGGGAGTCTTTACTTTTTGCATTACTATAATATAATTATTGCTATTCTATTTTACTAGAGAAAACTCTTCTGCTATTTTAATGGTAAAGAAAAGTACATTGAATAGCATCCAGTTAAATATTTTATTTGAAATACCTGGAGTAGAAACTAACTTTAGTAAGAGAGTATACAAAGATGAAATTCAACAGAATGACAATTTAAAATTATTTTATTCTTAAAGAATTCAACTTGAACAATATCTAAGAAAAATTATAGTTATTTAAGTTTAAAAGTAATTTTTAGTTCCTCAAACATCTAATTTAATGAGTAATATAATTCATTTAGTCATTTTCAGATTATACGATTTCACAATTTGCATAAAAAATCAAATTTTTTTTCAACTTAACAACACTTCTGTATTATTTAACATACCGATTGTATTTGAAGAATTAAAATCTAAACTCTTTAACTTTATGGTTTGGAGATTCTCCAAAATTGAATAGTCTTACTGAAACAAAATTATCATGATGATTATTTTACTCTGTAAGTATCACTTAAACCTCTGCTTTTCTTTTGCATATGTTTTCCCCTATAAGTTGTATAAAGTAAGAGATGTTTTGTAAGTAATCATAACTTATGTTTAGTGATTTATATTGTTCAAAACAAAATGAACGCATCACTTGATTAAATATAAACTATTTGTATATTCTCAAGAGTAAGTGATCCCAGAAGTAATGTTCTTTTGATAATTTCCATTACTGTTTTAATACTGTTATTGAATGCATCATGCATGGTGTGCCACTGCTGAATGTGTTAGCCTCTCCAATAGTTATGTTTCTTCATCCATATTTCACCAGAATTCCTTGTAACAGTGTTATCTGTTGTGGAAATAAATTCTTCAATAAAAATAAAGTTATTAATATTATTAGATTTAGCTATATATTTTAGCTTTTATTCACCTTCATCCAAGAAATCTTCTTCTTCATCTTCAATCAGAAGTTCGTTTTGTTTGTTTTCATCCGAAACTATTGAAATTATATTTGTGAATTTAGTTTTGTCCTCCTGCAACATTTCTTCTAATCTTGAACCAATAGCCTAAAAGAAATAAAAAAAAAGTATCATTTTATAAATAATTTGAAACAAATTAATTAAGGTTATAATTGATTAAGTACAACTATTTTCTGTTTGAGATTTCACGTAAGTATAATATAACATGAACATTATGAAAATATTAAAGTATGAAGTATACTAAAAACCATTTACTGTTCATTACTAAAGATCTGTATACTTGTTATTTACTTTTATTTCAATTTGTAGTTTATTGGTTTGATTGAAATAAAAAAATTGCGCTAAATCTCAAAACCTTTTGATAGGTTAGATAATAAAAATAAATCATAAACAGAAATAATTAAAATCTCTTGGTAATATGCTGCAAATTAAGGATACAAAATAAATAAACAGTTGACTATTTGCAGATTAATGTTTTAGAAAGTAATATTTTTTTTCCTATTAAAAAAAATAGGATGAACTTTTGACAGAATAAAAATATTCTGGATATCGGACAAATTATCCCAGAATATAAAATTATTTCATTTCCAATTACTTCTCTATCATTTACACGAAGAAAATTTATTGGATATAATTTTGTCTTTCTATTTTTAGTTTTAATTTTAATAGTAACTAAAATCTGCTTTCATGATATATTTTTTAATATAATATTTAGATAATTAGATTTTATTACCTAAACCTGATAAAAATATTTACACTGAACTCTTAAAGTCAATTTAGTTTGAATAACAGCAACTCAGCAACTTTAGTTGAATAATCACTTACAAGATACAGATCCAATTGTATATGTATTACAAGAGAATACAGATTCAATAATGCTTTATATATTCTAGAATTACCTCCACTTCAAACTACTTTAAAAAGATTTCACATAAACACGTGAAACAACAAGTTGGGTTTTTGACTCTGACGAAGACCGCTTGTTACGGTTGAAAGATCTTAGTATTGTTTTCCTATTTCTTATTGTGGTTTGATCATTCAAACTACTTATGTATAACACTAAACAAAATAACATTTTACACATATTCCCATCAATGAAACTCTTCGCGATAAGTTGATAGATAATTTTTAATTTAATGAAAGTTATTTCGTTCACTCCTACAGGTTGCTGGAAAAAGGGCCTTATAATTTACTTAGTTTTCAACTGGGAAAAAAACCTATATCTGACTGAATTTCTGTTTGTTAGATCTAGTTTGCATTTGAAGAACTAAAATCTAAACTCTTTAACTTTATAGTATGGAGATTCTCAAAATTGAAAGTCTAAATTATTATTATGACTTTTGAGGAGTTATAATAGGTTAACCACTTTTTTGATATGTCATTAATGAAATTTGATATTAAGTTTTATAAGAATCAGGCATACCTCGGCCCATTGATAGAACATGGTGCCTGCATGGCGCTGGAATACATGGGAGCGCCTCATGGCTGATGTCACCGTTCTGTTAGAAGACGGAGGCCCTGAAGGCCTGAAGAGCGGGAAGTTGTGCTTCAGCCAGGCCGGCCATTGGCCTTTGTTACAGCTGTGTACGAAGTAAGCGCATTCCAGTAGAAAGGCGGCTCTCGAGACCAAAGGCGCGTGGGGCTGAAACAGATCATATGTCAACCCCACTTGAGTGTTAGGGGTCAATACTCATACACAAAGGATAGCCCATTAGTTGAGCAATCCGTAATTGTCTGGTATGTACTCATACTGGGATAAAATGGAAAAATCAAAGTCACCACACATAAAAAATAAGCTTTTTTTACGCATTTCGAACACTTTGTTAAATGTTGGAAGTAAACTTCCAAATGTTGGAGTAGAAACCGACCGGAGGTCATCCTTCAACTGTTACATTCTTTTTTATGTGTGGTGACTTTGATTTATCTACTTACCCCAGTAAAGATAGTCCAATTTAAACTTCCTCGACAATGAAACTCTTTGCCTAAAGTGCAAATAATAGTAAATGGCATGGCATAGCATAGTAAATGTTGCTATGTTGATGTTAACAATTAGGAAATCATCATATTATTCTAGCTCACAATCCGTTTCGCAACACTTTCATTTTCAAAAGTTTACAAAAAAAATATTGATAAATCTAGTGAGATATATACTCGACCATCATTTGTCCACAGACTTTATTAATTTTGATTTACCCCGTCTGCTCGCACTATGGGACTCTCTGGATACTGGGGAAACCAGCGATAAGGTAACCGTCAAACAAAACTAACTCAATTACATCTATATTAACATGGAGATCTTTACATCAGTGATTCCATGAACTTAGAATAACAAGTTTTCTTAATCCCGAGAGAAAACAAAGAAGAAGAACAAAAAGGAAGAATTAAATAAATAAAAAATAAAAACGCCCAAACAAAACAAAACAAAAAGCACAATTAATGATACAGGTTGAGTGCCGGAGTGGTTTCATCTCCAAGAAGACAAATAAAGGTCTCATCAGAAGTTTTAAGATATACAGGGTGAGTAATTAAGATAATTTTAAGGACTGAAGTGAAATAAGATTGAGATTTATAATCAAGAATATTTGAGAGCAACACTCGCTTTCTTTCATAAGTTTAATAAAAAATATGAAAGCTTAGATATAGAGAAAAAACTACTTTTAAGAGCAGGAGGTTTATAGTATGAAATAGAAGGAAACTTATAGAAAATTCAGCAGGTAGAAAAAGATAGCACAGGGAAGAACTCTTTAATAGCAGTATTAAGTTTATGTGACTAACTAGACTTTGACTGTGACTAAGTTTATATCACAGCACATAGACTTTGAAGTTTGCAGCGGTCGCTTAAAAATGAGGAGTAAAATTAATCTAAAACTCTGCAAGTATGCAGATAATACCTTATAGGTGACTTCATACCCAGTCACTTACAGGTGAATGTTAAAAACTAAACAAATTACCAGCTTGTTTCTTACATCAGCAAATAAGGGAACACTTTTTTCGGATTGGTTGAAAGCTATTTAAGAAATATTTAAAACTTGTGTAGAGATCGATTTAGTCACCGCAATATCCTCAAACAATACACATATATTTTTTCGATACAATTGTTATTCGATATACTAATTTTTGTTAAGAACTAATTTTCATTTTAGAGTCAAGTGCGTTGAATATATTTCTGCACAAAAATATCCATATATAGTTGGGTTTTCATTAATTAACGTAAATGGGATTTAAGGAAGTCTCAAAGATTAGAATATAAGGTGGCAGGCCGTCCCTTAGATAAGGCGAAACGGAGCAAGGCCACGGACCCTAGACCCAGGGCCTGTGGGGGCCCCGCGGGACGACGATAGTGACTTCGGATAAATGTACTGTTCACTGGTTATCTGTCATGCCGGCGGCAGGTCAGTTTAACAGCTACTGCAACCGTCAATCCCGCAAATCGTCAGACCAATGGTTAAATATATCCAATGTAACAATTTTTCATATATATATATAATAATTTATGGGTGAGGGAGGCCCCACAGTAGTTGAGTTGCCCCGGACCCCGCACCTAACCCTGTAAGGTGATATTGGACATTGTATAAACTGTGATAAAGAGACAGAGACCAGGTCAAGAGAAGCGGCAAGTATTTCAGGATGCGGCAAAGTGGCAGGGTGACAAGTATCAAGCAGTAGGCTGAGACGACTCATTCCCTGGAATAGTACATCCTTTCTGACTAAACTCCTCGACTTAAGCACCACAACTTCGTAGTCTCTCCCCTTGCCTTCAGCCAACTCCGCCGAGTTCCGTCTACTCAGATCTTCAAACAAAACAAAAAACCAAAGTCGCTCAGTTTTTATTCTCAGAAATATTAACAAGACACATAGATGACAACACAAAACTAAAAAAGAAATTTAAGTAAGCGAAATAACATGAAATTAAAAACATTTAAACCTTTCGTGAAAGTTTCAAATCACAAATAGTACACAATAGTATCACAAGTTGATACTACTTACGTATTAATAAATGACATCATTTGAAAATAGTATCACTAGCAACAACTGGTAACCCAAATTGATTACACAGAATTCATACTCTCTGGAATTGGAAATTGAAGGATTTGACGAGTTCTTACAACACATCTACAATAATATAGTTCCAGAATTTACAAGTACAATTTGGACAAAAAATTCAATTAAAATAATTTATCCAGAAAGAAGAAGGCAAAAAAACATTCACAGTTAACTTGTTAATTTTAAAAAAAAATATTAAAACAATTTATAAAAGACATTAATGAAAAAATATATAAAACTAGCGCTTTCGGTTCAAACAATATGTGAAACGAGTTTTAAGTAAAATATATGAGTTTCCCTAGAATGGCTCAAAATTAATCTGGTATCATCAATAGTCATTTTAGAGGAGTTATTGAATTTGAAATGATTTAAAACTTACGACTTCCATGCGATTCTTCCACACTTCCATTTTTCTTTTTTCCTCTGCCAAAACCTAGTTTAGTAAATTGGTCTTCCATCCTCCTTCTAGCTTTTTGTAATGTCAATGTTACACTGAAAATGAACAAACATGAAAATAAATGTACTATTGTTACCACTGGAAGCAATAGCATAGGTTATCGGTCAAAAATCTCTCTGGTAGTCCTATTCGAAATCTGAGGTCAATGAGACCCTCGAGAGACATTTATGATTAAACAAATTAAAGAAGAATATTTTTGAAACTTTTTTATTTTTATATCTAGGATTAATAATTTTGCCTTTTAATACTACTAAATACAATAAATCATAAAATAACAAATATATTGTGTATTTTAGTATTTCAATTTTTTGAAATGTGCGTTTCGGTATTGACAGTAATAAAACTTTGAGGACTCATATCATAGACGTGAAAAAAAATAAATTTCATTTATTCGCATAATTTATTTTCATAAATTTAGTGATATCACGTATTCACGTAATATGAAAATATAAATTTTACTTAATAAAAAAAAATTTAGTTTGTAAAACTCATTTCTAACTAAATGTTAAAATGAATCATGCTAAGTGGGAGCCCCAATATTTACTACTCAATAAAGTTTCTCAATATTTTATATGAAGGTATATTCCATCTTCAAAATCTTTGGTCATTAATAGCCATAACCACCAATGGCATTGATAAGCTTAGTTGTTAATCGCTTTTCTTTTTTTTTTTTTTTTTTAAGAAATATAAACATTAAATCTAAACGAAAAAAAAATATAAAGTAGATACACACCTGGCAGTGCTCTTCTGAGATGACTTACTGCAAGAGTGGTGCAGAGGAGGCGGGTGGTGGGACGTAGAGGGCTCCAGAGACTCCGTGCTGCCTAGGCTATCCACGGTTTCACCTCGTTTATACTCCTTCCTGAGCCAGTTCACTGTCCAACAAAATTCTTACAATAACATTTGACTGCTTAAAGTTAAATTGTTAACATGATTAAAACATTTAATGGGTTAATATTAGTATCTTAATTGCCATTCGTTCTACATTCACCTTCGAATTATAGAAAATATTCATATATTCTAAACTTTGACTATATACAGGGTGGTCGCTAGAAAAGCGAAAAATTTGAAGGTCAGATGAGATCGTGAATAAAATGCGTGATTTTAAATACTTGCATACTCATATTTGATACCTATATATCATGGAAGGAAATATGCCTTCAGCTTTCAGACTATCAAAGGCAAGTGAAGTGGTTAGAGGAGGCATCTAACAACCTCAAAGTTGCAACAACTTTATTAAAATGATGCCATTTAGTCGTTGACAAAATAAAGGTAACACAGCTAAAGATTTTGTCAGTCCCTAAGTCGGATTTTCATTTTTGAAAAGAATATTTCTTTCCACCGAAAGTCTGAAGCTGTTTCCTTCAATAATATGGTATCAAATAAAACCTAAAACAAATCAAAAAGGGCCCAAAATAGAAAGCAGTAAGCACATATTTTATTCACGATCTTATATGACCTTCACATTTTCTGCCTTTGTATATGTTTTTCTTTCAAAAAAACCATTGTTCTGAGTGTTTGATAAATTTTTCGCTTTCCTAGCGACCATTCTGAACATTAAAATACATTTCTACCTCTAAGTTATTTTCCATTATTATTAATATGTCCCTTTTTTCTCATATCTACTCAAACTTGATTTATGAAACAACTGCTTTATTTTTTCTTTAAATAAAATATTAAAAAAACATAAATTTCATCAAACATTCAATTATTCCTAAAAACCAAAAAAAGAAGACGAAATTAAAGTGTGGTGAAATAATAACAATGAGACAAAAAAAAGTCAAATACCTGTCAAAGAAACCTAAATTGAATAATACTACTATTTAAATTACCTCTAACATTAATTATAAATTTTTCAGGAAAGTATCCCATTTTACCTAAAAAGTTATGTTACTCGTACTACCAGGTTCAGAATATAACCATATTCCACGAAAACCCTGAGTGTTTACAGGGTTTGAATGTATTTTGAAACAATATTGAACTCAATATTGGTACAGTTATTCTTATGTTTAAAGAAGTTTCAAACCTTTCTTCTCATTCACTTCAATAAACCTAATATTTCACAAAAATGTTGCTAATATTTTGGGTGAGTTTCTTCACTACTGATTCAAACCAGGGTTTGAATTGGTTTTGATTAGTACAAACATTTGTATTATAGCGTATACGAAAATTTCTGTTATTCATACTACTAATATAGAGAAATTAACTCTGCCTTCTTTGTCCTAAGTCCATCCACTGATTTTTACTCTAACTACACTAAGTAATCCTTTAAGCAATGCATACTTTTTGAGTCTTGTCAATTTCTAGACCAACCAGTTCGAATCGAATTTCAGTGTAAGTATGTCAACGACTAGTGATAAAATTACTCTTTTTCACTGAATTTCTATCTTATAAACCTCCTCCTATTTACAAATTTCACCTTCAATTCATAGATAACTGTCATGAAGACTTCTTCTGTGTTTTTTCCCCATTTTTTCGTTTACCTATTCTCGTCAGTCTGCCAATAGAGCCTAAATAAGCGATATGTCGACTATTTAGTCTTTTAGTTTATGATGTTATTATTGCCTAGCATAAACGATACTTGTTTAAGTATATCCACTTATTATCAATTTTAATCATTTTTGGCCGTCCAATAAACCTATCATAAAAAAATTGATGGTTAAATAAAACCTTCATACGTTTACCAGAGTTATTAAATATAAATTTTATATTTTAATTAATATTAACTGAGTATGTATAAGGTTTATAAATATTCTATGTAAAAATATTAAGGTTAAGTAATTCATCCATTAGTTTTAATTTTTTAGGAAAAAAATGGATCTTATTTAAAGATTTACTTTGCAAAGCAAATGAAAGGAAAAAAAATATGAGGAAATAATCATAAATAGATAGGTGAAAGGAAAGAAAGCTGAAGAATTATAATCATATTATAAGATCAAGGTAAAACCTGCAAGTTGAAAGCAATTACTTCAAAAGAACTATCAAGTTTAAGGTAATCCTTTTCTTTAGAAATGGTATTCTTTTCAAATGGCAACTCGACTTGAAACCTATATATTCAAACCTACCAATACCTCCTATGTGAAAGCGAGACTGTTTGTTTGGGTCATGAAGCAAACTTCGTTGACTCTGCCTGGGAGTCAGCATATGATGGTGTTTTTTTTTCACATTGCTTACAGGGCTCTGTGCTTCATCTCCCATTTCCGTTTCAATTACACTCTAAACAGAAATGTATACATTCATTCTTATAGCTTTCATATCCTAATAATATTATTTGTTTTGGCAATCTATACAAATTTATTTAATAACAAGATTTCACAATAAACACGAGAAATAAAGATCAAAGATCAAAACACAATACGAACTGGGGAAAAAAGATCTTTCAACCGTAACAAGGGATTTTCGTCAGTTGGGTTTTTGACACTGACGACGACCACTTGTTACGGTTGAAAGATCTTAGTTTTTTTTTCCCCCATTTCATATTGTGGTTTGAAATTACTACAGCACCAGTAATGCAAGGTATATGGTAAAGTAGAAAAAAGGTGTACTTCATTTTTAAAATAAATTTATATATTTCTACAAACCTAAATCACTTGCTTTTAAATAATAAATATAAATATTCGTAAAAGTTTTAACTCTTACAGGACATGTAAATGATGTACTTCTCTTCTTAAAGAGGTGCCTTCTTGTGTCCTTATCCTCTAAATTATGAGAAATAGTTGACTCCACACTCTCTTCTTGGTCAACCTGATGTATCCTTCTGAAACATGGAATTAGAGAGGAAATATTATTAAAAAAAAAAAAAATTAAAGCTGTTTCAACCGTAATGGTGTACAGATTTTGTAAAATTTGATGGCACCGATGTTTAAATGGATCGCTAGTAATATTAGTTAATATTCACCTAATAACTCTAGTCGTTTGCAGGTTAGATTGTTTTTGATGGGGACGCACAGCGGTGTCAAGTAAACCACTCAATACTACTTTCCTTAATGCTTCAGGGTGAACTTCTTTAACATAATTCATGAGTTGTCGAACATCTCCGTAAATTGTCTAAAAGAAAACAATGTAAAATATTAAAAACAAAGTAAAGAAACTTTTCAAGTTTTCTTTCCTGTTGCATTTGAACTTTTAGAAAAGCGAAATTCTTTTAAAAAGCATTATTTTAAGCTTAAAGGCATATTTCAACCATTGCAATAATATAAAATGATAAAAGGATTCGCAGTTAAAGAATTAAAAACAAAAAAAAAATGTCAAAGAAGGATATTGTTAGAATTTAAATCTTTCTTAACTCACATAAGGAAGGCATCATATAAAAATAAGCATTGTTAAGGTGATCTAAAAGTCGCCTACTCAAGCATACAACTGACTTTTATATTATCAATTTACACTTACACCATTAATATCCTACAAAATATCAAAATATATGTAATCTATTTTTAACGAAATGAAGTTTTATTTTTTTTTTATTAATTATTACATAATCTTTTATTCATGAAATTTATACATGGTGGTCCAAAAAATAATTAAAAAAAAAACTGATCTATCGTGGAATTCAAGAGAACGGTTAATATAGACTAAAACCCAACTAAACTATAAAAGGTTTTACTTCAAGAATTTATAAAATTATTCCAAAGTAGAATTTATTCTGCCATTCATCAGTTCAGGCCTAGATTCAAGCAATATATAATAATGGAATTGGAAGCAAAGTATATATATATATTGATAAAAGTATCGACCGTGGAATAGAAACAAAACTAAAATTTATCGGGACTCGGTCAGTTCTTCAGGTTCAAATTAAACTCTCATTGCCAACGTTTCGGTTTTTATTTAAAACCTTTTTCATAGGCAGAAGTATAAATTTTGAAACAGGAAAATTAAGTATTACATTACAAATTATTTTACAAAGAAAATGAGTCTGTGGATTTTAACAACAACTGATGTCTGAATGAACACGTGACACTGAACTGATAACAACAGGTAAAATAACACCTTGCTTGTTATTTCAGTTCAGTGTCACGTGTTCATTCAGACTTCAGTTGTTAAAATCCACAGACTCATTTTCTTTGTAAAATAATTTGTAATGTAATACTTAGTTTTTCGGTTTCAAAATTTATACTTCTGCCTATGAAAAAGGTTTTAAATAAAAACCGAAACGTTTGCAATGAGAGTTTAATTTGAACCTGAAGAACTGACCGAGTCCCGATATATTTTAGTTTTGTATATATATATATATATATATATATATATAACAGATTAAATAATATATCGACCGTTTGATATAATAGGTGTGTTCTCTAATCGGGGTTCGGTCAATTTTCCAGGATAAAAAACCGAAACGTTGGCAATGAGAGTTTAATTTAATTTTTTATCCTGGAAAATTGACCGAACCCCGATTAGAGATTTCGGTTGAACCGTCATCAGGAGAGTTAAGATAGGGACACCAAGCGCACTTGCGAAGCGAGGTCGGACGGTCTCCAACCGCCGCTTCGCAAGTGCGCTTGGTGTCCCTATTTCAACTCTCCTGATGAAGGTACAACCGACAATTAGAGACAATATGTGTGTTCGTATCTTTACTCTGTGTCTATAGTATATATATAACAAGATTTCATATAAACACGTGAAATAACAGAATCAGATTGGCTCTGACGAAGACCGCTTGTTACGGTTGAAAGATCTCAGTCTTTTTTTCCCATTTCATATTGCGGATTGATTATAAATATATATATATATATATATATATCAGCGATTTCTTTTCTGTGTGTTCTTTGAAAATTCTAGTTTATATATGTATATATATTATTGTATATTATTTTCTTTTAAACAACAAGAAATCACCATTATTGGACCACCAAGTATATGATAAGTGAAATATTGACATAGTTACCGGTATATAAAAGTTTAGTGCTTCAACAATTAATAAACTACTTTCTTAAAAACATTTTCTAGGAAGTAGCTATTTATTTCATGAATGATTGAGTATTTTAGTGCAAATCGGAACAGAATATTAAACACCCAACAAAAAAATAATCACTCTTCTCTCTTTAATGAAAATGAATTATTTATTTAATGGATATAATAATAGCACTAATTAAAATTCTTATGTATAAATGATATTACATTTAGATTTATATCTTATGACTAAAGTGCTACAATATTTAATATGCTATTTCAACTTTTTAAAAGTTATTTGTATTGCCCAAATACAGTATTCATTTTCTATCTTATTATAATTACGATTACTTCAGTTTTTTTTTTACTATTCCTCTTCAGTTTAACTCAATTTAATTAATGAACTGTAAGAATTACTATCTACTTTCAATATTACTACATATTACTTCATTCATTTTATTAATCCTTAAGCAGTAAGCACAGAAAAATATTGGAGATAAAATAATTTTTTTGTAAAAAAAAAAAAAGTCAAAATCTAAAACTGCTTAATGAATGTGTTAGTGAGGCACAAAATGTCATGAACTACTATTAAAGAAGAAGGTCAAAATGAGGCGTGCTTAAGAAAATATGATAGTAACGCATGTGGTATCAGGTCGTGATATTAATAATATTAAAAAGAAGTGATATACAAAGAATAACCCAACTGAATAAATCTGTTATTAATACAATTGATCAAATGTCATAGAATAGTGGTACAAAATGATAGTTTTCACAAATGATAGTTTGTGAAATTGGGAAAAAGAAGTTATTACAAAACCAAAGTAATGTTGATGAATGTGGTAGTTACTGATTGAAAAGTAATTAAGTAATATTACAAAAAAAAATCAGATCATGTCAAGACAAAAGGCTTATGATGATATGAAGGAGCGTCAAAAATAAAAAAAAAACTGTCTAAAAACCTCAAGTCTTTTATGGTACTGTCAAAGGTCATGGGGAAATATCAAAAAAATATCAGTAGGTCAACATTTAAAACGTTAAATGAAGGTGGCAGTACTACTAAATTGATTGTCACTTTTTTGATGCAGTTCAGTTATGTTGCCATGCGTGATTTTCTTTTTAATAATATGATATATATCAATTTTCATATTTAAATAGAAGTGGATCTAACCAGTCTTTGGATAGAAGAGTAATGACAAAACTATTAATTCATCTCTACCTTATATGGCTACGTTATCGTTCTAAGGTATAATACAGAACATACGTATTATAGGTTGTGAAAATCATAATTTTTTTTTTTTTTTTTGTCAAAGGTAACTTTTGTCTGTCAAAAATACAGTCAAACAAAAAAGCAACTCGTTCGATTTAACTCAAATTTTTCTACAAAGAAGCCCTTTAAGTTAGATATCAAGGTACAGTCCTTAATATATGATAGTTAATGCATGACTTGGCCATGATAAGTTAATACTATGAACATATTTCAAGTCCTAAAAATTAACTAAATTTAATTAAACGATATTCATCTACATAAGCCATTTTTAAAATATCTAACATTATAAGTATCTTGGATTACTTAAACTCTACTACTGTTATATAAAGAAAGTAAGAAACTTGCCACTATTTTATGATAACTATGATGTAGTTTAATACCCCTTAATAAAGTTTATTTTCCATTTCTTAGATAATCATTCATAAGCAATAGCTTATATTAAAACAGTGATTCTTATCATAATTAAATATGAACCATAACAGATATATAATGTGATTTTGTTATATTATATATCATCCAAGTTATACTAAAGAATGAAAAAGACTTTTGAATTAAAAAGATTTAAATATATGATACTTTTATTTAACGCACCATTTCTTTGTAAAGAATGTTCGGTGACACAAATATAACAAATTTATTTATTACTTACTATAACTAAGAAGGGACTCTTATATATCTACAAAAATTAATTAGTTACTATTTTAAGTTCTAATTAAAGAAATCTTCATGCAGAATTTATTTCTGAACAAACTAGTCTAGTGAAATCTAAGGAGTCAAGCTGATATTAATCCTTAAAAGTTTGCTTATCCTAAGAGCAAATTGCTCTGTGCTTTTTGCCCTGGGTAAAGCATAATAAAGAAGAGAACATTGCATCTCATTCATTGAATATGTGTATATGTGATATTTAGGTTTCTAGATAAGAACCAAAATATATCTATACAAACTTGAAGATCTAAAATATTTCTTATAATTAAATAGTCATATGTACATCTATATAATTATATACAGACTATATAAATATTTTTTTTTAATCATTAGCAGCGTAAAATATGAGACCAAGTTTAGCTCGAAAAGCTGCTTAAGCAATAGCCTGTATCATTGATGTCAAAAATAAATCCTTAAAATATATTTTTTTTATATATATGGTATATATATTCGGTGTCAAAGCAGACAACATGCGAGAATCGCTAATTTGACTACTCTAAGTGGTTTTGAAACTCATTTCACTATGTGTCTTGGTTTTTGTCAAACTCAACTGGATAAACATTGCTGAGACACTCTCGCAGAGGATCATCCTTATGCTGGCGATACTGAAGGCTCAATAACTCTCCTCTGCCTACCTGAATGGAAAATTCTCAACAAATCAGAAACCTGTGTATTAAGAGTCACTCTCTTTTAGCCCGACACACTAATTTACATTTGGCTCTGCCAATATAATAATTAGTTTTAATACTCATATTCTATGTTAAACTATCCCAGCAAACCACATTTTAAACAATTTTACCACATTATCACTAAAAAAAAAAAAGTTATTAAAAGTTAAACAATCTTTAACTGCATTCATAAAAAAATATTAACAACATTTATCATAAATAAATAAAAAATAATACATCCTTTGCTTTCAACATTATACTCACTAAGATAAAATCAAAATTTATGACAATTTTAATTTTATTCCAAATAATATATATATATATTTCCGGTTAACATTGTTGTTCCTTTAAATAATGTAAAATATATATATTTTGTTCAATAATTGACCATATTTTGCTGAAGTCATTTTTTCACAAGTTTTTAATTTCTTCTTTTCTTTCTCCAAATGTTGGAGAATGTCAGATCAAGCCTAATAAATATTCTCCAACGTTTGGATGAAGAAAAGAAGAAATCTTTAGAAACCTGGAAAAACTTATGAAAAAAATGACTTCAAAAAAATATGGTCTGAATTCAATTATTCAACGAAATATGTCTAAATGAAGGACTGCTGCAAAATTTACAAATATATATATATATATATATATATATATATATTTTAGATATTAATTACTGATATATATATATATAGTAAATCTTTTAAACAGTTTCGTTAAAGTTTAGCGCAGTCTCAGTATTCACTGCCGATGTTTTCCATTTTCCCAAAAACTGTCCGATACAAATCTCCTATCCAATTAAACATTGGAATGCTGTTAAAAACGTAGGAAACATCATAAGATCGTAAATGCTGAGACTCAGGAAAACTTTAACAAAATATTTATTAAATAATCACACTTTTATTATATATGCACAGGTTTTTTTTCCTGGATAAATAAGTTTTATCTGATTCCTTGCAATTAAATTTACTTTTATTTTAAAAAAAAAAAAGTACCGACAAATCGTAATTCATAGCAAAATATGTTCACAATTTTATGATTTAATAATTAAAAAATAATGTACCTTTTAAAATTAAAGATATAGTCCATGCCTATTATTTACAACTCTAGAAAGTAAAAAAATGAATTCTTATTTCATTTTAACATTCAGAAAACTAAATGTTGAACTCATTTAAATATCTTAACAGCTTTCAATAGCAATTACATAGAAAAAAATATGAACATATACACTATATACATACTCTCATGACATCCTTGAATCTACCATTATAAATCAATAATTTTATCTCAAATATTATTTATTATTAATATATAACATTATTTTATACCATTTTAAACTTCAAATATACTTTAAAAAATTATGGAATATTTTGAAATTCTCTCATCAGACCAATTTGCACAGAAAGGATAATTTTATTCCGTATGTTGCTTATTAAATACATTTCAATTAAAAGTTTAAGTAGTATTTATAATTTTTTAGAAATAGTTTTTATTTTCCTTATTTAAGTAATAGAAATTTCTAATTTTTAAAAAAAGGGAGGGATTAACTTATGTAAAAGAAGTAATGGCAGATTGTAATTTAATCCTAAATAGAAGTTAGGATGAAAATTTAACTTTGTTACTTTTTCAGAGAATAATATATGCTCAAAAAAAAAATTTCCTTGAATGCAAATAATTCTTGAAAAAGCTGCTTGACTTTTAAATAAAACTGAATAAATATTTAGCATAATTACAATAATAACCTCCATATTTATGATATAAATAAAAATAATAGATTAAATTCGTATCTTATATTCATTAATATAGGTTTACAAAGCACTCAGTTATCAATATTAGTGTCATTTTAGAACTCAATATCTAGACATTTTAAACAAAATAATAAACTGTCGATACTTTTTATATACACTTATATTTTGCCAAGTTCTCAAAAGTGAAAATTATAGTTATGGAACTTCTTTTTTGAATTATCAAAAAAAAAAAAAAAAATGAAACAGCTCCGTCCTGTCATTTACTGCTGTATTATGTAAAGTATAGCATCAATTAATTTATTACAAAAAAAAGTAACATTAAATCGTAATGTTTATTATTTTAAGAAATTAAATTTAAGAACCATTATATAATTATGAAAATTGCAAAAATAAAGCTAATGAAAACTAAAACACAGATTACAGGACCATCTGTAATCCATATAGTTAAAAGAAAATTCTAATAAAAGGTAACTATTAAATATTAATATGTCAATATGAACAAAAGAAATAATGAAGACATCGATGTTATTTTTTAATTTGCTCCCTAGAAGAAACCTTAATTGAACGACAGGATTGTCTGCGCTTTGGTAAAATAGGGTATATAGTGTATTGAATAAAAATATTTCGGAATAAATAATGAGATCATTGCAGTTAAGTACTTGGGTGGTTTAAGTTCTCTGTATTGTCCGATAGAGGTCACCTCTAGCTCAGCGTAGTTTTAATTCAATAATTAATAACATTTCTGAAGGACAGACATGATGTATCAGTCTTCTGCCTAGATAACTACAGAGCTGACATTTCTGCATTGTGATATTCAAGCACGGACTAAGTCGAATATCAAAATAAACTGGGTGACTGTACTCCTTGATCTATAACCGTAGCTAAGTCGACCCAGGGGCGTAGCAGAGGGGGGGGGGGGGTTCCACCCCTGGCGGCACGTGCTAGGGGATAGCACCTTAAGCGGGTAGAAATAGAAAAAAATTAAAAAAGCTAACAAAAAATCTGTAATTTTATACCAAAATGAGTTTTAAGGTCGTAATTGTTTTTATGTTTTATTTGTGTAATACTGTTTTTAAAGGGGTTTTCAACTGTAATATTTGCAAATTAAAAATAAATTTACTTTAAATTTTTCAAAACTAGTTTTTTAATGGGGTTGAACAATTATTATATTTATTTGCGTTGTCAGTTATTTTAATTTAACTTTTTTTTATTATTTGAATTATGCGTTTTTGTTTTGAAAAATCTTTGGTTTTCTTTCATGACGACTGTATAATAACTTTCATCGGTTTAGTTGTTATTTTGCGCTTGTCTCCGAGAACTTAAACCACCCTCATACACAGTAATCTAACGATTCAGCTTAGTACGTTTGTAAAATTGAGTTCGGGAAATTTAAAACCGTCCTAGCAGGAATAGATAAAGGAATCACCAAAAACTTTTTAACAATTTTTGAAATAGTAATCTACTAACTACTTTAAATATAATAAATTTAGCAAATACAATCAAACAAGCTTTTTAAATACATCTAATTTACTAGAAAATTTATATATAGGTAAATAGTAGAAAGGAAATGATTAAATTAATTAACTTTCATGACTCTTTATAAAGCTTACTAAAGACTTTCAAAAATATCAATAAGTTATTACAAAACTTTTTCATCAACTGTAAGAAACTACTAGAACAGAAACTGCCGTATTTCGACCACGATGGACGCTTAAGTCTGCATTAGAGGAATGCAGACAAATATGGAACAGAAATACGGAAGTAGAAGAGATCGATTTGACTCAGGAAAGCAAGAACTGCTTCCTTTTGAGTCACCATTACCTTGGGTTTTATGATGTCAGCACGAGCTTAATTAATAGCAATTCTGGAATGTGTAACCTTTATAAGTTATCTCCTCCTAGTTCTTTTTTTGTTTTCTAATTTTAATATCTTTGTTTGGGTGACTTATGAGGAAATAATAGAACACATTACAATTCGAGGTTGATTTTTCTCTAAAATCGATCCAAGTTTAGTTTCCTAAATCAATTTTATAACCTATCTAAGGAAATGTCCATTAGACATCATACACTAAATAATAACAGGGTGACAAGGAATATAAATAGTCCACATTATGAAAAATTAATGATGCGTCCGTTTTTAAAAATAATTGGCCGGTTCAATCTTATTAACATAAGTGGTTCGGTTCCGATTATGATCAAAGGTTTTAAACATCGGTAAAAAAAATGAATCAACTTCTATGTATTACAGACAATCCACAGTAAAGTTTTCATTGGCGTAGCAAGGGGGGGGGGGGGGGGGGGGGAGCTCGCCTCGGGCGGCGCGTGCCAGGCGGCGGCATTTTGAGGGTGTAAAAATAAAAAAAAATAAAGTCTTAAAAAGCTAACAAAATATCTACCTTAAATGTTATACGAAAATGGGTTTTTAAGATCGTAATTTTTTTTTATCTATGTAATACTGTTTTTAAACGGATTTTTCAACTGTAATATTTGCAAATTAAAAATAAATGTATTTTAAATTTTTCAAAAACTATTTTTTTTAAAGGGGTTAAAAGTTTATTATATTTGTTTGCGTAACCAGTTAATTTAATTTAACAACTTTTTTATGATTTGAATTAAACGTTTTGTTTTGAAAAGCGTTTGGTTTTCTTTGCTGATGACAGTATATTTATACGATTGCTGTAATAAGATGATAGTCTAGGACTAATAACAACAGTCTAAAATTAGATCCTTGATTGTAATTCCATGAAAATAAATAGTTTGATGATTTTCTGGAATTCTGAAGGCAAATGTTACGACTGACCCGGGTGGCAAAAATGGTTCATACGCCGCTGAAAGTTTTAATGCAAGCAGGAAACAGCCTTTGCTAAACACGTCTTTCATTTTGTCACTTAGCCTCTAAACTTACGACTAACTTTACCAGACTGAGCATCTTTTACGTTGAATTACTTCCGATATATTTTTTGTTTATCATTATAAATACATATTGCATAACTCTAACACCCATAAGTTTGAGTTCACTTGTATTTAAGATAATTACACAGAGCGCTATTTGTTTTAATTTAAGTGAAAGAGAGAAAAAACCTAAAAAACAAATAAATTAAAAAAAATTAAAATCCTAAAAAAATCGGAGGTCGAAACATTTTTACGATCTTATTAATGAGTTAAGATAAATTAAGATTTTGACCTTAAGATGATTAAGGTCAAAGATAGGTTCAAGTCTTTGACCTATTAAAATATTTAACGATTTTGCACAATAAAATGCATGTTTAAAACAAAATTCAATAGAAAATTTAAGTATGAAATGTTTCAAAAATTAAATAAACAATTCTAGTCAAAAAAAAATGTTTGACAAAGTGAAGGGCATTCCATATTAGTCTCCTTTCATATGCATAAAAAATACTTCTCTATTTTAAGGGTATGTTCTTACATAATACTGAATATATTTCTTTAGTAAGCAATACGATAGATGAGAGTTAAACAAGAAATAATGAATGTCTCTATGATATTACATATTATTTATAATGTTTGACAAGGCTAATAAAGTCTACTTATTCAGAATATATAGTCAAAGAATCAGTGCCTACCACATTGTCAGATGACTTCAGCTCTTTACTTGCACTAACTAATTTTGAAACTAAAGGCTTCAAAATTGCTGTCATGATATAAGTTTCAGCAAGGGACACATTTAGATGACTGTTTGTAAATCCAGCCTGAGAAACTACATCTGGTGACCTGTTTATTCCTTTTTTTTGATCTATAACAAATACATATTTAACGTTAAAAAATACCTGGCATGTAAGTATAACCCAGGCAACTTAAACTAGAACAATATTACATCCTTCTTTTTTTGAGAGGATTCTGTGCAATCTATATACTTGTGAAATACTTCAGAATGACCATATAGTAATGCATGGACAACCCATTTTTATATTTCTAAATACATCATCATCGGGACCATTTGAAAAGCAAACAACAGTTCTTAAATTTGTTAACTTCGAGTTGTTGTTATTGTCCATCGGAGTACAGTATTCTTCCTATATATTGGTATATAACACGGTATATTGGTTCCGTGTTATAGGAAAACGCGTTGAACGAGGGATATGAAATCGTGTTATATGAAAACGCGTTATAAGAGTGACGTATTATAGGGGGGATTACTATATAATGGGAAAATCCTCACGTATACGAAGGACATGAAATCGTGTTATAAGAGTACCGTGTTATAGGGGGAATTACTATATAATGAAAAATTCTCACGTTATACGAGGGACATAAAATGGTGTTATATGAAAACGTGTTATAAGAGTGCCGTGTTATAGGGGGAATTACTATATAACGGGAAATTCTCACGTTATACGAGGGACATAAAATGGTGTTATATGAAAACGCGTTATAAGAGTGCTGTGTTATAGGGAGAATTACTATATAATGGGAAATTCTCACGTTATACGAGGGACATGAAATCGTGTTATATGAAAACGCGTTATAAGAGTGCCCTGTCACAGTTATTACTGCACTTTTTCTTCTGATGACGATAAGTGTGGAAATATAGAATAAATGAAATAATGGTTTAAAAGAAATTCGAGGAGATATAAATCCACCAAAGAATTTAATAATTGCTGACATTTTTCACATTAAACTACAACAATTCATCCTACTTCAAATATATTAATCGAAAGTAAGGCTACAATAAAAAATTAAAAAAATCACAGATCATGCTTTATTACATCTTTCTTTATGAATGAACTATATCTTACGTCAGACTGACAACATTTGTTTAAATTAATAATATTTAACAGTTGTTTTCTAATAATAAATATTAAACGTTTCGTTTAATACATATTACTTTATTGTCGCTTTTACTATTTATAAATATAAGTAGACAAAATGTTGCACCCCTTTTCGAAGGCTGAACTGACAGCTTTAGAACTGTTGAAATGATCAGAAGGAACTTTGAGGTCATTGGCAGTATTTTGTGCCAGAGTGGGTTATTTCTGTCTAACTCATTGTGATGTTTATGAGTAAAAGACCTTTAATTTGTTAAGGCGCATTTAGCATGACCACCTAGTTTGATGACTATGAAAAAATAAACTTAAACAACATACCATAAACAACAGCGACAACTATTCAAATGAAAAAATTAATTGAAGTAAAACAATTTGAAATAATAGTTTAAAGGGTTTCAGAACTCCTTTTTCTTTTTTAAAATACACGAAATATTTCAAGTGTAATAGCAAAACATCAAGAACCTTATGACGTTTTCTCCATTGAGGGAGAAATAAATGTTTGCTATGGTTTGAACCCAATATTATTAATTCTAACGTAGTGCAATCAGTTATTATATGGTATTTACTCATTGTAGGGTAAAAAGTTAATGAAATGGTCTCCACATATAAAAATTTATTATTATAAACAATGCGTTTCGAACACGTAGTGTTTTTTCTGTCATTAACTAAAAAATACTATGTCATCAGAGAGTTATCTATAGCAGGGCTTCTTAAACTTTTTTATATAGCGACCCCCTTCAAGCTTAGGAAATTTTAAACGACCTCCTCCTCCATATAATGAAATATATATTAACCGTAGATGTAGATGTAATATCGCACTATTTTACAATGTAAATAAAATAAGGATTAAAGAATACGTACCCATTCATTTCACATATATATAATTGGAAACTACAATAGTATTTTGTATGATTTTTATTTGTATTTATATTTGTACGTAGTGTCCACACTAATTTTAAAATTTTATTTATAATGATTGAAAAGTATCAGATCTTTGCGACCCCCTTTCAGTAGTCTCGCGACCCCCCTGGGGGTCGCGACCCACAGTTTAAGAAGCCCTGATCTATAGTACAAAGTACAGACACTCACCCTTATTTTATTTTATTTTTATTATAAGAATTATAGTAAAATAAGAATTTATAAGGAATAAGAATTATCTCTCTTCCTTATTTTATTTTATTTTTATTTTATACTATATTTACTTTGTACTATAGATAACTCTCTGTTGACATTGTATTTTTTAGTTAATGCCTGAGGAAGAACACTACGTGTTCGAAACGCGTTGTTTATACGATTAAATTTTTATATGTGGAGACCATTTCATTAGCTTTTTACCCTACAACCAATATTATTAATAATTTAAAGAAAGTAAACAATAATAATATATATTTAATTGCCTTTATTGAATATTTTATATAAATTACAAAAAAAACTTACTAAGAGGTGACAGTAAATTCCCTGGATCAACACAGAAGCCCACATAGGCATGGAAAAAATCGACCAAATCTGTTATTGATGTAGTTGAAATCATCGTCTTAAAGAAACTAGAAAATTGTTTTGGATTTGAGCGGTAAATTTTAAGTAGAAGGTTTTGGATCATAGTTCTCAAAAATTCAGCTGGAGCTCCTCGGTGTGCATTGGCACAGCCCTGCGGACATCCCAGGTGACGTATCACTCTGTCGAAATAAAATATAATTAGATTGTCTAGATCAGTGTTCTATATTATAAAACAAAACTGTATTATGCACATATAAAAAGATTTCATCTTACAACAACATGATATAAAAATCAACTATTAACTCCACCATGAAATTCTTAAATGAGATTAAAATCTATCAATCAAGTAACGATAGACATCTGAAACGAATGAGGTAATTCAATAATTTAATCTGTGAATCTGTAGAAGGTTGACTGGTTCAATAATCTTAGACAAATTTCAGAATATCTTACTGTGGTTTTTAGGTTGGAATATATATGGATATAAATCACCACAATATATGTATATATATATATATATATAACCACTCTCCCCTCCCACTCCTCTCAACCCCTCACCATGATGTTTTCTGCATCTTGTGTTTCAGTTGAGTTTTTCATTCTGACCAAGACCGCTTGTTACGGTTGAAAGATCTTAGTCCTTTTTTCCCATTTCTTATTGTGGTTTGAACATTAAATGTTTTTTCACGTGTTTATAGCGATATCCGTATATATATATATATAACTTTAATTGAGGACAGACAACAAGTAAAATTACTCAGAAAGAAGACATAGAAAGACTGACACAACTGTGTAAGTAACCTAAATAATAAAACATTCGGAATTTGTTGTATATTTTACCTGAAAGATTGAAAAATTATATTAGAAAATTAGAAAAGCTATGCAAAAAACGGACTAGACTAAAAAAAAGCAGCAAGGCCTTTAATGAAACATGTATGAATGAAGGTCTACTCCCAAAATACACAAATATATACATATATATTTGTATTTACGAATTACTCGCCTATTTCCAATCTGGTTAATTTTTTGGAAAGATTTTCCAGTTTTCTGGAAAGCATTCCCTTGTGGTAGGAGACAGCGTATGTAAAAGCTGTCCATAATTCATTTTATTCACTTATTTTACACTAATGCTTACTATTAATTTACGATTATACTTAACTCTATAAAACGACATGTAATATTAAATATATTACATCAGTTATGAGTTAAAATATATAAATAAATGTGAATATTGAAATTACCTTGTTAATGAGCAAAGTACGTAGGAGACCACTGGCGATCCCTTGTCCGGTTCTTTGTCTAGAATACTCATTCCTAATACGATTTCCATGACATTAAGAATGCCTTCACACACTCTTAGAGAGCAAATCAGATTGTCTCTGAGAGAAATGTTTTGAAGACCCTGGAATAAAGCGTTATAAATGACTTCCTTTACAATAACAAGTCTAATTTTCTAGAAGGAGGTATTCAATGCTTCAAGGATTAGTTGAACACAACTGAAATTTTGCTCAATACGAATATTTTAATTTAATTTTCTAAGTGATACTTTAAATATATGAATTAGCAAATCAATACCTTTAAAACTACATGAAGGTCAATATCTCCATCAGATGTGATATAAAAGGTTGAACCACAAAGCTCGGGCGTTCCAACACAGGAATAGTTGACCTGTGTGTCTGAGAGAGATCTTTTCATGTGCCGCCGTTTAGGGAGAGAAGGCACAACTACGCTGTCTTGTTGACTGCTTACTGATCCTTGGGTGACTCGAGACTATAAAATGGATAATGGGGACTTATTGAGAAATGCAACGAAAAATAACATTCATTTTCAACTTTCTAGAACTTTTCTACATCCCCTAGCTGCATGAAGGAGCTGAACGAAAAGCATGATTAAAAAGTATTAATAATTTTCATTAAATATGAAACATGCTCTATACAGTAGTGCTTCTAAATTATTTTTTGTCAGCCCCCCCCCCCCCCCCTCCGCAAGAAGAAAACTTGATAGTCATTACTTTTGATAATTGGATGTGAAAACAATTATTTTCTTTAACATAAGTTTTTCATGTCTTATTTAATTTTTTCCAATATTCCTTACACAGAGAGTCATAAGCTATGAGTATTTTCCAAAGTTATTATATTAGAATTTAGGATGAGCAGCCTGAAAATTTGGATTAGCAAACACTGCAGGAAATATGAAATACATTTTAGCTCATACTTTATTAATTCAGGTATAGTAATAGGCAACCCTTTTGGTTGCAGTGGCTGTCCCACAAAGGAACACATATAGGCTGAACATTGCGGTACCACACAATGAAGATTGATTATACATTGGGAGTCCTAAAGTTTTCCTAACTCAAAATAGGGATCTTTAACGAGTACTTGACATCGTACAGGCTCGGGGACCGACGGCTTAACATCCTCTCAGATGTACAACTTGCTCAGATTTATTCATCTCCCACATGAATAAATCGAGGGTTAAGTGAGTATCAAACCCCTGACCTACTAGTTCAGAGGCTAGTACGTTAACCAGTGAGCTAACCTGACCCCTATCAGATATAGTAAATTATTTAAGAAAAATATTTTAAATAGAAACCAAAACTGTTAGTTTATTTGTATCCAAAATGTACATTCAGGTTTTCGCTTTGATTGCTTCCTCAAATCATCTTTTCTATAGGCGAGAAAAGTTGATTTTCAATAAAAAGAAAAGAATAGGCGAGTCGATATGAATTTTCAAGAATACAATATGATGGATTTTAATATTATAAAGGTTACTCTAGATAAAATCCATTAAATATCCCTTCCTAAATTAGTATTGACTTACTTCGTAAAGTTCATTTTTTGAAAACACGATTGGCAAATTTATTTAAAAAAAAAAAAATTATTTTTGTGTACCATACAGAACAGTAACGTATTAGATACACTCAAAAAACATCTTCAAAAACTCTTAATCAATTTTTTATTCCAGAAGACAAATAGAATTGAATTAATCCATATTTTATTCTATCAGATAATTAATTGATCCGTAAGTTCTTCTCTCAACCAATGTTTTTGATTTAATTCAGGATAATCAGTAGTATTTGTCGTGTGGTTCACATGACATTAAAGACAGTGGTAAAAGACTAAAGCATTATTTTCTTTGTAGCTTAAAAATACCACCGAATTCCACATTAGTCAACAACCAAACAAAAATTCTTCTGAGCTATTATGAAAGGTGGAACCGAAACAATCATGAAGTATTATAATTGGAAAAAGCTGTGATTCATTTCCTAATTTGCTAACAAATCGTAGTAATAAATAATAAAATTATTTTTATTAATTTTATTACTCTGAATAAATTCAAGGCCGGATGCACTGATAGGGGTCGTTTAGGCAAAAGGACTGACAATAGCCAGTCTTAAATTATTACAATGTGATCAACATAACAAAACAAATTATTCTAAATATTCTTCGTAAAAAATATTCATATAAAAATTTATTATTGTAACATTACTCTTGTAAAATTTTACAGAAAACGTTTAAAACATTAAAATTACTGTTATTTCTCGAGGGGTGGCCCAGACCAACTTGTAAACATAGAATTATCTGACCATCTACTACAGTGAACCCTCGCTTATCGAGGAGGTTACTTTCTAAATAGACCCCCGAAGGCGGAATCCGTGAACTAGTCTGTTTGGTTCTTTACACTAATCATACAATAAAATAATGTATTATAGAATGCAAACCAAAGATTAAAACCAAAAGCATTAGTTTAACAAATAAAAATGTAAAGGTTTGCTCACATATAACTATGTTACTGTTTAGAAACACTGCAATAATTTTAATCATCAATACGAGGTTGAACAATCTGTATCTCATGCGTATTTTCACTGTTCCACTGAAAATTTGCAAACATGAATAATGTAAGCTCTACACAGCTGAGGCTTGGAGACTGTTGAAATTGATCAACAGTCCCTTAGCCAATTAGGATGCAGAAAACAATGCAGTGTAAAAAGAAACATAAAATAACTTAAAATAAAAACAAAACGCGAAACAGCGAAATGTGACCGCGATATAACAAATATGGTTTACTGTGTAATGTACCACGTTCAGAAAGTACCCTGTATAATATTTTTTTTTTACTTTTTAGATATGTTTTTCTTTTTTGCAAAAAGTCCATGCTAAATAACAATATGCCACTATAAAAATGTAAAAAATAAAATACAAAGAAATGACGAGATGTACGGTTTACCTTTCTACGTTGTAAGTCGGGTGATAGGGTAGGACTGTGCTCAGTTACCGTTATTATAGGCCTTGATAAGGGTTCTGGCCAATCCCTTTTCCCTTCGCCCATAAACCTAGACAAAAGTAAGCAAATGATAAACATACAAATAATGTTTTTAATTAACAGGAATAGTAAGTACAAAGTTAAACACGAGTCTGCAAAATACAATTAAATGTGTTTTAAAAAGAAGTTAACATTTTCATTTGTTAGAAGTCACGGAATACATTTCATTTTCATAAAAACCAATATCTTTCTTTTAAATATCCAGCATCAGAGGCAAAGGTTCCTAATTAGTTAACTGTTTAGATAATAGCCTGACAGATGCATGTGGTTTTGATATGCAGCTTTTCTCAAAGCACTTGGAAGTTAACGAGCTGTTAATGCTTTATCATAAATAAGCGTGCACAACCATTAATTCATATTCTTATTTCTACTCTAAGTGCATATAAAGATTAGCATATATAAATAATCAAGCAAAAATACATATTGTTGTTGGTTCCAACTAAAATGATACAAAAAATTAAAGTAAGAGTTAACTAACTCTATTTGACTGAAACGAATGTTGCATTAAAGATATTACAACTAAAATCTTGACATGCATATAAATATATATCGCCTACATACCGGTAAGTCCATGATGTCTACATTATTAACCATGAAAAAAATGACACCCATATTTGTTTAGTCTTTATGACTACATCTTTATGCAGAATGCCTTCTTTACCAGGTTTGCGAATTGATTAGCAATATTGCATGCACGATAAAACACTACACATCGTTACAAGTCAAGCAATGCCTTCAATAAATCCAATTCAGTTCACGAATGTTACTGAATGATCAATTAAAGCAAATATTTTAGTTTAAACTACTTGAATTCAATAAACAGATTTCATTGAAGCTATTCACACTAAATATATGTAAATTCGATGTTTCTTGTAACGCCTATAAGAAGATGAAAGGAAATAACTGCCTTTCATACCAAAGACGTTTTCTTCAGGATCTAATGATTCTTTCAAGACCAACCAGGAATATGGTAAATAGCATTTCAATGGTAAGATTGAAAAGATATAGTGAAATTAACGAAGTAATTATCTTGCTTTATTAATTACTATTAATTAATGAATGTAATTTAACTTGCTACAAGATTATATCGGGTTTTTAATACTTGTGTAACACAACACACGTTTAATTAACAGTAACATTAATTACTCATAAATTATTATTTAGAACGTGTTTGAAACTGTAGGTCTGCTGTACTGACTAATAGCATAGCAGCTAGCGCTATTTTCGGTGAGTTTTGTAACCTTTGCCAATAGAACGCACTTTTAACAATATAGATGCCTAGTACACGCATTCAGGGTAGGCCTGTAGTAAAACCAGCCATTTTGGACAGTTGTTTTGCAATTGCATTGACATAATGACATGCAAAACTGTTCAGTATCTTCATAATATTATCAAAAATTACTACTTCATAAAATATATTTCGCAAAAACATAAAAAAAATAAATCTATTTGAATTATTGAGTTGTAGATATATCAGTATTTACTGTAATTTAAAGAAAATTTACTGAATCTTTCTTTCAGTCAGGAAGTCATAACTGAAAGTAATAATTACATTTCAGAAATAAGTTTAAGATGTTTAAATAATAAACGTTCAAGCAATAAACTTATGAGCCATATTTTGATGTGTGTTTTGAGTATCGAGAGGTTAGAGAAACTGGGTACCGAAATGAAATGAGTCCTGTTAAACTGAGAGTATTATTTATAGTTGGAAAGTAGTGTCTTAAGAAACTTCATGAGGCAAAATTATAATTTAACAAAACAAAATGCTTTCTAAATCCACATTAAAAGACACAAATTAAGTTATACATACTATATAAGAAAATATGTATATATAATAGAAGCATCTGCTGAATATTAAGTGTCAGCTTTTGAATTAATGCTTACAATAAAGTTGAAAAAAAATTAATCATCTATCTGAAACTGGGATGGAGAACCTTTCCTGGAGTAAAGGCATCGTCCACTTCCCCAAACAAATGGATAAGCAAATTCTTATATAATAGTTATATTACAAAATCCTTGAATCTATCATTATATTACTCAATTAGTACATCTAAAACTGTTTTGCATCTTTCAAAAGATTCAGTAGTGTCCTCACTGCCTTCGATTATTACCTTTGTTAACTCAGGAAAATGATTTTCTAAAAGATTAGACTTTTTCAAGTAATGATTGATAAATAATCTTCTTATTAAATGCCAGAATTTTTTGTTTTTATTATTATAATTGTAATTCTTTATATTTTGAAACATTTTTCTCAAACAACCGCAGAAGACAGCATCATTTCATGGTTTAAGAAGTCATATGCGGGCTTAAGGCCGCAAGGTTCCCAATGCCTGGTCTAAAACCTTTCATCCTGTCTCCGATATCTCTTTTAATTCATGAAAAGAATTCTGCTATTGGTGTTGTTCGAACGATGACAGCTTTGGCGACCTACATATCAGCAGATACTTTGTCAGAAGGTAATCTTTCTAAATTCATCAAAATAACCCTGGAGTACAAACAATATTCATGTACTTTTACATTTGTCTTATTCCCAGCCCAGTCATAACAAGTTTATTAATTATAAAATATTGTTCATATTAGTGATTAAAAAAAAATTAAAATGAAGCAAGTAAAGGCACTCAAGAAGCTTAAGCTCAATGAAACAGCAAGTCTGTTATTTAATAAAAAAAAAAATACTCACCCAATTTGTACTGAATCGTCTAGCAAACAACTGAGAAGGAAGAGTTGTTTAAGCCATTGGATGAAATAGACATAAAATAACTATTGTTACTTAAAACTTTGCTTCTTATCTGATTAGAAAATGAGATGAATACAAATTATGTAACAGTGTTTTAAAACAATCTGACAAAAAACATAAAGGATTGCATAAGGAAATTAGAAGAAAATGAATGTTGTCTGCTGATCTATGTGTTAAATTGCTGCACAAAGCACTGCTTGCCTTTAGCAGAATGCGTCAGTTATTCCATAGATATTTTGTAAGCATATATAAATAAAGCTGGCTTTTTATATGATAGCCGTGCAAAAAAAGAAGCCTTTTAGTGAGACCGTTCGATAGCACTAATATCATCATTATTTGATAAAGTTACACTTCAAACACAAGGTAATAGTTATTACAAGTACACGTAATATCTGCTTCATTATTCACCTTCAATTTATATTTCGATTCCATTTAATACAAATATTTAAATGAGTTTATCCATTTATTACTACCTTTATAAATATTACATACACGTTTATATTTTAAAAAAGAAAACCATATATGTGAATAAGAAAATATGACTTAGAAAAGTGACCATACAACTCAGTAGTTGTACATATTTAGTGAACAGAAACTGTTGAATGTATTTGAATCAGCGAAATCTAAGCATTTGACCAGTTTTCATGACTTGGTTAATTATGTATTCTTAAACATACAGTTATAAACAATGAAAGTATATCAGCATCAGTTGTTGGGGTTTACTATATTAAGCGAACATAATTAGTTATATGATTTTATTCTTTCAAAAGATTTATGAAAAACCAGAAATATTAAAAGTATCCCTAAAATGTTATAAATAAAATAAAATAGTATAAATATTACATTAGAGAATAATCTCTAAAGTTATACTTAACTTTTTCTGCTATAAAATTTTATACTTCTGGCTATGAAAAAGGTTTTAAATAAAAACCGAAACGTTGGAATTGAGAGTTTATTTTGAACTTGAAGGACTGACCAAGTCTTGATAAATTTTATTTTGTTTCTACTTCTTGGTTGATATTTTTATCAATATATATATAATATGTAATTTTTTTAGGGTTGTGGTCTAATGATTTGAAACTAGTCCTTTTGCTGACGTTTCGACATATATTTATGTCATCTTCAGGGCTACAACATGATTGTTTTACAATTAGCACTACTATTACTACTATTTGGTTATTTATTACATTTTAATATGTACAGTAACAGAGAGGAATTTATTGATAAATCAGTTATTTCGATTCTGGATTTTTAGTCGATTTATAATCGACTTATAATTATAGTCGATTTATAATTGATAAATAACTGATTTATCAATAAATTCCTCTCTGTTACTGTAGACATTAAAATGTAATAAATAACCAAATAGTAGTAATAGTAGTGCTAATTGTAAAACAATCATGTTGTAGCTCTGAAGATGACGTAAATATATGTCGAAACGTCGGCAAAAGGACTAGTTTAAAATCATTAGACCTCAACCCTCAAAAAATTACATTATACAAATATTGGGTCAAGAAAACAAATCATGATGAATATATATATATATATTTCTCGAATTGTTCTTGACCTCTTCATTTAACACAATACTTGGTAAGTTTTATGACAGCTCGGTCTTTGCCCTAATATATTTACAAATAATTCTGAAAAGGCTCATATCAGTCCTCTTGCTGCTAAACTAACTCCAACAGTTCAATCTCAATGGTTAGTTTTTTGTTTTTGCTTTTTTATTTTTATTAAGTTTTTTTTTAATTATATTTAAACTCTATTATTTAGCTTTTAAACTCGGTGTCTGTTTTTATTTTTATTTTTTTATTTACATTTTCTTACTTGTTTTACTTGATTTAATTTTATTAATACTTCTATCATGACAACCTGCCCGCTTCATTGCTCAGTTGATATTCATTTCCTCTATGTTAATCAAAACATTGTCAAATTACGAAGTTGATATAGAGTTCTCTATTCTTCTATATTACTAACCACTTTTCAATATTTCGATCATCGTATTGAACAACGCGTCGTTAAAAACAGAATGTTAACTTCTGTTTAATCAACTTCTATATTAAGCCTGCGTATGTATAATCACAGAACTTCTGTTAGTCAAAACAGTGGATGACTGTTGATTTTCACACTAATTCCTATAACCTCACTTTCAAAGAAGTCTCAAAGTAAAGTTTTAAAACGGGTACCAGTCATAATATATACAAGTAACCTTAGAACATCCGAAAAAATATATATACACACTGTGCTATTTCTTTGTAATTATTTTTAATTTTTTTTTATTTTTTATTAAACTTCCTCCTTTTTTTTACATTTATTTAATAAAAAGAGTACAACTATTTTAAAAAAACCAACCCCCCGTTAATTACTATATGTCTTTCTAAATCCTCTCCATTAATAAAGACTCATAAAAATAATTTTCCATATGTTTAATTGTGAGTTTGGTTGTTTCGGATTCATTAATACACATTATTAAAATTATTACTTAATGTTTTCAGTTCATTCATTTGTTAAATAATAAATAATTGTTAAATAAATAAATTCACAAATTTGAGGCAACCATATTGAAAATAATATAGATTTAATTAGTAACTTAAAGGTAGTCAATATTGAAGAATATAGATTGATTATTTTTGATGTAAAGATTCTTTTTATGAAGTTTGCTATAGGAAATAACTGGTTAATTTTTACTCCCCCGACCCAGTTAATTAATTATTCACTGGTCATACCTATAAATAGTCCAGCTGATTAAACTATGTGTTGAAAGATCTTGGTCTTTTATTCCTATTTTATATTGTTGTTTGATCATATATATATATATATTCCTCGTTCTTATTTATGTAATATTAGAATTTGTAAAAAGCCCCCATCAAATCTGACTTTACCAAGTTGTTCCAGTTACATTTGGAGTTCATTAAAAAGTCTGAAATATGTGCCTTGATTCTAAAATGGTTAAAGAAGAACACATATCTCGATTAGTGAGATCTCAGCCACCTGTACATTCAAGAAATTTAAGTTTTTTTTCCCAACGCCCACACTTATGAGGCTTTTACCTTTTAGTGATGTTCTGAAAGGGGGGGGGGGATTGTGGCTCATTTATTATTTGGTACCCATTTTACTACTAAAATGGCCACATTGAACCTAAATTTTGCCTAACTCAAGTGTATTTAGAGTAGGGATATTTAACGAGTACCTGACATCGTACGGGTTCAGGACCAACAGTTTAATGTCCTCTCCGAAGGACGATGTACTCAGATGTATTTCACTTCCCGAGTGAATAAATCGAGGGCCAGGTTATTATTAATAATAACACTAGGTATTTTATGATCCTTTGTGGTTCTCTTGTTACAAAATTTTTGTTTGTGTTGTTTGTTTTCTGTTGGGTGGTGTCCAATGATGTATTTTGTTTGCTTTACTTATGTCGGTAATAAATTGTTTTTAGCCTTGAAAATGCCAAATAACTTTTGGCAAAATGTCGGCTTATAATCAGGAGTTGTATGTTTTATGACCAAAATCCTCAAGAACCCCTTGTTTGAATTTGAAATATCAGTGGTTGAGAAGCTATATCAATATCAATATAATGATAACTTCCCTTGTGCTTAAAAAAGTTAAACGCGTCCGCTATACTATATTTTCTATCAAAATTGAATTTAGTGGCGACAATCCGATGTACAATGAAAGAAGAAGAACATTGTATTTCCTTTTTTTCAGATGCCCCTTATCCGTAGATTGCCTATAGAGTTACATTTGAGTGTTCAAAGGAAACTCCCCAATATATTTGCTTATTTCTGTTCTTTTCTGTCCATCATAGAAATGTTACAAACCTGTTTTCAGGTAAATGTTTTTGTAAGCATTAGAAGTTAGCTCCGTTGAATTCCTTAACAATGAAAGTGACATCACTTCTACTACACACCCATGAAAATAATATCACCTTAATATTGACACAGCATTAAATGGGGCTAAAAAGTATTCTCAAATACAGTAACAGAAACCCATTTAATGTCAAATAACATAGTTTTAACATACTCGTATAATGAGACATTATACCCACTTCCTAGGCTTCATCGTTTTCTTGATTTTTTTTTTTAAATAATAATAACCCGCGTTATTTGTGCAATAAAAACTCTCCGAGTGAATTGGAATGTAGTGGTACATACTAAATTCCGTGTAAGTAATGTAGAAATATAAGATTCATAGATCAGACTGGTAAATCATTAAAATTCTTAGCTAAAATTCAATACTTTTAAGTTAGGGCTGTACAAAGTTGATCCTTATTTTGGATTTAAATAATGAAAATCAGGTATACATTTGACAGAAGCTAAACTGATCACGTTTGAAATATCGATGATCTTAAGAAAAATTATTGTCTACATTATTCAAGTTTATCATAACAGATACTAAAAATATCATTAAAGATATAATAAAATTAAACTCAGTATTAACGAGAGCAATACGAGAAGAAGTGAACTGACGGAGGGACGACAGTCAACTCATATATACATCCAAATATAAAGAAATATTATTTGACGTATTGTCTTCGAGTACCATTCAATATATATATATATATAATGAATTAGTAGAACTAAGGTAAAAATTATAGCCTAGAATGGTTTTCACCTATTAACTGTGGTACAAAGTTGTATTATTATTTCTCTTAGCACACCCTGGTAAGAATTATGGGACAATCAACAATGTTAGATTTGTTTTGAAAATTATCTCCATAACAGGTAAGCAATCCTGCCAAAATGTTCTAACATGTTCTAACTTTGGCAATTGCTCACTTCAGAAAGTAAAGTGTTTCTAAATTTATAGTTGCTGTTTGCTCTGTGTAATCAGAGTAGTAATAAATAAACTACTTTATGTTTTATTTAATTAAGTTTTTTATCAATTTAATAAGAAAGTAAAGCATTACAGCTCTACTTAAATCAACTATTCGATAAATTCTTCTCTCGGTTATGACATCTCAACGGTAGGTACATAAGAAATATACTTAAATTAAGAATAGTGAAAAATGCAGTGAAAACAGCATGATTAGTTCAAACCAATATACAATTAAAATATTCATTAGTTGTGGAATCTGTTATAGTGTGGTATTTACTCATGAGAGAATTTAAAAAATGACGTCTCTACACAAAAAAAGAGTTTAATACCAAAATTAACAACGCGTTTCGAATACTTAGTGTTCTTCTTCAGGTTTACATCTAAAAAAAAAATACATATCTATGAGCTTGTATGTAAGAGTGAATTATTTGAAATTGAATACAAAATATGAATTTTGACTCGCACTATTGAAGTTTTTTAACATGGGAATTAGTAAGAAACTTGACTTAATTAATCCTGAATCTTAGTAAAACATGACAACATACTGAAACATCAACTAATTTATAAGTTACAAAGATTTTTAATATCTACACTGTTGATACTAGTTCATTCACTTGTGAAAAACTTCAATGTTGCAATTCAACATTCATATATTGTATTCAATTTCAAATAATTCATTCTCATGATCTTAAAGCTCGTAGAATAATTTTTTAGATGTAATCCTAAAGAAAAATACTAAGTGTTCGAAACGCGTTGTTAGTTTGGTATTAAACTCTTTTTTGTGAGGAGACGTAATTTTTGAAATCCCATCACAATTAAAATACTTTGGTTATTACCTGTACTATTCATCTATTATAAATCAATTTTTGGATACATAGTTATAATAAACGTTACAGAGACCAAAGTCAGGTAGAATATTATGAGTAGAATATCAGGTACAAAAAAAATTGTATTACGAGAGCTCAGTTTTCTTCGAATAACTAGTGTTATATTCGATTAACACTAAATGATCGAACAGTAAAAAGAGATTTTGAAGTCTATGTTAATATTACATTAGCACCAAAACAATGTCATGCCTGATTATATGTAGCTACTCAACTACATAGAGAATGCCAGTTAAGTAGAGAGAATGCCTCCATCAAGCCTCTTAGTATATATTTTTGGATGAACTAAAATAATTTGTCATCACAATCCTTGGAACATCAATAAATCGTTTTTTACAGAACCATATAAGGCTGATAAAAACATAACCCTTTTTGAGGAAGTAACCATTCAATACTTAAATGCAACCAATTCGTTCAAACATAGTTTCAACGTGTGCTGAAAGATTTTCAAAACTGGAAGAAGACTGAAAATAAAGAAATTTTCTAAGTTCAAAGAAAAATGCAAGTGTTTTTATATATTGTGTGCGTAGACAATTCTTTTGAATTAACTGTTTGATAAAGTGGAACTAATTTCTTGAAAGTATGAAATGAAAATAAACTTAATTCAGTTATATTAGTTATTCCAAAATAATTCATTGAAAATTTTGAACAAATATATGGTAATAGTACAGTATTAGGAAGTCATATTTAACTACGAGTTTAAAATATTGCGAAAATAAAAATTAATTTGTTACTTTAAAATCTTTTTTGACCAGCTAATACTAATTTAAATATATTTGCATTTAATAAAAATCTATAGTGAATCAGTAATTGTTTGTTAAATACACCAGTGTATTGTCATCATTAAAGTTATTTATTCTTCAGATAAATCAAGTCAAAATTTGACCATGCTTGTCAATTAAATGAAGAATAATTTTTGGAATGAAAACTAAGTATGTTTTTTTTATCCACAAGCTATTATAGTAAGAGACAAATCAGTTATATACCATGCTTGAGTGAGGCATAAAAAATGAACTATCATACCTTAGACTGGGCATACTTTTCCCTTTAACGAGATTTGTAGATGGTATTTTATCAGGTTCAAGAAATCTACTGAAATTTGAGTCGTTTTTTAGCAATCTCGCGTCTCCAGTGTCTAAACTTCTGTTGATCACCTGGAATTTTATATATATATTTATAGAATAAAGAATATACGAGTATTTTTTGTTCTTCCCTCTACTTCCCTTATTCTCCCTCTACTGGTTTTAGAAATTCAATGAGAAAACCATATTTAATGTATGTCATGAAGAGTTCACTTAACTGATTATGTTTTATGGTTTAACTTATTGAGAATAATAGCTCTTACAATCTGGTTTCCCAAAATCTGTTTCCATTCCTGACAGAAAAACTTAACAAAAAAAATAGTTTTTTATTAAGTTTTATAAAAGCATTATTTTGTTTTACTCACTTACTAAAAAAAACTTTAAAAACTATATTTTATTAAGTTGTATAAATATATATATATTTTTTATTCAATCATTCCAGAACCCATAGGATTTCAGTCGATTGATAAATTTCTTAGTCTAGGAAGGGTTTTTGCAAATCTTTGAATCAGGAATAACTTTGTCACGGTCTTGTGACTTGATAAATGACAAAGTAGGCAAATCATTATTTTAGTCTAGACTCTTCATAAAACATATATCATGTAAACATTTATATTATGTTCAATCATATAAAGCTGAACAGTTCGTTAGAACCGGTGCTTAAAATATTATGAGTTTGGCGAACCGGTTGTTAAAATTACGTAAACCCCTATTCAGACCTGTATTAATTAGCCCACTATCAAACAATACAAGTGTCGCGTGACTCATTTAACTTGTGCATGTATAACAACGTAATTTGCGCATGTATATAGCGTATATATAACTAAACAATTCAATTTCCGAACTCATAATATTTTAAGCACCGGTTCGTACGAACCGGTTCTTAACAAATTTAAATCCCACCATATTATGTAACGTAATATATTATATAATTTACGAGTAAGTTCTAAGAATTAGAAAAAAAATCTATTGTTACAGTGTTATTCACCTGTTCCTTCAAAGTTTTATCGCTTTGTCCAATCTTTTCTAAAGCTTTTTCCGATTTTGATAACAATTTTGTTTCTACAAAAACTCTCAAGTCAGCCATCTTAATTTTCTTCTTAACTTTCTCACTTGCTCTTCTAAAATGTCCATATTCGTGCTCTTTTTGTTTTGCAACTGGCTTGCCTGAAATTGTATAAAACATGAATAACATTTATAGTAATGTTAATACATGGTTGGCATGTATTATCTAAATTTATCTTAATACCAGCAGTTGGTGAGACATCTGTAGCCTCAGGTACTTCTATCAGGTCTTTCTTGTCTTTTTTCAGAGGTTCATCGACAAATGTTGTTTTTAGCTCAGGATTAGGCAGAGAAGTGCTACGTCTCCTTGGCTCTGGGGTTTGTTTGCTAGTATCTGGGATGTCTTTTAGCCTGTACAATACCAAAATTATTTTAGTATACTATACTAGATATTTTAGTATACTATCTATATTTTTTGACATATGAATTAAAATAATTATTTTATCATATTCTCTACTATATAACACCAAGGCTACCATCACTTGGGATTGTTCCCAAGAACTTGGGATTCTATCCTCATCTTGGGATCTTGGGATATGCTTCAGTAATTTGCCGAAATCTATACCATTTGAATGGTAGCTTTTTTTTTAGCTACTTAATAATAGTACTAAAATGAATTGTCTGCACTTTTTTGTCTAATGAATGGTTCAGTTTATTAATAAATATACAAGAAACTTAATTGCTTCACCTTCCTGACTCATATTAAATATGTTCACATTGCATTTAGTCAATAAGATATTTGTGTTTCACACACAATCATCAATATCTTGACGTTTTAATTCTGCAAATACTAAAACTCTAAATATCTAGAGGAGGACATACATATTTCATTTTATTATATTCGATTACTTGAAGCAATATGTTATTGTAGAATTGTGTAATTGTTTCTAGTATACTTAATGGCTTAGCTGCCGCCTAGCAGCTGCCTCAGATAACAGTGCGTAACAAAGAATGCACGTAATTGTTTAACCTGGGAGCCAATAAAATTAGTAAAAGGAATCAAAAATAGCAATGTTCATAGAAGGTACAATAAGAGGACAAATGAAGATAGAACTCATCTTCTTCTTCTTCTTCTCCTAATGACGACGAGGTCGAAACATTGAAGTGAGTTGTGTGTTGTTTCTACGTGTTTTTTTATTCTAATCGTTTGATTATTTTGTCCTAACTGACCGTTTCATTTTTGAAAGTATATATTTAATATTAATAAGCAATTTGTACTTAATATGTCTTGTGTTCCAATCAAAGAATTAAATAACATGTGATTGTTTTGTTTCAACATTCACAACTACATCCTTTTGTGTCCAGTTATGTCGAAAAAATAAAAGTACTTTTAGTCTGTTAACTGACATATACTTCAGTTATGAGAAAGTCACAATACCGTGTAACAACAGAAAACATCACACCAATACACGAGATCTGTTCGCGAGAATTGACTAATAAAGTTAAGAGTTATCTTCATTGTAATCATTTAAGAAATATATTTATACAAATATTTAATACAAAATTATTATGAATGTCAAAATAAAGAACATAATAAAAAATGAAGAGTCAGGTGTAAAATAATTCTTGATTGAAAGAAATAAAGTCTTAGAGAGTATTTAAGTAAGAAAATCGCTCTTGAAATAAAGATATAGGAGGCTGTGAGTAAAGGATATGTCAAGAGTAAATAATTATGTCATAGAGTTTTTATCTATTCTCTTTAGCTTGGGTGTTCATTGATTTAGTTCAATTTATTCTCACCGAAGAGGATTAAGAGGGCAGTCAAAGCCAACCATTGTGCCTTGTACTCATCAAGATCATATGCGAAGGGTACATGAAAGTTAATATATGTAATGCTCACATAAGTCAAAAGGTCATTGTATCTAAGGGTAACGTAGGTCTTTTGGTGTATGATCCCAAAGGTCATTATTCGTCGTGCCTAAGGTCTTTGTGCATAGCACCTATGAATGTCATTTTACCTAAGGGCTACAAAATCATTGTTCCCAAGGTTCAAAGAAGGAAAAAAGAATTTGATGGTTCTAAGTACAGATTTAATTTTGCTCTATTTTCTATCTTCTGACTTTGTATAAAAATTCTATCTTCTGAAGTTTCTGAAAAATAATGACATTTTTCATTATATTTTATTAAGATGGGGAATTTCATTATAAAAATCTAATTTAAAACGTCATATTATAAAAATAATTAAACAATATGAGTATATGTAACATATTGTTTAATAATAAAACAAAAAAATAAATAATGTGAGGTACCTATTATAGAGAAACTGAAGGGCCCAGTAGACGCCTTCCTCTGACCACTGCGGGATAAAGAGGCACCTGAGGACAGCCACGTCGAGAACAGTAGCGGCGGCATTCATCTCGACGGAGTCGCCATCTGTGCCCATAGACATCACCGACTCCTTGTCTCCTGACATCTGCCGCCTCAACACAACCACAAACATTGACCTCTGAACACAACCGCAAACATTCTACTTGACCTTTCTTAACATATTTCATAAAAATAGCCATTTTATTTCACAAAAAAATAATAACACTTGTTAATAGAAAGAATATATTTTCTTTTCCAATTGTGAAATTTGAACCACTTCTGGGCATAGGCCTCTCCCAACTCTATCCATTTATTTCTTTTTCGAGAGACTCTGAACCACATTGGTCCCGCTGTTTCCCATCTTCTCTAGGACACCACTCAGTAATTGTTTTTGCTCATCTATCGTTCTTCATCCTCATGTCATGTCCTGCCCACTTCCATTTTATTGCACATGTTGTAATTAAAATATTTGTTGGTCTTCTTTTTCTATTTATTATTTCACTCCTTATTTTGTCGTGTTTCTTAATCTCTAGTAAACTTTTCTCCATTGCTCTTTGTATGATCCTATGTTTCCTCATATTCCTTACTGTTGCTGTCCACCATAGGTCAATGTGGTTACTGTTACGTTTGAGCACCATAGGTCAATGCAGAAATTGCACACTTTTCTAAAACCCTCGTTTTGTAGTATATTACAACCTCTGGGTCTTTTAATATTATTGTTAACATACACTGGTGGCTAATTACAATATAATCCTTAATTTTACCTTTAAGGAGATAAATTAAATTTAAGTGTTTAAGTAAACAAAAACAGAAATGTAGGGACGACGGTGTGACCTCGGACAAATGACCTGTCACTTCGGCGCAGGTCAGATTACAGCTTCCATAACCATCACTCCTTCAAATCGACAAACCCTGTGTGGTTTGGTCTTTTTAAGCTCTTCTTATACCTGCACAGTATAACTAATATAACAAGTTTTTACATATATGTTGATTTGTGGGAGGCACTGCAGTGGTTGAGTTTCCCCGGGCCCCGCATCTTCCTGGGGACGACCCTCGGTAGACAGCGGTCGAGAGGTGGAATGCTGGGTGGACGAGATCAACATCTTCAACGAGACGAGAGTTGATTAAGGACAACTTTTACCTAATCATCACTAGGTACAGAGAACATTGAAAACTAGTAGAGACTAATGACATAAATCATTCAGACCTTATCAGTAATAGTAGGTAAGAACTTTGACAAGTTCGGGATCTCTCCAAGTTGAAATATTTATTATCTGACATCATCATGCAAAAACAAGAGTATATAGAGAGCCAAAAGGCCAATATTACACCGAAATATAAACTTATTAATAACGGATTGCTCAACTTACTTCATATATACCATCTTACTCCGTCAAAATAATTAAAATGTACTCATTAGTTGCTCAATCCGTAATTGTGTGGTATTTACTCATGCTTAGGGTGAATAGATAATACGAAGTCCCCACATAAAAGAAATTTTTTAATTCAAACCATGCGTTTTAAACACCAACACATTAGTGTTATTTGTAATTAGCCCAAAATGAATTAAAATGCATTGTACCAATTATAAAATCATACTACTGCTAATATTATCTAATACATAAAAAAGTTGAATGAATAAATATGGTCACGAAATAATAAACGAAATTCTAAGGTAAAATGGATAAACAAACAAAATAAACACAAATGAAGTTTTATTTAACAGTAACGCGTTTCGAACACAAAGTGTGAACAGCGTTGCTGTTGAATAAAACTACATTTGTGTGGAGACTTTTGTTTGTTTACCCATTTTACCTCAGAATGAGTAAATACCACACAATTACAGATTGCATAACTAATGATTTAATAAACAAAAGCATAGTTGATACCTAGGATGCTTGTTCTTTCTGTATGTATCCGAACTGTTCTCAGACGGGCTTTTTTTCTCTTTTTTTTGAGCCTGGAAAACGCTGGCATCAGTTGCCTAAAAAAAAAAATAAATATTATTTTTATCTGCGAATTAAAATATTAAATATTATAAAAAATATGATATATTTACTGTGTAGACAGATGACTCCTTGAGACCATCGGAATCTGCTAAGGATGGTAATCTGAATATCATCTGAAAGAAAATTATAGCAAATTATCAAAACTGTGCAAAATCAAATGTTATTTAAGTTAAATAATTATGCGAGAGATAATCTTATGATATTCCTGTTGAGTTGAAAAATTGTAAATAATGAAATGATGACACACTAGATTTCTGCAAAAATTAGCTAATTTAGTATATTTCAAATATACCAAAGTTCAACTCATGAAATATAGGCAGGAATTGATATATTTTACAAGGCTGTCTAAGGATAAAATTGAAGGAACCTACAGAATGCTATCATCAGTAAGTATACCAACTTTATAGTAATACATAAAAATGTTTTTATGTTTTTTACTTCCTCAAAACTTAGATTCTAAAAGAATAATATTATTTCATTAAAGGGTCTTTTTATTATATAATAGTTTTGAAATGAAAAAGAAGAGATGTGAAAAATGAAAATAAAGATTTTTTTTAACTGATGTCATTTGAAGAGATTTAAATAATGTCTAAAACTACAAATAATAGGGGGAAAAATGTCATTCTCTGATTCATGTCATGTACTTGTGTATATACATGGATCTATGTAATAAGTACATGTATCTACATTTATTACATTTACTAAATTTGTAAAAAGAATATTATTTCCTGTAGACTTTTTTTACAAAAACAATTCATCTATTTTGAAATTATACATTTTACTCAATATTTATATTGATATACATCTTATTTACATCGGTACTTATCGGTTAACGGAAGGCTACTCATTTAAAAGGTTATAAAATCAAAACAGAAAGAAAATCACTATAATAAATAATAAAAAAAATCTTTTTTGTTATTTATAATTTATTTATATTTATATTTTCATTATATATATTTACTTTTATATATAATTTGAAAACTTTGGAAAACACGAATAAAAAACAGATACTAGGACTCACATTCAATGATTTCAACCATTTTAACGTCGTCCTCAGGAAAGGAAGTTGAGTGGCGAGAAGACAAAAGCCAACAGGACAACTTCACAGAATATATGCAGAGTGGCCACAACGACAACGAAAAAAGTACTAGATATGACTGAAGAAGAATAATAACGGGGAAAAAATAATTATAAAAAAAAGGAATCCTTATTGAGATAATAATAATTCAATTGAACAGAAAATTACTAAATTAATAAAGTAAAAAATAATTATTTATTACATTTATTTATATATACTCGTATTTTGCTATTTTGTTTGTTAAAGACTCCTGTTAACGCATAAGTACACTTGTTGGATAAGTGGTCTCCCGTTTTTAATTTTAATTATTTTTTAAAAATTAGTTTTGAAATGAAAAGGAGTTTTTTTTAACTATTATTTTGTACAGACATTTCAAATAATGCATGAAATTACAGATAATTAGGAAAAAACAAATTAAAAATAACAAACAATGCTAACATACCCAGCCACCCACGCACCCACCCACCCACACACAGACATCATTGAAAAAACATCATAAAACGACTTTTGGGACCTCAAAACATATAATTCCGTCAAAATCTCGAGATTGAATTTTTTCACGATCACTATACTTTACTTATAGTAAAGTAAAAAAAAATAAACAAACCACATGTTCATCTTCTGTACTAGAATTTTCTTCAGGAATAGTTTCAGGAAAAACTGAATCTTTAGGGGAAGAAAGCCACGCCTGGAAAAAAGAAAAAAAAAACCCTTTAGATTAAGTAAAAATTTATTTTATTGAAACTCACTGAACGGTCATCAAGGTTAACAAACCTCCTCGTCAAGGAATTTAGAAGGAACAACTTGGGAGTCCATCATGACCCCTGAATGACTTGAAGGGCTCTCGCCTAAGTGAATGTTGTCATTTTGATTTGGTTTTTCTAAAAAAAAAAAAAAAAAATGTTAATGTAAACCATTACATAATGGTAAACAAAATTAATAAATGTATTATTTATGGTGTTTATAATGAATTATTTATAAATAAATTAGCGGTATGAATCATTCTACGATAAAATAAATAATTACAATAAATTAATACTTTTACTATTTATTAACAATCATTTTTGAAACATGGTGAAAACTTAAAAGGAGATGTAACCCAGTTAGTTAAAACTATTTTAAAATGTAAGTTACGCTTAATTTTGGAAGATAGTATTTTTACCGTTAGTACTGAAGATTTGAGGTTCGAATTTTGGATATGATTAGATTTTCTTTTATGTGCGAGATGGAAAAACTTGCGAAACTAAAATGGGTACCAAATAAACTGATTCTTCAAGGAGAATTGTTACAGAAGTCAACAAAGGTTTTATTGCAATTACTACTTCAGATAGTTATTATTATATACTCAATAAATATTAAATAATATATTATACTATTGTCATTTCAAACAAAAATATAAATATTTAGTATTAAAATAAATATTTTTTATCTCTAATCTATTTTGTTAATTTCTCTTTTGACTAACTCGAATACGACTATTTAAAACTTTAATAGTTGAAAATAGCATCTTCCTTAATTCTTTTACCAAAAGATTACAATTATTTAGATAATTTCTATATATAAAGTTCGTAGGTTTGTTTGTTTGTTTGTTTGTTTGTTCACCCATTTTCCGTGGAGACTGAGACCTGAAATTAAATATATATTATTTATTACCTGAATAATGTTAAATAAACGAAAATTATCACTATATTCCCAAAATTGCAGCCAAGGTAGCAAGTGTCTTGCGTGCTCTCCGATAACAGTAGTGAAAATGTATTATATATAAATGTAACCAAAAAAAATGTTTGAATTTAAAATTTGCGAAATATAAACACTGGTAATAAAATAAAGGCATGGAGCAAGAGTAGCCCAGAGGCTTGCGTGCTCGCTGATGACAGTACCGCAAATGTATTATAAATAAATGTAACAAATATATAATAAATTACTACATTAGAGGTTAAAAATTAATAATTTTAGAAACAACTGTCAGATAACATATGAATGTTCTAAGGTAATATTATAAAGACACATTCCTTTCATAAGTGTTATTTTATCTTAGGTAAATATATTGAATATTCCAATTTACAAGTTTTGTTTGTTTTAAATGTATTCCATTGTGTATATAACTTGAACTGATGTTTTATTTATTTATATGATAAAATAAATGATTTTTTTTTACTTTTAAATGATTTTTATTTTGCTAGATATACTTACTGTGTATATATATTGAATCATGTTAAGAACACTATATCAAAAGCTTGGGCCATAAAAGAATCTGTGTCCGTGCCTTAATAACAAGAAACAACAATTAAAATTATCCCTGTATAGTGAATTAATTTCAATAACTATTGTTATAATTTCTGAGTGACACAAAGGGTCACGGGTAGTCTAGTAGTAATATAAGAATGCTTTCAACTGCTGAAACTATCCAATTAATTTATTTTTTAACGGTTATTTTTTAAACTTTAACAAATCTTATAAATACGAGGAACTGGAGTTACTAGTGTTTGTTTGTTTGTGTTCCAACTCCCACACTTATAAAGCTTTCACCTTTTAGAGTTCTAAGTCCGGAAATTGCGGCTTATTTACTATCTTGCACCCATTTTAGTAATGGATCAGCCACATTAGTGTTCATTCTACATTCGAAGTTCTACATTTTACAAGTACCTGACATCGTACAGGCTCGCGACCGCCAGTTTAATGTCTTCTCTGAGGGATGACATACTCAGATTTATTCACCTCCCGCTTGAATAAATCGAGGCTCAGGTGGGTATCGAACCTCAGACCTACCAGTTTAGAGGCGAGTAGGATAACCACTAAACTAACCTGACCCATTTAGGTCAGAATATTAGAACATTCGTATGTTATCTGACAGTTGTTTCTAAAATTATTAATTTTTAATTTCTAATGTAGTAATTTATTATATATTTGTTACATTTATTTATAATACATTTGCAGGACTGTCATCAGCGAGCACGCAATAATAATAGTTATTTGTATAGTTTATAAACCCAACAGGTTATCTTCACATTCAAATTGAATTGTATAATATAATAAGAAAACAAACTTCCAAGAAAGACATCTCCGTGGCAGGTCTTCTTCTGTTTGGGCTGACTCCAAAGTGAAGAACCTCTCGGTTTGCAGAGAACAGTAAAGCATTTCGCATCAGGATGTCTAAATTCCCAGAGAGCGTGCCATAGTTTAGAGCCATTCTCAAGCCTGAACGACTGCAAGTCGGATTCCCTTACTTGGTGGCAAATAGGTGCCAGCAGGTACACGAACAACTACAAGAAAACATCAAATTCTATTTTATATTCATGTTTGGTTACTTATTGACTAATCATATTACAAACTACAAAGAACAAAACTAAACACTTACTGAATTCAATTTGACAAGATGTTCAAAAGATTGTTGGACGTAATTTTGTTCTTTTATTTGATCTGAGTAATTCTTAATATATATAAGGGTTCAAATACGAAGAAAAGGAAACAAACACACTTATTATCCGTTACTTCTCCCGGGTGCTTGGTCTCTCTCTCTCTCTCTCTCTCTCTCTCTCTCTCTCTCTCTCTCTCTCCTATATTCTCTTGAAGATGTATTTACCGAAAATTAAACTTCTTAATATTAAACTTGTGTGTTCACATTTCATAATTTTTTTCTGTATATAAATTAAGTATATGCATATGTATATATACTTTTTCGATAGAAATACGATCCAAAACGGACATATATATATATATATATATATATAACAATTAAATGAAACGATTCCACATGCTAAATAAACTATATCGACACAAAGGACACTCAGAAATGAAACAGAAACTCACCACTATATTAATTAATTAAGACTAATGAACTTAAGTTAATATAAAGTAAGTGATAGATGTCTACACACGAAAACTGTGTGTGGTTTTAAACTATGAAGTAAAGCTAAGGTGGAATTGAGGGGGGGGGGGGAGTATGCATGGAGACAGGGCCGACCGAAACTACCTGTGGTCCATTCACCTCCTCGTCTCCCTTACAAGTTTGAAACTACAATCAAAATTCTTAAAACTAGGTTTAGAGTTTAAATCATTACTCTGGACATTTAAGCTAGGGTTATAGTCTTTAATATATAGAGCCTCCAGTATATGTAGCCTGCTACATTCGTAGCCTATTCAGGCTACCAACGAGCAAGACAGGATAAGGCTGACCTTATTTTATAAAAGTAAGAAGACATCGGACCTACTTACTCTCCAACAGACCGAGAACTAAGACCCCAGAGCTACAACGTAGTCACCTTGCGTATGAGTACAAATGCAGTATAGGGGACTGTGCAACCCTCCCATCCTCATAAATAGGGATGACTACAACGAAGCTTTCACGGCGTGTAACTGTCCACCTGAGCACTGGGGCCCCTAAAAACCATACGGAGGACGCTCACCGAGTAAAACTGACGAGGGAGGCCCTGATTGAGGGCACTTCCATACTACAAGAGTACCACGAGCGTAGTAGGCTGCATATACTGGATGCTCTATATATTAAAGACTAAAACCCTAGCTTAAATGTCCAAAGTACCGATTTAAACACCGTGTCCAGTTTAAAGAATTTTGATTGTAGTTTTAAACTTGTAAGGGAGACGAGGAGTGAGTGGACCACAGGTAGTTCCGGCCGACCCTGTTGCCATACATGTATATATGTGTGTTTTATTATTTGTTCTCTTATTTGACAGAAAACTCATTAATATAAACATATATAAGATCAGATTTGTACCCCCCCCCCCCCCCCGGATTGTAGTTGATAATCCGGTAATCTTCAAAAATTCCAGAAAGTTCTCAAAATATTTGTTTTCCTGGAATTACAATAATAGATCTAATTTTAGACTGGTGTTATTAGTCACAGACTTTCATACTCTTGCAATACTCGTAAACATACACAGTCGTCATCAAAAAAAAAACAAAGATTTTTCAAAACAAATACGTATAATTCAAATCATAAAAAAAAATTATTAAATTACATTTACTGACTATGCAAACAAAGTAATAATAATAATAATAATAATAGTAATAATAATAATACATTTTCAACCCCTTAAAAAAAAAATATTTTGAAAAATTTAAAATAATTTTTTTTTTTTTAATTTAGGAATACTACAGTTGATAAAATCCGTTTTTAAAACAAAATTACACACATTAAACATATTACGACCTTAAAAACTCATTTTAGTATAAAATTTCAGATTTTTTGTTAGCTTTTTTTTTTTTTTAATTTCTATTTTTACACCATCAAAATGCACCTCGTTGGTAAGTGGTTCCCCCTTCCTTTGCTACGCTACTGTTTATATATATATATATATATGATCAAACCACAATAAGAAATGGGAAAACAAGACTAAGATCTTTCAACCGTAACAAGTGATCTTCGTCAGAGTCAAAAACCCAACTAACGTCAGAGAGCGGTCTCTGACGAAGACTGCTTGTTACGGTTGAAAGATCTTAGTCTTGTTTTCCCATTTCTTATTGTGGTTTGATCATTGATTGTTATTTTACGTGTTTATGTGAAATATTTTTATATTTGATATGAATATATACTAGATTAGTTTAAAATTGATAGATTGAAACTAACGGTAATGGAAGAAATTGGAAAGATGTAGTAGAAAGAAGAAGGCGGGCAGGGCAGGCTTTCTGAGTCAGCCTCGACGCACTCCTCAGCCGCGTCTAAGATGATCCAGTGCAGAATATATAAAAGTTTGTTCTCGGCGCTACCCAAATTCTGCAGATTTGTGTCTTTCCTGAAAACCAATGACAAGTAATTCATAAATCTGAACACTTTTCAACATATATGTTTTATAAAAGTAATGAATAATATCACGCATTCACATAAACTCTTTAAATCATTAGTTGTGCAATCCGTAATTGTATGGTATTTACTCATTCTGAGGTAAAATGGATAAACCAACAAAAGTCTCCACACAAATGACAAATTTTAGAGTCAGTTACAAAACAAATGGTAATTTAAAATCCATATTAACCCCTAAATCGAGTTTTTATCCCAGTTCATTGAGTGGAGTATATAAGTTGTCCTGTAACAATTGTCAATGTTTTTACATTGGCATGACTGTGCGCTCCTTTAAAAAAAGAACCCAGGAACATGTTAATGAATGAAAAGGCAAAGGAAAAATGACAATAAGAATAATAAAGAATTTTTTTCACATTTTGCGAAACACCAATGTCACACAAAATCACAGCTTTGATCCAAACTTGAACCTTACCATCCTACATGCGAATAGAAAGTTTAAAGAAATTTGTAATTTGGAAGCTATTCAAATAAACAAGGCCGTCATTAATAATCCTTCTGCCTCTCTATGTCTTAATGATCAAATTCCAGGGTGTCCAAAATTTCTTAAACTGTTTCTAGAATCACAAAGAATAAATTAAAAAATAAATAAAAAAAAAGTTTCTTTCCTCTCAATTAGTAGTTCTGGTCTTCTGTATTTCAGTTAACGGTTTTCAAGCATACCCGATAACTTTGTCACCTTATCTCCTAAATGCCTATCCCCACTCTTTCGCGGCGGATCTGTTTCCTACTAGTTGTTTTCACTGGACCAACCCGTCAGTACCACATCCTTGGGTATGTCTTGAATTCTCTTAATTGAATTTTATTATTTCACTCTAATTTTGTAACTGATTAGATATAATTTGTATTATAGTGTCTTCCTAATGATGAACACAAAGTGTTCGAAACGCGTTGAATAAAACTTCATTTGTGTGGAGACTTTTGTTGGTTTATCCATTTTACCTCAGAATAAACTCTTTAGTTTATATTTAAAATTTGTACTCGTTTTAGCATTTTAGTGAAAATTAAAAAAAAAACAATGATTTTTTTAAATAATTTGAACTATTTGTATAGGTAATTTGTATTAAATAAACAAAAACATTTTGTAATATTTATTAGTTTTTAGATTTTGAATATTTAAATTTTTTAAAATATTACATTAGCGTTAAAAGTATTTAGGTACAAGTGCTAAAGACATGCCAAGATAGAATATTAAGTTATTATTTATATAAATCATTTTAATGTTTGATTCTCATACCCTCACATAAGGATTTCGAGTTCTTTACTCGAGTTGATTAATTAGTCAGTGACACTCTATTTCAGTAGTTGCTAACCACTTTACATTTGTGATTCCGTTTTTAGCTTCAACATACTTTTTGCGACCCCCCACATAAAAGTAAGACCAAAACCTAATCTTATTATTTTATGAAAGAGAAAGTTTTAACTGAATTAGGTAAGGTTTTAATTGAGTTGAATAATACTCTTGTTGTTTTAGCTGGCGTCCTTATTCTATCTGTTACTACTGTTCTTTATATTTCTTCTAGTAATCTTCTAATTATTTTTAAATATCTTCGCGGTCCCCTGGGTTGGGATCCCCTGCTCTATTTAGTCATGACTAAGCCACAATACTGCATTGTATACACACCAGCAGTGCTAACTTTGCCATCATTAATCAAGTGTATTAAGGACTTTAACAAAATACTCAACATCGTTACTAATAGAAAACAAACGTTTTTACCAGTGGTATAGCAAAGGGGGGGGGGGGGGGGGTCACACCCGGGCGGCACGTGCCACGGCACGATTCAGAAGTTTACCTCTTCTTCTTCAGAAAATACCAACAAATTAAAATAATAAAAAACTAAAAAAAAATTTGTAATTGTATACCAAAATGAGTTTTTAAAATCATATATATTTTAAGTTCGTAATTGTATAATACTTAAGTTGTTAAGAGGATTTTTCAACTGTAATATTTGCAAATTAAAAATAAATTTATTTTAAATTTTTCAAAACTATTTTTTTTTAAAGGGGTTAAAAGTTTATTATATTTGTTTGTGTAGCCCGTTACACAAAAAATTTAACAATTTTTTTTTTACGATTTGAATTATACGTTTTTGTTTTGAAAATCTTTGGTGACGACTGTATACTCATATGTTTACGAGTACTGCAATAGCATGAAAGTCTGGGATTAATAAAAGCAATCAAAATTAGACCTTTGATTGTTATTCAATGAAAATAAATATTTTTGTGGACTTTTAACGGTTTAAATTTTGTTTTAAGGTTAACGGATTATCAACGGCCAAGTGGAGGGGGGGGGGATCTTACACGCTAAAGGCGTCAAAATAGTTTGCTAAGCCACTGTCTGTTGTAATGATATCAATTAGTTTTTAAGTTACTTTGATACTTTTTTGAAGCATATGAGGTAATTGAAATACATATGATAACTGAATGGGGTTATTTGAAAGCGGCAAGTAATGGTTTCAGTACCTGTTATTGAGTAAGGCAGAAGTACAATGAAGTATATGGGGAAAGGAGGCCTGTATGAGACGCCATCTTGGAATAGAAGTGATGGCCTCCGTGAGACCGAGCGACAGGCCGTACTGCAAGTTCTGTACGAGCACCTTCTCGAACGACTACAATCAATCAACCACTACTACAAACATGATCAACAAGCAATCTCGCCACAATTTCAACTGTTTTCTTCAAAAGGTATGTAACTATGTTTGTTAGCACCCTCTATAAAAGATCGGTTTGGTAAAAAAACTTCGTTTGCCAAACCTCGATAAAAAAGAAAAATAATGTTCAATATACTTTGTTCGAGATAAGAAAAGTTTTAAAAAAATGCATTAATTGTGCAATCTGTATTGTGTGTTATTTACTGATATTGGAGAAAGTATTAAGTCTCCACACAAAAAAGTTTATTATCAAAAACAAACGTTTTCGAACACTTGATGTTCTTCTTCAAGTTACATCTGCTCTGCTGGGGTGGCCAAGACCAAGTTTGGTCTCACCCCAGCAGAACAGATGTAACCTGAAGAAGAGCATCAAGTGTTCGAAACGCTTTGTTAATTTTTTTATAATAAACTTTTTTGTGCAGAGACTTAATACTTTCTCTAATATAAGTTTACAAAAATTTGTTGAATAACAATATGATGAATTAAAATCTCAAAATTTCATAATGAAGTAAAGTACATCCTGTGAACCTTCAAACAAACAGCTGCTTCAAACGGAAACACAAAAAACTATAAGCAAAAAGTGGGAAAAATCAGTTGAAAGTATTTGAAACTGGTGACCAAATTGAATTATGTATTACAAAAATTGTAAAATGAAACAGTTAAAAATTCATATGCTATCTTAATAACATTTCATCACAAAAGAAAAAGCAATACCGGCTTTAACGAAAACACTTTCTTCTTTCATTAAGGTAATACTCGACAGACAGTTGTAATACATCGTATGAGTACATTTACTGGGAATGATCGTTATTTCTAAGAAACTGTAGCATAAATATATCTTTTGAAGTTGTAATTTGATCTTAAGTTTAATTTTTGGTTAACAGAGTATTTATTTTTATATTTTTTTACACTTTGTAAATATGAAAATAAAAAAAAACAATGATGTTATGTAAAATACTCTGATCTTTCAGTCGTCGACGTGTTTTTTTAAGTTTACTGTCTGTTGCTTTGTAATTCTTATACTGAAGTCGAACAGCTGTCCTTTCAAGAGTTTCCGTACCTCTTTTACTTGATGCCATTACCATAGTGATCGCCAGATTTGTCTTTATTTCTAGATCTTCAGTCTAAAATACCATAAAAGATGATATTTTTCATTTGCTGAATGACCTTAAATACAGTACATTAGAATACGAACAAACAATGTAAAGTCTTTCAGCAAATGAAAAATACGAAGCCTTGAAGTAAGGATTTGTCTTGAAATGAGGATAAAACTCATTGTAGGGTAAAAATAGTCTCCACATATGCAAGTCTAATAGTCTAAACAACGCCTTTCAAACACATAGTGTTCTTCTTCAAGCATAAAACCAAGCTTCAAAGTTTGTGGCACAAGTTGTGCCACAGACTCTAAAGCTTGGTTTGTTGACCGGAGAACACTATGTGTTCGAAACGCGTTGTTTAAACAATGAAACTTGTATATGTGGAGGCTATTTTATTAGTTCTTTTTCTACATGAGTAGACACCACATAATAAAGGTTTGCACTACCTTAGAATTAAAGAAGAAACGTTCTTATATTTCGAGACACCTTCAAATCTTGGTATTTTTCATTTTACATTGTTTTTTCGTATTCTAATGTACTGTATTTAAAGTCATTCAGCAAATTAAAAATACCATCTTTTACGGTATTTTGGACTGAAGATCTAGAAATAAAAACGAATCATTGGCTTAAAGGTGTTTTGTGAGAATTGTTTAACAGTGTTGACACAAAACCTCATTTTGGTGACAGGCATCTTCAAAGATAAAAAAAATCATAATTTAAATGTTTTCTTCTCAAAACATCCAAAATTGGTTATTAATAAAAATATCATTAATTCTGTAAATAATAATTAATAATTTATTTCTGACACCAGACATGTATGAATGAGTACAATAATATTGCATAACAATTATATATGTTAAAAACATTTAAATAATTTTTTTTTAATATTAATATGAAATTCTAAATTCTGAAAACATGCTAAACTCTAAATGCTAAAATGTTAAATTTTGGTTTTTGTATTTTAAATGGCATTAAACAAATAATTAACTTATACAAATTATAAATATTTATATTTTCTTTTTAGACTTTTACTTTTACGATCTTTGGCAGACATGCTACGAAAATTATATCTCGATTTGTTAATTTTGACACGCCGAACTCAAAAAAAGTTTGTCATCACTGTTCGACATGAAAAGTCAGGGAAATGACAGCCTAGTAGCATACAAGTTCAAAGAAGACCTTTTCCCAACTATGAATGTTAGGGTTAGGTGGCAGTGGCAGTCCCACAAGGGAACACACGTAGGCCAAGCATTAACCCTTTGTGATACCACACAATGAAGATTGATTCTACAATGGGAGTCCTAAATTTTGCCTAACTCAAATGTATTTAGAGTAGGGGATCTTTAACGAGTACCTGACATCGTACAGGCTAGGGACCGACGGTTTAACGTCCTTCTCCGAGGGACGACGTGCTCAGATTTATTCACCTCCCGCGTGAATAAATCGAGGGCCAGGTGAGCATTGAACCCTGGTCCTACCAGTTTAGAGGTGAGCACGTAACCACTGAGCTAGCCTGGCCCCAACTATGAATGTTTTTATACGGGAGAAGAAGAAAGCTTGAGCTAATTACAAGGGTCTCAGCATAGAATCGCTTTGGTGATTTATTTTTGTCGCTCCTCCCTCATCAATGTTCCACCCACCCAGTTTTCTTTTATTGGATTCTTTTCAAAAATGAACGTACAAAGAACCAAAGTAATTGCTTCAACACTTTTCAATCTCTAAGAAATCAACTGAAAATTAGTAAAGATTATATTGATTTCAATACATAACTATTTAATTTATGTTTATTCATGCAAAATGACTAGTCAACATGCCAAAAAACAACTAATAAACTTAACACCTTCTCTTTTTTAATTAATTACACACATAAACATAAACGTTTTAAAGTTAATAAATGGTTTACTTTATGTTAATTTATAGTCCTGTATTCTATATTAGTCGAAAAAACAAATAGTAGACAAAATAAAAAAAAATTACTTATAAAAATAAGAAAAAATGTTCTAATTGATAAATAATTATTATAAAGTATGAAAATAGATAATCATTATTATAAAGTATAATAAAAATTATGAAATTCAGATAACAAAAAACAATGAAACATTACATTATTGTATGTTTAAATTAATAAATAAAAAATGGAATAGTACAAAGGATATGAAACAAATGTAATAAAATATCCTATATATCCAACAAGATATCATATTATTTTCCGTAATTTTAACGAAAAAGGCAGATTTTGAAAAACGCTATTTAAAGATTCAATTTAAGGAATATGTATGTGAAACGTAACACGACTTACTCCTGCACATGTTAAATAAAACAATACTTAACTTTTATAGAATAAAAATGTTTATCAAAAATCAGTCAAGTATTCAAAATTTTATTTTAATTTAAATCCTAAAATATCTAAAAATTACAAAAGGAAATATAAGAAATCAAATATCAATGAAATATTATACACATATTGAAGGATGCTAAGTCACAAGACATTAAAATATAACGAAATGTAAATACCTAGACTAAAAAGTAAGAACATACACAAGTATGAAATTCTGAAATTAAAAAAAAAACAATTAAATATTACATTATTGTATGTTTGAAATGGAACATAAATGTCTAGATAGTGAGGAAGCATACATTAAATCTTCCCACTTTGGGTTTTATTTTAGGACGCGTTTCCAACACTTAGTGTTCATCATCAGGTACATCTACAATATAAACAGAAAAATATATTAAACATTTTCGAAATTATGTAAAGGAAAAACCAAAATTTTATCTAAAATAAATAAAACATTTATTTTTTTTAGATAAAATTTTGGTTTTTCTTTTATATAACTTCAAAAATTGTTATATTTTATTTTTGTTTATATTTTAGATGACCCTGATGATGAACACTAAGTGTTCGAAATGCGTTGTAAAATAAATTCCTTGTTGTGAAGACGTAATATATTTTCTTCACTATCGTGAATAAATACCATACAATGCTGCTTACATAGCTCATTAGATAAATGCCCACTTTAAAAAAAAACACGCACACTACTTGACTGTGTGTAGGAGCAATTAGAGACAACCAAAATATAATGAACATAATAAATCAGAATAAAAACTATTTACTTAACAGTGTCACTTCAATAGTTAAAATATTACCGATTTTTTTTTTTAAAAATGTTCAATGCTTTTCTTCATTAAAATCAAAATTATTGCCCTAATTAATACCAGTTGGTTATCTTATTTGTTTTTATCAAGTATGAATGTTGATAAACCTGTTCTTTTAAGAAAAGGTTTTTTCTCCTGATTAAACTACTTCACAGTTTTACACTTTATTTCATAAATAAAAAGGTTTCACATAAACACGTGAAATAACAACCAATGATCAAACCACAAATGAAATGGGAGAACAAGATCTGAAGTCTTGTTCTCACATTTCATTTGTGATTTGATCATTGACTTTATTCCATATATGTAGGATTATTTATAATTCTTTTAGAATTTCCTATTTCAGATATGAATCGAAGTTTTTAAGTTTCTTTTATTATAAAAGGCAAGAGTCATCTTTTAATTTTTTTTTGTTTTTGCTTATGACAAACCTTCACCAGAAAAAAAATTTAGAAGACTTTATAGTTTGCATTTCTAAGTTATTATTTCTTCTATTGCATGGTATTTATTGTTGTTCTAAACATTTTAACCTGAATCGTTCAATTAAATTTCTTATGGAGTTTTTTTCTGTGAAACATTTTTTATTTTGTTTTCTTGTTCCAAATACATAGAGTATATTTTAGTTTGGAAATATAATTTTGGTTGTTGTATACAATAATTTATGGAGTATACACTCGACTCTCAAATTTCCTTACTAATAGAGGCCGAGATAAGTCCGGAAATTGGTAACACTGGTTCTAATGATTGACAGCAAGTTAAGACGTACAATATTAATAACCTCACTAAACTTTCCAGAAGGACTAGGCTATATCAATTTCATTTACTTTAGCACTCTATACATTTAATTTAAATAAACACAATTATTAATACATAATAAACTTTATAATAAACAAAAAAAAAAAGCCCAGCTTAACTGTTGATGGCAGGCCAAGACGTGTCTACCTGGTCTGCCGTCATACATTGGAGTATCCTAGGCTGCCCTCTCTCACTCTGGCCTCTTTGTGAATTACCAATATCCGGATGATAATTTATATTAATTTATGCTATTCGTATATTCTATTTGTAGGTATAGTTTCATTTTGATCCGTCAAACTGTGTGGCTTGTATCGTTCTCACAAACTTCCAGTCAACATTTTACATTTTATTCAAAAACAAATATATATTTCCCGTTGTTTTAAATATTTGAACATATTTTTTCGTTTATTGCATTTGTAACCTCAAAACATAATGCCAAATTTTCAAAACTCTAGTATTAGTAGTTTAAGAGAAAAAAACTTCAGTCTAAAAACAGTCTTTTTGGCAAAAAAAGTCATGCATAATTTCTTTCTTTCCCGTCATGCATAATTTCTCCCAAATAATAGGGCTCATCTGCACTATGAGGCCCATTTTTGTGTAAAATATTAATTTGAACCATTAAAGATTCTGGACCGTAGCTTGGCTACAAACTTTGGATACACACTACCCACCCACACACACACATACATCAACGAAAAACCTTCATAAAACGACTTCTGGGACCTCAAAACATATAATTCCGTTGGAATCTCGAGAATTTTTTCACGATCACTATACTTTATTTATAGTAAAAGGACAACGTACGGAAACTTGAAAGTACGGTTTCTTCACTATGAGGCCCATTTTTGTGTAAAATATTAATTTGATCCATCAAAGATTCTGGATCGTAGCTTGGCTACTAACTTTGGATACACACTCACCACCCACACACACACATACATCAACGAAAAACCTTCATAAAACGACTTCTGGAACCTCAAAACATATAATTCCGTTAGAATCTCGAGAATTTTTTCACGATCACTATACTTTATTTATAGTAAAAGAAAACGTACGAAAACTTGAAAGTACGTTTTCTTCACTATGAGGTCAATTTTTCTGTAAAATATTAATTTGATCCATCAAAGATTCTGGACCGTAGCTTGGCTACGAACTTTAGATACACACTACCCACCCACACCACCCACAGACATCATCGAAAAAAACTTCATAAAATGACTTCTGGAACCTCAAAACATATAATTCCGTTAAAATCTCGACATCGATTTTTTTCACGATCACTATACTTAACTTGTAGTACAGTAAAAAGTACAGAAACTTGAAAGTACGGTTACTGGAAGTACATAAACTCGAGAGTCGAGTGTACAACTGAAAGAGCAGTAATTAAAATGTCATCCAGCTCTGTTCGTGTTTGCATTTCTTCCATTTTTTTTTCCTCTTGACAAAGAATGTCGACATTTAGAACTGAGTGTTGTTCAGATTTTCGGTGTTCTTTTCTCTGTTATTATTCAAATATTTAGCATCAACCTTTTAACCACTGTAGTCGGAACCATATTGCTATGTATTAGATAAATCGTCATTCGTCCATTATAGTAAATAGACTATAGAAATAAATATTTCTAACAGGACAAAATGGATGCAAAGGTACTGAAGAATATCATCAAAAACAATATAAAGTGTAGAAATAAAGAAGGCAAAGTTTCTGTCCTTACTTACAATCAGTAACAATTAGTTACTTTTTTATGAAAAACAATAATAAAATAAAGAACACTCTACTTAAGGAAAACAAGAAGCTGGTGGTAATGATATTTCCCTTTCTTTTAAAATTCTGAATATATTTTTCGTTTATTCTATTTGAAACCACAAATATAATGCCAAAATTTCAAAACTCTAAAGTTAGTAGTTTAAGAGAAAAAAAATGTTTTCTAAAAACAGGTTTTTGGCAAAAAAAGTGACTTTCCCGTCATGAATATTCTTCCCAAACAATAGGGATCATCTACACTATGGGGCCTATTTTTGTGTAAAATATCAACTTGATCCATCAAAGATTCTGGACCGCAGCGTGGTAACAAGCAATGCTAACACACTCACCCACCCACCCACCACACACAGACATCATCGAAAAAACCTTCATAAAACGACTTTTGGGACCTCAAAACATATAGTTCTTTCAAAATCTCAAGATTGGATTTTTTCAGGATCACTATACTTTACTTATAGTAAAGTAAAAAAAAAAAGATTAAGAACTTTCAACCGTAACAAACTGTCTTCGTCAAAGTCAAAAACCCAACCCAACTCTGACGAAGACCGCTTGTTATGATTGAAAGATCTTTGTCTATTTTTTCCCCCCTATTTCCTATTGTGGTTTGAATATTGATTGTTGTTCCATGCATTTATTGTGAAATATTGTTATCAAATAAATCTAATACGTAAGGCTTTAAAAATCTAATAACAGAAGACTTTAAGCCTTCCAGGAGGAGGAAACTCGGGAATGTTTAAAGGGCTTGTGGACTTTCAAGAGCAGATAGAAAACAGGACTCGGGAGAGGTTGGACGAGTTGAAGCCTATCATTATCATGAAGATAGGCCCTTACTCGTATCACTGTTATTAAGGAGGCAGTGTCGTAGCAAAGATGAGGGGGGGGGGGTGCGACATCTCGAGGGGATAGAAATAGAAAATAGAAAAAAAGTCAAATAATAAAAAGCTAACAAAAACTTTGAAATTTTATACCATAATGAGTTTTTTAAGGTCGTAACTGTTTTTATGTTTTATGAGTGTAATATTGTTTTAAAACAGATTTTTCAACTGTAATATTTTCAAATAGAAAATAAATTTATTTTAAAATCATTCAAAACTAGTTTTTTAAAAGGGTTCAAAGTTTATTCTATTTATTTGCGTAGCCAGTTAATTTTTTCACGATTTGAATTATACGTTTTTGATTTAAAAAATCTTTGATTTTCTTTTATGACGACTATATATATGTAAACCAGTGCTATATTAAAATGAAAGTCTGGGGACTAATAACAGCAGTCTATAATTAGATTCTTGATTGTAATTCCATGAAAATATCATGGAATTACAATAATGAAACAAAATGTTTATTCCCCCTCAATAAACATTTTGAGGACTTTCTGGAATTTTGAAAGTTTATGGTTCATCAATTGCTAGCGGGATTGGGGAAAAAAAGTGCTACGCCACTGTAAGGAGAAAAAGCCAAATCATCAAGGAAAAGTAAAGTAGGATTAGAATAAAGTTGTTTGATTCATGGCCTCATGGTAGCACACTAGACGGTTTTTGAAGGTAACAGGTAAACATGTTATCTGCCTGCACATGTATGATAATGGGGGAGCTGTTACGTCTCAGTTTATCAAGAAAAGATAGGATTTCTTGATCTTGCAGGGAAGAAAGGTAGGATTTGAAACTTTGCGTGTAATAGAAGAGATAAAGAGTTGGAGGTGATAAAAGAAAATGATCTGTGGATTTTCTTTGTAAAATAATTTGTAATGTAATACTTAGTTTTTCTGTTTCAAAATTTATACTTCTGCCTATGAAAAAGGTTTTAAATAAAAAACCGAAACGTTGGCAATGAGAGTTTAATTTGAACCTGAAGAACTGACCGAGTCCCGATAAATTTTAGTTTGTATATGTGAATATACTTTAGTTTAGTAAGTGTGAATATATATATATATATATAGTTAACACATTAAAGAGAAAAAACAAATAAAGATACACAGAAAAGACTCACAACGATATTTCGACAGTCGTCGTCATCGGGTAGAAGTAGTCCCTTTGAGTAGCTGAAGATAACTGAGAGGTAGACCGAATGCAAACGAACACGCACGCACTCTGTCGGCCATCCTAGGTAAGCTACTAACTACAGAGAGAAAAATAACTAAAAAGAACAAATAAAAGCAAATAAAAATAACAGAAGGAGAAGAATAGTAAATGAAGCAATAAACAATTTAAAAGAAAAAAAAATAAAATAAAAATAAAATAAAATAAAAAATAAAAATAAATAAATAAATAAAAAATAAAATAAAATAATAAAAATAAAAATTAAAAATTAAAAAAATAATATAAAAAAAATAAAAAAAAATAAAAAAAAATAAAAATTAAATTAACGGTACAAGTTAAGGCCAGGAGGAGAGCGAGCTTTGAGAAGACAGATAATTGCCTCCTCTGAAGCTCTTAAAGTAACCCGAGAAGACGGAACAGGGATATGATTAAGGACTTGGACCCGGAAGCAATATATACATACATATATATATATATATATATATATATATATATATATATATATATATATGTATAAGTTGGCAGCTGATCTTCATCTAAGCATACATTATTGAAAAGCAGAGCAGATTCTGCATTCACGACTTTTTTAAGTAGCTGTTCTTTTCTCCTAATGACACTTCTATGTTGCAGAGGCAATGCAAATAGTAGATTTACCTAATCTTTGGACGTAGAGTCTCTCTTTACTAACGTCCCTGTTGATAAGACTATCTTAGTAATTTATTCTGCCTGAGGATGACCAACGAGGTCGAAAGCTTGTGTTTAAAAAGTAGTGAATAAAATTTTAGTAATGTGTTTATGTTTTTGTCTGAAAATGTCGTTGGGAAATCTACTATTTGCATTGCCTCTGCAACATAGAAGTGTCATTAGGAGAAAAGAACAGCTACTTAAAAAAGTCGTGAATGCAGAATCTGCTCTGCTTTTCAATAATGTATGCATATATATATATAAAACAATTAAAAGAAACGGTCCAGCGGACTTTTTTAAATAAAATAAATTCAAAACAAAGGAAACACACAGAAAGACACAGACATAACTTACATCGATATTTCGACCATCGTCGTCATCAGGAGGTGTGAATAGCGAAGTGTCCCGCAGGAAGGCAGGGTGACTCAAACCTGCCAAGCCCTACCTTCCTGCGGGACCCTTCGCTCTTCACACCTCCTGATGACGACGATGGTCGAAATATCGATGTGAGTTATGTCTGTGTCTTTCTGTGTGTTTCCTTCGTTTCGAATTTATTTTATTTATATATATATATATATATATATATATTATATATATATGTGTGTGAAGATAAGGAGTCGAATCATCAGAGCTATTGTAGCTGGATCAACAAAAATATCCATGGAATCTAAGATCATTTGGAGATCCTCCAAGATGACAATGTTACTAATTTTAGGGACTGAACTGAAAGTAAGATCCTTTGAGAGATATCACTCAAATTACAGGACGTATAGTTGATAATATTTTTATTGCTAATACTATAGTTAAAACTGGATTCTAGGAAAAAATCCCACGGACTAAAAACCCCCGGAGGAAAAAAACCCCTGGGGAAAAAATTCCCCTGTAAACCCCTCCGCCCGGGGGAAAAATCCCCCCTCGAAAAACAATTAAAAGATAAACTAACACTAATTTTTTTTTTTGTTAAGAAAACTTATCAAAGAATTAAAAGAAAAGAACACGGAGAAACAAAAACAAAACTCGCTTCAAATTTTGACCTTGGTCTTCATCAGGAGGAGAAGAAGAAGAGTTCTACTCAGCTGGCCAAGCAGCAACCCAGCTTTTAAACAGAAACTTGTTTGATATATATATATATATTTCTCTTTTCTAAACATTATTTTTATATTTTAAAAATTAAAAAACTTCAATAAAAAAGCTCAACATTCGGTTGACCGCTATCATTATCATTGCAACCGTTTATTTAGAGTTCTTATTAGTTCTTTAAGCTTATTACTACAGACACTGTTGATCTATAATTATTATTATTGATAATAATAATTAATTATTATAAATAATTATTATTTCATGAAAAAAAAATCCCTTTCATGCGAGTTTTTTCAGAAAAATAAAATAAAAGTGATTTTTAAAAGTAAATATCAAAACAACTTCCTTAATTTTATTGCACAATTAAATATGTTTTAATGTTTCATTAACGTAATAAATAGAAAATTTCTCTTACCTTACAAGCTTGCTTCAATTCCTGAAAAAAATATGGATTATTGATAGATACACAGCAATTTTGTTCTATTTACAAAAAAAAAATTAAGAAAATAAAAACTGAAAAAAAAAATAAGTTGCTGTTATTTTATTTACAACAGTGTAACGTGTATAATACATAAAGCAAAGAAAAGTTGAAAAATGACTAAAGGAAACTAAAGTAAAGTGTATGAACTTTGAACTTACATGATGTCCTGGAGCGTTTTGGCAGAACTGCGTTTATTGAAAGCACAAAAGACAGAGAGCGTGGACAGACAAAAGCAACATATATATATATAATTACACAGCAGTCTACAGACATTGGGATTTCATAAAGAGGCTATTGTCAATATAAACAAACATTTGCAATTCTACTGGTGTTAGATTACTATTTAATTTCAAAAGTAAATAGGACCCAAAAAAAATTTGTATTAATTATATTATCACCACAGTAATGTGGACGAAGTAAAATGACATTTTATTAAAAAAAATTTTCTCCTGTCAATCATTAAAAACAAAATTTTTATAAATTTATTTTTATACTAAAACAATTTTACTAACAGAATGCAATAATATTAATAATTATATTTACTTAACTGTATTAAACACGAAAATGTATGCCTCAAAAACAATTTATATCGTGTTTATAAACTTAAACAAACTAAATGACATTTTATTAACAGCTTAACCTTCTCAAGCTGTAAAGGGAAACTTCTTATCAATTTACATTTACTTAAGAGCACTTCAGTAAAAATGAAATAAAAGAGTGGAGAAACTGATGGTATTCAAATTGTCTTATAATAACTATGCCCCAAAAACAATATATACAATCTTACAATCTATATATATATATATATACACTTTTTCGTTGGAAATACGATCCAAAACGGACAACTATAGTTCAATATAGACAAAGAAACATAGAGAAATCAAAAGAACACACTTACAGTCTCTAATTACAGTTTGAACCATCTTCAGGAGAGATAAGAGAGGGAAACCAAGCGCACTTTATATATATATATATATATATATAATATATATATATATATATATATATATATATGTATGTATATATATATATGATCAAACCTCAATAAGAAAATGGGAAAACAAGACTAAGATCTTTCAACTGTAACAAGTGGTCTTCGTCAGAGTCAAAAACCGAACTTACGAAACTCAGTTGGGTTTTTGACTTTGACGAAGACCGCTTGTTACGGTTGAAAGATCTTAGTCTTGTTTTCCCATTTTCTTATTGTGGTTTGATCATTGATTGTTATTTCTTGTGTTTATGTGATACCTTTATATATATATATATATTATATATATATATATATATATATATATATATCATTAAAATTAACCGCAGTCTCGGCATTAACGATCTTAAGACTGAGTGATTCGATCTTACGAACTAACCTCCTGTTAACAGGGTTCAACTGGAAAAGGAGTAGGCCAAATCACATGTTAAATTAAAATCGATGACTCATGCTTAGTCATTGCTATTAATAGATTAAAAGGATTAGTACGGGTTAATATAAAGAGAAGGTTAAAGGTCAATAATGAACAAGAAACAAGCGGTTAGAATAAAGTAAATTACAAGCGGTTCATTCTAATAAAGCAGTTTATTCTAACCGCTTGTTTCTTGTTCATTATTGACCTTTAACCTTCTCTTTATATTAACTTGTACTAATCCTTTTAATCTATTAATAGCAATGACTAAGCATGAGTCATCGTTTTTAATTTAACATGTCACTTGGCCTACTCCTTTTCCAGTTGAACCCTGTTAGCAGGAGGTTAGTTCATAAGATCAAATCTCTCAGTCTTAAGATCGTGAATGCTGAGACTGCGGTTAATTTTAATGATACCTGTTTAAAAGAGGATCTGCTGCCTATTTATACAAATATATATATATATCCACTTAAAATTCGAAAAAACGATCCAAACTGGACGCAAATCAGTTCACAAACGAAGAAAAGCAACACACAGAGAAAGAGACACACTTACAAACTCAAATTTTCGGATGATCCGTCTTCAGGAGAAAAGAGAGAATGGGCGACCAAGCACGCCGGAAACACAACGGCAGGAAACCGTCCCGGCAACCGACCGTGCTGCCACGCGCACCCGGTTCAGGAAGTAATGTAGTAGAGACGATCAGAAGAAAATTAATATTAAAATTAAAATTAAGAATTAAGAAAAGCAGTTCTGGTTGATTGAAGGTAAAATAAACAGCAGGAAGATAAATAAAGTATAAAAATGGAATACAGTGAAAAATACCTAAAAGCATGAAAAAGGAAGATAACAGAGTTGGTAAGGCGATGAGAAACAAATGAAAATACAAGGATAAGATCAATTAAAAATAAATGTAATAATATAAAATAAATAATTAAAGCAATTTAAAAAATAGGAATAAAAATAAATAAAATAAAAATAATAAATAAATATTAAATAAAAAATATATATATAAATAAATAAAATAAAGATAAAATATATTTATCGCTTAAGGTTTAATCCGGGTTTGGAACGTGCCTTGAGCAAGCAAATATGTGCCTCCTCGGATGCTCTGAGGGTTACAGTATAGTCATCAGATTTATTTTACCTTCAATCAACCAGAACTGCTTTTCTTAATTCTTAATTTTAATATTAATTTTCTTCTGATCATCTCTACTTCATTACTTCCTGAACCGGGCGCGCGTGGTAGCACGGTCGGTTGCCGGGACGGTTTCCTGCCGTTGTGTTTCCGGCGTGCTTGGTCGCCCATTCTCTCTTTTCTCCTGAAGACGGATCATCCAAAAATTTGAGTTTGTAAGTGTGTCTCTTTCTCTGTGTGTTGCTTTTCTTCGTTTGTGAACTGATATATATATATATATATATATATATATATATAATTTTTAATTTATAATTTTATAATTTTATCTATTGTTTTTACTTTCTCCGTTCTCCGACGTTTAGTGCCTAGCTCCTTTTTTACGCTACTGCTGCTCTCATCGGTTGACTCTTTATTGCTTCATTCGCGCTCCGTTCTTCGACGTGGGGAGATCTCTCTCACTTCGTCCTCTCTTCTAGTCTACTCTCCTGATGACGAACAACAGTTCGAAATATTGAATTCTGTAAGTGTTCTTTTTAGTCTCTTTTCTGTGTCGTGCTTTGTGTAATTTAAAGTTATATATATGAAGTTCGAGAATTTGTTGTACACCCATTTTCCGTGGAGATAGAGACCTGCAATTATTCTAATCTTGACTTTTGTTGTGATTGGCTTTGTTTTAGTTGTATTACATAATAACAAATCGTATTTGGGGGGGGGGGGGGGGTCAGAGTAGCCCAGTGGCTTGCGTACTCGCCTTGACTTTCTACAATGTTATTTAATAATATTTCTCATTAGGTGGTCAGGGTAGCCTTTAATATATAATAAAATATTACATTAGAGGTTCAAAATGAATAATTTTAGAAACAACCTTGAATAGAACTGTCAGTTAAAATACGAATGTTCTAAGGTAATATTATAAAGACATATTTCTATTATTAATGTTATTTTATGTTGGGTAAATAAAATTGAATATTTCAATTTACAAGTTTTGTTTGTTTTAAATATATATTTGATTATGTATATAACTTGAATTGATGTTTTATTTACTTATGACATAAAATAAATGATTTTTTTTACTTTTAAATGATTTTTATTCTGCTAAATATATCTTGAATCATGTTAAGAATACTATATTAAAAGCTTGGACCATATAAGAATCTGTTTCCAAGCTTTAATAACAAGAAACAACAATTAAAATTATCCCTGTCAATCATGTTCAGTGAATTTATTTCAATAACTATTGCTATAATTTCTGAGTGATACAAAGGGTGACGGGTAGTCTAGTGAAAAATAAAGTTTAAGGAAGCATGTTTTAACATTTTTTAATAGGAATATTTATCACTTTCTCCTTTCTTAGTAACGAATTGACTGACTGCTCAGAGACGGTGAGATGCGCGTATTCTCAAAATAACTCGTATAAACTAACAACCGCCTATCAAGAACAACGAGCTACTCGATATTTACAAATATTATTATAATCCATGATTATATTCAATTCTCTATCACTCTCGTTCAACTATCTCAGCAGATCAGTATTGCTTAAATATTTTATGAATATGCTATATATGTTTAAGCGGCAAATATTTCTATAGCCAAATTATCTTATAAACCAGAATTTGGGCTGAAGGAATAATTTATTTTGATAAAATAACAGCAAAATAAAGAATTCCAAAAGAATAGAAAGTGAATTTTTTCAATTCATCCAATTTATTATTATTACAATTAGGTATATATTTAATGGATTGCTTACTTACGTAGGTAAACATTTCTTTACTTTGACTCTAATAACAAAACACTATGACACTGGTACCTAGTTTTAGCCACACCTAAAAAAACTATTTACACAAATCTAATACATTGGTTAGATCAGTGTTTCCCAAACTATTTCCAGTGACCGCCCCCTTGAGTCCATAAACCTATAATCAACACCCTTGAATAATAATCAGATTCCTAGACTAAATAACAAAATAAGTAACATTTTAATAATTAAATTAAAATAATTACTAAACGAATATTTATTTAGAATCCAATAGATGTATTGTTTCAAAGCATATTTATGCAAAAGAATTAATACACAATACAAGAAACTTAGGTGAAATATACTTTTAACATAAAAATGAATTATCAAAACAAATAATTTTAAGAAACTGTTTCCTAGAAGTTTACATGCCGTGTTTTCACTTAAATTTATGTAGATAGAATCCCTGCTACTTTTTGCATTATCGCCCCCCCCCGATATCAAAGCACCGCCCACTTTGGGAAACTCTGGATTAGATCATTGTGACTCGTTCATTTCATAACTAGCTAGCATGCAGAAAATGTGTAAGCACTCCTATTGTAATAACTGGCTTGTACTTCAAACGGGTGGACAAAAAGGAACAAAACCTTTATAATCCACTGGAATGAAGTCCAAATGAATTAAACATTATCACATCTTATTAAAATTAATACAAATTAATAGGTACGAATACAATTCGTCATTAACAGATGAATTGCTGTACGTAAACAAATACCGAATGCTGATTTAACTGTCGTACAGTTTATGAAAGCTTTAAAAGTCACCGTATAAAAAAAAACGATAAGAGTAAAACAATCAAAAACTGTCTTCTAATCGAAAATCTATTTTACAGATTTTCTTTAAAGTCATTTTGTTTTTAAAATACTATTAATCTGAATATTTTTCCATAAATATATGTCACTTGTATTGTTCTTTCATAGCTTTACGCACTTGTCAGTTAGTGACAGGCCACTTATTCAACAATTGTACTTATCGGTTAACGGGAGCCTTTAATAAATAAAATAGCAAAATATAAATTATATATAATATAAATATAAATAAAGCATAAAGAACAAAAGAGTAATATTTTATTTATACAGTCTAGGACAGAGATTCCCAAAGTGGGTTCCGCGGAACCCAGGGGTTTCTTAACGGATTGTCTGGGGTTCCGCGAAGAACATTTAGAGATAAAATGTTTCTCATTTTTTTTTCTTTAGTGGGTATGGATTTATTCTGTGTTTCTTGTGAATCATGAAACCGAATAATACTTATACCTATAAGTAGAAGTGGCCAAAATGTTATTCATATTTAGGATGAATCACTAATCAATTTTTGGAGTTATCTGATTCCGGAATTTAATTCTATTACAAAAATAGCACTTCACACATTGCTGCCACTTCACACTACCTACTTATGTAAACTGGATTTTCCTTTTATACTGACATAAAAACTAAATACCGAAGTAGACTTAAGTAAAAATACGCATTGCAGTAATATTACTTTTTAATTGTTTTTTAAACATACGTAATATTTATATAGGCATATGAGAATTTTATATTATGATTGTATAAAATCATTAGAATCTGGGGTTCCTGGGAAAGTTACTGAAGCAAAAAGGGTTCCATGTCGAAAAAAATTTGAAAAACTCTAGTCTAGGAGTGTTATTTCCTTTTGTTTAATTTAATTTAATACCCGTCTTTAAATAGATGTCCTCCTGTAAAGCGATAAATATTCATATTATAAGTAGGTTCTGTGAAAATAATGCGCATGGAGCTACTATTCATTGGAGCTACTATTCATTGAAGCTACTATTCATTTGAGCTACTATTCATTGGAGCTACAATTTAGTTCATTGGTAGGTACTTTAGTACACGCAATGAGCATGCCCTATTAAAATTACGAAAAAAACGTTTTAAAAAAACTGACTTGTGTAAATTAACATATTTTAAAATACATATATAGTTATAATTTTTCAAAAAATTGTTTACACTAATACTTGAAAAGGAATATTCCAAAAAAAAAAAGCTTGAATTTAGATTTGACTTGGCATTTCTTTGAGTGCAAACAACACAGAAAGACAGTTGCGTATAATAAGATATCACAATAAACACAAGAAACAAAAAAAAAACCGTCCAAAGCACAATAAGAAAAAAGACTAAGATCTTTCAACCGTAAAAAGCGGTCTTTGTCATACTGTTGAGATTTAACTCTGACGAAGACCGCTTGTTACGGTTCAAAGATCTTAGTCTTTTTTCTCATTTTTTTCTTATGGTTTGGACGTGGACAGTTATATACAGAGGGCGGCATAAGTACTGCATTTTTTTTTAATATCTTATAATGTGTACATGTACATTTTGTTTAAATAATTACCAAATAATTATTTTTTTTTTAAATATTTTATAAAACCACGACCAAACACTATTGGACATTGCACTTTTTTTTGTGGATCATACTGAAAGATGAAGTTTACAATCTTAAGTCGACAAGAATTCCAGAATTAAAGAATTCCACGACCAAACACTATTGGACATTGCACTTTTTTTTTGTGGATCATACTGAAAGATGAAGTTTACAATCTTAAGTCGACAAGAATTCCAGAATTAAAGAATTCAATGTCAGATAAATTTCAATAAATTACCATAGAATTGTATCACTTCTGACACACATAGGGTGGGAGCCTGATTATTATTTTACAGTACACATGAGAGTCTGATCGATAATTTACAGCAGGTATGAGAGTTTGATTGATAATTTACAGAAGACGTGGGATTCTGATTGATATTTTACAGTAGACATGGGAGTCTGATCGATAATTTACAGCAGGTATGAGAGTTTGATTGATAATTTACAGAAGACGTGGGATTCTGATTGATATTTTACAGTATACATGGGAGTCTGATCGATAGATTACAGCAGGTATGAGAGTTTGATTGATAATTTACAGAAGACGTGGGATTCTGATTGATATTTTACAGTAGACATGGGAGTCTGATTGATAATGTACAGTAAACATGGGATTCTGATTGATATTTTACAGCAGATATGGGAGTCTGATTGATAATGTACAGTAAACATGGGATTCTGATTGATATTTTACAGCAGACATGGGAGTCTGATTGATAATGTACAGTAAACATGGGATTCTGATTGATATTTCACAGCAGACATGGGAGTCCGATTGGTATTTTACAGTAGATATGGAAGTCTGATTGATAATGTACAGTAAACATGGGATTCTGATTGATATTTTACAGCAGACATCGGAGTCTGATTGATAATGTACATTAAACATGGGATTCTGATTGATATTTTACAGTAGATATGGGAGTCCGATTGGTATTTTACAGTAGATATGGAAGTCTGATTGATAATGTACAGTAAACATTGGATTCTGATTGATATTTTACAGTAGACATGGGAGTCTGATTGATAATGTACATTAAACATGGGATTCTGATTGATATTTTACAGCAGATATGGGAGTCCGATTGGTATTTTACAGTAGATATGGAAGTCTGATTGATAATGTACAGTAAACATGGGATTCTGATTGATATTTTACAGCAGATATGGGAGCCTGATTGATATTTTACAGTAGATATGGGAGTCTGATTGATAATGTACAGTAAACATGGGATTCTGATTGATAATTTACAGCAGATATGGGAGTCTGATTGATATTTTACAGTAGATATGGGAGTCTGATTGATAATGTACAGTAAACATGGGATTCTGATTGATATTTTACAGCAGATATGGGAGCCTGATTGATATTTTACAGTAGATATGGGAGTCTGATTGATAATGTACAGTAAACATGGGATTCTGATTGATAATTTACAGCAGATATGGGAGTCTGATTGATATTTTACAGTAGATATGGGAGTCTGATTGATAATGTACAGTAAACATGGGATTCTGATTGATATTTTACAGCAGATATGGGAGCCTGATTGATATTTTACAGTAGATATGGGAGTCTGATTGATATTTTACAGCAGATATGGGAGTCTGATTGATAATGACAGTAAACATGGGATTCTGATTGATATTTTACAGCAGATATGGGAGTCCGATTGGTATTTTACAGTAGATATGGGAGTCTTATTGATATTTTACAGCAGATATGGGAGTCTGATTGATAATGTACAGTATACATGGGATTCTGATTGATATTTACAGCAGATATGGGAGTCCGATTGGTATTTTACAGTAGATATGGGAGTCTTATTGATATTTTACAGCAGACATGGGAGTCTGATTGATAATGTACAGTGAACATGGGATTCTGATTGATATTTTACAGCAGATATGGGAGTCCGATTGGTATTTTACAGTAGATATGGGAGTCTTATTGATATTTTACAGCAGATATGGGAGTCTGATTGATAATGTACAGTATACATGGGATTCTGATTGATATTTTTCAGCAGATATGGGAATTTGATTGATATTTTACAGCAGATATGGGAGTTTGATCAATAATTTACAGCAGATATGGAAGTTTGATTGATATTTTACAATAGACATAGAAGTCTGATTGATAATTTACAGTAGACATGGGAGTCTGATTGATATTTTGCTCAATCACATTATTTCATCCAAAGTAATTCACGATTTAAGTTAGTACAAAATAAAATACTCACTTTACAAATGAATCACAAACACACCATGCGTTCTAAACCATATTTCCCATCTTTCTCATTTGACAATTAATTTTATTGATAGCTTAGTGGACATATTTGCAATTTTTATTAGTAACTTTTTTAATTATATTATTTTTTTTATAAAAAAAATACAACACATACGGACACATATACAAACTAGCTTGCGTGTGTATATGTGTGATTGCGTTTATTTGCATATGTGCCTGCAGGTCATGGGATATTCTATTTATGTGTATTTACAATCAGACATCATCGTAAATATACAGACAATTGAAAAATTGTTTCTTTAAAAAACTGTAAACAAAAAAGTTGAAAAAATCATAATCCATTTCTTACTATATAACTAACTTATTATTTATTATATTATAACTGCATCTAACATAGAAAAATAGAAATTGTTGAGTGGTAACAAAATAATTAAACTTACTACCGAGCATTCTTTGTGATTGACTAGTAACAGTGGTATTCAAAATCTCTCTAGTACCATTACGAGTATATATATATATATATATATATATATATATATATATATATATATATATATTTATATATATGGTGTGTTCTCTAATCGGGGTTTGGTAAGACCGAACCCGATTAGAGAACACACCTATTCTATCAAACGGTCGATATATTATTGAATCTGTTATATATATACTTATATATACCAGTTCAAAATTTAAGAAGAGTAACACACAGAGTAAGGAAACACACTTACAGACTCAAATTTTCGGGTAATCCGTCTTCAGGAGAAAAGAGAAAGGGAGACGCAACGGCAAGTATCCCCCTCCGAACGCAGGGCTATTAATAGCCAGGTTAATAACAGAAATCTATTAATTATGCCTGCTGAAAATTTCTTGAATTTTGAACTCGTATTGTGTCCAGTTTGGATCGTGTTTCGTTTAATTTAGTGATATTAATATATATATATATATATATATATATATATAATAAATTAATGAAACGGTCCAACGGACTTTTAAATAAAAACCAATTAAAAAAAGATAGCACACAGATAGACACAGGAATAACTCACTTCTATATTTCGACCATCGTCGTCATCAGGAGGCGAAGAGTCCCGCAGAAAGGCAGAGCGGCGACTCTGCCTTCCTGGTGATGAAATATAGAAGTGAGTTATTCCTGTGTCTATCTGTGTGCTATCTTTTTTAGTTGGTTTTTATTTAAAAGTGCGTTGGACCGTTTCATTTAATTATTATATATATGCTTTTAAAAACTGAATGTCTGTTTCCACTTGGTTCAATTTCTTCTTATATTTTTCTAAATTTCGAATTTTTTTTTTAATTCAGAGCTCAACTTAAAAACTAAATCACCATATGTTGAGCTCTGAATTAAAGAAAAAATTTCGTAATTTGGAAAAATATAAAACGAATTTGAACCAAGTGGAAACAGACATCCAGTTTTTTAAAGCATGCATTGAAGAAGGACTGCTCCCAACTTTTACAAATATATATATATATATGTAAAACTTTAACGACGTTACGTTGAGTCGTTGTCTGACTGCGGAGTGACTCGTTTCTATCTTCCTGATGACGAGGACATCGAAATATAGTAGTGAGTTTCTGTTTCATTTCTGAGTGTTCTTTGTGTCAATATAGTTTATTTAGTTTGTGGAATCGTTTCATTTAATTGGTATATATATAATATATATACTTTAACATACAGGAAAGAAACTCATTAAAGGAAAGAGAAAGACACTACAGAAATTCACTTCAAGATTTCGACATCCGTCGTCATCAGGAAGAAGGATGAAGTTCGTCAGTTGGGTTTTTAACTCTGACGAAGACCGCTTGTTACGGTTGAAAGATCTTAGTCTTGTTTTCCCATTTCTTATTGTGGTTTAATCATTGATTGTTGTTTCACGTGTTTATGTGAAATCTTTATATATATATATTCACTGATAAAACGAAATACGATCCAAACTGGACACAATACGAGTTCGAGATTAACAAAGAGCAACACACAAAGTAGGGAAACACACTTACAGACTCAAATTTTCGGGTAATCCGTCTTCAGGAGAAAAGAGAATGGGAGACCAAGCACGTTGTAGGCGCAACGGCAAGTAACCAACCCGGCAACCGCCAGTGCTGTCAACCGTACCCGGTCTTAAAGTATAAAATTAGGAGAAGATATAAACAGAAGCTCAGATAAGCAGTACTGGTTGGGTAAAAACTATAAGTAGGTGAAAAATTATAAACAATATAAGATAAAAACAAACTATAAGAAACAAAAATAATGATAGAGAAAAGAAGAAAAAATAAATAAATAAATAAAAATAAATACAATACAAAAAACTTGCATTGGTTGTTTTAGTAAATAAAAGATAGAGACTGAATAAAAGGGTAAGTATGGGAAACTAGTTAAGAATAAGAATTTAGAAAAATAAAATAGGATAAAACAAACTAGTAGTAAGTGAAGAAGACAAAATAGATATACACAAAATATACGAAAGAGGAAAAAAGAAATAAGTACTAGAGAATAAAGAATACTGGGAAAAAAAAAAAAAAAATGTACAAAAAATTATCTTTTAAGGTTAAGTCCAGGTGCACTGCGCGCCCCGAGCAACCAGATGTGAGCCTCCTCAGAGGCTCTAAGGGTCACGGTATTATCACCAGGGGGAATCTGACGCAGAATCTGCACACTGAAGCAGTCGTTAAAAGACAGACCGTGGGATTTGGCGTGTATGGCGACAGGTAAATTGGAGTTGTTGTTAACGGATGCTCTATGACCGTTCATACGGAGGCTGAGCTTGTTAGAGGACAGTCCTACGTAGAACGCATCACAACGAGTACAGTCCAATTTGTAAACACAATTTTTGGATGTACATGAGCAGTCCTTAGCAACAGGGAAGGACTGGTTATGGGAAGATGGAGTGAAGTGTGAAAGGGGGTTGAGAAGCGGACAGGTCAGGCACCCCCGCCTTTCGCAACTCTTAGCGCCCACAGACGGGTGGTTGACGCGCCTGGACGTCAAGTCTCTGTGGGAAAAGAGGTTGCCAAGGTTGGGGGAACGTCTATATGAGAGGCGGGGTTGGCTGGGGAAAATAGTCGACGTGGAAGGAGAAGAGGATAGGATGGGGAACAGATCTTTGGATGGTGAACGGGTACGGTTGACAGCACTGGCGGTTGCCGGGTTGGTTACTTGCCGTTGCGCCTACAACGTGCTTGGTCTCCCATTCTCTTTTCTCCTGAAGACGGATTACTCGAAAATTTGAGTCTGTAAGTGTGTTTCCCTACTTTGTGTGTTGCTCTTTGTTAATCTCGAACTCGTGTATATATATATATATATATATATATTATATATATATATATATATATAGTTCAATGTACATAAAGAAACATAGAGAAATTAAAAACACAAACTTACAGTCTCTAATTTTCGGCTGAACCGTCTTCAGGGGAGATACAGAAGGGAAACCAAGCGCACTGGTACAGAGACGGTTTGTCCAACTGTATTTGTCCATTTCGGATCGTATTTTCATCGAAAAAGTATATATTTATTATATATATATCATTAAAATTAACCGCAGTCTTGGCATTCACGATCTTAAGGCTGAGAGATTTGATCCTACGAACTAATCTCCTGCTAACAGGGTTCAACTGGAAAAGGAGTTGGCCAAGTCACATGTTAAATTAAAATCGATGACTCATGCTTAGTCATTGCTATTAATAGATTAAAAGGATTAGTACAGGTTAATATAAAGAGAAGGTCAAAGGTGAATAATGAACAAGAAACAAGCGGTTAGAATAAAAGAGTTATATATATATATATTATATTATATTATTACGTTATTAATAATTATGATTATTATTATTATGTTATAATATTATATATATTATCCTATACAAGGACAATAAAAATGTTGTAAATGCGTTTTCGTACACTATTTTAAATATTTTTGTTGTAATACTTATCCTTAATATTCAGTTAAATTTAAAAAAAATCTAATCTATTCCTAAAATTGAAGTACAGTAATGATAAAAATAAATCTACTTTGCGTTTTGGAAGGTAGTATATGTTTTTAAGTTCAAGTAGCTTTTAGGTAAAAAGACACCAATGAAAATATTTCAACTCCTTGGAAATAATTTGAGATACTCTGATGTAAAAGTAATCCTAATATGTATGGGCATTATTTCACCAGAAGCCACTGAAGTAAATTTTCTTATAAGTAAAATGGATGATTCGACTTATTTCATTAAATGAATTCATTACACCAGACTACTCGCCGATGTTTCATCGAAAATTGTTACGAATTCTCAAAAGTCAAAAAAATTTATTGAAAAAATAAATACTATTTATAAACAAATCTCTTAAAACAATATACCTTTACAGAATACCAACTAACAGAAAACAGAATAAGCAACAAACACAAACAAAATAAAAGAAAATAAGAAATGGACAGTGTTATAATTTTTGTATCGAACAGATGTGTTTAATGTTATTAATTGCTAAGGCTAAAAACAATTTGACTGGCCGACCCCTATAAGGTCTACGGTTTTAGGACTACCATAGGATCATTGAGAATTCGATCGTCCCATTCGAAGAGGAAAGTTCCCATTACACATTCATACCCACCCTGAGTTCCATCAAAGCCAAAAGAATAAAGCAACTACCAGGATTCCAGCCCACTTAGCTGAGATCGTGGCCCCTTCCTACTGGTAGAGGTTGGGGCCTAGCTCCCCTGGATGCTAAGCAGACATCCGACCGAGAAGATACTGCTCCTCACGCAGCGACCACAAGGGTCTACCTAACCTGGGTGAGAACCAACTGCCACTACGAGTCCGACCTCAAGGGCGGGCTGGAGAGAAAACTCTCCATGGGCGCCCGCCGCCCATAGTATCGACTTATTTTAGAGTTTCGGATCAAACTCCGGACCGAAGTCCTACTGAACCTGCTGCTCAGCTGCAGGTAGGGTCAGTGGCTCTTGTTGCCCCCGGTAAACTCACGTGTAGAAGCCAATACAGTTTATGGCAGAGCTGCATGGCCCCGAGAAGTGGTACTAATGTAGCCCCGGTTCAAAAACCATGTAACCTTATAGGTAAGACTGCAGGGCCCCACTTGGGGCACTAGAGACGGGCGGATGAGTGTCAGTTTGGAAGACCCACCACAAGTGGTGCTGCACAAGGCTACCATTTTAACACTGTTGGAAAACCTTTTAAACTCGCAAAACGAGAGGCTACCATCCCGTACCGCCCAACGGGTCCTAGCTGTGCCAAAACACTTTAAGAAACCTTTCTGGCAAAGCCATCTGGGCTACTTGACCGCACTTGGAACAGCCTGCCCTGCACTGTTAGCTTGCACTGTGCAGCCTACACAATTACGACCTCTGCGACAGGGACGCCAGTACTAGGTACATCCATCCCTGGAGACAGTTAGAGGCTTAAAAACAATTAAAAAAATTAAAAATTTTTTGCGAACGTCTGCAAGTAATCTGGCGTAATCCTCAAAAAACCGATTTTTATGTGAAGAATCAGTGGGCCATACGATCTGTCAATATTGTTCATAAACATAATAATTTTACTGGTAGTAACATCAAGTACGCTATTCTCTATTTACAAACAAGGAAATGCGACAAATAAAGTTAGAGGTTGTTTTTTTTCTGTAACAGGAATTCTTTAAAGTTTTATACCTTTTTTCAAAGACTAATACCATAAAATCTTTTAATCGCAAGCACTTTAAAGGTTTTTCACTTTTATTTTTAGAGGTGGAAAATGTAGTGTATTTGTTACTCAGCTTAACAACATTGAACAATAATCAGTAAAATAACAATCAATGTTTAAACTACAATAAGAAATGAGACAAAAGACCCAGATCTTTCAACTGTAACAAGCGGTCTTCGTCAGAGTCAAATCCTGTCAAAGATGCAGAAACATCTGGTGGGGAGTTGAGAAAAATTGGGATGCAAGAGGTATTTTAAAGGGTGTAAAGTGCAGAAAAGGACAATGGTCCAGGGAGAGATGTTAGGATAAACAAAGGAGTTGGGGAAACAAAAAGTAAAAACTACCTGCTAACTGTCAACCCTCTTAGATGAGACTATTGGCCTTCTCAGTACTGAGTTCAGCTGAAATAAACCTTTACAAATGTTAATAATATTTGATCTAAAAAAAATTTTAATTAGAGGGAATTCAATAATATTTCTTAACGGCACCAATTTTTCATAAGTAATCATTAAAAAGACGTATAAGTAATCAAAGAACAGTAGGGTTAATCAAAGATGTAATCAAAGAAAGTAGGATTACTAGCCGTTGGGCCTACAACGTACTTAGTCTCCTTTTCTCTTTTCTCCTGAAGACGGATTGCCCGAAAATTTGAGTCTGTAAGTGTATTTCCCTACTTTGTGTGTTGCTCTTTGTTAATCTCGAAATCGTATTGTGTCCAGTTTGGATCGTATTTCGTTTTATCAGTGAATATATATATATATATATATATATATATATATATATATATATATATATATATGTGTGTGTGTGTGTATGTTTTAAAAACTGGATGTCTGTTTCCACTTGGTTCAATTTCATCTTATATTTTTCCAAATTACGATTTTTTTTTGAGTCTGTAAGTGTGTTTCTTTACTTTTTGTGCTACCTATCATTAATTTTGAACTGTAATCAAAGAACACCAATACAACGTACGTAGACAAAAGTAGCTCCTTGTACTTGCATGTAAATAATGAAAATCATCATATTGATTGGACCGGAGCTAAAATGATTATAAGAAATCGGTGTTGTTAAGACTTCTTCGGTGTTGTTAAGTTGTTAATATTCTTCTTTGATAAGAATATTATCAAATTCTTTCTGATTAAATTTAATATATTAAATATTGTGAAAATTATTTTTTTATTCAAGCTTGACTCATTTCTGACGAAGGCAATAGCCTCATCTAAGAGGGTTGACAGCTAGCAGGTTGTTCTTTACTTTTTTTCTTACTGTACTCCTTTGTTTAAGACTGCATGTAACAGTAAAAGGCGATGGAAAGAAGTATGTTAGGTGTAACCAGACTGGACAGGATTAGAAATGATTGGATAAGTAGTAAAACAGGACTTGAAGACATAGTGAGAATAGTATTTAAAAGAAAATGGGCATGGACCGGACACGTAATAAGGACAACTGATGATAGGTGGACCAAACGCATACTCAACTGGTGGCCAATTTTAGAAAAAAGAAAGAGAGGCAGGCCGGTGAAAAGTTGGGAAGATGAAGCTAAGAAAATCTGCGGAGGAGTGACCTGGAAAAGGGTGGCTTACGATAGAAACGAATGGAACAGAATGGCAACAGTGTACTGTGAAGTGTACCTATAAAAATAATGGTGATATAAAAATAAGAAACATAAAAAATGTTAATCTGATGTATGTAAAAGTAAAGCAACAAATTTATTTTATAATTAACCATACTTTGTGAAGTAAAAGACTTAGATTGTATAGCATAATAACTTACTCAATAATTTATTAATTTAATTATTCTAATTGATATTTAGTAATTAATTTCTATATTATTCATATATTCAATAGTTAAATTAATCTGTAGATTCATATCAAAGGAGGAAAGCAGAAGTAAAGTCAAAACTCATTATAATAAAAATAGGGTAACTGAGAGAAGTAAGTAAAGAATTCATAAAATAATAAACATGTAAACAAGAATTTGGGTAACAAACTTTAGAATGACGCATTAACTGTGTATCATTATATCTGTTAATATTTGAAGCCTGTATATATCATTGTATATAAATGTAGTTTACTAAATATCGAAATACGGAACTCACTCGTTTCCGAGTACCACGGCAAAAGCCGATTTGCATTAACAATCTGTATAATATAAATAAGATAAGAGTGTAAGGTTGTATAATGCAATAAATGGTTATTATTATTATTATTACTCCTTTGTTTACCCTAGCATCTCTCCCTGGACTATTGACCTTTCCTGCATTTAAAACCCTTTAAAATACCTCTTACCTCCCACTCTTTCCAACTCCTCGCCAAATATTTCTACATCTTTGGTGTCCAGTTGGGATTTGACTCTGACGAAGACCGTTTGTTGCAGTTGAAAGATCTTAGTTATTTTTCTCATTTGTTATTGTGATTTGAATGTTGATTGTTACTCGGTATCTATTTTAGTTATGGGTGTGCCGCCGGGATGATCTACTTGTCATCTCACTTACGTTTATTATTGTTTATTACATCAAACGGAAACCAGACATCGTACAAGACAAGGACAGACAGCTTTACCAATTCCAAAGGACAGCAGCGTCACAAAACATTGTATTCCTCACATGAAAAATTACTGTCATGGACAAGATACCACATGGACTTGAACTCCAAATCTTCAGTACTAAAAGCAGTCTACCTCTTGGATTACACCTTATACCTAAGATCTTTACCATGACATACTAACTTCAAAACACAAAATGTAAATAACCTCATCATCAACGTAAACAAATATGACAAAACACTTTAACACAGATTCTTTGAGTTCCTGTCCACTACTTTTCCTCAGAGTCCAAATTAAAAAAATCATCTAACAATAATCTTATAACACTATTTTCACAATAATAGTACTGTACAACAGAAAATGCTGATTTTGAAAAAGTAGCATTTTACAGTATGAAGCATTATGCTCAAATAACTACATATCATTTGCAAGTTTCAAAACCATGAATTGGCTTACTTACAAAAAAATTACTTCTCTTATTTATTTTTTACATCGTTATTTTGACATGTGAGAACATGAAATATTTAACTTTATATAATCAGTACTAAAAGTTTTTACGTTTTTATAATTCCTATTAAAAAATATGAGGGAAAATTCCAATTTTCACCAAATGATGTACAGTTTTTCTTCTATTCAACCACAGTTCATATTCCAGAAGCCTTCATAATCCCCCAAACAGTATCAATTTTGTCCGTTCCAAAAGATACAGTGGTAAAACCAACATTTGTGCATATTTTCTATCAAATAGTACTATTATTGCGAAAATACCAAGTGGGGTAAAAGCTAATGAAATGGTCTCCACATATAAAAAATTAATCGTAAAAACAACAAAATTATAAACAAAATTAATTGTATAAATTTTTATAAATATAAATATGTACTATTTCTTTTATACTATGGGTAAAACTGTCTGATGTTATTGTTTTAGTTTAGTTTTACGCCTGAAGAGGCACACTACGTGTTTTAAACGTGTTGTTTATAGTATAAAACCTCTATATGTGGAGACTATTTCATTAGCTTTTTACCCTACAATAAATAAATACCACACAATAACTGATTGCACTACGTTACAATGAAATACCACATTTCACATATCACATTTTTCCTACAAATTAAGTGGTATGGAGGAATATATATTTTTTTATTGTATGAGATCTGTTAAAGAAAAAGATTTCTTCTTTAAACTAAAGAATATTTGAATTCGATTTTATTTTTTTTATTCAGACAAATGAGACTTGGAGTTTGTGGTTTACAAAAATAATGGGACACATACACACACTAACACACACAAAACAAACAATATTACAAAATATCATAGTTTATGAGAACTAAAAAATGTATACTGCTTCAAACTAAAAGTAGTTTAAACCTGAAAATCTCAAAAAAATAAAATCAAAAACCGAAATCAATTTTTTCAGAATTACTGCACTTCATTATGTAAGTAATATGATTTAATTCTACTCTTAATATTTAAATAATTAATTAAAAAAGAATCCACATTATAATAGTTTTAATGAAGACGAAAGAGATGTCATTTAGTTTTAAAAGAAAGATTATTATGTGCTCGTAATATTAATAGCCCTTATAATATGGATGGATTATTATACATTATTAATAGATATGTATCAAATTAATTTCTATAGTGATACAACATTCAGAGAATATTTTACAATGTAAGTTGGTGATTTCATGTTATTTGTAGAATAAATGTAAAAAATAGTATAGTTATTGTTATACTTAAAATAGTATAGATGTAAAAAATCAAAGTGTAGTTACTTTGATGCTAAAGATTTAATATTTTTTTTTAGAGGAATTTTGAAGAACTAGAGTTTACTTGAAGGCGAGAGGGGATAACTTTGGTAAATGTCAAGTATGCGAGATATAATCAATTTATAACAGAACACAAGATATCCATCAGAAACCTCTTTAATGAATGTCAAAACAGACTGATCCTGTTTAAAATTGATTAAATTTAGCAACTTTCTACTCTTACAACCAGTAACAGAATAAAAGTTTTTAAATAACTGATTATAAAGAAAAATAAAATTAATATAAAGGTTTCTAAAACTATTTATTTTCATTGAAACTTCTGTTTTTCCCAATATAATTAATTTGCTAGTATTAATATATTCCAATCGGCAAAGGAGTTAATCGATCTTAATGTGAAATGCCAATACAAATTATTGAATCGTGAATTATGACTATACTTTAGTTATTAGAATAAAAATCCATTACGAGATTAATATTTATATTAGTGAGACAGTTTAATTAAACTTGGTTGCTATATTAATATTTTGAATAATATTGTCTACAATCATTGTTTCAAAATATATTAAAGCACTTTCCTCTATTGAAAGTAGAATGATGTAAAGCAAATATAATAAAGCTGGGGCAAGTGAGGAATTAAAACATTTTAGAACAATGGATCCAGTAGAATTGCACTTATTTTACATGTTTAACAGAATGACAACAAGTATAGCATTGGTTATATTTGTATATACACATTAGACGACTATACAAGTGAATAACACGATGGAAGGTTATCATTTAAAGGAATGAAGATAGGCTCACCATACAGGAAGCCTCGTGTACTTTGCCCAGCTTTGGTCTAGTGAACGGGCTAAACAAGGGAAAAAAGATTTAGTAAGTGTTGTTTAGAAGACAATGATAGAATATGAAGGAGGGATGTTTACCATGTTTGCTGCCAGAGGAAGATCTGGATAGGGACGGGCAGAGTTGGGTCCGAATACATCCTCGGGTCCATGACAGCGGCTCTCTGCTGCCGACCGCCCACCCCACTTCATCGATCTGCCCCCGCCCTCTTCCATTCATCCATTCCAGACTCTCTTATCACTCCCTTACGTAACACATGACAAATTCCTCTCATAATTACTACCGAAACTACACCCTCTGTTAAATAGCTCGTAATTCTGTTTAATTCCATCAAATAATAAAATATTAATCAATAAACATTGTAATTACCTGTTATTTTAATTTTTTCAAAAGTATATTACAACAATTTCTATACTTGAAATATACAATAATAGTCTTGCATATAATTTAGTAATAAACAGATTTTCTTTATCACCTAACACTTTCAGTAAAGTTTTCCTTTCAATACAAATGAAAATTAATGCAAACAGTCAATATAAATTATCAAATTGTAATTCATAACCACATATAAGTTATCACAATAAATATTCATTGCATAATTTTTAGTTAAATAACCCACCTGAAGCCAGTATCAAGTTAAAATATACCAAAACCAAACAAAATAGACTGCTAAAATAAAAGTATGTCTCATGTAACACTATTTCATATCATCAATTGCTTTATTTTTCTAAAAAAACTAAAATGAGAGACCAAACAATTTATTATTCATATCAAATAACTTTCTACCTCCTGTCAAAATTATTGAAACTTAATTCCTATCCAAAATAACTGTTAAAGACTGTTAAAATTACCAAATTTTACAACTGCCGTTTTCTAGTGTTATGATATCCGACAAATGATTTTGAAAAGTTTATTTTACTGGCTTAATTGGATTTTCTTTTACTTTTGGTTTACTTTGATAGTCATATTTTTGAGGATACCTTTTTTATTATGGTAAGACACTGTACAAAGGAATAATAAACTTAAAAAAAAAGAGTTTTTTTTTATATGGTTATAGAAAAAAATTGTGTAGTTATAAAATACGAGAGTTAGGGGAAGAAAGAGTAGGGGTGTATACAAATATTTACATTACGCTACGTGTCCCAGTGTTGACCAGTCATAATGAAATTAGACAAATTAACCTTGTCAGAAAAACAGTTTAGAATATTCATGTAATATTTCCATATGGTACAGAGGTAGTTGATGCTATTATACTCGTAGTATGCTACCTACGTTCGATTTTATTATCTACCACTTACGATATCATTTCATAGTAAAAATCGTGGAATTCATCATAAATATGCTAAGAAGAGTACCTGAACAGCATTTGCAACCTCATTTATACCATTACTGTTGGAAAATTCTGAGAAAACACGATCATATATTTCCAACTTTCTTGAACAATGTAAGATATGTTTACAAACAGTAACAGAATAAATTTCGACGGGATATATTGTATATTTTCTATACCAAGGTATTGTTTTCTTGACCACAATTACTAATAAATATTTTTATTCGTCTCGGAATTTGGTCAGAGTTAATTATTTGAAATCAGCTTTTTGCCAACGTTTCGTCTTTATTTTAAGAAATCCTCAGGAGTAGAACTGAAAACAAGTGGACATTTAACTTATCTACATCACATTCATAATAAAAATTCAATTTACGTAAGTCAGATTTTTGAATTTTTATGATGAATGTGATGTAGATAAGATAAATATCCATTGTTTTTCGGGTTCTAGCCCTGAGGATGTCTTAAAATAAAGACAAAACGTTCGCAAAAAGGTGACTTCAAAAAATTAACCCTGATCAAAGTCCGAGAAGAAGAAAAGCATTTATTTCCAATAACTATATCTTCTTTTAATTTTGTAAACAATGATTATGTTTTGAATAAGTTATAAAATTTTTGTGCAATGAGTTGGTAATAATTTCGAATAAACGTATCCCTACAAACTTTTATTACTTAGAGTAGATATCATAATGGGTCGTAGGTAGCATACTATAATATCACTAAGTAGTTTATACAAATAGGGTAAGCAATGTTTTTTTGCACAATTAATGATTATCTTTCCTGTGTTGAGGTTATTATAATAATGTCGCAATGTAAATTGTATTGACATTAGTTCACAAGGGGACTCACAAACGACTAAATGAATTCTATTAAGGGATTATCTGTATACGACTTTACCAGTTTATAATAAAAATTGTTGTTGTTGTTTGTTGTCGCTCCTCTCATTCACTATTTTTCCCCTCAGTCTTGATCGACAGGTGGACAACCTGCGTCTTTTGTCAATTGATTCCACTTTAGTTATCAGTGAGCTACATAACTAAATGTAATAATACATCGGGATTTCAAAATACAATGGTACCTTAAGATACAAGCCGATTAAGGGTCGAATTTTTTGGAATTCGAGCTGATTTTTTGCTTGAAATCCGAGCTAAATTATGAAACATGAGCTTGGCTTGCGCAGCGGTTAGTGATAAGTCGGGAGCTTTTGGTTCAGAATTTTTCCGCTAGTTGGCAAAAAAATTATTACAGTATTCATTTTTTATTTTATTAATAACTTATTCCTTTCACATATTTCAGATTTGTAGTTTATCAGGGTGTCTCACATTCAAATATACTGTACTATAGAGTACATGTAATAGTTACGAGAGTTATTATTTAAAGAGTTGGAACTGATTAAATCTCTTTCTTTGGAAAATAATTATTTGGAATCTGAGCTCGATCTAGAAAGGATTAAACTCGTATCTCAAGGTACCATTGTGTTTCCTTACTCAAGATCATTATACTAAAGAATAATGCGATCCCGATGAGCGACACAACACAACCTTTCACTCTGTTAAAATGATGAAAGGAGTCTAATAAATAAATGTCGTTGAGAAAGTAATGAATAAATAATGGAGGAAATGTCTGGAATCAGTAAGGGAATTGTCAAGCAGGCTTAATATCTTACTATAACGTTACGTGATTCTAAGGGAAAACAAAATTAAAAAAAATACGTTTTTCAAAATACATAAGTCTTTCTCTAATCATATAATGGTATAGTATGGGTGTTACAGGAAAGTTAATAACATTTATCAATATGAAGTGTAGAGATTCATATTTGATGTTATCCTGGTGCCTCTATATCAGGAGTGTCAAAGTCAAAATGGACGGAGGACCACATAAAAATGTAGCAACAAGCCGACTGATCAAATGTTTATTGATTTTTTTTAAAATGACCACATATAGTGTAGTGAATGAAATTGAACCTACTGAAAACCTAACAAATATATTACAATATTATAGGATAAATAAAGCAATATTTTCTTATGGCTCTGTCAGTCATTTTTAATTTTCAACACAACAAAAGACAAATTTCCTTTATATATAAATCCCCATAACATGAACATTAAATGTTTGAAGCGGTATTATTCAAGGCAGCGTCAGTATATTTTCTCATTTAGACATACAGGTTTTCCAGCTAGCTCCGTGAACATGTACTTCGACTCCCAACTTGTTTGAAACCACCGGTTCTCAGTGCCCGCCTTCCGTTTTGCCATTTTTCAAGGGTATCTGAAGGTTAACTTTTCCTATTATGCTAATGACTGCTGATAAATAAAATCTGAAGGAAGTGTGGAGAGGACGATGAAACCTCTGTCCACTAAGTGGCTCACTGTCCTGCATTCAGCTTAATTAGGTTAAATGTTTATGGAGTAAGCATTATTAGGGAAGATAAATTAAAGGAACTTGAGTGGAAGAATACCCTGATCTTTATGGAGAGATCAGGTAGTCTTTCTTTAGGGTGGGCCTAGGTTACACGGAGTTGGCAAAAAGAGCTGGCCCATTTGATGGCCTACTTGCCAGGTCTTTGGTCACGTCACCCTTGACACTACAGTATATTATAACCACTTCGATTTTTCTCTATGAGAGATATCTGAATGACAAAGTCTGGCACGCGCTGAAAGCAATGATTACCGAATCAATCGAATCTTGATGTTTCGGAACAAGATGAGTGTAACTGAATGTCACTTGGATGTCTCCGTGAATTACCGAAACTGAACCAATGTGAGTAAAAACTTGTAGACACCTGTCATAAATATGCCAAAAATTGTTATAATGTATTGTTTAGATTTCATTTGATATAGATTTATAAGGGAAAGACTTTGAATGCTAACCAACTTTTATGTATGTAAGAATATTTTTTTTTTATTGTTTAAACCAATCCCCTAGCGGGTGATAACGTCAGTCGTTTACCGGCTTTTTGTTTGATCGGTGAATCTACAGATTCTACATTGTCCTAAATTTCTGCCTAACTCAAGTGCATTTAGAGTAGAGGTCTTTAACGAGTACCTGACATCGTACTACCTGACGTACGTTAAGGCTTGGAACCGATGGCTTAACATCCTCTCCGAAGGACGACGTACTCAGAGTTATTCACTTCCTCCGTGAATAAATCGAGGACCAGGTGGGGATCGAGTCCAAGACCACCCAGAGTCGAGTACATAACCACTGAGATAATCTGAATATTATCATGTAAGAATATTACCTAATAATGTAACCAGATACATGAGAATGCTATACTGATTGGGACGAGTAGTGTAGTCATTGCGTCATACTGAGCTAATCTGGTCCCCATATAAGAATATTACCTAATAATGTAACCAGATACATGAGAATGCTATACTGATTGGGACGAGTAGTGTAGTCATTGCGTCATACTGAGCTAATCTGGTCCCCATGTAAGAATATTACGTAATAATGTAACCAGATACATGAGAATGCTATACTGATTGGGAAAAGGCAGTGTAGTCATTGCGTCATACTGAGCTAATCTGGTCCCCATGTAAGAATATTACGTAATAATGTAACCAGATACATGAGAATGCTATACTGATTGGGAAAAGGCAGTGTAGTCATTGCGTCATACTGAGCTAATCTGGTCCCCATGTAAGAATATTACGTAATAATGTAAACAGATACATGAGAATGCTATACTGATTGGGACGGGTAGAGTAGTCATTGCGTCATACTTCCTATTTGTAAACATAAATTGAAAGAGAAAAAAATAATTTTCTTACTGAAGTAATTATGGCTTCATGATCAGGTTACTAATCAGTTGTCACCTTTGTCCTATTGTCTTGCTTTTTAACAAGTCGTATTTAAAAATAAATACATTCAAAATTATAATTATAATGATTAACTTACGAATTATATTGTTCGTAAAACTCAATACGTAGCACGAGTTACATATGTAAAATTTGAACCACCTTTTCGTAGATATTCTTTTCGAATCAACTTTCTTCTTCGCAGTTTACCCATTTACCAAAGAAGTTTGGTTCTAAGATAGACTGATTTGAAAAATTGAGAATTTCAAAACTTATCAAAAAAATATCTACAACGAACGTAAGGATAGTTTTAAATTCCAACATGCAATTAAGTACATCTGCAATACAAACAATTCAATTATTATTATTATTATAGTTATATTTGTGCTAGTGAGTACCTCTAACTTTACCCCTTTTCTGCTTTTTAAAAATTATTACTTGATCTAAGTATATACAGATGTTTTATGATAAAACTAGCTGATGCATGAAAGTCGCACGGGAAAAGAAAGAATGAAATTTAAAATAACAAATTGGGGGCTATGGTAGCCAGTTCCACTGGACTGGTAGATCCATGGTTCAAAACACACTCTGGCACTCGATTCATTCATAAGAGAGGTGAACAAATCTGAATTCGTCATTAAAGATCCCTACTTTAAATACACTTGAGTTAGTCCAAATTTAGGACTCCCAATATTTGTAGAATGTTCATTGTATAACATCACAAAGGACTAATGTTCGGCCTATGTGGGTTTTCTTATGGGAATGCCACTGCAACCTAACCTAACCTGACATAAATAGGACATCACTTATAAATCATTATTTTAAAAGTTCTCCACAAACAGATCTCATATTGCCAGTAGGCTAAAAACAAAATTACGGAATTTTTCCTTATACCATTATAAGGAAAGGAAACAGAATACTCTAAAAGCTATAGTAAACAAAAGAGTTCAGGAAGGAATAAAACTATTCGCTAGTTGCTGTTATCTCTGATAGAAGACTCTTGATCTTGATATTACGTACGTAACTTTGATGTTACGTACCTAAAAAAAAACAAGACGAACAAAGGAAAAAGATGAAAGTGCTATATATTAAAAAAAAAATCCAGTCCACACTCTCAACAGAGGTTATAACGTTAATTTAAACAAAATGTATTCAGGTGTACTCCAATTTCAATACATCAATAGTTTAGATGACTTTTATTTCATGTGTTTATTGTGATATCTTCTCATAAACACTAACATGTAAAGTTAGGTAACATTATGTGGATATAATGTTAATAAATAAAAAAATACCTTGGAAGTGCTGATGCCACACAAAAACCAAGATACATGATGAACATTCAATACTAATCATTATTGCCTGTTTTGCGTTTTGATATATGTATTTCAATGATAAATTATAATTACGTAAACAATTTAACGTAGCTCAATCTGTATGAAGATTTCCGGAAAACACTTTCAATGTAATTGTTTACAGTTTCATATTGGTCTATCAACCACTTAAAATACAAATATGCTTCATATTAATTAATGACAATCATATTAAGAAGACTATAGCAGTTGTATTAACCTTATCAAATAATGAAATAAAATACTTATTAGTTATATTCGATTACCTTTTTTTTTTATTATTCCATTTGCTTTCCATCTTAATCGTTAGCACTAATAAACAAGACAATTATAGTGAATAAATTGCCATCAAAAGATGGTCGCCTACAGTGTAGCTTTTAAGTCAATAATAATAATTAAGCACTATGTTAGAAAATTAAAGGAATAAAATTGTTATTGTTGGGAGGAATTCTGAAATTGTACTAAGAAGAATAGTAAATGTTTTTTGTTTGAATATGAAATTCAAGCAAACAATTCGACATTTGATAAAAAAAATAAATATCTTTGCTTTTTCAAACACCTTGAAAAATATGTAACTTAATCCACTAAAAAGAAACACTACTCTAAAACCATTTGTTATTCTGATAACAAGTAAAGAAAGAAATTAAAATATCATTCATAGTTTATTAAAAAAATTTTCAAAAGTAATGGGATAAATCAAAAAGATTTGTAGCAAACAATCAAATATTAAGAATTTATTCTAAGATTATACAAGAAGTTATATGTTTTATTATTGATTTATTATAAAGCTAATTGTCAGTACTCATCATGATCTTGGAGAAATACCGCATAATTATTAAAGCTCGTTATTGTGAAAGGGAAGAACAGCATTAAGATTACGTGGAATTTCTGGAAAAAACTGGAAAAGACGTGCGCTTTGTAAAGAAGTAAAATGGATAAACCAACAAAAGTCTCCACACAAATGAAGTTTTATTCAACTGTGGAGACTTTTGTTGGTTTATCCATTTTACCTCAGAATGAGTAAATACCACACAATTACGGATTACACAAATAATGATTTGTAAAGAAGGTTAAAAAACGGGAATATTATTAAGACAGGATGAAATGGTAAGCATAATACAGTTTTAGGGACAGAAAATGTTAATTATATCAATATAAATATTTAATTTCAAAAAGATAAGCCAAATAGTCATTATTACAAAACAAAAAGGTTGCTCAAAACTTAATTATTTGAAGAATTTCTGTGCAAAGAATAAAGGAACAAAAGTTTACAGCTTTTAAGAGAATAAAATCTTAATAGAATTAAATAATTATTTAAAAAAATTGTGCAAGACATCTCCCAAACTCAATCATAACTGAAAATTTAATATATTTATAACTGTGATTTACTTTTTAGAAATATTCTTCAGTCATTATATATATTTATTTTGCTTACTTTCATTTAGTTTTACTTTTCAATACAATTATATTATATACTTCCATCGTTATTCACGAATGTATTTCAATTCTTTTACTTAGCAAGAAAACTAACCATAAAACCTCCGTAAACTACCTAGATGTAATGTTGAAACGGCTTACATTGTGTTAATTGTAATGCAACATAGTATTAAAAACATCAGACAAGGGAATTTTGCCTATGGATTTTCTGTGAGTTTAATAAGTAATTGATTATTAGTAATTTTATTATAATTTTTTGTAATAGTTGACAAAGCCGTGATAAGTAATTCTATCCCAGTTGGATCACTTTGTCATATGAACCGTAAAAACATTATTAAATCAACATTTCCTAATATTATGTTAAACATATGGCTATCAAAAATTAAAAAGAAAAAACTAACACATTTAAAAAGCAATTCCCTTTTTTTTTTATAAAAATATGTATCATGACAACTCGGAAAAATTCCAGCGTTTGTTTGATTACTGAAAATATATTTAAAGAATTTTACAAATCAACTTTTAAATAATGCCATGCAAGGACATACGTTTACGCTTTTTACAGTCAGTAAAGTTGATTGTGTCTACGTAATATTACGTATTCAATCATGAATGATGTATATTTAGAAGGATGTGAGTTACTTGACTTGTCATCGCATCTACAATTGTAAACCAATTAGCTGCAATAAAGTTTGCTGACATTCTCACTCCTTTTCTTTCCTTAATAATTATACTTAATTAGTATTAATTATTGTCTTTTAATTATTGCCTGTTAGTATTTCTAACTAATTAACTAACTATTATGATTATTATTTATTATTATTATGTTAGAAATACTATTATTATGAGTATTTCTATTCATTAAAAGGTACCAAAAGAAGACATTTTGTCTGCAGTTGCAAGTCTGAAAGACTTCAAGAATGAATCAAGACTGGATGCTTCAAGACTTATAAATAGTTTTTCTATTGTTTTTCACACATGTCATTTTGTTTTCATTATTTTAATAAAAAAATAATTTATATTCATCATCTCGTGATTATGATTCTGAAATTTGGACCCTAGAAATAGTTGACTCGTGGTGAAAAAAAGTTGTTCATTCCCAGTTTGAAGTATTATGAATGTAATACTAATACAAAGTGATTTATTAGATTCATTGAATTAGTGATCAAATTTAGCAAACACTAATGATAAGTTTTTACTTTTTTAATAATACAAACAAAATATCATTTATGTGATATTAATTTTCTTACACTTATTAAACTTTACTTATTAGAGGATAAAGACAAAATAAGAAGTCCTCTTCAGACTACAAAATTTGCAAAGAAAAAGTGTATAAAGTTCAATCTACTTACAAAAAACATGTTGGCTTCATAACTAAAAACAATAATTGTCAAATAACTTTATGAACCTTCCCCACTGTTACCAGTATTTCACTTCAGTTCTCAAACCCTTTTATACGTTTTAGGCTAAACATCATGTTAACACTGAGAAAGTTATTTCCATCAAGTAATATTTCTTAAGCATTTATCATTAAACCAAACATATGTATATAAAAAAGTGAAATGAACTTTTCTGTTAAGTTTGCGTTCAGTAAAAAACCAAGTAAATGGCTGAAATATACCGCTCAAAATAAAAATTGGATATTTCATCAACTGAAGATTTTTTTTATTCACTTTTATTCACCAATACGAATATTTGCAAGTTAAACGTGAATATCTTAATATTAAACTAGAAATTACTTTAATCAATAACTACTAATTTAATAAAAAACAATACTTTTTTTTTATTTCGATATATAATAAAACAACGTTCTTGAAGTATGTTATAAATATTAAAAAAGTATATACCAATACATTTTGAAAATATACGTAATATTCGTTTGGTAGTAATAGTTCCATATATATAAACCACAAAATGCTTATAATAAAAATTAATTATTTGTTTTTAATAAAAATTATATCTTTTCATTCTTTTAAATTAACTCAATTTCTGAAATATTTCTGGAAAGGAGTTTCTAGTGGCAACACTGATAAAGTAAAGTAATTTTACAAGTAAAAAAGTTAATTTTTTTTTTTGAGAATTCACCCAAGAAATCAAATTAAACTACTTCCTGACTATTCAATGCTACTATCTATTTTTCTCTAATAGAAAAACAATATTATTTTTAACTTTCTCTCCTCATTTGAAGATTACAAATAAATAGAGTTCCATATTTCCAAAAATATACTACTTTTATAAACAACTACTACTACTTTTATATTATAAACTATTACTGCTAAGGACGCAGACGTTTCAACCCCTGTCCACTTCCAAGGACAAACTGAAAGCTGAATCAGGCTACTCTAGAAGAGATTGACAAGAGCGAAATTGATCCAGACAAGACAAGCAAAACAAGGCATAACAAGTTTCAACAACCATCCAGTTTTATAGATTATTTTATTATAAAATAATATTATTAATTTATTTTATAATTACAGTTAATAAATATTAAGATTATTTTATAGTTTTTAGCACTTCCTGAGATATTTTTTGGCTTTCTAACTATATTAGAAATAAGGGAATAAAACACCTCTGTACAATTATTCTTTATGTTTATAAAAAATAAACAACAAACATTCAAAACATTTAAATAAAAACAATACTTTTTTTTTATTTCGATATATAATAAAACAACAGTAATACAACATTCTTGAAGTATGTTATAAATATTAAAAAAGTATATACCAATACATTTTGAAAATATACGTAATATTCGTTTGGTAGTAATAGTTTTATATATATAAACCACAAAATGCTTATAAATAAGAAATGAAGGACCTATAAAAAATCGCAATTTAATAAAAGCTCTAATGCACGAAAAAAGGTAATTCTATTTGAATAATGGTAATCGTGGGAGTAGGATATGGTATTAAGTACAAGAAAAGAGCAGCCTCGTATGACTAGAAATTTTGTAATGTTTGGTTTAAAAGGAAATTTGAGCCCAGACAGGGTAGTGGTCACTGACGGCTCCATTCCAGTGCCACCCTTGAGGTATAGCCAAGTGACGTAGTCCAGTGGTCACCAAACCGCTTTTCCCTGCACAAAACAACATGAATCAATGTTTATAAATCTTTAATACAATCATATTATATCACATTATTAATATGGATAAAAATGTCGACCGTGAAATAACAACAAAACTGAAGTTTATCAGGACTCGGTCAGTTCTTCAGGTTCAAATTACACTTTCATTGCCCGAATTTCGTTTCTGTTTTTATTTAAGAACTTTTTTATAGGCAGAAGTATAAAGTTTGAAACTGGAAAACTAAGTATTACATTAGAGATTATTTTACAAAGAAAACAGTCTGTGGACTTTAGTAACAACTAACTAGTTTGAATGAACACGAGACACTGTTATTTTGTCTATACTTCACGGTCGATACTTTTGTGTATATATATATATATATATATATATATATATATATATATATATTCACAAGTGACCAAATAGATGAAACGATTCTTCGAACTGAATAAACTAGAATTTTCAAAAGAACACAAAGAAAAGAAATCACTGAAAGAAACACTTCAGTGATTTCTTTTCATGTGTTCTTTTGAAAATGCTAGTTTATATATATATATTGGCATACTTTGGGAGCAGACCTTCTTTTAAACATATATCATTAAATAACTTGCCAACTTTAAGTTTAGTATGTTTCTTACATACCTGCTCGAGTTTTCTTATATTATTCCTCCATCTCTCCGGTACCATATAAATCAACTCACCGAATGATTTGGTTAAATTTCTATTTTCCATATTTACACACGGCTGACGTCTCGGTCTACATTGACCATTATCAAGGAAATCTTTATACAATATTTTTTACAATTCATAGTAAAATTCATATTTACATTAATAGTCACTTCGCTTCATTTAAATATAACTAATAAAATACACTTTTTCAATTTACAATCTAGCTTATAAACCTAAACATAAACTTGTGTTAACAGGTTTGTTTCTAAATACCCTACATGAATTTTACACAACATTACTTAAATCACTATATAGTTATTATGTCTTTTTCACGTATGTAACTTTAAAATTCTGGAAAAACAATTGGTTTGATCGTTAAGGTCCGGCTTCTTCTCCTTTATACATAACGATTCAATTATATGCAGCCTCGTATGGTTATTATCTCGATATAATACTTCAAAGTTGTCTTCCAGTGTTTTTCTATTTAGCTTGCTTTTATGTATTATCATTGTGTGTTCTTTAGGTGCTCCGGCTGCGAGGTGCATAGTAAGTCTGCGTGAAAGTGTTGTCGTCGTAGAACCAATGTAGCTCGATTTGAGGAGCTCACAGTCTCCTATAGTGTAATTATATCTGTACACTACGTTGGTTTTTTGTAGTTGTGTTTTTTGTTGTAGGTTGTTCCTAATTATCAGATTTGCTGTGCTGGAACTGTTGTAGTAAATACTAATATTTAGCTTGTCTGCCGAGTTAACACATGTTGTATTTCTTTTAATTATAGCCTTCAAAATCCTTTCATCTTTCTTGTATTCATTAGAGAATTGATTCTTATAATACACCGTTTGCATTCTTCCTTCTTCATCCTGCTGATGCTCATGACCATTGCTTGAAGTTAGATTCGTTATATATTTCCTTAAAGTACTGTCAAAGTGTCGGTTACTATAACCATTATTGACTAATACTTGTTTCATCCTTTCTACTGCTTGATGGAAGAGAGGCCAGTCAGATGATGTCTTGAATGCTCTATGAATAAGTGCCTTAATTGTTCCATCTTTATATCTTTCTGGGCACTCACTTTGTGCATTCAAATAAACTCCTGCGTGCCTCGGTTGAACATATACTGATGTTTCATATTTCCTATGAATCTGGTTTATTCTTACGTAAAGGAAGTTGATTTTATTGTTGACACTGAATTCCTTTGTGAATTTTAAAACTGATGCCGATTCAAGAGCTTTTTTTAAACATTCAATTTCTTGTTCTTTATTCACCACTAAGAAGCAGTCACCAATATAACGGCAGTACACGTGGGGCTTGACTATAGATTCTTGTGCTAATACACTGTTCTCTACATGGCACATGTAAAAGTTTGCAAATGTTACTCCAAGGGGAGAACCCATGGCAACACCATCTATTTGATAATTGCCACCATATGTTGATGGCAGCTTATATTATAAAACAAGAAAGGATAAATATTATATCATAAATATATTATGGCAGTAGAAAGGATAAAACAAGTATTGGTCAATAATGGTTATAGTGACCAACACTTTGACAGTACTTTAAGGAAATATATGACGAATCTAACTTCAAGCAATAGCCATGAGCATCAGCTGGATGAAGAAGGAAGAATCCAAACGGTGTATTATAAGAATTAATTTCTAATAAGAATCTTTCTACAATATAAGAAAGATTTCTATAGTATTAATTTAAATAATGTATAATATAATATAGTGGTAATTAGTAGTAATTGTTTCTTTGACTCTGAAGATGGTCAAGGAGATCGAAATATGTCAGTTGAAGTAATAAATCACTTGAAGAACTAGTGTTTTTAGTACCGGAAAGATTTCAGTACCAGATAGTACTGAAAAACTAAACTTCAGTGTACATAAAAACCACCAATACTGCCTGCTACCTAAATGGATGACTGAGTGCTCACAACGTTACAAAGATGCAACTATAAAAACCTAATAATTCATAGAACTTATGAAATAGATTTGGACTGGAAGGTTTTCTATATAAACATAAACAGACCGAAACGAGCATTTGTAAACAATAAATTCGATAATATTCTAAAGACAAATCTATATGAAAGAGAACACAAAGAAATTGATAAAGAAATTGATAAACCTGGAACTATCCACAAAATTTATTATCAAAATCAATACAATACTCCCGACAATACAAAATGGATGAAAGGGTACTGAAGAATATCATCAAGAACAATAAAAAGTGTACAAACAATGATGACAAAGTTTCCCTTGCTACTTGCTATGGAAAGGTTTACAATCAGCAGGCTATTTATGGAAAACAATCATCAACGAGCATTCCATTCTAGAAAATTAATCTAGTGTACGAATACACAAGTGCAAACCACAATCATCTGTACATTAGAGTAACCACTATCACCCTTTCAAGGCGGCTCACAATGCATCTGAGCTCCCAAGAAACATATGGGAGGACCAAATTAACAAAAGAAATTATTGTAGTAGGTACAAAATTAATCAAAATGGAAAGAACACCCCAGGCTTAAATTAAAGAATCAGTATGCATACAAAAAAAAGAAACCACATCAATATACAATTAGAAAATAATGTAAAATTTTAAAGTTATTTGGACCAACCAAAAGCATAGCAGAAAAAGCCGACGTAGTGACAGTTACCTACTACTGGCTAAGTATTGAGAAGTAACAAACAACTTTGATGTTCTTAACGGATTCTACTTCGTCAACATAGAAGGAAAAAACATTTAGAGGATCATTCTCATCTAGAAAATGGCTCTAAGAAAGAATCGAAGCATGTCGACGGTTGGAAGTACTTTGTTTGGTTTGGATTCAATAATAAAAACGCTATTTAAAATGATAGACAAAGTTAACAAGAAGCAAGGGTCTGAAAATGTTGATTATGTTTTAACAATATCAAAAAATGGTAACTTTCGTTTTTTTTTTATATAGCAGCATGAGAGGTTTTTGGCAACAAACCTATCTGAAAAGGCAGATCAACAGAATCAGTTCCAAAAACTTTTATTAAAAAAGTAGAAAACGGCTTAAAACTTAAAGAAAACATAAGAAGCTGTGATGACAGACCTTCGAATCCAGTAAACCAGATCTAACATATACAGTGGAACCTCTACATACGAGCTACTCTACTTACGAGAAACTCGAGATACGAAAGGTCTTTCGAGCAAAAATCTTGCTCTACATACGAGAGAAAATCCAAGTTACGAGAATTTCCAGATGGTTCCGCTAGATGGCCAAGTTACGAGAATTTCTAGATGCTCCCGCTAGATTTAAGCTCTTTTGACGACACTTGCCTTACACATTTCCGTAACATTTTGAAAGGGAGGCAGAGACAAACCTCCTTGGATAAGTTTTTCTTCAAAAGACCTATAAAAAGTGAAAGTGTTGCGATTCCAGCTAAAAGGGCAAAAGAAAGCGAAGAAAAGGAAAAACTGATACAGTAATGTTAAAAAGCAAAAAAAAAAGCAGAAAAAAGTGCATAAATAAATTAGTGCCGTAAAAAAATTTAGTTTTTCATAAAGTTAACTTTAATTTTAAGTGGAAGTGCTCATAATAAACTCACATTTTATTTCGTTAATATCATCTTATTTATCTTATTACCGTATTTGTATGTTCAGTCACTATTTGAATGTGTTTTTAGTAATCAGGAAGATGTGTTCATAGTTATTTAGGGTTAACTTGAATGATTTTGGGAGGCTGGGAACAAATTAATTGGTTTTCAGTTATTTCTTATGGGAAAATTTCGCTCTAGATACGACCAAGATCCGGGAACGAATTAATCTCGTATGTAGAGGTTCCACTGTACAGATATTCAATCTAAGAACTATGGAATGGATTACAACAATCAAAAGCAAAAATAATTAGTGTAAGTACATTAGACACGCGAGTTTCAGTATTTGAAGTAACCGTACTTTTTATTCCTTCTGAATAGCATAAATTATCACCCGGGTATTGGTAATTCACAATGAGGGCACAGTGAGACAGAGTATCCTAGGTTACTCCTCCAATTTTGTTATCTTAAGCAAACCATACCTTTATTATGCATCAACAATATTATTATTACGTATTTTAATGTATAATAATCATAAACTAACTGTATGCTCCTGTATTTGATGATTGTGATTTAAATCAAGGTGAGGCAGATAACAGCCTAGCTATCCTCCCTTCTCATATGCCTATGCTACTCCAATTGCATTCAAATCGGCTATTACAGCATTCAGAGGTCTAACCCTACTAAACTATGATGACGTTAGGCTATATATACTATGGCACGTCTTGGCCTGTCTTCAATAGTCAGGCTAGGCTTTTTTTTTTTGTTAATTATAAAGTTTATTATATATTAATGATAGAGTTTATTTATAATAAAAGTGTAGTGTGCTAATAACGTAAATGAAATTAAGACTGCTTAGTCCTTGTAGAAAATTTTAGTGAGGTTAATATATATGGTACGTCTTTGCATGCTGTCAACCACTTAGCCTACGCTACCCACCATTAGGTTTCACTTGCCAGTGTTACCAAATTCGAGACTTTTCCGTTTTTGAACCCGTCTCGTCTCTATTAGTAGGGATATTTGAGAGTCCAGGGTACAGGAGTTACTACAACTGAAATTGTGACTACTAGAGGCTGCACTCAGGGGTTTCTCTTACAGTCCCTAAAGTGATTATTAGTAATGGATAACCTTCTGGATAATCAAAGTTTCCTTTTGGAAGGATAATCTGATGACATTCTTATCATAAGAAGAGGAACGCATCATAGGTTTTACCTTTAGCTTATGAGTCAATTATGTTGCCAATGAACATATCAATCAATCAATCAATCAATGACTATATCAATCATCTTGCCCAATCTCTCCAAATTGGCAAGAGATTGGTATAGGAGAAGATCTTCATATAAATTCAGCCAAGACATTTTCCCTATTTCTTTCTTAACAAAGAAGAAAAATCTTAAAAACTTATTTATTGAAAATACTAAAACTAGAACACTTAGATGTATTCGAAATGCTTGAAATCTCTTTAGATGAAGGACTTCATTGGAAAAGTCATGTAACAATTCACTAGTTACGGCTCTTAGTTTAATAAATATCGTTCTAAGGTAATGCAAACAGTTATTATGTGGTATTTACTCATTGTAGGGTAAAAAAGTTAATCAAATTGTTTCCACATATAGAGGTTTTATAATATAAACAACACGTTTAAAACACTTAGTGTCCTTCTTCAGGCGTAAAACTAAAAAAATACAATGACATCAGAGAGTTACCTATAGCATAAAATAAAATACGGAAACAGAGATGTACATATCCAATGATGGTGTCTATGGTACAACTGACCAGAAACAGACACTCATTCTTGGTTATCTATATCTCTGTTTACTTATTTTATTGTATACTATAGGTAACTCTCGGATGTCACTGTATTTTTTTAGTTTTACGCCTGAAGAAGAAACTATGTGTTCGAAATGCACTGTTTATATTATAAAACTTCTACATGTGAAGACTATTTCATTAACTTTTTTTTACTCTACAATGACTAAATATGGTATTTTCTATATTAATCATTTTAGAATTCACGAGCTATGTAAGCAGTTATTGTGTGGTATTTAGTCATAATTAGTCAGGGAAAATACATTAAGTCTTCACACAACGCGTGATTTAATCTTCCAACGCGTTTCGAACACATCGTGTTCATCATCAGGTCCATCTTCTTACTGAGACGTATGTAGCTAATGATCAACACTAAGTGTTTGAAAGGCGTTATATAATTAAATCCCTGTGTGTGAAGATTTAATGTATCATGATTCCCTGAGTAATCATGATTTTAAAACTGTTTAATGAAATGATACAACTTTATTAAAATAAATGAAATAATTAAATCGATTAGCTATAAATTAGATATGTCTACAAGATAGTAACATTAATATAGAACTAAAACTCAATAAATTGTAAACAAACTTTATATAATGTTTACTTATAGTAAAGTTGAGTAGTCCACATAATTCTGAAATTGTTACAATCAGTTTAAATTTAAATTTTAATTTTAAAAACAAAAAAAATATAGAAAATCATTACCTGAAAATAAAGATAATTGGCATTCCTTAATGAAAATATTATCACAGAACTTAGGTTTGGATGAGGAACTACTTGAATTTGTATCAGATGGTTGAGACAATACACTCTGGTAACCTTCCATGAAACCTCCTCCTGAAAAAAAGTAATCAAATTATCCTGTTTGCTAGTATAGCTAAATCGTATTTATATCAACTAGAATATGAGAAAAAGATCATTGCAACTTATAAATGATTTTATTTATAACAAAAATATATCTTACAAATACATATAAAGAAAATAAAATACAGTAAACAGTTGGATGGAATTTTGGGATTCACCCGCTAAAAATTATAATAAAAATACGAGTATAGTCAAAAAAATAAACTAAAACTGAACTTGAGTAAAGTCATTTATTAAAGAAACAACTCGTGCAGAAGCTGATCAGTTAGGTCGTCCAGCAATGACTTGTGGATGATCCGTCTGGTTTAGAGCTGCAACAACGAACAAGACTAGTGTCCAGATTGTTCAAAATAAGTGTGCCCGCCTTATAGCCAGAGCTCCTTGGTATGCCCGTAATGTTGGTATTCATCATGATTTGAAAATGGAATCCATAGATAGTTACATCACCCGACTTACTACCAATGAAGACATCAAAACCTCCTTGTACAAGCTCTCAATCCTGCCACCAACCTTCCTCAAGCTCACTGAATAATCACTCCATCCACTGACTGACTACTTTTTCAAATCATGACTAAAAACATTGAAAACCATGAATAACAAGACCACATGATTGCGAATACATCATTACTGTACAGACGAACTTAATATCTGACATGAATTACTGACATTCCTAGTTATAGTAGCACAGTAATCAAGCAGTAGAAGACCTCTGGTCTAGAACTGCTAGTTACGACGTGCACTATAGTGCGCGGATATAATCGTTGGTTAGGTCATCAATTTACTGATGAATGAATTATTTGTAATTTAAATTACAAATTGGTTTTTTTATAAGTGTTACTTTTTTAGAACAGGCAATGAAGGTGAATCAATAAGAAAGAATCATTCGTTCCTACTTTGTCAATTAATTTACTCTGTTTAAACGACGAACTTTTCCAAAAATTATCAACCACCCATTTGTAAATTTTACTAAAAATACTTTTTCACGATAAATTTCTTTACTTATCTCAAATACTCCTAAATCAGGATAAGAGAAAGATAAGTCTCTAAGTAGAGAAGTGGATGTCCTCCCACTGATAACCCAAGATAGTAGAGACTGTGAGTCATCTATCTTAATAGAACAGCAGAAGTAACTTTCCTTCCAAAATGAACTTCCATATTTAAAAGATTTCCATTTCCTCGTCCTATCACGCCCATACACATCCATTCAAATCAGGACAGTCAGTATCCAATCTATAAGACAACTATTCCAGAACAGGAGGAATCGTAAACCTAAGAAAAGCCTTACACCTCTGTCTACTTAACTCCAGAAATATCCCTAGAACAGCACCTCTAACATTTTAGAAGCACTATACACAACTGAGAAATCACCTCAAACTAATCAGAGTACTGATTTCGGAAAAATGCTGAAGCTTTTCAAAAAATTTTCTTGCCTCCTAGTTATAAGGCAAGAAAGAAAACAATCGAACATCCCAGCATAAGACAAGCCGGGAAAGTTAAAATAAATTTCAAAAAAATTCAACTTATCAAACAAATACTTCAAGAAAGAGGAAAATATGAAAAAGTTCAAAGGTCCTTTATACTCCAAAGGGTGCTTTGACGACAAGCTACCACAAGTCGTTTGAGAACTTTTTCTTTGTTCCATTTTTTTGATAATAATCAAATGCGTTTAAAATTCAAAATGGTTTTCTTGAGGATTCGGTCCAAAGAATTAACTAATCCTGATTATAAGCCAATGTTACGCCAAAAATTCTTTGGCATTTTCAAGGCCTTTTTTTATTTCTTAGAAAAACTATTGAAATTCGATGAATTTATCTAACTTAAATAGTTTTATTTAAAAAAAAAAACCTTGAAATTGTCCAACAATTTTTGGCGAAACGTCGGCTTACAATGAGGAGTAGTTAATTGTTAGGACCAAATCCTCAAGAAACCAATTTTGAATTTTAAGAATCAGTGATTGAGAAGCTATATCAACAAATGCGTTTATTTTCATATTTCTCCACTACAACTTATAAAACTCTTAAAAATGCATAAAACAATTACACACATTTAAGGGGCCAGGTTACCTCAATGGTTAACGTACTCGCCTCTGAACTGGTAGGTCCGGAGTTCAATACCCACTTGGCCCTCGATTTATTCACGTGGGATGTGAATAAATCTAAGCACGTCGTTCCTCGAAGAGGAGATTAAGCCGTCGGACCCGAGCCTGTGCAATGTCAGGTACCCGTTAAAGATTCCTACTCTAAATACACTTCAGTTAGGCAAAATTTAGGACTTCCAATGTACAATCAATCTTCATTGTGTGGTATCACAAAGGGCCAATACTCGGCCTATGTGTATTCCCTTGTGGGACAACCACTGCAACCTACAGTGTCCTCCTCCTCCTACTACTACTATATATATATATATATATACAAAACTAAAGTTTATCGGGACTCGGTCAATTCTTCAGGTTCAAATTAAACTCTCATTGCCAACGTTTCGGTTTTTATTTAAAACCTTTTTCATAGGCAGAAGTATAAATTTTTAAACAGAAAAACTAATTATTACATCACAAATTATTTTACAAAGAAAAATAATCTGTAATGTAATACTTAGTTTTTCTGTTTAAAAATTTATATTTCTGCCTATGAAGAAGATTTTAAATAAAAACCGAAACGTTGGCAATGAGAGTTTAATTTGAACCTGAAGAACTGACCGAGTCCCGATAAACTTTAGTTTTGTTTCTATTCCAGGGTCGACACTTTTATCAATATTTATATATATATATATAAAATTAATAAATAATTAAAATAATTATATAAAATGACCAGTACCAATATCACCGACAGCAGAGAAGTCTCCAAGCAGAATGTGTGGCTGGAGAGTCGTAAGGACAGTCTTGAAGGAAGACTGCGCTGATCTAGAAGCTAAATCTACATTGAGCACAGGTAACTGGACACCAAAACACTGCAAAGTCACCAACTTTCAGTTAAGAATATAAAGACACCTCAACACTCGACCATAAAGTTTCCGTACTTTCAAGTAACCCAACATTTTTTTTGTTTTCTTCCGAATAGCATAAATTATCATCCGGGTATTGGCAAGTCGCAATGAGGGCAGAGTGAGACCGAGTAGCCTAGGCTACTCCTCCAATTTCGTTATCTTAAGCAAATTGTACCTTTATTATGCGTAAACAATATTATTATTTCTTATTTTAATGAATAATAAACATAAACTAACTCTATTCTCCTATATTTGATGGTTATGATTGATATTTAAGGCAAAGTAAAGAAGATAACAGCCTAGCTATCCTCCCTTCTCATATGCCTATGCTACTCCAATTTCAATAAAATCTTTTCAAATCGGCTATAATAAAATCTTTTCAAACACCCTACTAAACTGTGTTGGGTTAGGCTATATATGCTATTGTACGTCTTGACCTGCCGTCAACAGTGAGGTTAGTCTTTTTTTTTTGTTAATTTTGAAGTTTATTATGTATTCTAACGTAATGCAATCAGTTATGTGGTATTTACTCATTGTAGGGTAAAAAGCTAATGAAATGGTATCCACATATATATTATATGTGTAGACCATTTCATTACCTTTATTATGTATTAATAATAGCGTTTATTTAAATGAAATGTATAGTGTGCTAAATTAAATGAGATTGAGATAGCCTATCTTTTCTAGAAAGTTTTAGTGAGGTTATGTATATGGTACGTCTTGGCATTCTGTCAACCACTTAGCCTACCCTACCAACCATTAGGCTACCACTAACCAGTGTTACCAATTTCCGGACTTGTCTCGGTCCTATTTGTACGGATATTCGAGGGTCAAGTGTATAACAATTTAAATTTAGCTAAACTCAAGAGAAACAAATATATTATAACTACATTCTATAAAAACAAAACTATTCAATATTTGAACAATTTTTTTGTTGATTTTTGGGCAAAAATGAAGTGAGATAACAACTATAAACATGAAAAACTTCGTAGGCAATATCTGAATTAACATTATTATTAGGTGCCTAGGTTAGGCCAGTGGCAATACCCATTCTGGCCTCGATTTATTTACGCAGGAGGAAAATAAATCTGAACACGTCGTACTTCGGAGAGAACGTTAAAAAGTCGGTCCCCAGCCTGTACGACGTCAGGTACTCGTTAAAAGATTTCAATCTAAATACACTTGAGTTAAGCAAAATTTAGGACCGCTAACGTAGAATGTTCATCATAAAGGGTCAATGTTCTCTTGTGATACTGCACTATAACCTAACCTAACCTTATTATTAAATCAGTTAAGATATAGAATAATTATTTTAACATACTTACACAGTAAATTAAAAAGCTTTTATTGCAGTAAAGGTTTTATTTATGAAGTAAAAAGTTTTTATAGCAAGAGTAATAAAAAAACTTCAAGAGATTTTTAATGTCCTTAGATAACAGACAACAGTTAATTTCCACGTTATAACCGTCATCTATTATCCTAAATATCACCAGTATTCTACAAAAAAATGTAACAGCCATGAAAAAGTTCCTAGGGGTATGATTACTTTTGGCCAAATAGTTGAAAAATCTCAGAAAGGAAAGAGAAGAAATTACGAAATAAAAACAAAAGAGCAGCAGGGTATTTATGTTTATCATTTAACTTATAAAAGTTATTTTCATAAACATTTCTTTCTAAGAATGGCATTTAAAACCACTATATTACTTGTCCTTGCTCTAGTCCGGTGGTTCTTAACCTGTGGAGAATGACTTGTCGGTCAGAAGAACCACTGCTTCCAAATTTACTACATTACATCTAAATGCCGACTCTCTTTACAAATCATCATCAGTATGTTACAGACTGTTTTAATAACAAAAACAAAAAATAAATAAGGTCTGGTTAAGTCATGTTTGAGTAAAAGTGACAACACTGGTTAGAAATAGTAGTAATCAGTGCACATTTGCAGAAAAAATGATAGTTTTAACCATTTTCTTGATACAATGGCACTTCTCTTGTTCAGTTTTCTTTGTTTCTCTCTAGTATGATTGTTACTTCATTTTGATTTATGTTCTAAACACTGCATCGTTTAAAATCGAATTTGTCAAAGACCGATAGTATGATGGGAAATAGAGGGTTGGCTCACGAAATAGTGGGGAATCGGAGACAAAAAAGGTTAAGAACCACTGCTCTTGTCGTCCTCTTGCAGCTTTTCAGCCTGTCTTAAAACAGTTTGGTACTTGAACTATCTTCGTAACTTAAGAGCGGCTTAGTAAAGCATTTGATGAGTAAAGACAAACAGGTTTCTGCAGGACCTGAAGTCAAAGACACCTTGGCCAAACAGGTAAGAGGGTCCAAACACGTAAAACAAAAATCAATGTCCAAACAGTAGGAAATCAGAAAAAAAATACTAAGACATTTCAACCGTAACAAGCGGTCTTTGTCAGAGTTGAGATTTCAGTCTAACTAAGACCGATTGTTATGATTGAAAGATGTTAGTCTTTTTCCTCATTTCTTACTGCGGTTGGGACGTTGATACATGTATATACATATTTGAACCTGGAATACTGGCCAAACCCTCATTCACTTTTTGCCCCAAACTATATATCCATGTACATTTTACATTTAATAAATTTATGTACATATATTAGAAGAGAAATAATAGATGATTTGTTACAGTACCATTGAAAATTCTATCATTCCATAAAGTTAAAGTTACCCAAAAGGTAATATTTGATAGGTAAATAATATAATATCATATAAGGCGATTAATTTTTTGTCAAAATACAAGAGGGAGTTTTGGATCGTCTTTCCGATGTTATAGTACATCATATTGTATATATATAACAAAAATAGGGGAAAAATACTGAGATTTTAAGAACTTAAGTTGGATTTTTGACTCTGACGAAGACCGCTTGTACGGTTGAAAGACCTTAGTCTCTTTTTTCCCCATTTCTTATTGTGGTTTGAATAAATATATATATACATGGATTAATTTACCACAACGAAACAAATTTGGAAACAATGTTCTAAGGCCTTTCGTCAACACATCGTCAGAGAGCAAGTGAACTAAAAAATAATAAATACTTGTTAACCTGGTTGATTGAAGTTTCTAGAATTGTTGGTAACCCTGAATGTGTTTAATGATGAAATTAGCGGAATTATTAAACAGATGAAGACTTAACATTAGTACTTAACATTATACTCTCAAAGAACTCCATGTATAAATTACTTAGGAGGGGGGATAAACAGTTACCCATAGCAAGACCAAATTTTTGTATATAATAATTATTTTCAAATTGAAAATGGCAATCTACCACACATAACTTAATTAAATCTATATAATAGTAGTAGATGGAAGGGAAAGGGAATAATTAATTAATTCCTCATGGAGTTAGCTCAACAGATTAATTAATTAATTATTCCCTTCCCCTTCCATTTACCACTATAATAGATTTAATTAAGTTATGTGTGGTAGATTGCCATTTTCAATTTGAACTTCAATAAAGATTTCACATAAACACGTGAAACAACAATCAATGATCAAACCACAATAAGAAATGGGAAAACAAGACTAAGATCTTTCAACCGTAACAAGCGGTCTTCATCAGAGTCAAAAACCCAACTGAAACCTCAAAGTCAAAAACTCAGTTGGGTTTTTGACTCTGACGAAGACCGCTTGTTACGGTTGAAAGATCCTAATCTTGTTTTCCCATTTGTTATTGTGGTTTGAACATTGATATATAGATATATATAACAGATTCAATAATATATCGACCGTTTGATATATTATAGTCTAGTCGAAGGTTTTGTCCGGCTAACATTGTTGTTCCTTTAAATAATGTAAATTTCATTTTCTTAGTTAAAAAATTCTTACTTCTGCCTATGAAAAAGGTTTTAAATAAAACCGAAACGTTGGCAACGAGAGTTTGATTTTTTATCCTGGAAAATTGACCGAACCCCGATTAGAGAACACACCTATAGATATATATATATATATATATAGTAAACGTAAGTTCAGTTCTCTTAAATCTTAGCACAAATTAATTAATTGTAACTATCTTGAATGGAATCAGTCAAGAGTAGATGTTATTGTTAGTCACATGTCATTGTTAAATTAATACAAACAAAACGAGTACACAAAGAGAGAGATAACATCAATGATATCAGTTCTTATCCAAAAGCATTTGCGTTTTGTCTACTTGATAGCACTCTGCTATCAATATTTGTCTATACTTACAGTTAGGAAAGCCTCTGCTGCCCGAATCATGGAATTATCCTGGACCATTTTCACAGAACCAACATTAACCGTTTGCTTGTTGTACATAAAAGCCAAATTATATAAACCCTGCAATAAAATATAACACTTGAAAGTTAAGTACATTTATAATTGACAAAATAGTCCTAATTATTTTAAATATTTCAAAGCAGAAAAAGTTTTACTCTCAATAACTGAGTTCAAAGTATAATTTCTATTACTTAAATTCATATTTTCATGAATCTTATTACAATAGCTTCGACATAAATATAATTTTTCATTATTATCGTACAAAAAATGAAACAGTTAATTATTTTACAGAATTTTTTTGCAATTATAAAAAGATATATTACTCATAAAAACAGTCAAAGCTAAAATATATTTTTTTTTTGAAACATTAAAATTAAATAAATGAATATATTCAAAATTTTACGCAAAATATAACTATTAACTTACCTCGCCTCTTTGAATAGGAACGAAATTGGCCTTCCATTCACCTCGTTGACCTCTCCACTCCCTCAATCTTTTGGATAACGGAAAATGGAATTCATCACATAGCTGAAAATAATTTACGAAACTTATAAAAAATCACTAGTAAAGTAAAACAATTGCTATTATAAATGAACTTACCATCTGAAGAGAGCATAACTCTTGTATCCCTTGTAGTGCTAAAAATGATATTCTAAACAAAGAAATATATAACTTGTTAAATTTATTAAAATAAAGAAACAAATTGGTCATAATTAAAAAATTATTATCCGTAATACCTGTTTTCCAGAACAGTTAAACAAAAAATTTCTCGGACTGCTGTATTAGTAGCTTTATCTCTATTCATATTTGTAAGATTCCACGTAGCAATTCTAATAGAATCTTTTGGAAGATCCACATCACTTAAAATAGGCCTTTGACAATACGCTGACACAATATCAAAAACATCTTGAGCTAGAAGCCCATTACAGGCAATCCTAAGGTCTGAAAATTGACTCGCAAAATGAAAAAATAAAGAAATTCAATAGGTATTTGCAACATTAATTTATAGAAAAATAACACTAATTACCTGGTATTTTACCATTAGGAATTTTTCGGTGTTCTGGGAATGAATCCTTTCCACTAAATCTGAGATCTGGTTTCACTGTTAGGCGTGGACGTAAATTACTAAGTCTAACCTGAGTCAAACCCTTTACCTAACCAACAGAATCAATTTTCTACAATTAATTTATAAGACCCAGTTAAATAGAAATCGAACAAACAAACTTTTTACCTTTAAAAGGTCATCAATTGAGAAAAAATCACCTCTCCTTTCTCTAAAATCTACAATTGAAGCAGCCAACTCTTGATTAATTCCTCTAACACTCATTAACTGAAAAACTGATGCAGTATTTATATCAATAGGTGGACGAATATTGTTATACGGAGAAATTTCACTACTCGATAAACTATCGTAAGATTGAGCACGCGAGGAGGTACAACTGAAGAAAAAGAAGTTTGTTAGTCATGTATTTAAGGTTAGATTTGAAATAAATAAATACATTACACGTACCTTTGAACCTTCCTCTTGTTAACACATATTTCAGGGCGGATTTCTTCAAGTCGGTCGGCTCCAATTCCGGACACAAGGGCTAAATCTTCAACTTTATTGAACCTTCCAATTGCTTTTCTGTATTCTACTATGTTGTGAGCTATCAACCTGGTTACTCCAGGCAATGTCATAAGTTCTTCCTCAGTAGCAACATTAACATTTAACTGATTCACCTAATTATCAATAAAAAAACAAGTAATCAAATGAAATACCAAAATATGAGAGTACGTAAAACTGTTACCTTCATTTCGTTATCACTATAATTAAAGGTTGCACTTAGAGATCCCTGCGCCGTAGATCTCCTGGTAAAGGGGGAATGGAAATTTCTTTTAAAAGATTTTCGATGAGTTGAAGGGGGTACAGGTAAGCTGGCACCCTGCCCCATTATACTTAATTTTCTTTAGGAGGCATATCGTAAAAACTATATCTCGAAGAGGTAGTTCCTAGAACTCAAATAAACAATCCAGCTAATTTAGAAATATTTTGCTTTCCTGACGAAGCCCAAAAAGTGATTAACAGCATATCCACTACTGATAAAGCTTTGCTCACAACTAATCATTCTCCCCTTTACAAAACTCTGTCTGGGCAGTGTTGTACACGAGATAAGACAAAAATTTTCATTCAAATTTCTCTAACTTAAATTGGTTGACAATTAGTTACATGAGTAATTTACTTTTATTGTACAGAATAGAATTTTGATCATATTTCTTTCTCTCATGTACTTAAAAAGTCTTATTTGTACTATGCTTTCCAAGTTTTATTTGCAGTTTTCATCAATTAATTCATCCTTATATTCTAAAGAAAAATTGATTTACAACCGTGTTGGGTATTGACTACTAGTAAAATTATTACAAAAAGGAGGAAAATATTCCTTGTATAAACTGTAATAAATTAGTAATTTATTAGTGTTGTTATATAAATAAAACAGTTTTGAATAAGAGTCTTAAAAATTGAAGACAATTAATGTTACTTTAGGAAACATTTGGTCATAAAGTCTTAATGACTAAAACGAATATAGCTAAGGTAAAATTTAACCATTTTAATTATCAGGAGCATACATGATATGTTTTAAGACATATAAATTATTATATTCAACGTCGAAACAAAAATAACAAATTCAGAAATGTGACTGAAATATTTCAACCAAAACAACTGGTCTTCTTCAGAGTTTGACTAATACTGAAACTAAGTGAGTTAGGACACTATTTTAATTATATTTTATAATATAATATAGCATTATAATTGAATGCTATAAACAATAGTAATGGTTTATTCAAGTTAAACTCAGTGTTGATAAGAACAATTATTTGCCTACAAGGATTAACTGCTAGCAGGTACCCTTTACTTATTTCTCCCTAAACTACTGTTTACCCCAACTTGCCCTGTTGAGCTTTTTGTTCCCTTTCGTTGTACTTGCAGCCCAACTTCTCAATACCACATCAGACGTTTCAGTTTGAGTGAGACTCTGACGAAAACCCGTTGTTTTAGTTGAAAGACCTTAGTCACATTACTGAATTTCTTATTGTGGTTAGACGTTGTTCTTTATTTCAATTTACTGTAAAATCTTGTTATAAATTAGTATATTAAAATATATTAAATCACCCATAACTTTGATTCATGTTCTTGAAGTAATATATAAATAATATATTAAGTTGTCCTGTCAAAGTTTCGGTTAGACATGCGAAATATAAATTCTATATAGACAAGTTGTAATAGTTCACAACACAATCAATTCAGGAAGGTTTTTACCGGTTTCAAAGAGGAAGAGATTTACAACATCTTTAGGTATAGGATGATGTTGTATCACAAATATATTAGAACTTAAACTTGAGTACTTTAATTAGTACCAATCTACTAGTATAATTTGCTAATCAATATAGATATTCTCCTTTAGATCAATGAAAGAAGAGTTAGTAAATTCAAAACAAAACTGCCCTTTTATTATTCCGTTACATGCCATCAGTTGAAAGTTCAACCGACGACAAATAACCAGATACTTACTTGTTTGCAGTTCAACTCTTTAAAATTGTATGTGTACTATAGAAAAATGTAAACTGGAGCTGAGAGGACTTTCCCTGTTGCAGTTTTAAGTTCGAAAAAAATCTAAATTTTACGCAGATATTTTATAGTAATGAAAGTAACAGAAAATATCTGAATATATATTTATAATTTAATTACCACTTTTGAACGTACTTAATGAAGTGGTAGTATTCTAAATAATTGGGACCAATTCAATGGCTGTCGACTGATGAATCATAACTGAACACAGTTGATCATGATAACAGTTAATTTTATGTAAGATTTTTAATTTGACTATGTGAAATCATCCAATCTATAGAAACTTTAATCAACTGGAAAAATCAACATTTAAAACGTAAACACTGTTTAAAATGTAATTTTTAAGTTTTAAAATTCCTACCAGGCATTTTGTATTAATTTTGTATACTTTAGAATCTGATAATGTCTCCATTGGTAAAATTAAGAACAGATTGTTAATTAATTATCATTATTACAAACTATCCTTCGCTAAATTAATACGTGTAACTTTCCTTAGGAGCTCAGTGGTTAACATACTCGCCTCTGAACTGGTAAGTCCCAGGGTTCGATACCCACCTGGTCTTCCATTTATTCACACGGGAGGTGAATAAATCTGAGAACGTCGTCCCTCGGAGAAGGACGTTAAGCCGTTGGTCCCGAGACTGTAAGATATCAGGTACTCGTTAAAAACCCTACTCTAAATACATTTGAGTTAGGCAAAATTTAGGACTCTCAATGTAGAATCAACGATCAAACAAAACGACTGTGTAAAAGGCTGATCTTTTTAACCCGCTAGGGGATCGTGTTAAACAATTTAAAAAAAACAGTAATAACAAGGAAGTAATTAAATGAAGCATTATATCTTTATGTTAAGGCCAGGTGTACTATACCCATTCAGCAACCAAATATCAGCTACTTGGGAAGCTCGTAGAGTGAGATCTTTGCAATTAATTGAACTTAATTTATCTGTTTCGGATCGTATTTTCATCGAAAATGTGTTTCTATATACGAAGATATATATAGCTCAATGTAGAAAAAGAAGCATAGAGAAATTAAAAACACATACTTACATGCTCTAATTTTCGGTTTGAACTGTCTTCAGGAGAGATAAGAGAGGGAAACCAAGCGCACTGGTACAGAGACGGCTGGAGACCAACAATGTTGCCGCATACGCGCCCGGTCACAGAGAATAAAGTAGACAGGAATCAATTTATAATTAAATTAAATTAGTGAAATATGAAAACATAATAAATAAATAAAAGAAAAGAATGAGGGTTGAACAGAGAAATTTATACCCAAATAAAAGTACGGAGTAAGCTATGATAAAATAAAATAAAACTGAGAATACAAATAATAATATTAAAGAAATAAAGTAATTAAATAATAAAAAACAAGTAATTAAATAATAAAGGATAATTGATAATAAAATATGAAAAGACAAGGAACTTATTAAATATTATCTCTTTTGGTTGAGGTCAGTTGCACTGTGCGCACTTAATAGCCAAATATGGGCATCTTCGGAGGCTCGTAGAGTGAGATCTTTACAGTCAGAGGGGATTTGTCGCAGAATCTGTAACCTGTAGCACTCATTAAAAGGGAGACCGTGGCTATTGGCATGTATGGCGATGGGAAGATGGTCGAGGATATATATATATATATATATATATATATATATATGTTGAATGCCAGATTAGATATTGTAAAAGACGAGCCAATCCCTGTTACGTATTACTTTGGGCACTTCTTATTGGTTGTGGGTGTTTATTCGTTGAACACGTTTCTCCTTAGCACACTCCGTCTGCTCGGCTGCCTCAGCCTTCACTCCGGGAGAGGGCTCGCAGTCCCTACTTAATTACTTCCCCGTAATTAACTTACTTCCCCGTGTTAAGAAACCGACGGGGAAAAGGTCTACATACACCCACATCAATAGAATTTACAAAAAAAAAAAACACCAACAACCAGTATCTAATGAAATCCACTAAGCCCATAGTGAACACCGAGTTCGACGAGGTACACTTCCAAGCCAGGACGCCAAGACCTTCATCCAACTCTATTGGAAAATTAAGTAGGGACTGCGAGCCCTCTCCCGGAGTGAAGGCTGAGGCAGCCGAGCAGACGGAGTGTGCTAAGGAGAAACGTGTTCAACGAATAAACACCCACAACCAATAAGAAGTGCCCAAAGTAATACGTAACAGGGATTGGCTCGTCTTTTACAATATATATATATATATATTATTACAACAGATTCAATAATATATCGACTGTTTGATATAATAGGTGTGTTCTTTAATCGGGGTTCGGTCAATTTTCCAGGATAAAAAATTAAACTCTCGTTGCCAACGTTTCGGTTTTATTTAAAACCTTTTTCATAGGCAGAAGTAAGAATTTTTTAACTAAGAAAATGAAATTTACATTATTTAAAGGAACAACAATGTTAACCGGACAAAACCTTCGACTAGACATTCTTACTTCTGCCTATGAAAAAGGTTTTAAATAAAACCGAAACGTTGGCAACGAGAGTTTAATTTTTTATCCTGGAAAATTGACCGAACCCCGATTAGAGAACACACCTATTATATTATTACAGTTCAAAGATAGGCTTTATTTCTTATTGAAATCACTTTTATATGCTTAATTTTTGAATTAATGGTTTTTGTTAATTATTTGTTTAAGGTTATTTTGAAAGTGTGAATATTTCAATCAAAATGTATTATATTAGCATAATTTATTAGATTGACAAGTTTAAACTGTAGAATTGATTCAAACCTTTATCGTTATTTGAGCAATTAAATTCTGTTGTTTATAACCTAACAGACGTCGTAAATAATGAATGTTATTGAGTTAATAAACCTTATTCATCGTCGATTTTGTTCTTTAACAATTGCCTTCGGAATTTGTCTATACATTGATGACAACTGACCTATTTCAAGCTATCTTTACGTTTTTTATATATTAGGGAAACCGAATTCATCCTTAGAAAAATGTCCGTCAATTCCGATGTAGTGCAATCAGTTATTATGTGGTATTTACTCATTGTTGGGTAAAAAGCTAATAAAAATGGTCTCCACATATACAAATTTAATCGTATAAACAACGCGTTTCGAACATGTATTGTTCTTTTTCAGGCATTAACACAGGCAGACACTCATTCTTAGTTAATGCCTGAAGAAGAACACTACGTCTTCGAAACGCGTTGTTTATACGATTAAATTTTTTTATGTGGAGACCATTTCATTAGCTTTTTACCCTGCAATGTCTGTCAGTTTGTTTGTCCAAAAAATTTTTGTTAGTACCATACTCAGCCACCATAAGCTATAAAAACAGTAGATTTGTGTATCTCTAACTTAAAAACTAAGATTTGAATGGATTGGAAATTCAACATAGAAGCGAAGTTGTGGGGTTTTAAGCTGTGTTTGGCTAGCTAAACAGGTATATCAACTAATAATACCTACTTGCTATAGTAGGTATACACCTAAAATACCTGTATTTTTTAAAATAAATATAAGTTATGTTCTTGCCTCCAAATATTGTGTTTTTTTTTAAAAAAAAAAGATTTATTTGCTAAGTTACAATTTATAATTTCACTAGTTATTTTACTATTAGTTAAATCTAATAGGAGTCTGTCAATTAATTGAATAATAAAATAATGAACCAAACAGTTTAAGCCAAGACTCCTGAGAACAAATTATTAAAATGACTGAGGGTCTTAAAAATTGGCTTGAGAAATAATTGAGGACAAAACTAGACGGAGTGGTTGGACAAGACTAGGTGCAGGGTTTTGACAAGACTGGAGCTGCAGCGCAGCGCTAGCTCTTATATAAAGTTTTAAACATTACATTGCACTTTGTTTAATACTCCTGCCTGGTGCAGCTGCCTCCGGGATAAAGAAGGTGATTGTTTGTTACCAGCTAACTATTCCTCCCTTAGAATGAAGCTCCTCCTGGTAGGACGACTTCTTCAAGTTGGATGCCTTGTTGTCTTGGCGTAGGTGTGGTTAAGTTCCAGAGGGTTGATACCTTTTTTCTTTTTAAAATGAAACCAAACACTGCTACTAACAACATTACATATAACACTACAGTCCATGCACTAGGAATGTGGCATCTATAATTTTTGTCCACTTCTCTGTAGGTTAATGGTATAGTTGGCTCCTGTTTAAGTAAAGTTTTAAACTTAATGGTTATGTTGGTCATTTTGTCTTCCTCAAACCTTAACTTTACTTCTGGTAATAGATGAGGCTGACCAGTAGTCTTTGAAATAAATTTTAAATTTTTTCCTCTATATTTAATTGTTGAATTTCCTGTCTTCATTAGGAAAATTCCTTTTAACAATTTGAATTCTACATTTTCTTTACTTTCTATAGATATTTGTTCAAACTCCTTGAATATAATTAAATACTGATTAATTTCTTTAATATAATTTATCTTATTCTCGTCTACATTGACGTTCACATATTTACAGGAACTTGTTTTACTAGAGGTTAATATTTGCTCTTCACAACTGGTTATTGGATGAAAGTTATCATCACACAAATAAACTTCATATCCAGAACACTTACTCTCCAAGGCCAAAACAAAACTGTCCTTATTTTTCAAAAAATATCTATTTTCGGTTAATATTGAGACAAATTTATTTTCTACTTTAGATGGAATTGGAATTAATTTAAAGTATGTGTATGTGTTAGTTGAGTATAGAGGCACATCTAAAATAATTTATTTCAAATTCTCCTCCAGCCAGCAGGCATTTATGACGTGTCTGATTCGTGTCTTTTCTTATTAAAGAGACCACAATGGAAGAGACGGTGATCCGGAGTTTGGACATTAAGATTATCACAACTGCATAAAGCTGTCACCAAAATCTTGTTGAATATAATACTTAGGGCATTATATTTTATACCTTTGAACTTATCTTATATTACAGAAAGGTCCTTTTAAATGATTTTTCCTTTTATTAAATATACTTATTGTGTATATACTATATATTAAATGCTTGGACCATATAAGAATCTTTGTTTTCATGCCTTAATAACAAGAAATAGCAATAACAGTCCATCTTTTCATTCACATTGAGTGAATTCATATTATTAACTGTTGCTATAATTTCTTAACACTGCGTGACATAAGAGGTCCACGAGTCGTCTAGTGTTATTACAGAATTGCTTTTTAATTTAAAGATCTTTGTATTATACAGTTACAATAAGAAATGGATATGCGTCTTAAGTTGTGTTCTGGTGTTGTAGTCTCGGGGCAACATCCTTAACCGGTCCTGGCACTACGTCACCAGAATACAACCATGGAGCTTAATCTACTAATCTACATAATTTGCGTTCTTCTCTGAGGTACTAACATCACCATGTATTCATATAATCTAATTAAACATTGAGTGTTTTGTTCCAAAACACATATTTCAGTTAGTAAAACACACAATTTGAAACATTTATATCGAACTATCAGTTTGCTTCGTAATCTATATAAATAAAAGAATGATTTTGTCTGTATATTACTTAGAACTGACTCATTTCAAGTTTTCTTTACGTTTCATACATTGGAGAAACCGAATCCACCCTTAGAAAAATTTCCGTGCGTTTGTCCGCAAAATTTTGTCACAAGTAAACTCAGTCACCATAAGACATAACAAGTTTATGGTGAGTATTATGGTAAGTATGGTGAACAAGTGGATTTCTGTATGTCTAACTTAAAATATAGGCTCTAAATTTATTGGAAATTCAACGTAGGAACGAAGTTATGGACGTTTAAAGCAAAAACGTTTGTCACAAGTAAACTCAGTCACCGTGAGACATAGCCAGCTGAAACTTTGACACTAGATTTTTGTATGTCTAACTTAAAATATAGGTTTTGAATGGATTGAAAATTCAGTATAGAAGGGAATTTATGAGCTTTTAAGCCGTATTTTGCTAACTTCACAGATATGTTTATTTTGAAAATATAAAGGTGTAGCAAGTAGGTATTGTTAGTTGATTTTAATTTCATTTGCGAATATGAATAAATTGCGTATTTGAGCTTATTGACAAGGTGTTTGCCAGAGTTCAAGATGTACTATCTATTCAGAATTTATGGCTTTGTCAACGAGCAATTCTCAACCATTACTATGAACAGGCAGGAAAAATCACCAATCAAGTTCTTACGCTATATCAAGCCGAAAAAAGAACTTACAAGTCAGTAAAGAGAATGAGAGTGATTAGTTATGAGGAAGCAGTTCATTATCCAACTGCATTTTTTGACTCCTTGACTGCTCCAGGACTGCCTGCTCTTGAGTAAAACCTTAAAGTAGGGGCACCAATTATGCTGAGATTTAGCATCTGTAACAAATTTCATGTTACGAAACTTGGGTGCCCCAAAAATGTGCAACGGAACACGACTCTGAGTTCGTACTCTGCACAGATACGCCATAGAGGCGGACGTCATGACTGGGTATGGTACTGGAGAGTCTGTATGTAAACCACGCATACCATTGATTCCGAGCCACTATCCATTTCTATTGAAACGATTGCAATATCCTGTCAGCTTCTGTTTTGCAATGACAGTAACTTAAGTCCCAAGGGGACTTAGTATATATACTATATGATTTAGTCGTAAGCATAGCCTGATGATTGTGTTTTCCTTGTGGTTTGTACTTCATATATATAAATGAAAATACTAAAGAATCCAAACCGGACAAATAAATAAATGGAAAACACAACACATAAAAAAAAACGAAATGGGTCGCCTTCCACTCGAACTCCTGAACGGACGTACCTCTTCTTCTTCCCTTCTACTCTCTTCTGATGACGAACTTCAGTTCGAAATATTGATCCAGTAAGTGTTATCGTTTCTTATCTGTGTTGTCTTTTTCATTTATATATATATATACTACAATCAATAATATATCAAAGCTTATGAGGTCGATATAAGCCATACCTTTGACGGATCAAAAAAAAATTACGCGTAAAAATAGAGCATTATTTAGGGGATGAGTTGAGGTAATGTTTTTTAAAATTACATTACCCAAAGGGCGTTAGGGTCAATTTTATGTTTTAAGAATTTTTTTTTGTTTTTTTTTATACTAAATGGCTCATTAACGAACAATGAAATTGTTTTTGCTAAAAAATTGAACAGAAATAGGCAATTTACAAAAAAAAATAGAAATAAACCAATAACCGAAAAGAGCAATAAAGCTATAAAAAGTGAATATTCATCAAGGACTAATGAATATTCATCCTTCTACACTAGTCGGATTTGTTTACATTTATTTACATTGCATACATTGACTTGGAAATTTTTTGAGTGACTCGACTGAAATAAAATTGATATTTAGTAGTTTAATGAAACAATTTGTAATGATTTTAATGACTTAATATGAGATATATTAACTTGTAAAAATTGAACGCAAATCAGACATATAATTTCTGATGTGTTTTCCATAGTATGACAGACTGAATTGTCTAACGAAATACTCTAATCATCTATATGTTGCACTCTTGAACAAAACTTGATATTAGAACTTGATTTTCCTGTGGTTATGAATCATATTATCTTTGAAATAATTCTAAATTGCGAGGAATGGATTCTTTCTTTCTATATTACAAAACGTATACTAATTTTAAACCAATTCTTTGGTGATTCTATGATACTGATATTTTTTCTAACATTTTTCAGACAAAATAGTAATATTTTGAAATCTTAAAGGGAAAACTTTGGCTCAAATATTCATCGCAGACAGGGGGTCAAAAGATAAACGACATCAAATATAATTGATCCTCTATATCCAATAAGTTTGGGTTTATGTTTACTTACAGTGAAGTTGAGTGTAGCCCACATTTTTTTATAATAGAACTACCATACTTAACTATCTGCTTATACGTTAACAGTTTGGTGCCTAGCAAAAACTAAATATTATAGTTCTTGGTTTATTTTATTGATTGTTAGCATAACATTCCTAGACTATCCTTACATGTAGTCCAATTTGGACTACAGAGGGCTATAACTTATATGATAAATAGTCTGTTATGACTATAGAGGACTGTTACTTATATTATAAATAGTCTGTTATGACTACAGAGGACTGTTACTTATATGATAAATAATCTGTTATGACTACAGAGGGCTATAGCTTACGTGATAAATAGTCTGTTATGACTACAGAGGGCTATTAAATATGTTGATAAGTATCAAACTTTAAAACTAGACAAGTTTATAATAATTAATATAATTCCCATTATTATTAGTAATATTCTATCATATAAAACCTTTAATACTGCAATAAAATGTTCTTACAATTGAAATAAGCATTTGTCAGTTCGCATTCAAGAGATTACAGAATAATTGCTGGCATTAGAAATTGAACTCTTTGTTTTGATATAGGTTTCTTATTATTTATAATTTGTTATTATCTTAACAATAAAATTATTATAGCTGAAAGAAACTTTTTGGAGAAAAGAAAATATTGTGTTATTAGGAGGAAGCGTGGTGACGTCATTGGAGTGACGTCAGGCAGGCAGTGTTCACGTGATGAGGAGGCGGTTGTGCATGCAGCGGGCGCGTGATCGCTAGGCCCTATTTGATTGGCTCTTTCAGACGAGCCTCTTAGCCCTACCTCTATTCGCACTTGCCTCTTATTTTGACCGCTCTTCTCAGTACGTCGTTTTACATTTCAGTTTACGTTACGTATACATTCAACTCATCATAATTGTAAGTATATTCAATATTTTTTTAAAGATAAATCGTGATTTGTACTTTTTTAAATTGATATATCCAAGGATTTAAATGTATGACTCTTAAGATTCTTAGAACTTACAATATCTGCTTTAGAATATCGACCTATATTCTTACATGTTGTTATTTCTTGTTCAATTAATCTACTGTCATTAAAAATTAAACCTGTGATTCGTCCTCTACAGATATCCATGCCCTGCTTATTCTTAATTTGCTTTTACTTTACCCAAATCTCAGATAACTACATTTCCTTTTCTAAGTGTTCAGGCATAACAAATGTTTTGTAATTAATATAGTTAAAAGTAAAGTCCTTTATCTTCCTAATTTCATTTATTTAGTTTATATAATTAGCAATTGTTAGTAATTGATAAGCTGCAAACATTGGGATAACGATAAGACATTAATGTTTACAAGAGATTATTAGTGGACCTAGATTCCTTGTGGAATAGTAAAACTTGAATTTGATCATTTTGAACTACCGGTTTAGTTTAGTTAAAATGAAATTAAGAATGTTTTAGCTCTTCAGGTTCTACTTGGGAAATATATTTTTGTTTTTACGATTTTTAATATAACTTCGTTTCAAGTTCGTCGGAGAGAATTATTACCTAAACTATATATATATATAACTATACATATATACCTAATAGCTAAGAAAAAAAGCAAAAAAAGACAAAAAACTATTTTTATCCTTTATTTCTGGAAGTGTTTTTCTTTGTACTGGCCGACTTTTTGAAATATGTATATTTATCGAAGCATAAACCAGAGTAAGAAATTTAGATATGTTCAACGACTAAAATCGTTGAACATAGCAACTTTATCTGATTTCTTATTGATGTTTCTAAGTTGATTTTTAATTCAAATGTTTATAGTGAAATCCTGTTATAAATAGGAATATATTAAAACAAAAATTCACTTTAAAAACCGGAAAGACGATCCAAACTGGACCGAAAACAAGTTTAAAATCGTTTTGAAGAAGAACACATACAAAGCAAAGAAACGCACTTACTAAATCAAATTTTCCTAAAATCTGACTTCAGGAGAAAAGAAAAATAAATTTAAAAATAAAAGGACACACGAATGAAACAACACACCGTCCTCACTTTCAGTATTTCGACTCTGTTAATGATGGTTGCCAGGCGAGGAAGTGGTGAGGCGAAAGACGAAGTAAACACCAATGTTGATAAAAGTATCGACCGTCAATTCAAGTATCAATTTTGGACCTGAAGAATGGCCGAGCCCTGATAAACTTTTATTTTGTATATATATATGATCAAACCACAACATGAAAAGGGAAAAAAGACTAAGATCTTTCATATTGTGGTTTGATCATTCATTGTTATTTCACGTGTTTATGTGAAATCTTGTTATATACCATATATGATGACGGATGTCAAAATATCGAAGTGTGTTCTGTAGTGACTTTCTCTGTTCTTTCCTATGTGTTAAAGTTTTTATATGTATATATCCAACCGTTGCTTCTCAAGTGCGCTTAGTGTCTCTATCTCAACTCTCCTGATGACGGTTCAACTTAGAAACTATAAGTGTGTTCATATCTTTATTCTGTGTCTATAGTTTTATGTGAAATATAGATTATACTAAATAATCACAATAAACACTTGATGAAAACTAATGAAAGTATAAGCCACAAGGAAAAAGTAAAAAAAAAAGACACAGAAAATGTGCTCTAAGGCCTTTCAAATATATATCATCAGATAGCAACTCAAAGTTGTCATCAGGAGTTGCTCTCTGATGACATATATTTGAAAGGCCTTAGAGTACATTTTCTGTGTCTTTTTTACTCTTTCCTTGTGGCTTATACTTTCATAATATAGAATATTTACTCTGTGTCACTCTTCTTCGATTTTGAACTCGTTAATATATATATATATAAAACGTGATTTCACAATAAACACGTGAAATAACAATCAGTGTTCAAACTACAATAAGAAATGGGGAAAAAGGACTAAGATCTTTCAACCCTAAGAAGCGGTTTTCGTCAGAGTCAAATCTCAACTGAGATATAATTATATATATATATTACATTTTGAAACTTGAAATTATGTATGAAGTTAATTTTTTTTTATATATAATGAAGAAATATTTTATAAAATCCATATTTATATATATATATATATATATAAAATATATATAGTGCTGCTGATGACTGGGCTTTCTATAATTGGTCAAGCCTGAGTGGGAGGCGGCATGCGTCTGTTGTGGGGGTCAGGCAGCGAGTGCGTGCACTTCACGTGATACAGTCCCGCAGCCTTGGGGCTGTAGTGTCTCTACGTGTTTACCTATCCCCTCCACACCAAACCACTCTTGTTTTCATTTCGGTTGAGCTCACAACCAGCCTCCCTCAGTACCTTTTGGATCAGTATTTTAGCCAACGTTTATTTAAAACTAAATTGAACCAGATGCTGCTATTACCTTAATCAAAGTAAACCTTTAAACAAATTAATTATTTTAAAATATTGAACACCCAAGACACTTATATGTCACTTCTCACTTAAAGTTTTGTCGTAAACGTAGTTCGTTTTATTTACATAATAAGCTAGTAGCCTTCCTCGGATTTATATGTACGAACAGATAATGACAACAATAATTATTTAACCAGGCTTTTTAATGATTTGTGGGGAAAGATACATTATATTGGTTAATATACAGAACAAGGGGCCCCTGTCATGACGTCTGTGTACCGATATCTACTATTATATAAAAAGATTTCACATAAGCACGTGAAATAACAATCAATGATCAAACCACAATAAGAAATTATTTAGTCTTGTTTTCCCATTTCTTATTGTAGTTTGATCATTGATCTTCTATTATATCGTTACTGTCTATATAAGATAGGTTTTATGCATAATATAAGATATATATTATGTATTAATATATTATTAATGTATAATATATATTAACTGAAACAACGAAAGGGTCTAAACTCGACAGATAAATAACTGAAAAAAATAACACATAAAGAACAAAAACACTTACTGGGATCAATATTTCGAAACGAAGTTCATCTTCAGGTAGAGACTAGAAGGGAAGAAGAGGTACGTTCGTTCAAAACGGTCGGTGGAAAATGGCATATATATCAAGTGACATAATATTTAATTTAATTTCGTTATTTCATTTAATATATATTATACATTAATAATATATTAATATATTATATAATCAATGTTCAAACCACAATAAGAAATGAAAAAAAGGACTAAGATCTTATTATGGTTTGAACATTGATTGTTTTTTCACTTGTTTATTGTGAAATCTTTTTATCGATATTATATAATATATGTATATTGTTATATTTAACTGAACACTTATTATGGCAAGATGACGGGAGGCCCCTTGTTCTTCATTTTAACATATGAAGTCTTCACACACAAGTATTTAATTATAAAATGCGTTTCGAACACTTAGTGTTCATCATCAGATACACCTACCTCAGTATGACGACCTACTGTTCGAGTAATTACTCTGATGTACCTGATGATGAACCCTTAAGTGTTCGAAACGCTTTGCATAATTAAATCCTTGTGTATGAAGACTTAATGATCTTTCCTGACTAATCATGAGTACTTAAATGCAAACAATAACTGGTTAGAGTTTAATAGCTCATGAACAGGATTTTTGTTTAAAATACACTGTTTTGTTGTTTCAACACTGTAAAGTATCTCATCTAAATTTCAAGTAAATCGAAACTTGTTACAATTAATCTATACAGTAAAAATTAGCAAAATTCACGCTAATAGGTAGAAGGTTATACACGAATATTGAGTAATACGCATCAAATTAAAAAATAATAATTTAAATAATTAATATTATTGGATTTGTTCTAATTATTTCACTAATACAAAGAGTTCAAACATGTAAAACATATCAGATCTTAACGAGAAAACATCAATTATTTAATAGAACCTTTCGCCAAATCAAAACAAACTCAGCTTGCATATTGTTTCCCCATCAAACCACTAGAAGCGCTGCTATCAAATCACAAGTTCCTAATGTTATTTAGAAAACAAATGTCATTTCCCTGATTTCTCTTTCTAAATTTAAACAATTTGGGGTAAATTTAATATTATTTACCTATATCTCACACTGTTTTGTCTAATATCCGTATCAACATTATCAAGAGTATTTTAAACGTTCATATTACCCTATCAGGAAAAGTTTTTGAACTTGTGACCGTGAAGAATAATTACTGGAATTTCACCGTATACTTATTAATTGTCAAATTAGCAATATTTATATAAAGTGACTACAAAAAAAAACTTGAAATTTGATCCCAAGCTTACTGTTTTTATCTCAAGGATGGCAGGAACTTTTAAGTATGAACTTTTTTGATTACAACCTTTTCGTTTGTGAGATAAGTTGCTTTATAGATTGACTAATTTGCAAAACTCAGGAAACCTTAAAACGAGTATTTCGATTGAAATTTCTATTTCGAAATTTCGAACTGAATGCAGTAATTTCAGGTCAAAATTTATTTTTAGAGAAATCAATGCTGCATTTTTCATATGGTAGAGAATAAATGAAAGTAAAAAAAAAGAATTGATGTATAAGGACACACCAAAATGTAACTTAAGGTAACACGTAGCAAGAAATACAATTAATTTAGAACTCACTAAATATTGAGTTCCACTCAATAGCAAAATATCGAATTGTAAACAATTAGCAAATTGAATGAAACATAGACTTCTTTTAATTAATTAATATGGATGGCTGTCTATAGAGTTTCCCAAATAATATTAATATTAAGATAAATTCAAAGAATAGAATTTTATTCTATTCTTTTATTTCCAAAGAAAACAAAGGTATTAACTGAAATATCTTAGATTGATTGCCAATAAGAAGTTACTAAAATCCTAAAATTGAATTTCGATTAAAATGTCTTACTTTTATCTAGAGTTCATGATAGAGAATTCATCTGATATTTGGAATTTCAATAGAATACAATAAGATGAAACATTTTTGAAAAATTTTCTTATTGTTTCGCAAAGTTATAAATAAACATCCCAAATCTTATATTCTGAGACGCGATGTTATCCATTTTAAAAATTATGGAATAATGTAAACATTTGAAAAACAAAATCATTGAATTTTATAAAATATAAAAAAATATTTAGAGACTATTAAGAAAATAAACTAGTAAATTCGATAATTTGGAAAATAAAAATGATTAGATTTTAGAAAATATAAAATTATTAGAGACTATTGGGAAATTTAACGTTGGGAACAAAGAAACAATACAATTTAATGCTGATGTACATCTCTTACATTACCTCATCAGTCACATTGTATCTTATTGAATTCTTTTAAAGGGTTTGAGTATACTCACAGTTTAGTTGATTTGATAAATTAAGATATAACTGTGTGTATTGCTAAAACATGTTTTAAGAAGTGGCGAGAACATTTTTATTGGAGTGTCCTTTCAGCAGATATTGTTAAATTGATGTACAGTGGAGTAGTATTCCTAGCCACCTGTCCTTGGATCTGTCATTCTATACCAAAAACTAAACACATTGACATCATTTTGTATTCTATTGATTATCAGACTTATCAAGGAATGCTTTAGTGTTTTTCCATGGTTTTGATATATATTTTCAAGTTAGCTTTTACAAGAATAGTCAAAAGGACCATATCTTTTAGTACTTTTTATTCTGTAAATATGTTTTTCTTTTTGCTTTATACTATACAATCAACTTATTTGTTATGTCTGACCATCTCCACACCCTTGAGGAGGTCTGTTGTACGAATGTCGCATGAATCAGATCCGTTACGCTAAACAACTTGTATATCACTTTGCAGAACATATGAGCTGTTATTTTTGCAAGAGGTATTAAGTCCATTTTTCATGTATCGAGATAATTAAGAGTTTGCATTTGAGTTAATTTAAAAATATTGGCAAACGTTAATCTATTCGAGTGATGTTTTTAATACCATACATCCTTTAAATTTTATTATAAAATAATAACCATTTTTTTTTAAAAAATAAATCATTTCCTTAGCTCAAAATTGACTTATACCATTTTCAAAAATAACGTATTACAAAAAATAAAAACTAGAATAAATTTATGTCAATTTTTTTTATAGAACATTAGCTTCACTAAAATGGAATTTTTAATGTAAAAAGTAATAATGAAGCCATTTAAATACTGGAGCAATCAAATTCATTAAGAGTTAATATTAGTTATATTAAAAAAGTGATATGAATGTAGTTAGTATATAATGTAGTTAGTAAATAATTTCGTTAAGATAACAAAAAACAAAAACTTATAATTTTGAAATTATTTGTCTTTTACTACTAGTTTAGTGAAGTATTCAGGGTAAATACATGAACAGTGCAGTCAAAATAATCAATAATAATAGCAATAAGAAAGTTGTTTTAATTATAACTATTAGGAATGGACTTCTTCCAGTTTCAAAAAAAATATTTGTGTGGTAACATTTTATGGCAAAACGTTTTTCTTTTACTTTATGGCAAAATCATATTCCATTTAATGTATAATTAAAAATATGAAGAGAAGATGTCTATATCTTACTAAAATTACCGTTAACTCATTTTTTTTATAAATAAAGTGGACTTATACCACTTTCAAAAATAACAGCTCATATAATAATCTAAAGGAAGGTTAAGGATGTCAATTTATTTTTAAATAAAACTATTGGTTTCGCTCATGCTAATAGGAGCCTCATAGTCAGTGGCATTGCAGGGGGAGGGGCGGTGCCAAGGGGGGGGGGGGTGGCATTTTGAGGGGGTAAAAATAGGAAATAGAAAAAAATTATAAAAAGCCAATAAAAAATCTGAAAAATTAAACCAAATTGAGTTTTTAAGGTCGTAATTGTTTTTATGTATTACGTGTATAACACTGTTTTAAACGGATTTGTCAAGTGTAATATTTGCAAATTAAAAATAAATTTATTTTAATTTTTTTAAAAAGTTTGAAAATTAATAATGATTCTTTGTATAGCCAGTAAATATAATTAAACAATTTTTTTTTATGATTTGAATTATACGTTTTTATTTTGACAAATCTTTTGTTTTATTTCATGATGACTGTGTATGTATATGAGTAATGTAATAAGATTAAAGTGTTGGACTAATAAAAACAGTCTAAAATTAGATACTTGATAGTAATTCTATGAAAATAGACGTTTTGAGGACTTTCTATGAATTTTGAAGGTTAATGGATTGTCGAGCGGAGGAGGGGGGGGGGGGATCTGACAGCCCCGGGCGGCAAAATGCTTCGCCACTGCCCGTAGTTATGTAATATTCTAAACTAAATGGCCATTTAATTATGGTCAGTAATTTTTTTCTGGTTTATACATAGACATAGATAATATATTTCCATTCATTTCCTTTTTTTTATCATTTTCCATTTTTTAAGGGTATAATTTATGTTTTTTATGTATTGGTTATAATCAGAATGACTATAAAGTTGTCATGTTGTTTCAGAATATCGTTTGTTGGTCCTTGATTGAACCATGGAAGTGGATAGTCAGCAAAGTGTGATTTTCTCTAGCTATAATAAAGAAGAGACTTATCACCTCCCTCCGGGGCTTCCAACACCGCATAACTCTGACTCGGAGAATGAAGATCTTGAATTTCAAGCCAAACAAAGAGCAGATGCCTCTTTAGACAGGGTAAATATACTAATCAAGTATTAACCATACTACTTTTGTCTCCTAGTACAATACTTAACTTGGGGTAAATATACTAATGAAGTATTAATCATACTACTTTTGTCTCCTAGCGCAATACTTAACTTGGGGTAAATATACTAATCAAGTATTAATCATACTACTTTTGTCTCCTGGTGCAATAATTAACTTGGGCTAAATATACTAATCAAGTATTAATCATACTACTTTTATCTCCTAGTGCAATAATTAACTTGGGCTAAATATACTAATCAAGTATTAATCATACTACTTTTATCTCCTAGTGCAATAATTAACTTGGGGTAAATATACTAATCAAGTATTAATCATACTACTTTTATCTCCTAGTGTAATAATTAACTTGGGCTAAATATACTAATCAAGTATTAATCATACTACTTTTGTCTCCTAGTGCAATACTTAACTTGGGCTAAATATACTAATCAAGTATTAATCATACTACTTTTGTCTCCTAGTGCAATACTTAACTTGGGGTAAATATACTAATCAAGTATTAATCATACTACTTTTGTCTCCTAGTGCAATACTTAACTTGGGCTAAATATACTAATCAAGTATTAATCATACTACTTTTGTCTCCTAGTGCAATACTTAACTTGGGCTAAATATACTAATCAAGTATTAATCATACTACTTTTGTCTCCTAGTGCAATACTTAACTTGGGCTAAATATACTAATCAAGTATTAATCATACTACTTTTGTCTCCTACTGCAATACTTAACTTGGGCTAAATATACTAATCAAGTATTAATCATACTACTTTCGTCTCCTAGCGCAATACTTAACTTGGGGTAAATATACTAATGAAGTATTAATCATACTACTTTTGTCTCCTAGTGCAATACTTAACTTGGGGTAAATATACTAATCAAGTATTAATCATACTACTTTCGTCTCCTGGTGCAATACATAAATTGCCTTTTAGTTCATATCGTATGTAATTTCTTACATATAATCTGTATTAAAATATTCCTTGTTATTATAACAGTTTAAAATTTCATACTGGGGTAAATAAAATAAATCAAAGTCTCGACACATAAAAAAGAAGCTTTTTTTTTTGCTATTTTACGCGTTTCGAACAATTCGTATTCATCGTCAGGAAAACTTCTAGAATACAAATGACAAGTAGTAGAATAAAAAAAAAGAAAGCTTCTTTCTTATGTGTGGAGACTTTGCTTTAACTATTTACCCCAGTATGAGTAAATACTACACAGTTACGGATTGCACGACTAATGAGTTTTGAATTTATTAAACTTTTCATTAGTTACGTTGGTTACTATTTGGTACTTATTGAAAATTATTTAGAATCTTTCCATAATTCGAATATTGTACCCTCTTTAAATATTTCCCGCTCTTTAAGACTATCATCATGATTTTATTGTATCCATTTTGAAGTTTTGATAAATAACGTAAGAAAAGAGTGTGTAAGTTTAAAAGAATATGGTTTCTTGTTGTAGTTGCTGAATAACAACACACCTCCGAGGACTCCTAGCCCGGTGGAGACTGTAACGTCAGTACCTGTATCTGTGATAATGCGAGTAAGCAAGGAAGGGATATGCACAAGACCAACAAAGGAACCTAGCGGCCAGAATCTATTAAAGGCGATTAAATTCAAAATGCGACCTGCAACAACAACAACAACAACAACAACTCCCACTAAACCAGTCGTTGCAGTGCCTAGACCATCTGTAAAGGCCATCGCTCCTAAACCTCTTCTGCCCGATACTGTTCTTCTTGGGGCAGGAGTTCTGGCGCCTGCCTGTTCTCTTGTTCTCGTCACACCGGCCACCCTGCCTCCTCCAGTCGACCCTCGCAAGCGCCTTTTCGTCTGTGACCATAAGGGGTGTGGTAAAAATTATTTCAAGTCATCACACCTCAAGGCCCACCGCCGATCTCACACAGGTAATTTATTCGTCTAACATTTATATATTTTCAAGTTAGTTTTATTGCTATTCAAATAATTAAGTTTTATATTGTTTCATAACCCACTAAAGTAAAGATTTTATTCTTTTTTTTTTGTAGGTGAGAAACCTTATAGTTGCCCTTGGAGAGAGTGCGAGCGAAAATTTTCCCGATCTGATGAACTTTCAAGGCATAAAAGGACTCATACAGGTGAAAAAAAGTTTTCCTGTCAGATGTGTGGTAAATCCTTTATGAGATCAGATCATCTTACTAAACACTCAAGAAGTCATTCACGACTCCCTGCAGCAACATCCCAGACGACGAAATCATCAACTATCCACTACAACATTGTCAAAGTGCTAGTATGATCGGCTTATGCAAGAGTTTTGTTTTTTTGATAATTGTGAAATGAAATACCTCAGAAGGCCGTATGAGTTGAAGAATCGCTCCTGTTTATCAAACATAACAGCTGATCGTAATCCACTCATCCGGTAATCAGTTTGTCACTGCTTCTTGTTTTTTCAACCTGTGTCATAATATATATTGTTACCAAGACTCATGCAGTGCCTTCACAAACTTGTGTATTTTATTCTTGGAACTGTTTTGTACCTGATTAGGCATATTATTTATGTATATCGGGACTGATTATCTTTAAATATTTGTATATTTCATACCGATTTATATTTAAAATACTTATACTACTACTGTGATAATAAACGTTAAATTACATCTGTTTTTTAAGATATATCTTCATATTTTATATTGATTTATCTTTATGGATATATTTAAATTGTTATTCATAAAATCACAAATTCATTAAGTTTATATTATTTCCAATTTTTTTTTTTTGGCAAATTAAAAGAAATTTCTTTTATTTTAATACCTATCACAGCTTTAGATATTTTAACCCACCAGTGTAATCACACAAAAACTTGTGATATATTTAAGTTAGAGGAAACCAAAGCCTTTCTTAGTCATAAAACATAAAAAAAAGAGCGAATTTGTTATTTTTTATTTATCTTAATATATACATTACATATTTATTTTTTAAAAAATGCTGATAAAATATGTTCAAATATAAATAAAAATATTTTCAATGCATTTTTAGTTTTCCCTTTTATTTTTTTGTCACATAAGTTAGTAAAATAAAAAGTTCCTTAATTAATTGAAATTTAACTCATAGCCTGAATCGTAGGAAACAGGTCAAACGACTCCCGACAGCTGTTTGACTGATAAGCGTTATCTATTTATTTATTAAAGGAACTCACACCAACCTCTGTTGTATTGTGTATATATTTCAGCTTAAATACAATTCAATTCATACAATCTGCACGTATTTATCTCAACTGTTTTACTGTATGTATATTATTAGAAATATTTTCTCCTGATTAATTAAAAATACCAATGGATTTAAAAAATAGGTTATTTTTTTTACCTATAATAATATAGGTTACATTATTTTTAGCGATGTGTATCACACAACCAGTAACTCAAAATTTATAAGAAATTGTAGCTAGTTTGTCACTTTTTGCCCGAAACGTGCATATATATACATTCAATGATCAAACCACAATAAGAAATGGGAAAACAAGACTAAGATCTTTCAACCGTAACAAGCGGTCTTCGTCAGAGTCAAAAACCCAACTGAAGTTGGGTTTTTGACTCTGACGAAGACCGCTTGTTACGGTTGAAAGATCTTAGTCTTGTTTTCCCATTTCTTATTGTGGTTTGATCATTGATTGTTGTTTCACGTGTTTATGTGAAACCTTTTTATATATATACATATTTAACGTAGATAGTGATTTAATAGTCCACTGAATAGATATGTTTTTGGCCAGTCAGTGTGACATTGAGGCTGACAAAAGAACAGTCATTTGTGCTGTCAAAAACTATTTTAAATATTTGAATTGCAAAATACATTGCCATTTGATTGAAATATAAAAAAATATCACCTATTAGTTGTGCAATCCATTATTGTGAAGTATTTACTCATAATGGGAGTAAAACAATAGTTCAAAATCTCCGCAGAAAAAAAGTTTTTTTTTTTATTTAAACTGCGCGTTTCAAACACTTTGTGTTCATTATCAGACAAACTTCCAATAGGAGCAGTGGAGAAACTGTTGATGAACTCGAAATGTTTGAAACGCTAGTTTAAATAAAAAAAATTCTTTTTTGTGGATACTATGAACTCTCATCTAACCCCCACCATATGGAAAAATAGACAATTCAAAAATGATGTATATAAAAAAAAGTTATTTCTTACCATACTAACAAACCATAAGATTAATCTAAATTTGTCAATGTTGTTAACCAAGAAATAATATATTTATTAAATAAATTTATTCAAATAAATACGTTATATGTACTTATACTAATTTAATTTCTATTCCATTGCAAATATTTAATGAATAGGATTGGAGGTATTTATCCCCCTCTCCCTCTACTTACAATATTCAGTTATTTACTCTCTATTATCAGTTATTCTCTTCTCTATCTGGATGTACTACTTTGGTGCTGCAGGAATTATTAATGAATAGAGAGAATTCGACACACCCACTTATTCCACAAAGTTCAAGTTTAATATAGTTTGATTAAAATCTATATTCCCAAGTTCTGACCAGTATAAAGAAGATATATAAAAAGATTTCACATAAATAAACACGTGAAATAACAATCAATGATCAAACCACAATAAGAAATGGGAAAACAAGACTAAGATCTTTCAACCGTAACAAGCGGTCTTCGTCAGAGTCAAAAACCCAACTCTGACGAAGACCGCTTGTTACGGTTGAAAGGTCTTAGTCTTGTTTTCCCATTTCTTATTGTGGTTTGATCATTCAATATATCAATCAGTCAAAAACCCAACTCTGACGAAGACCGCTTGTTACGGTTGAAAGGTCTTAGTCTTGTTTTCCCATTTCTTATTGTGGTTTGATCATTCAATATATCAATCAGTCAAAAACCCAACTCTGACGAAGACCGCTTGTTACGGTTGAAAGGTCTTAGTCTTGTTTTCCCATTTCTTATTGTGGTTTGATCATTCAATATATCAATCAGTCAAAAACCCAACTCTGACGAAGACCGCTTGTTACGGTTGAAAGGTCTTAGTCTTGTTTTCCCATTTCTTATTGTGGTTTGATCATTCAATATATCAATCAGTCAAAAACCCAACTCTGACGAAGACCACTTGTTACGGTTGAAAGATCTTAGTCTTGTTTTCCCATTTCTTATTGTGGTTTGATCATTCAATATATCAATCAGTCAAAAACCCAACTCTGACGAAGACCGCTTGTTACGGTTGAAAGATCTTAGTCTTGTTTTCCCATTTCTTATTGTGGTTTGATCATTCAATATATCAATCAGTCAAAAACCCAACTCTGACGAAGACCGCTTGTTACGGTTGAAAGATCTTAGTCTTGTTTTCCCATTTCTTATTGTGGTTTGATCATTCAATATATCAATCAGTCAAAAACCCAACTCTGACGAAGACCGCTTGTTACGGTTGAAAGATCTTAGTCTTGTTTTCCCATTTCTTATTGTGGTTTGATTATTGAGAAGATATATAAATATATCGGCAACTTAGGACAGACATCATGATTCCAGAGTCCTTGTAATCTTTCACTTATCATACAAATGTTATCTACATTTTATTAAAAAACTTGACAGAGTTCATGTGATCTTTCAAAAAAAAAAAAAGCCCTGGGAAAAAACTTTTCACATATTCCAGAGAACAAAGAACCCCAATAAAAAGATTCTATTTGTGAAACTTTTTTGGTTTGAGTAAGTATAAATTGCCAACAGTGATCCTTTTTACAAAAACATGAGAACTTTTGATCAAGTTATACTACAACTTTAAATGAATCACTCTGAGACTCGATTTAGATATAAAGTAATAATTACTCAACAATGTTTAAAAACCATTTTTTACTTTTGTTATTTTCGTCTAATAAGGCACACTTTTTTTTAAGTGAGTCCTGAAAAAAAAGCCTCTTATAAATTTAATATAAGAAAATATGATGATTGATCCACATTAAATTTTCATTTGAGTGTTAATATTAAATCATGGTTAGAAATTGTAATTTGATTAGTCATTTGGAGATATTATGTCAAAATAAATAAAACTATAAAGTTTTGGAAATTATTACAGAACAAATGATTTGCATTAATATTTTGCTGGATCAACATATTTAAAATAATGTTTTATCCCCTTAGAAGGGAAAATATAAATGAAAACGAAACATCAGTTAGAAATACCTATTCTACTTTGAACATAGTAATAATATTATATTAATTTTTGTTTAATTTTGTTTTCTAAAATTTTTACTACATAACCTTTCTAAAAGGGATAGGCTATCTCAATTTCATTTACTTTAGCGCACTAAACATTTAATTTAAATAAACACTATTATAAATCTCTATATATATAAAAATGAATGTATGTCTGTTTGTTTGTACTCGATAGATTCAAAAACCATCATCCAATCACCGTGAAAATTTAGGAAATTAATAAGTATATCCCCGGGAAGGTTAATGTAAAGTTTTTTAAAAATCAGAGTTGTGGTTCAGGTAATATCCCAAAAATATTATAATATATAAGGTTTGCTGTATAACCTGTTTGTTTACATTTTGACTTTAATTGGTAATGGCAGCCGCAGGTAGGTTATTATTTATGAATAAACAACTTATAATATTTCCACATTTTTGTTCAATTGGAAATAACCAGGTACCAGAAATGTTATTATTGTTTTCAGATTTATATTAAAGACAATTATTGTAATTTTATATGGGTTTCTTATTACGTACCGTTGGTGGTACGAAGTACGCAGGGTCAGCTAGTACATAATAAACTACTACTACATAATCTATATATATATATATTTTCGTAGTGTCTTGTTTATATATCTGTTTGTTCTCTATAGAAATCAAAACTACTGGACCAATTGGGCTGAAACTTGGCATGGGAGGTCTTTGGGGGTAAATGAACAAAACTAAGGGGGTACGGTCGAACAGCACATTCCACATTTAAGCTGCCAATCAAAATGCTTGGAAATGGAGGTCTTTAGGGGTAAATGAACAAAACTAAGGGGGTACGGTCGAACAGCACATTCCACATTTAAGCTGCCAATCAAAATGCTTGGAAATGAAAACTATGTTTGTAATATAAGCAACAATTCTGGAATTGCAGAAGTCATCAAAAAGTGTCATCTCATTATTTGGGATGAATGTACAATGACTCATAAGAATGCCCTTGAAGCAGTAGATAGAACTCTAAGAGATATTCGTAACAATAATACTGTAATGGGTGGAATAGTAATGGTCCTATCTGGAGACTTTAGACAGACACTTCCAGTTATTCCAAAAGGTACCCGAGCTGATGGAATAAGAGCTTGCTTGAAATCATCAAACATCTGGTATCGTACTCAAACATTGAGACTGTCTACAAATATGAGAGCCGAACTATTTGGAGATGCATCTTCAAGTCAGTTTGCAAACAATTTATTGACCCTTGGAGAAGGGAAAGTGCCTATTAACCAAAATGGAGATTTCCCGTCAAACTAAGTTTCGCAATGTCCATTAACAAATCGCAAGGACAAACTCTTTCAGTTGCTGGCTTGCATCTGCTTGAACCATGTTTCTCTCATGGACAATTATATGTAGGATGTTCAAGAGTTGGCAGTTCCAAAAATTTATACATCCTTGCACCAGAAGATAAGACAAAAAATGTTGTCTATCATGAAGTACTCTGATATGTTTATTATGATTTGATAGAATAAATATTAACTTAAATTCTTCCTTCTTAAAGCTCAAACCTAAACCTGACAAAAATTAAATGTTTTTTGTATCAGAATTTTAGTTGGGATTAAACCTCAATAATGGAATGTGTCTCTGTTTATAAGAAACTTAATTTGTTAACATGTTATGAAGTTTTGTTTTGTTAGAAAATATGTTGTACTGTTATAGAATTTCTGATAGAAATATATACTTAGAAGTTTAGATTCTTTGGTTCATTCAATACTTAGCAATAATTTCATTATTTTCTTATTTTGTCCCGGGCAACGCCGGGTAGGTCTGCTAGTACATAATAATTTTTTTTACAATGAAAAAAAAAATGGCTAGCCTAACTGTTGACGGTAGGCAGGACGTACCATAGGATATATAGGCTAACCTCAACACAATAGGATTGGACTGGCTGAATACTTTAATGGATGTTTTGAAAAGTTTGAATGAAATTGGAGTAGAGTAGACATATGAGAAGGAAGGATAGCTAGGCTATTCTCTTCCTCACCTTGATTTAAATCACAATCATCTGTGGAAATCCACAAACTGTGGATACAGTTTGCTTTTGTTTATTTTACATTAAAAAACGAAATAATATTATGCATAATAAAGGTACAGTTTGCTTAAGGATAACAAAATTGGGAGTTGCGTAGGCTACTCGTTTCACTCTACCCTCATTGTTAATTACCAATACCCGGATGATAATTTATGCAACTTGAAAGAAAAAAAAAGTACGATTACTTGAAGTAAGGAAACTCGAGGGTCGAATGTGTAATACATTTTCTAAGTTGACATGTTTCAGTAGTTCAACTGGTTATCATGAAGATATGAATATTGTTATCAATTTTCTAATTTATAAAAGAAATTAGAATGAAATGAGAGAGGTTTGTTCTTAATTTGTGTTTGAAGTTTATTTTGACCGTGATGAATTATAATTATTCTTGTACATAACCTAATTATAGTTTTTGTTTGAAAAACAGAAACCCTAGGGAAGTGTGTCTGTTGGAGTTAGATATTTGTTGTATGAGTATACACTTCTTTCACTCGGCTTGCCTCTTCATTAATAGCTTGATCAATCTGAAACCAAAATACTCGAAATTTATACCAAATAGAATTCCGAAACCATTAACATCAACAAATATATTAGAACATTATAAACAACATTTTCTTTTATGTTTGAATCAACCTTAATATTCAATGGTTACAGAAAGTGTTGAGAATAGATTCGGACTGGAAATAACTACTAGGGATAGGAGACATAATTAATTGCGTGTAACTGTTAACTCATCATTAACAATAACTATGTCATATTACCTCGAATGAACTGAAGACACTATGCATTATCATTAAACAACTAAACACTTCCTCAACGTTATTACTTTAGAGCTACCTTACATAACATTACTAAGATTAATGCTTGTACAATGTTCCACTTTTACTACAGAAGGGCCTCATATGTATTATAGGACCTAATATAAAGTACTCTAGACAGTACTATAATGCAGGTCTATTATAAAGTATTCTAAGCAGTACTATGATGAAAGTAAATGATATAAAGTAGATGATAAAAAGTATTCTAAAGTACTATGATAAAACTATTGGTTTTATGTGATACTGTTCAAGAGGTAAGTATTTCTCATATACTTGAGTTATACCCCAGGTTTTCGAGGGCCTGTTTCAACTTTGAAATCATCACAGGACGTTTTATAGACCAAACCTATTGACCAGTCCTTCGTCATTACAATAAATTTAAGGATTTCATCTACAATATCAGAAAGGTAAAGGAACTCCAGGCTTTCATCATCATCTAGGTAGAAAAGAGTATTAATAAATAATGGAAATTTATATGGAACTTCTTCCATCCAAACATGATTTTTTAACGTAGTCAGCAGTATACCAGTAGTTTTTGTGTGATGCAAGGTCGTGGAAGCTTGATCCACGAGGTCCACTTTGGCCATATTCCAAAGGATAAGTGGCCCTTATCATAGACTAGGGCTTGTTGTTCCTGGGATGCGGTGAAAGAGTTTCAACTTAAAAAAAGGCATCAGCTTGGTCTGTCATAATATGTGAAGTGGCCGAAAGGATTACGTACGCTTCATTATAGCAAAATATTATTAACATAACGTGATATATTAATTTGAAATAACGAAAAGTTTTGTATTACAACTCATGAATAATATTGTAGGATGGGTTGAAGGAATGTTTTACAACTAGATAGTCTTACACTTATAACACTATGGTAGATCAAAGCGTTTAAAATAAGGATGCTTAACAGATTCCTAACTACAGACCAAAAACATCTATGGGGTTTAAAAGGATTACACATTGCATGCCATATCACTTCCACATTATGAGACAACAGAAAGTGAAGTGATGTTTAACACTTCAATTGACCAAATGAAATTTGAAAATATCTATGTTGCTAAAATAATATTTATTATTATGAATTCAATTGATTGAATAATAAAAGGACAAATCATAATTCTATTACCTTTTTATCTAATAAATCCGCGTGATTAGATATTACAAGTATGATTTCTTTGTAAGGCGATATGTTAACTGATCCCCTGTGCTGTTTTAAAATGGATTTTCAATTCTAAAGTCACTTACGACGTTGTAAAATTCCCTAATACTTTTTTTTAATTAAAATGAAATTCTTTTCTTGAGGTCTATTACAATTTATTACATTTACATCGAGAAAAAAAGGTACAATTGATATATAATAGTTTCATAAATTTTAATTAGTATGAATACATTTTGATTCGATTACTTTTCGTAAATAGAAGAACATTTCAAATCACATTCATAGTTAAGTTATATTCATTTATTTAATACAATTACAATGAAATACCAGATTTTTATTTCTAAGGATACTGGATACAATAGTTAGTAAAATGGTTCATTTATAAAATAAAATTTGTATATACATTGTAGTACACATAATAAAAAATAACAATAAAATAAATTTTCAGAGTAACAACTTTTAAAGCAATATGAGAGGTAGTCAAATAGAGAATAAATTTCTACCAAATTAGTTTTCGAGTCACACATAGTGCCATACTTCTACTTACAGGTGGATGTATAAATATATTTTACAAAACAAGGAGAGATTCAAAATCTAATTAACATATGCTTATTTTACTATTCTGAGAATGTTTCATATTCATTTCTTATTCACAACTTATTCAATTATAACTTAAACATTATTGCAAAAATTTATGAGTCAATTATTATTCTATAACTAGCTTTCAATATTTACTCAACAGTCTATAGAAGGTATGCAGAAGCCTCTTGTGAAATGATATCTAAATGAAAAAATAGCAATCAGTTCAAATAAGACTTCCAGTATTAAACTAAAGGTAATTAGATGCTACTCTTTATAAGATAACTTGAAGAAAATAGTGAATATTTATCAGTGATTTAGCATGATGTTAGATCTGTTTAGTTTATGCAGAGTTGCAAGAAATATTGATACACATTCTCTGGCTGGTTACTGTCTTGTTATAAGTATATGAACCGTTACAATGTCTAATAGTCACTGAGGAAAAATTTGCTGAAAATATTATTATTATCTTAGAATTATCTTGTAAAGTATAAAAAATTAATAATATATGTAACTAAAATGTTGCATACACATAAGGTTACTGATCCCTCAACATACTAGTCATTGTTGTGTAGCAACATACTAGTCAATTTAAAGTCAGTTGTATTGTAATGTTGAAGTAAGTACTAGCGCATACCAACAGGAATCTTAGGTTACTTACTATGCAAATATTTTTAATTATAGTAATAAACTAGATAAATTATTCAAGTCAACATTACATAGAAGTATAATTTTGATACAAGCAAATGGTGGTTAGTTATACAACTAACTACCTCTAATTACATATTAAGGATAAGGTTTCATATTTGCCAGAAAAATAATAATAATCTGAATGATGTAACGTCGTCATCATTATCATTATTATTATCAACGTATCGGCCTCTTACAGTAAAAGTTTAACTATTTACTATGTTTCGATCACATTGTAAAATGAAGCCTGCCACATTTGAAAAAAAGAATTTAGTTAAATTGATTATTCATGCTTCTGACAATACATTTAATTATAGTACAGTTCAGCATAGATGAAACCAGTTGTTTCTTAAAGGAACAACTAAACAAAACAACTGCTCTATGAAAATAATTTTTATTTTAAGAAAGTTATAAATTAAACAAAACTGTCGCCATTATCCTCCAGTAAAGTGTTACGCGTTCGGGAGTGCCTTTCAATAAAGTTCTAATACTTTAAAAGTTTATTCACTCAGCTTGATTGATATTTTATATAATGATAACTTCAAAAAGTAATTACGATTTTCGGCTTAACTTACTTGTACAATATCGTAAGTCCTTAAATAGTTTAAGATTAATGGTATATGAAAATAATTAGATGATTATTACTTTAATGATTACTTTCAATGGATGTGATGGGTTGAATTTTAAATTAACATTTATTTTGGTCAACATATATTGTATATTTGGTAAGCCGTATATTTTTCCAGAAATAAAGTCTTGCGGATTAAACGTAATGTTTTAAAAAATATTGTCAATGCTTATTATGGTTATTTATGAAGTATAATTATCTATTTATTAACAGTACACATTTGCTATATAGAATATTTACATTAGACCTATTTAATTAGAAATATGCTAAACTAATTAAAATGTTGTTGCTTAATTTATTTTTTACAGTTACTATAATTTAAGATGAATTATGAAAGTTATACTTCTTATAATTTAGTAGCATTAATAAAACAGAATATGTTTGATATATATCATAATATAGATGTACATGTTCATACTTCATAAATAATATAGTATTAAGCATTAACATACGAAGCATATTACGACTTGGATGTTCTAAAAATTGGATAATATTTATTAAACATTCATTATAAATTAAAGAGGTGTAACTTACTTAAGTTATTGATGAGTAGTAAATTTCGTATTCTGATTGTAATTTGAAATAAGAAAGTATTTTAATTTTTTAATGGATATTGATACAATTTTTAGTGTTGAACATTGTTTAACATGCAGTACATTTAGTTTATGCAGAGTTACAAGAAATATTGATACACATTCTTTGGCTGGTTAGTTATTAAACCTTCAAAACATAACTTATTTTGATATGAGTTTGTTTCATTGATAATGATGAATCACGAATTGCAAATATTTGTCCAAAATCTATAACTATTGATTATACTCTCTCTTTATAATTTGAAAAATGAAGACATAATTTATTAAATTGATTATTAATGAGTACGATATTTATAATCAGTATTGTTGAATGCATACTACGTCAGTTTTTTTATGTTGTGCACAAATTATACTTTTTACAATATTTCTGTTTACAGTCTTTCATTTAGTGAGATTATTTCCATAGTACAATCTTTTATATTAAGTAATCAATAACTACTTCTCCATATGTCCATGCATAGAAATTACATTAACGATTAGGGGAAAGCATATTTATGGAGTGCATGGAAAGCAGTTAAATGTTTATGCACAAATTTTTTTATTACGATAATTTACATATTTAAAGTGTTCATTTAGTGAAATAACATCTCACATTTTCTAAGTTTTTCTTCAAATGCTGATTTGATTATTGTTATTATTATTTTTGTTATATATATAAAGTAAAGATTATTATTTGAAATTGAAATTCTGACAAATAACAGCAGAATGAAAGTTATTATTTGACTTTCTTTGTATTCTTAGTATCCAAAACAAATTTTCTATTTCTATTGAATTTAATATTGTTATGATGTTATGTGCAAAATGGCAATTTTTTTGTTGTCTCTAAAAGAACAGAAAGCAATAGTTTGTGTTTTGGTATAAATTATAAAAACACCTTTCTTATGGTTCGATATTGACAAAAAAAACTATGCAGTTATCCTGATGATGAATTTCATCATTTTTTTATGAAACGTAGGAATCATTTCTATCCATACACACTCAGATATCATCGAAATAATGATATCTGAAACGAAATAAAAGAATCTCAGAAATGGCTTTAAAACACATCTAGATATTTAAATCGATCAGAATTTTAAAAATCAAATTTTGTCATTATCACTACATTTTACTTACAGTGATGTAAAATATTATAGCCTAAACTTATACTTTGTACAATATTTCTGTTTACAGTTTTTCATTTAGTGAGATTATTTCTATAGTACAATCTTTTATATTAAGTAATCAATAGTTACTTGTCCAAAGGTTCATACTTGAGAATTATATCAGTAGTCCATGAAAGACAGTCAAATGTATTATATACACATTTTTTATTTTAAGATATTTACAAATTTAATATATTTTATGGAACTTATTTCTGGAAGTATTTTAAATTATAACATAATATTCTCAATTCCTTATCGATGTAAACCTTATAGCAATAAACTGAAAAGTTATCACTAAACAGTGTAAAAAGAAAACTTTCAAATGAAATAACAATCAATTTCAATTTTTATGAAATATTTAACAAATTTGTTTCATTTTAAAATGAAATAAAAACCAGTCGTAATGGGGGTTGGCCACTCTGTTCTAGGACTGTATAAGTGAACTTTTGGACTCTCTAAAGTTCTTTGCATGCCACAACCAGTCTACGACTGCTGCTCATCGAAGAAACATGGAGGAATATGCATGCGGCTTTGTGCCAAGGTAATATCAATAATGTTTCTTTATTCACATATAATGCCACTTTATATTTCATGTTAACACTAGACTTTTATCCACATATACGTTTAACACATATATGTTAAATTACATGCAATAAATTAAAAGTTAAATGGTAGTTAATTTCTTTTTTTACTACTATTAAGCTAATTACTTCCTTTTAATTCACCGACATCAAATAAACCTAAAATACATGTTATTGTAATAAAATTTGATATAAAAAATACATTTTTTATTTATTGAACTGAATCAGTCGTCGATTCCTTCTCGTTAAAAAAACATGGCCGACAATGTACCAAGGTAATATAATGGAAAGGTATATTAACAATTTTTTTTTTTTTGTTCGGAGATAATGTACTCGTTATTTTACATCAACTCTACTCTTTTAACTATAATTTTAACTATGTGTCAACAGATATATGTTAAATTATAAGCAACAAATTAAAAGTTAATTGGTAGTTATTTTCCTTCTTTACAACTATTAAGTTAATTACTTCTTTTTATTCACTGACATCAAACAAACCTAAAATCAGAGTTATTATCATAAAATTTGATATAAAAAATATATATTTTTTATTTATTGAACTTAACCAGTCCGCGGTGGTATTGGAGTAGTAAGTGCTCCAATACATGTTAGCTTCTTGATGTAACAAAACAGACAACGTGGTATATTTTACATATTGACAGTAGTGCCGTAACGAGGGTGTTGAAAAGCCACCACAAGAGTGTCATCTGGACTTGGGGAGGCAAAACAAAGGATGTCAACCTGAATGATAGTTGCATGTGGTTTTATTTTTCTTTACTATTCTACTCCATAGCGACTTCGCTGTACTGTACAATTGATAGAATCAACACTGACTGTCACTCACTCCCTTGCGTTTTCCTAACCCTTGTTCTTATAGAATGAAAAGCAAACTATCACATCAAAAATTATCAGGAGGTGATTATACTTTGCTCTTCTTTTGACGAAGAGTGATTAGCAAATATATTTGTAATGTCATTGGAAGGGATGTTAGGATTATTAGGATATAATAGGCCTGTTTGTAAATGAAAAAAAAACGGGAATAATTACTTTATGAAATGTGCTGAACTGATTTATATTTTAATTATATAACTTTGACATATAGCAGAATTATTTGATTATGACTAGTCACAAACATGAATGACAAAGATTTCCACAATATTATATATTATCATGTGTGTAATGTTGCAGGTACAGACGAAAGGATACCTGTACACAGGTTAGTGGGCATGTTTTGTGTTTATGCATGTACTCATTTCAAGTTTTTGTGTTTAGCTTATTACAGTGCCCAGTAAAGCAGACATTCAACCTCGTACACTATTCGAAACCGTCTTACTTCTACTGTTCTTCCCAGACCGATCTTAATTTGTTAGGGTTCTAGAAGAGTGATTCTCAAAGAGTTCTATAGGATTTCTAGGTGTCTCCGAGTGATTCAGAATAATATATCCATAAATATAAAAACTTAGTCACCGTACCTCATCTTACACATTACATCTTTTTTTGTGAGCGCTTTATTATTATGAGTAATAAATAATAGCGACTTTTTCTTAAGAAGAGCTACTCACCTCAAACATATTATAAACACAGGAATTTTTTCACCAATGGCGAGATGACATTTGTTCACCTCTCTGAGCAAAAATTCTACGATTTGCAACATTGTTCCTTAGTTGAAACAGGCTAGTCATAAAAACGTTTCAATGGATTGAAGAAGAAATTCCAGTCTCCCTATTCCTATCAAACGTTTTACCCCCAAACACTGAAGAAGACACCAAGACTCATCAACTTTATATTTCCCTGGGCAGAAGAAGAAACAAACTGAAAGTAAGTCTCATTTTCTTTATTTATAATGATTATTTTTAACGTATTCTATTTGATTTAATTAACAATATTTCTCAATGATTTGTATTCAGCGTACTTTCAGCTATTTATAGAGCTCTCCAACTTCAAGCAGTTTCAGAACCACAATCCTAGAAACATGACAAAGGCTTTTCAGGTATATGAAGATTACATTCTTATTGTAATTCTACTGAGTAAGTCACTATCGTTAAATACATAGCTGTTTTTACATTTTTTAAATCTTTATCTGCATTACTTTCAACTACTCTTTTGTGTAACTCATATGTTATGGAACTAGTAACGCTAATTGATGTATAGAAAGATGTGTGGTTTTCATGTTTCTTTAATTATATTAAAGGTATATGTGTGAGGTACCTCATATATGTTGAATATAATGTGTTTGATGTATTTAAGTCTATAGTTACATACATGTTTGTAAACTACTTTCCATGTAACTCAGATGGTTTGGGGTGGAGGAGGGGGGTTAGATTACTTTCTTCTTTCTATTGTATTGTATAAGGTAAATTATGGTTCTTGTATAAAATAGATGTTTTATTCACTTTAAATTAATATTTTCATAAATATTTCTATTCTACATTTTCATGTTGTTTTTGTGTGTAGAAACTCGTTTCAGGTATATGGAGATGAGAATACTGACATTCTCATTTCAATTTTACTGTATGAGTTAATCCATAACTTTTGATTAGAATAGCTTTTCGAAGATAATAAAATGACTACTTTAAAGCAGTTTCTATTCTACTCAACCAATTAAATCAAATGATAAAGGAATGGAAACACGTTTGCGAAAATTAAAGGTATGATAACATTCTAATATTTAATTCTGTTTAATGATAAGATTGAATTTAGAGTTGTTAAATAGGCATGTGTATTATGATCTATAAGTCACCATTTATAAAACTATTTCTGTTCTACTCTCTCCTTGCAACTTTAGTTTAGTTTTATATATTAATTTCTCGTATTATGCATAACTCTTACAATTTGAATTCAATGTTTGTTATCATTGTTTTTATAATTATAGTCGTTTCATATTTAATATAATTGACTATTTCAATTCAGTTATTATTATCAGTTTGGTTTTACATTGTAATGATGGTCATTCATCATTAGGGTGTATATTTTATTATAATAATTTGATCATACACAAGTAGGTATGTGTTTGGTGATTACTGATTCTACACAATAGTTTTTTTCTATTCCACTCTATCATGTATACTTGTGTTAGTCAGGGGGGGCCCTGGGGCTTGGGTGGCTACCAGGCGGGTCCGCAGGTGGTGGATAGCGGAAAGCCCCCGAATAACCCCGAATAACCAATAAGGGGCCTCCAACCAACCCTTCTAACCACGCTTTAACATCATACAAGTTTAAATAACTGAAAATGTAACTCAGTTTTAATGGGAACTCTGGACCGTCATTCATCTGACATTTTCTGCGGATATAGTTTTGCGCCTTGTGTTTTAAACTTGTTACAGGTAAATAACAGAAGAATGTTATTTTCTTTTACCTAATCAAAATGAACAGTCAGCCTTCCTCTAAACTTAAGACTTATTATGCGCTATCTATTCATGGTAGTATCAGAACATACCTCCATGGATTTGGCATTACGACTAATTCTCTTACTTACCTACCTTTCTATGACTCAATTGTAAAGTAAACATCCTCCATACATGGGCATATATTATTCTTGACAAGTCAATATTTGATATGGAATGATCTTCGTTAATTTAACAGGTGGATTTAGATTTTACACTGACTTGGCCATCTGATAACGGTTTATCAACGGCCAGTGGTGATCGGCAGAAATAGTGCTGCACCACTGGATCAGATTATTATTAATCACTGATTGTACTAGGCTGTTACCGTTGCTCTTTAACTTATTTGTGATAGAACAATCACGTATACAATTCACAGATGTAGGCTATCAAAAATTTTAAGATTTCGTATAAATCTCCCTCGTCATCGGGACCTACTTACAGTTTAAAAAATACATTCTGTATCCTACTTTCGTTCCACCTCACTGCTAACAGTTAAGTATGTCTCTTAATTTATGATCAGTTTTTAATGATTTAGATTGTAAATAAACTTAAAAAAAAAGCTTTTTATTTTCATAAAAACAATTACTTTATTTATGGACTTTGCATCTAATTTCAAAGTATGGCAAAACATATTTTTTACGTGTTTATTTCTATAGCAAAGTGAAAATGTGTATTTTATACCTTTCTTTGATATTTGTTTTTTTTTATCTATTAGATAAACTCAAACCCGTTTTGATTTATTACCATGTAACTGGGCCTTTCGACCATTCCATGAAAGAAAGACTTAAACCGCGGTACATTCGATGTAAGACATTTTTACATATATAAATAGTAATAATTTCTAGCAGCTTAATCAATGAAATTAAAATCAGGAACTTTATTTTCTTAACTGGATATTGCATAGAGTAGACTGGCAACCGTCCTTGTTAGTAACCTCCTTCAAAGTTGAGCAAAATGACTTCAGTTTCTAGGGGCTGCATTGAACCTGGATTTTGTTTAAAATGTGAATCGATTTTACCAGAATCTGCAGCAAACGGTCAATTTCAATGCTACTCTTGCAAAGAAATTTATGGAGTAGAGGGTAATCACAAATAAAGTATATTTTACTAGGCTTCACAGTTTAAAGAGGTTACATTAGGTTATGTAGGTTTGCTAAGTAGTTGTTCATACAGTCCTTTTCTTTCACAGACCATGCCTCCTTAACCTTCCATTGTGCATTATGTAATGTAAAGAGTAAAGTAAGGAGCATGTGTATACAAATCGATAAAGAGGCGTACAGTTTTTAATAAAGGAAATGATATTAAAACATTGTGAAAGTAAATAATTTTAAACTGTTATTTTCGAATATATCTGATTTCTGTTATAAATAATAGTCATTATTTTATTCACAATTAATTTGTTGCTACCATAATGAACATATGAAAGAGTTCTTCAAATCATCTTGTATGAAAGGCAATTAAATTGTTAAATAATTAATCCTTTTCAGCATGCTTCTATTGCTATTTATTTTTATAGTAATGTCTTCCACTCTAATTCGAAATATTTTGTAGTGTTTAAAGATTTGGAAGTTAATTATACCATAGAATTTAATGCACCTGAAAGAAAGAAGAAACAAGTTATAGAGAAAGAATCGGAAGGCCCTTTAGTTGACCGAAATTGTCCCAAGTGTGGAAATGATAAAATGAGTTATGCTACCTTGCAACTGAGATCTGCAGATGAAGGACAGACTGTTTTTTATACTTGTACTTCATGCAAGTGAGTGATATATTTTGTACTTGAATATTAAGAAAGAAAGTCGGTAAAGTCTATTATTAAACTAAAATAAGAAATTGAACTCATCGAATGTACAAAAAGTTAATTGTAATTATTACATAATGCTATTTTTTTTTTATATTTCCTTTTAGTAGAAGAACTGAAAATACTCCAATACTGTCCCTTATATTCGGGAGAAACGCTAGTTTACAGAAAAAAAAGTTGAATTTGCCCAACTGCAAATAGGAGTTCAAGTAGTTCTCATAGTTCAGCCAAACAAAAGGTTTAAATCTGAGTAGGACAAGTGACCTTTGTGTAGAGTGTAGACTAATATCAAAGGAATGATAGTGTGATTAATATGACATCATTTAAACTAAGTAGAATTACATTTATCAGGTTCATCTGATTTCCATAGAGTTACTCATTGATTTCTCAACAATATATCAAAAAAACTCTATGAAATTAATATTTGTTCGAGTTCTTTGAATGAACTTTTAGTTTAATATGACTTAAAGTTAATCTCTATTTTTCTTTTTTATCGAGGTTTGGTCTAGCTTCAATAAATAATACAACACCTTTAAGGCGACGTTTCATCTATATTTGTAGACATCATCAAGGCTATATCAATACAGAATTTAATTACCATAACAATACATAAAAATACATGTTTTTGTAATTAAATTCTGTATTGATGTAGCCCTGAAGATGTCTTGAAATATAGACGAAACGTCGGCTTAAAGGTGTTGTATTATTGAAGCTAGACCAAACCTCGATAAAAAAGAAAAATAGTGTTCAATATATGTGGTCGAGTAAGGAAGACATTCGATTAAAGTTAACTTAGTATTGGGAAGTAAATTGTAATTACGGGAATTTAAGTGTGAATATCTTAACGTTTTGAAATATATCTTTAAGATTGAAAAAAGATTAAAGTGTTCCTAAAAAGGAGTAAAGAGTTGTTGATATTTGAATGCGATATATATATCATTTTTTTTGTTTATCATTTTGTTATGATGTTTCTGGGATCTGAACGCTTTATTCAGAAAGAATATTTATATTTTTTTTTTAAATTAAATACCAATTATTAATCATAAATTAGGTTATATTAGTTAAATTAAATCGCAGAGGTAAGTGAAGCTGTTTGTCACTTATGGGTATTGCAAAACAATTTGGTAAATCCGGCATTTCTGTAAAAGCAGAAGAGTCACTTTCTTTTAATCTTCTCAATCTTTCCTTAGGTTGTTGTCATTACATTAAAGGTAATATACTTGGCTTTGCGGATATCAATGAAACTTGTTTGATGACTTGAGGTATAAAGTAATCAGCGTTTCGATAAATGAAGAAGCCAACTGAAGTCGAAAAAGAGACAGAATTAAAAAGAAAAAAGGAAAACATTATAGATAAAAGTCATTCTAAACGTCAATCAATCAATTACTGCAGCTTCAAATCCTTTGTACAGTCGACCCTCGAATTTACATACTAATAGAGACCGAGAGAGGTCCGGAAACAGAAAAGTTTTGAAATTGGTAACACTTGTAAGTGGTAGCTTAATGGTGGGTAGGGTAGGGATATGAGAAGGGAGGATAGCTAGGCTATTCTCTACCTCACCTTGCCTTAAATCACAATCATAATCATCAAATACAGGTGGTTGCAGTTAGTTTCTAATGTCCATATCATGTTGAATACACTGGTTCTCTAAGATCTAATACGCATGAGAAACGTTAATGTTCTTGTTTTTCTTTTGTTTTCCTTTACATGGAAGCCTAAAATAATGGGAGTTTATGTTCCAGTTTTGTGGTATAAAACTAAGTGTTAGAAGTTAAAAAATATCAAGAAATATGCTTCCTTTTAAATTTTATTAAGAAGAATATTTTTTGTTTAGTGGGACCTTTTTGCTGTGCTTTTATTAAATTGTTATAAGATTTTTATTTTTTTTGTGATGTAGGGTCGTGGAAGCTCGCCTCAGCGTGGTCCACCTCGGGCGTATCTCGGAGGTTTGGTTGTTGCCTCTATCCTAGGCTAGAGCTTGTAGCTCCCGAGTTGCGGCAAAAGAGCTTTCCCGTAAAAAAGGCATCAGTTTGTTTTGTTGTTGTTTTCAGTGATATGGCTGAATAAGCTGGGAGCACTAAATAATACCAAAACAGGTTACAGTTAGTTTATGATTATCATACATTAAAATATGTAATTATAATATTGTTAATGCATAGTAAAGCTATGGTTTGCTTAAGATAACGACATTGGAGGAGTAACCTAGGTCACACGTGTCTCACTGTGCCCTCATTGTGAATTACCAATACCCAGGTGATAATTTATGCTATTCGGAAGAAAAAAAAAATTTACGGAAACTTGAAAGTGTGGTTTCTAGAAGTACGGGAACTCGAGGGTCGAGTGTACTTCCCAAAAGGTTACAGGTTACCTTCGTTACAGCTGACTCATACCTAGGACAGATTAGAGATGATTAAACAACTTGAAAATCCTTTTGGAATTTTTAAGGTTCATCAAAATATATTAGTTATTAGTTGGTACTTTGTGTTTCTACTTTTTAAAAACCAAAGAAATAGGACTTTGGTTATACAAAAGAAACCAGAAGCAAATTATTAGTTGTGCAATCCGTAATTGTGTGGTATTTACTCATTCTGAGGTAAAATGGATAAACCAACAAAAGTCTCCACACAAATGAAGTTAAATGAATAAAACTTCATTTGTGTGGAGACTTTTGTTGGTTTATCCATTTTACCTCAGAAAAGATAATTAATACTTGTTTATTTGGAAAAGTTATTAATACTTGTATGTAAAGTAATTATTTTTCTTTTTATCTGTTTCAGATACAAGGAAACTGAAAACTCATAATACTACTTAATTAGAAATTACTGAAATCTTCATAATATTTAAAGAAAAGAGACTTTAACAGTTATTTTGTTATGTTTTTATACAAAATTCTATGTACATAAGAATTATTTTTGATAACGAATATTGATAGGCAGACAAAATTTGTAATTTTGAATATTGTTAAACGCATATCTAAAGGACATAGTTGGTATTGTTTTATCTCTTCTGGTTATTAGATAACATCAAAGAAATATATATAATATATATATAACTGAAAAAAACAAAACATAAAGAACGCATGTACCTCTTCTTCCCTTCTACTCTCTTCCTGATGACGAACTTTGGTTCGAAATATTGATCGAATAAGTATTCTCTTTCTTTATGTGTTGTCTTTTTCAGTTATTTGTCTGTCCGGTTTGGACTGTTTAGTAATTTCATGTTATATATATATAAATGATCAAACCACAATATGAAATTGGAAAACAAGACTAAGGAAGATCTTAGTCTTGTTTTCCCCATTTCATATTGTGGTTTGATCATGATTGTATTTCACGTGTTTATGTGTAAATCTTTATATAATATTATATATAGTTTATTATTATTTACATAAATGTCGCCGCTCTGCCTTCCTGCGAGACTCTTCGCCTCCTGATGACGACGATTGTCGAAATGTAGAAGTGTTATTCATGTGTCTATCTGTGACATGCTTATTTTTTTATTGGTTTATTATTATATAGATATTATAGTTTTATAAACAAAGTAAACATATGAGAAATCAGAAGAACACACTTACAGTCTCTAATTTTCGGTTATGACCGTCTTCAGGAGAGATACAGAGGGAAACCAAGCGCACTGGATCAGAGACGTCTCTGAAGTTGGCTTGGTTTCCCTCTCTTATCTCTCCTGAAGACGGTTCAAACCGAAAATTAGAGACTGTAAGTGTGTTCTTCTGATTTCTCTATGTTTCTTTGTTTATATTGAACTATATTTGTCCGTTTTGGATCGTATTTCCAACGAAAAAAAGTGTATATATATATATATTATAATATATATATAAATTTAGTTGCGTATGGTTTAGCTATAGATAGTGGTATAGCTATGGTATGGTATGGTATAGCTCTATATGGTGTTGTATGAGAGTTTACTGTTTTCCTTTTCTTAAAACTTTTTTCTTGAGTACTTCTTTCTTAATCGAAAACTGCCATTAACTTTAAGAAAGAAACAATAACGGGTATTAAATTGAACGATATTACTATCTACTGTTATGCACTGTGTTAAGAAGGTATTTGGAAAGTTTTCTTGCTTTTGAAATTTTATCTTTCAAATATAAAACATAATTTTACATGTAAACTCAATTATGCTACGCCACTACTGAAGATGACTACAAATGTAGACGAAACGTTGACTTAAAGGTGTTTTATTGAGAAGTGTTGACGCTGGACTAAACCTCGATAAAGAAAAATAGTGTAATTGTATATATTAATAACCTTGAAAATATAAGGAATTATTAGCTATATGTGTATGGTACCATTGGCAGTTTTTTTTTCAAATATCATTGATTATTGGATTTCTGTCATTATTTATCCAGTGGTATAATTTTTTCTCTTTGAAGTTTAAATGTTTATGCTTTTTTTAGCGATTGTTTAATGGTAACGAGTTTATGGGAGATATTTAGATGGTGACTACCATAATAAGAAGTAGTGAACAATCAACTTGTTTATTTATTAATGTTGCGTCTACATTTTGCTAATTATCATGAAAGTGTATTTGTGATGGTTATTTAAAACAATTTGAACACTTGGAAAAAAATGATTGTGATTCAGCATAAATAACAAGTAACATTTGATTGTAACAATTCAAACTTCCTTCCTCCTCAGAGTGTAAAACAAAAACCTTTGGTTCTGTAAAAATTAATGTTTTTTCTTCCATAATGCCTGCTGCTTCAGTTTTTACGTCTTTTTTTTTATGAGTTTTAATCAGACCCGTCCTTTAGCTAGGGTGAACCGAGGCAACTGCTCTGTGTTCCGTGATTGTGGGGGCTCTGCGGGACGATGGTAGTGACCTCGGACAAATGACTTCGTTAATCTCCAATGCCAGCGATAGGTCAGATTAACAACTGCCGCAACCGTTTATTTTCTGAAAACCTGTACAATATAACCAATATAACATTTTTTTTATATATAATAATTTGTGGGTGGGAAAGGCCCCGCAGTGGTAGAGTTGCCCCGGGCCCCGCAGTGGTAGAGTTACCCCGGGCCCCGCAGTAATAGAGTTCCCCGGGCCCCGCAGTGGTAGAGTTCCCCGGGGCCCTGCAGTGGTAGTTACCCCGGGCCCCGCAGTGGTAGAGTTGCCCCGGGCCCCGCAGTGGTAGAGTTACCCCGGGTCCCGCACCTTCATAGATCTTAATAATGCTGTACCCACAGAGAATTGGTGGTTAAGGCTTTTGAAACCCCCCTTGGTCAGTTTAATGACCTGTTCATTTCTCTTTATCCTGTAATAACTTATTCCATGTGGTATAAGTTGACAAGTATGACTTTGCACTGCATTATATCGGAAAAGTAACTATTCTAAAGGTACATGAGAGCCATGGTCATAACTTGAGTGTCAACATGGAATCGAGAGATGAAATTATTAAGTTCGCCTTGTTTAAAGCAAGTAAAGGGCCAGGTTAGTTCAGTGGTAAACGTACTCACCTCTAAACTGGTAGGTCTGGAGTTCGATTCTTACTTGAAACTCGATTTATTCACGTGTGAGGTGAATAAATCTGAGCATGTCGTCCTTCGGAGAAGACGTTAAACCGTCGGTCCCGAGCCTATACGATGTCAGGTACTCTTTAAAAATCCTCTTACTGTAAACAACTTGATTCAGGCAAAATGTAGGATCCCCAATTGTAGAATCAACAGTTAATGTGGCTCGCCCATTGCTAAAATGAGTGGAAAATTATAAATAGGCCACAATTCCGTGCACTGAAATATGAAAAGTTTTGTAAGTGTAGGATTAGAAAATGGACAAACGATTTACAGCAAATAAAAACTACTCCTATTTCACCATTGAAATTTCATCTTTGTTATTTAATAATTTTGCTACTTGGAGATGTGCGAGAAAATACACTACGGTTTAACCGTATTAGTGGCCAAATATTCGAATAAATCTTAAGATAACACGTGACAGAATGTCTTAATTGTGTCTTATCCGAACCAATATTTATTTAACTAACAATGTAACACGCTGGATATGTGCAACGAGCCAATTTACTCTGTATCTTACCTTAATAAAAAAAAACTCCAGTATTTATCTAAGCAGTTACATAATTTTTTCTTTTGATCAAAATCTGAAAAAATTACAGAAACTGAAGAAATACAGAAACTGTATTTCTGACAGTTTTTTTTTTGTATCAGCAAATTTTATTCGAGTACATAATTTTTATTGAAATTATAATAATGTGTAACTACATAATCAGTAATATTTCGTTTTATATCTACGTAAAATATACAAAGCGTAAATTTATGGAGAAGTGTTTTACTGGTAAGTTGTACAGAAAAATACGAGAATGTTGGCTTTATCTTTTGACTTCCTTTTTTGAAATGGACACTGACAAAAATTGTATATACAATAAATTCTATATAACATTTTCGCTTACATTTTAATGGGTTTTATTCAAGTGTTCTACACCTAACTTTACTGTAGCTAACCCATAATCAGAAGTAGTGAACAATCAGTCTATTTATATATTAATGTTGTGTCTACATTTTGCCAACTACCGTGAAAGGGTGATTGAGATTGTTTAAAACTTTGAAAATGGCAGTCATTCAATAATGGAAAAACAGGTAACACTGGATTGACTCAGATACTATGTTACTTTTTTAATATTAGTAGTTTAAATTGATAATATTACTTCTAACATAGTGCAATCACTTATTATGTGGTATTTACTCCTTGTAGGGTAAAAAGCTAATGAAATGGTCTCAACATATAAAATTTTAATGGTATAAACAACGCATTTCGAACACGTAATGTTCTTCCTCAGGCATTAACTATGGGTGAGTGTCTGTGGTACAATTCAGTTGTACATTGATAATATTAAAATTAGGCTAGTAATGATACATGTACATTTGATTAGTAGGACTCATTGAAATAATTATATAAATTAAATCATTAAATGAAATGATAGGGATAAACGATAATCTGGTGAAATATCAATTAGGATTGTCAGAATTTAATAATTAATTATATTATCAATTTGGTTTGATTATCGTTTGAGAGGTTTTATGAGAACATGATAAAACAATATATTGACTGATAGGGAGCGTAATAATAAATAAACTATTATTTCTAATATGGTTTATTTTTAACTTGCCTCATTATATGAAATAAAATTGAAAATTCTGGATTATTAGTTTATTCATCGTAAAGAAATTTAGAAAGTTTGGTTCTAAGAGTAAAACATCTGAAAAAGAGATAGTGAAAGATTCTGAATATATTAACTACAAGTATACAATAATTATTTCACTTGATTTTATGGTTTTTGGAGTAAATTTTATTCTAAATATGTAATAATACAACTTTGTTTGACCGAATTAATTGCTTAACAATAATAATGATTTAACAGAATTATGTTATAAAGTTGTTTATTTCTTATGAAGTATTTATTTTTATGTTTATAGATTAATTAAATTGAGGCACACAAATCTGACAAGTACCCACAGGTAGGTGGCACTTAAATATAGTGGACACCGCTTAATGTAATCACGGATAATGTTATCAATGGGTTAATATTATCGGAATACCTGATATCCCAATATAACTCAATATACAATATGCACTACAAATATATCGCTTATTGTTAAAATATATCGATAATATTGTTACATCGGCTATTGTTATCAATTTTTTTACGACCCTGGGGACTTTTTTCGTTGAGTTCAAGCTCCAGTGTAAATGCCCAGCGAGTTATTCTGTGAATTCTTACTGATTTTATCTCTGGCAAAGCAAGAGATAATATTTCCTCATTATCTTTTGCTTATATAAAAACTCGTCTTCATTTTTCTGCTTTTTTAACTGTCGCCCAAATCACTCAGTTTCATTTATTGCTATCAGAATAACAGTTGTGACAAGCTATCTGACGCATAGATCAAAGACTCCACGACAGTGGCTTTTTTGTTTTCATTAATTTTCTTACCCCTGCAAGATGATGAAACGCAGATATTTAACATCAAAGAAAAAGCCACAATTTTAGAAGGCTATGATAAGCAGTTGGGGCAACGTGAGGTACTGCTTAACTGTAAATATCCCAGCTGCTTCTATTCAACATTTTAAAAAGCCACAAAAATAGTTTTGAGATGAAAATCTAAGGTATCCAAAATTTGTTGTGCACCAAAAAAGGAACTGGAAAAGACACTGAAGTCAAATTCACTTTGAATATGACTCGGAAGCATGTTTCGGAAGAAACAATTCAAAACTATTTCAAGAAAGGTGGTTTCTCGTGTACCAGTATAACCGCAATAATAGAGGATATTGTTACTGAAAAACCGAGCGACAATAAGGAAATGTAAGAATCTCTCTTCGCGTGTTACGGCTTGGAGTACAATATACATCTTAATTTGAACTTCATTGTTAGTGGAGTCCTTTATAAATGATTTGCTGCGAAAAGACGTGAAGCAGACAAAGCTGGGCGATTTCCTAAATAAATAACTTATTGCATTGCTTCTGGTTTAAATAGAATAACTATAACTTATGGTTTTACTATTTATTACATATTTCATTTGTTTGAGTTTTTTTTTCTAGCCTCATGAACGGCAAAATGGCCATATCCATTTCTTCGATTAATGTTATCAGTCGGTTAGTTATCACTTTTTATGTTTACAAAACTGATTACATTAAGCGGCGTCCACTGTCTTTGACCGTTTTGGTGTTACATTGTATTAATCTCAAATTTATAAAAAAAAAATTACCATGCAATGCTGATATAAAACTTATATGCTAAACACAAAATTTCAAGTTCTGAAATTAACAGGAGAATTGGAAAAATGAATTTTACATATACTTAGTAGACTTGAGAATCAGACAGAGAATTAATACATCAAATACTAATACTCACGTATGTTAAATACAAAATCTGAAGTCAACAGAAAAACGTTATTATGCTTAATATTTCTCAAAATACGAAAGTTTATTTTCATTAAATAGATTTTGACGATTCTTTACAAAGTACATGCAAATAGTAAATTTTTTTTTCTGGGTGTTTCTACGAAGTTGTAACAAGCGAAGAAAGTTAGTAAATGTTGAGCACTAATATGCTGTTAATGACTATCTTATTAAAAAAATTTCAAAGAGTAAATAAAATTCTAAATCTTATTTATGGTTCCTATCTACTATGCTGTACCGATTAAGGTTTTACTTTGTTTGAAATATATATAAACTTTCGCTCATTTCTATTTGTGGACGAATCAATAGTTGAATGAATAATTTAAATGTTTCTCAATTCCTATGCATCGAGCTCGTAGTCAGCATACAAAGAATATTTTTATTTGGTTCAGTCAAGAAGTGAAAGTCATATGTACCTTAGTGTAGTATTTGTTTAATTACCCCAATGAGGTAAGTTTGATGACCTAATATTACATTTTAATATAAGTATATGCTAAAACTCACTGTAGACTATTATCACATAATTTATAATTTGGCTAATTTTCACATCCCATTTGTTTCCCACAGTTTTTTTGTTGATGAATTTTGGAATAAAATTGTTAAAAAATTAGAAATAATAAGCACGTTTTTAGAAGTAGTATACTTAAATGAAAAGTCAATACGAACTTAGGAAGGAACAATGAGATAAAAAAGAAAATAAGAACAAAGTGCATACGCATATGATCCCGTATTTTTTGAAAAGCTTTATTGCATTAGGTAGTCAAATAGTAAAAACATTCATTAGTTATTATAGGAAACAAATGACTAATATCCAAGTGATATTCTAAAACATTAAAATAAATTTTAAGTGTAAAAATTTTTAATGAATAAAATAAAATTGAAAGCAGTTTACTATAAATAACTCATTTCATTGCAGGTATAAAGAAGTGATGGTTTTTTGAGTTCAAAAATTGTTAATTAGTGTATCATGTGTACAACTTAGATACGAAATTAATAATAAAAATATTAAACATGGAGTGGAGAAAAATAATGTTTACGACCATATATATGATCATACAACACGAAGTTATGGGGCTAACCTGTCGATCCGGCGGGAGTGGGAGGTAAATTTGGTTGTTACTTCTTTTGATATTTTACTTATGTCAACTATTACTGTTCGTTACTAGTGACTTTTCTTCGCTTCATTATATTTCCTAAAATTTGAACTATTTACGTATTAAAAAAAAGTATTTTAATTATTTTCAGGTCTTTTTTATTACGTGAAGATAAGTTCAGTCATTTGACTGCGTTAAGCAAGTTTGATAAGAATATGTCTGTGTCTGCTAATAATGTATTAAAAAGTTACCACAATTTTGAATTGGAATGCACTCTTTCTGCCAATAATTTAATACCGGTGCATAAATACAAATCTTCGAAAACTGGTTTAACTGTTGTAATTTCTGAAGTAGAAGGACCAGTTGTAAATGGATATTTCTGTCTTGGTAAGAACACTTCAGTTGTTGTTAATGTTCTTTTTGTTGTGTTTTTGTGATTTGTATGTTTCTTTTACTGTATACAAAGGCTTTGCCATAAGACCTTAAAACACTGGAGTAAGTTGTGATCAATAAATCCTAGAAAAATGTTTGCAGAAGTGAGCTATCACTAAACAGAAGACGTCTATCAATATTTAAATAATGAGTTAAACGGTTATTAACTCAGTTTTCCAAACGAGTTAATTAAAGCAGTCTCCAGTTTTCACTGAAATTACCAAAGTTAAAATTTGACTTAGAAATAAGTGATTAAGGTGTTTTGAAATTTGGGGTCTGAAGATGATACAGCCTAAATTATAATCAAATTTTTATTTATATACTAAAATGTGCAACAAATTTTTGAAAACCTTGAACAGATATTTCTGTGAACACAATTTCAAATTAATTTGTAGTCAACAGTCGCCTATAACCCTGGCTGTATACAATGAACCAGATTATTGTCTGGATCTAAATGTATTCCCCAGTGTCCCCGATCCTGGTTATTTATTAATTTACTTCGTCAAGGAATTTAGAAAATTATAACTGGTTCTACAATGCCGACCGCAATAATAAATTCCGTAAATTGTACAAGCAATTTTTCTATCAATAGAAATACAAATCTGGTATTTCAGTTTGTTTGATTGTGATATCGGTGAATGGGTTCATTGGATGATAAATTATACAGTCTAGAAAAACTTATGACTAGTTTTAGTTCTCTTCGGAATTCCATTGGTAATTTATATATATATATATATGGTTTGACCCGATAAGTCGATCATATGTTGCAGAAACTTATTAATTAACTTCCTCTAGATCAGTTGTTAAACTCATTTTGGTCTAGGGGCTGAATACAGCTTAATCTGATCTCAAGTGGGCTGGACTCGTTGCAAAATTATATAGAACTAACAATAAGTTACATTTTTCTTTGTATTAGTCACTAATGCTAAAAATGGAATAGTGCAAAGAAGAATAAGTAAATTATAAAAGTTTTTATTAAAAGTATTTTTAGCAAATACATTTTAAACAACCTAATAACTTAAAAAAATTATGTGCAATTTTAATAACTTTTCTCAGTTTATCATTTATAAGTACGCTATGCATAAACTGATCACAGTATTAGTAACATTGTTGTCTAACATTTATTCACATCTTTTGTGGAACTTAAAAACTGTTTTTTTTTCAATATCTGGAAGGCAATTTGAGCAAATGATATCAATACTTTCATCAGTTTACTTCACTTGGTGTTTCAGTTAGTGAAATTGGGGCTCCTAGCGGAAAAAAAAAGAACCACAGGTTTTAAAGAAAATTAGAGTAAACTCATTCTTTTATTTTATAATAATGCATATTTATCCTCCAGGCCGTACCGAACCCCCAGGTGAGCCAGGGGTATGTTCGACACCCCTGCTCAAAATAGTTAGGTATTTTAAAGTGTATTATGGTCTGATGAACATAAATCGGCTCTCTGTTACTGTATGGAAAGGAAAATTACTGTAAGAAAAAAATTAGTTTAATTTTTTGTATGTGTTTAATTAGGATATATATGTTTAATTAATGAAGTAAATTATGTCCTTCAATTACTTATTATGGAAAATATATTTGTTTCAATACATGCCTATTACAAGTTAATATGAAATTGTGCCCTTAAGATAACATAGTGGAGTGGAAAGAATGCATTGTATAACTTTAAAAACCTGGGATATTTCGAAATTATTGTTAGATATTTAATGGAAATATTCTCGTTTAAGTGTATTTAAATTATTACAAAACTGAATGTTAGTCACACTTTGTTCTATATTACTGCTCAAAATAAAAACGAAAAATGCGTTAATAGTATAATACGACAGTAAACATGGAGACTGTTTAATGTTTGCAGCAGTGTTCTGCTAACCTTTCCAATATATTTTAACATCATTTTTAAGATTGTTACGAAGATTGACAATGTGGCCTCAATTTTCAGTGATCTTTTAATAAGTATAATTATTTTCAATATTTTTAAAAGCTTAAGAATTTCAATTGTCAACTCCACTAATGAGTTTTTACGAAAGCTCTTTTTGTTTTACCTTGTTGAAATTTAAGGTTATGACTACTTCTGGTTAATTATTTTATTAATTATTATTTTCACTTGTTATATGGCTAATTTCCAATTATAGTAGAAGCACTAAAAACCAAATTGTCTTATTAACTTTAACGTGATTGGTTTATTTCATAGTTGTTAATGTCTGAATTAATATTTTTTTGCTTTGTTAAGATTTATGATAAGATGTATTTTTTAACTTATAATTTTGATTAAAAGTGTAAGTTACTCTTTTTCTGTGTATTTGTGGCTTGGTATAATGCATGAAGATTGCAAATTAATCAGAAGTACACTCGATCCTCGAGTTTCCATACTTCAAGCAACCGTACTTTTTTTTTCTTCTGAATAGTATAAATTATCATCCAGGTATTAGTAATTCCGAATGAGGGCAGAGTGAGACAGTGTAGCTTAGGCTACTCCAATTTCGTTATCTTAAGCAAACTATACCTTTATTATGCTTTAACAATATTATTATTACGTATTTTAATGTATAATGAACTGTATCCATGTGTATTTGATGATTGTCATTGAAGGCAAGGTGAGGTAGAGAATATCCTCCCTTCTCATATGCCTACCCTTTCCACCATTGGAAATATATTGGAATACCACTTACCAGTGTTACCAATTTCCAGACTTTTTTGTTTCTGGATTTGTCTAGGTCTTTATTAGTGCGGAAATTCAGAGGGTCCAGTGTAATTACAATTGCAGAGATAAGTTCTAATTAAATTAAGAAAAGGAAATTCCGTCTGCGGATGGTGGTTTCATACTTCGATATAAATTTGATATTTATCCGGTCTTCTTTTACTCATAGGGATATGCATATTGAATATCGTTTTTATTTCTGAACTTAATGAACAAATTATACAACAAGTTTTGAGTTTGTCATTCCTTTTACATAATAGTTATGTTGATATAATTTTCCTCATTGCTTCATTCATATAAATGTATTTCATATTGAATGGATGTTTATAAGTAGTTTCTTGCAGCCACGGAAGCACACGATGACGATGGACTGCCCCATACTCTGGAACATCTTATTTTTCTCGGAAGCGAAAAATACCCTTACAAAGGTGTTTTGGATTTGTTAGCGAACAGATGCCTCGCTTCGGGAACAAATGCTTGGACGGGTAAAATATTTTTATTTGTTTTATAATTTGTTTAAATAATAAAATATTATTGTTACTAAATAAAACTTACCTTGTAGATACGGATCACACCTGTTATACAATGACAAATGCTGGCAGCGAAGGCTTTCTTTCTCTTCTTCCTATTTACCTGGACCATATTCTTTATCCTACTTTAACCGTAAATATGTTTTCTCAGAAATTTCTTTTGTATTTATAATTATAAAATAAAATCTATAACACTAAAAAGAAAGGTTTTGTCTTGTACATTGCTTAGAACTGACTCATTTCCAGTTATCTTTATGCTTTATACATTAGAGAAACTGAATCCATTCTAGGACAAATTTCTGTCTGTTTATTTATCCAAAAATTTTATCACAAGTAAATTCAACCACCCTAAGTCATAGTGAACTGAAACTTTGATAGTAGATTTGTGCAAGTCTAACTTAAAAGCTAAGATTAGAATGGATTGGAAATTTACCGTAGAAGCGAAAGTATGGGCTTTTGAGTTGTCCTTGGCTATTTACACAGGTGTATAGTTAAAGGAAAAATAGTCATTTTTGGATCCTCTGATACTATAGTAAGTAGGTATTGTCAGTTGATTTTGATTTAGTTTGCGTTTATCATAGTTTGCTCGGTTTAAGGGGGTCCTACCTACCCGCGTACTAAAAAGAAGTATACCTAGAATAACATCAAATTTGAGCTCAGTATCTAAAGCTGCAAAACTTGAAAGAAACTCCAGATCTATTGACAGTTATGGACTGTACTAATAATGAATTCTATCCTATAATTTCTAATAATATATTAAAATACCATAATAATAAGATTTCATATAAACACGTGAAACAACAATCAATGATCAAACCAAAATAAGAAATGGGAAAACAAAACTAAGATCTTTCAACTGTAACAAGCGGTCTTCGTCTATCTGCTTTTCCCATTTCATATTGTGGTTTGATCATTGATTAAAATACCACGTATCATTTCTGAATTTTTGAAAATTACCCGTCAAAGATGGGCACGTCTGTTAATAATATAAATTCATTTACATGATGATAATATACAAATGTATATCTTATTGAAATAATGGCTTATACTTGTATTCTATATGTAGCAAAAGTCAGTGTTTATCGTTTAAAGTCACTAATATTTAATTAGAGAGTAGGATCGTAGATGGTTTTACTCAGCGTTTAGTTATAAACAACATTTCAGGAAATGAAATTACCTTTTTTTTTTTTTTTGTTTAACTCTCAATTAATAAATTAATTAATTAACCTTCAGTGAGTTATTTTTTAAATGAAAGAAAGCTTCTTGGAAGTGAACCAAATTTTCCTTTTTGGTATTAATTAATACCATTATGGCATTAATTAATTAATTTTTCTTTAGGGTATTTAATTTAAGATTGCTTCATTACGAACATCTATTGAACGAATTATTATTTGAAATTCTGTATGTATTCATTGTTCCATTTGAGAAAGTCTCTTTATAGTGATATTTATTTTCAAATAAATTTTAATTTTTGTTCTAAAATTTTTCTTTTTTGAATTAATTTTCTATATAGTGAATGTTTTGACAGTATTTTGAACTGTCACAGTATAAAATACAATCTATATTTTGTCTTGTAATATTTCAGTATACCTACTTTTGAACTATGATTAAAATAATTCAATCATAACTATGTAAAGCTATGTTACTGTCTATGATATCTTCCGTTTTCTAACCATGTCCATATATTTGTGTGTGCGCAAAATTATCACAATAAACACGTCATGGAAACAATGAAGTTTAACAAAAACAGATTGCACAAATAATGAACGTGTACTCTTATAGATATCTCTCTGTATTCAATATAGTGGTGTCCGAAATCATTGCATCTTATTCTCTAAATCTTATTTTAATTGATTTAAAAAATTTATCTCTATTTAAAAGATTTCAATGAGGAAGGATTTCATTAAGTAAGCAAATAAATCAATTGGAAAAAACCAAAATGCTTAATATATTTCTAATAAAGTAAAAATATATTTATAGAAGTAAAAACTTTAATAAGTAAAAAGTTTTTAGTTTGTTGGCTATCAAATGATATAAAGTGAAAGGCCTCAGAGTATTTATTTCTGTTGTTTTCCTTTCTCCTTGTCGTTTAAACTTCATATTTGTATGGTATATAGTTGGTGAACAGAGCTTGCCAGAGTTTTTTTTTTTTAAATCGTTTATAAACTAACTTAATGTGTAATTTTTAAAATATTTGTTAAAGTAGTATGATTAGTTTGTTATGATCTAGAATTTTTTAATTTTACTTGGTATATTTTGTGCCAAATAAAATTAAAAATATTCGTTAAGTGAGTAAGTTGTTTAGTTGCATAGCTCGTAATGTGGTCTCTAAGACCTAAAATAGTCTTATAATAATTTATATAATTTATAATATTAAGTATCAAATGCTCTACCTTTTGTATTGTATTTCTCTAAATTTAATTATTTGATAATTAACTTGCAAACGTACCCGTCTTAGACGGAATCAAAAATTTGATAATACATGGTTTTCCAAGATATCATTAGAAATTATAAAATAGTAGAAAATATTATTATTAGTATTGTGTTAAGCAAATGCCTCTGTATACACCACATTAGCTGTCTGTCCTTCAGGCTTATGGAAGAACAAAGAGTTGGAACTTCTGAATCTTGAGCTAGCAACAGACAGATGACCATGTGAGAGAAACTTGGTCTCACTCACTTCAATTCCTGCAGTAGATGCAGTTTCCCCTTGGGACTTAGTTACCGTGATTGCAAAACAAACGATGACGGAAAATTGCAATCGTTTAAATGGAAACGGATAGTGACTCGGAATCCATGGAATGTGTGGTATACACACAGACTCTCCAGTACCACACCCAGTCATGATGTCCGCCTCTATGACTATCTGTGCAGAGCACGCACTCAGAGTCGTATCACGTTGCACATTTTTGGGCACTCAAGTTTTGCCACATGAAATTTGTTACTACTACTAAATCGCAGCATGATTGGTGCTCCTAGTTTAAGTTTAAGTTTTTTCTCGTGAGCAGGCAGTCCAGGAGGAGTCATGAACTTAAAAAATTCATTTGGATAATGAACTGCTTCCTCATCACTAATCACTCTCTTTACTGACTTGTAAGTTCTTTCCTCGGTATGATATAGCGTAAGAACTTGTTTGTTGATTTTCCTGCCTGTTCATAGTAAGGGTTGAGAATTGCTTTTCACAAAGTCATTTATTCTGAATAGATAGTACATCTTGAACTCTGGGAAACACCTTGTCAATAAGATCAAATATGCAGTTTATTCATATACACAAATGAAATGAAAATTAACTACAATACCTGCATGCTACACCTGTATATTTTCAAAATAAACATGTCTGTGAAGTTAGCAAAATACGGCTTAAAGCTCATAAATTCCCTTCTACACTGAATTTTCAATCCATTCAGAGCCTATATTTTAAGTTAGACATACACAAATCTAGTGTCAAAGTTTCAACTCGCTGTGTATTATGGTGGCTGAGTTTACTTGTGACAAAAGTTTTTGCTTTAAAGGTCTATAATTTCGTTTCTACGTTGAATTTCCAATAAATTTAGAGCCTATATTTTAAGTTGGATATATACAAATCTATTGTCAAAGTTTCAGCTTATGGTGGCTGAGTTTACTTGTGACAAAATTTTTCAGACAAACCGATAGAAATTTTTCTAAGGATTGATTCGGTTTCTCTAATGTATGAAACGTAAAGGAAACTTGAAATGAGTCAGTTCTAAGCAATGTACAACCAAAACCTTTCTTTTATTTATAAAGATGACTATATTGTAGTTAAATTGTTCATATTATTTATTAAAATTTGTTCAGATGGTGACCAATAGGAATAGAGTATTTTGTGGGTTCAAGTGTTGAATTTCCAATAAATTTAGAACCTATTTTATAAGTTAGACATACACAAATCTACTGTCAAAGTTTCAGTTTGCTATGTCTTATGGTGGCTGAGTTAGAAGATCATAGTCACCGAAACCTCTGTTATTCCTCCAATAGGTATAGAGGTTACACTGTCCCTCTTTGAGATAAGGATATTAACAGAAAACATGAGTCTCACTTTGCAGTGAACTCCTGATTTCCTTTCCTTTTCTGTTTTTTATGGTGGTTGGGTGTTGCTTATCTCTTTTGTATATTGCTGATATTAAATTAGCTTTTCATGAATCTCTTGTTTTGTCGTCTAGGCAAAATAGTCTTTATCTTTATGCCAATAGAGGTTGAACAATCCCTCTTGATTAATACGTATTGACAATGGACTCCAACTTCTTCACTTAGAGACTCCTTCGAGTTATTGGTTTTGTAGAATTTGAAAGTACACTGTTTGAAGTGCGGATTGTTAATGCTTCTATTTCTGGTTGTTTGGTTCAAGGGAGGATATTTCTGAAAGTGACTTCTCGATCATACTAGTTGCGACATGTTTCAACCTTCTCTAGTTATCTTCAGGCGAAATTATTATTATTATTATTTGCGAATGAATACCTGTAATCTACGAGGTGTGTAAATAAAGTAGTGAGACTGGCAACGTCGCTTTCGATCTGGCAACGCTGGAGACGCGTGGCCTTGAGTAGCGTCAGGTGCACGTGTGATGCGCCTCCAATATGAATCTGAACTCGCCACAGTCATTTGTTTGTCCGTAGCGTTGGTTTTCGTGAAATGGTTTTTTCTTGAGCGTTTTAAAAATGAGTGACCTCAAAGTTGAGCAGCGGTGTGCAATCAAATTTTGCTTCAGACTTGGACATAATGCAACCGAAACTTTTGAAAAACTTCAGGAGGCCTATGGAGAACGTGTTTTATCAAGGGCACAGGTTTTTCGGTGGTTTAAGGAATTTTCAGAAGGAAGAGAGTCGATTGAAGATGAACCACGAAGCGGAAGGCCTTCAAGTGCAAACACCGATGAAAATGTCAACAGAGTACGGAACCTTGTGCGTTCAGATCGACGCTTACAGTCGATGACGGTCACTTGAAAACTTCGAAAAAGAGTCCTTCGTGTGCGGCCAAACATCAAAGACAAGTGGGTGTTGCATCACGACAACGCGCCCTGTCACACTGCCATCTCAATAAACGAGTTTTTGGCCAGTAAAAACATTCCTGTTGCTCCTCAGCCTCCTTATTCACCAGACTTGAGTCCTTGTGACTTTTTCCTCTTCCCGAGATTGAAAAATCACCTCAAGGGAACTCATTTCGGGACACTACAAAACATACAAACTGCTGTAACCGACCAGCTGAAGGCCATTCCAGAATCCGAGTTCCAGCAATGCTACAATGATTGGAAGGACCGTCTCCAGCGCTGTGTGGCTTCCGAAGGGAACTATTTTGAAGGTGACAATATCACATTGTAATTATATTTGAATAGAAAATTTAAAAAAAATCAGTCTCACTACTTTATTTATACACCTCGTATGTAAGAGAACAGGTGATAAATAAACTCCCTGATTTGAGGGTTACCAGGGGGAAAAAAAATGTAGTACTCTATTGTTTTGAAAGAGATAATATGCATTCTATTAATAAAAGTTAAACTTGTGTTTAAGGAATCAGGTTTTATTACTGAAGTACACCACATCAATGGTGAAGGGAGAGACGGAGGCATTGTTTATTCTGAGATACAGGACAGGGAGAATTGTGGAGAGTCGCGAGTGTATTTGGAGATGGTGAGGGCTGTTTATCCTGGGAAGTGCGGGTACAAGTCGGAGACAGGAGGCATCATGAAGAACCTGCGAGAGTCAACAAATAACGAAAAGGTCATTATTGTAATTAAGTGTCTTCACTTAATTACAATTTTTACTTATTTTTTAACAATTTTTTAATTACTTTTTTTAATTGTAATTAAAAAAAGGTAAGAAATCTTGTTATATATATTCGTGTTTTTTAAAAACGCGTTGTTAGTTTTAACATAAATCTCTTTTTTTTTAAATCATTAGTTGTGCAATCCGTAATTGTGTTGTATTTACTCATTCTGAGGTAAAATTGATAAACAAACAAAAGTCTCCACACAAATGAAGTTTTATTCAACAACAACAACGCGTTTCGAACACTTAGTGTTCATCATCAGGAAGACACCAAGGATGTAGTGCTGAAGGGTTGGTCCAGTGAAAACAACTAGTTTATTTATTTTACTTCAGAATAAAGCTCTTTTGTTGGAGACGTAATTTTTAAAATTAAAATAAAATTCCCCATATAAAATATACCTATGAAAAAACAAAAAAAAATTTGGAGTAGCCTACACTCAACTTTACTATGAGTAAAAAAAAAATATCAAACTGATTAACTTTTATAGGTGACTTTTGTCTCTTCAAAAGCTTTCAAATTCAATCAATCATAAGTCGAAATTTTTAGATTTTATTGAAAAATAAAAACAATTTTTATTGTTTTAATTATTTGTATATTCTTTCATTTACTCCTTTTCTATTTAAACAATGAGTGTATACTTTTGAAGGGGAGTTCCAAAAATTCCGTCTCCACACAAAAGAGCTTTATGTCAAAACTAACAAAGCGTTTAGAACACTTAGTGTTCTTCTTCAGGTTACATCCAAAAAACATACATTGAAGAACACTTAATACATAGAGTAATCCTTAAACAGAAGTTCGCATAGCATACCTTTTAAGTTATTTATTAATGTTATATTGCGGGTAGCGTGTAATTTTCTAGGATCTATAGTTGAAACAAACATCACAAAATCGTTGATTTGGTTCTGAAAGATTTCTCCTTACTTTCGTTTAATATTAATGTTCGAATTAATATTCGTTTTGATTCACTCACTTATATTTTTGTTTTTTTAAGGTATTATAGGCTTTTTCGATATGTTACGTCGGAGTTGCATTCTATAAAGTCAGTGTTGCATTTGATTACGTCGTTCCTCATTTGAGAAATTTGTAATCAAATGCAACACATACTTTAACAAATGAGAAAGAACGTAATAAAATGCAACACTGACTTTATCAAATGAGAAACGACAGACTTCATAGATCGAAAAATCCTGTATACCAAGAAAATTGTATGATAACTTAGTGCCTAATTTATATATCTTTGTTAACAAATAAAACATCTTTATGACAGGTAAAAGAAATAAACAGTTGTAGAATAGGAAATTAAAGGGCCATATATTCTTTGGTATTTACAAATAAGTAAAAAAAAATTATCAGCTTTAAAAACTGAGGGAATACGAGTATTAAGGAATTCAGAACTGGGAATTAATTAAAAGTTTTTTTTTTATGTTATGAAAAGAGAGTCAGTTGTTTAAGAATGTATGGAAGGAACAATGTAAAGGCAGTTCCATCTCGTAGAAAAGTCTCTACCACAAGTGATGTCAAACACAACAGGTTGTATGTAACTGTGTACCCATTTTTTCTGACTGGACTATTTTTAGATTATGATTATAAAACAAATTGTGAATTTGAAGAATACATATCACTGTATGCATCTTCTTAACAAGTGCCTCTGCCTCTGGTACAAGTAAATTGCAATATGAATCTGGTCTTATGGATTTCTTTGTGAAATTTTCACAAAACAAAGTTCAGGTCTTAGTTGTTAACTGTGGTTTACTTGCTTTTTTTTTGTATTATTATGTATATACTACTTTGAGTGACTTTTTAGCAATTTCGTAAGAGTGTAGGTATTTTGTCTCAAACTATTTTGGATTCAGTTTAAATAACATGGAGAGTATGAGTGCTGTTTCGTCACTGGTTCCGAAACTTTTATAAATATCTGTAAAGTTTTACACTAAATTCTAAGATTTGAACTGCTATTAAAATCGTTTATGCTTGTGAGTTTACTAGCAGTTAACTGTAAATAATAGGTGGACGGTGTTAAGACCTGTTACATTCTTTTCAAACTAGAGCTTCATAAATTAAATTAATTGAATTTGTTTTAAAAAAAGCATGGCTTTGAAATCAAGTAATAATGTAAAATATATGTGTATGGGTTGGAATTTCACAAATATGGCAGTAGGGTTTGGCCACACTACAGCCATATTGTAGAAAGGGGAGGGGTGGTCCGCCCTGGGTGGACATTTGTGGGGGTAAAAATAGAAAATAGATTAAAAAAAGCTAACAAAAAATCTAAAATTTTAAACCAAAACGAGTTTTTAAAGTTGTAATTGTTTTTATCTTTTATGTGTGTTATACTGTTTTAAACGGTATTAACGATTTTAAACTGTTTTGACTGTAATATTTGCAAATTAAAAAAGAATTTATTTTATATTTTACAAAACTAGTTTTTTAAAGGGATTGAAAGTTTATTATATTTCTTTGCGTTGGCCAGTTAATTTAATGTAACAATTTTTTTTTTATGATTTGAATTATGTTTTTTGTTTTTTGAAAAATCTTTGGTTTTCTTTGATGACGTCTAAATATAAATACAAAACTAAAGTTTATCAGGACTCGGTCAGTACTTGAGGTTCAAATTGAACTCTCATTGCCAGTGTTTCGGTTTTTTTATTTAAAACGTTTTTCATAGGTTTACAAAACAGAGGAAATATGAAAAATAATTAAATTTCTGGGATTTTGAATGTTGACGGAATATCAACGGTCAGTAAAGGGGGGGGGGGGGGGTTCAAATCTTTAACCTCCCCAGGCTTCAAAACTAGTTGCTGCAGCCCCTGACTTAAGGGGGGTGCAAACCTTTAACCGCCCCAGGCTTCAAAACTAGTTACTACAGCCCTGACTTAATGTGTAACAGCCTCTCCAATGGATTTTAACTGTATTTTTGTTTATAACATTTTATCAATAAAAGTTCTGTATTGAATCCTGGTTGAAAAATCAAACTAGATTATGTTTCATCAAGGGTTTTATTCTTATATTCAACTATGTGAGAACATGTAATAGTTGTTTTAAGTCCATGTTCTGCAGAGTACATTTTTGGGGGTTGGGAAATTTGTTTGATCTAATATGTTAATTAGTCGCATAGACATTAATGTTTTATGGGGTTGTCTTAAATTATAATTAAAACATATGATTTATTGCTTACTATCTGTAGTAATTATATTAATTAACACCATGAATTGACTCATTTTAATTGCAGGTACGAGATTATCACAAGCAGTTCTATCGGCCAGAAAATTTGTATGTCATTGTCGTTGGACATGTGTCTCCTGAAGATGTTTTGAAAACCTTGGTTCCTATAGAAGAAAAAATAATATCTAAGGTACAAGATATTTTTTTTTATTACAAGAATTAGAATTAAGAAAGACAAGTATTTAAGTACAGTGATCTCTCAATTATTCGCCGTTAATGGGAAGTAGAACTGACCGTGAAACTGAAAAACCACAAAGTAATGCCCCCTCCCCATTTTTATTATACCTTTTTTTGTGTATCTATAATATTAATAAGTATATAAAACCCTTTAAATGCGTATGTTGTCATTAAAATATTAAAGAATAGTTGAAACATGTAAATAAAATATTTATAATATAAAACTTTAAATTATACAAAGCACGACACAGTAAAAGGAATAAAAAGCACACTTACAGAAGTCTCAATATTTTGAACTGTTGTTCGTCATTAGGAGTAGACTAGAAGAGAGGACGAAGTGAGAGAGATCTCTGCACGTTGAAGGATGGAGCGCAAATGAAGCAAACGACGTGGGGAGATCTCTCTCACTTCGTCCTCTCTTCTAGTCTACTCCTGATGACGAACAACAGTTCGAAATTTGAGACTTCAGTAAGTTGTCTTTTTATTCATTTGTCTGTGTCATGCTTTGTGTAATTTAAAAATTTAAAATTGTATAGTCCTTTTGGACCGTTTCTTAAATTTAGTAATTAATAATATAATTATATGTGTATATATATAAAATAATGTTGGTATATGTTGACAGCAATCTTCTCTCAAACATATTTTATTGAAAATGATTGTAGTTTCCGCATTTACGATTTTTTAACTGATTCTAGCCTCCTGGCTAATTTTCTTATCGTAGGTGGTAAACCATAAAAAGGCAGGTTTGCCAATGACATTTACATGTAGATAATTCGGGTGAACGAAAGAAATTTAATTAAATAGTCCATATATATACCTTACACTTATATAACGAGCTTTCAACAAAACATATGTTGCCTTCAGATTAAGAGATTTACACATAATTAAACTAAATAAAAGATAAAATGCACATAGTTAAATTATGTGTAAATCGGTTAACCTGAAGATATCATATTTATGTTGAAAGCTCGACTTATAAGTGTAAGGTGAATATATATAGAGAGACTATTCAATTATATTTTTTTTTTGTTCACCCGACTTACCTACTTGTAAATATCTTTGGCGAACCAATTTTTTTTATAATTCACCACATACGAGAAGAAAAATAGCCAGGAGACTAGAATCAGTTAGTAAAAAAGTCGTAAATGCAGAGACTGCTATCATTTTCAATAGAATATGCTTAATAAAATTCATTCTCTCACTCTTTCTCTCTTATGATACGTATTTGTGGATAAGTATACATACCGTACATATTTATCATGCTTTTTTTTCTTGACCTACTATTCATAATTTATAAGATTTTTGAGGATTTACGTCTTAGGATTTAAACTGCTTCTTTCGCCAACGTTTTCCAGTTACCCTTCATTAATGAATTTAACATTTATATTGTATGTAAATGTAAACAATAACCAAATTTGCTGTAGTAATAGTGCTAATTGTAAAAACATGCTTTTAGCCCTAAGGAAGACATAAATATAGTCGAAATGTAGGTGAAAGAAATAGTTTGAATCCTAAGACATAAACTTTCAAAAATCTTTAAACTTGTACATATATAAGTAGATTTTCAAACCACAATAACAATTTAGAAAAAAGACTTAAGATTTTTCAACCGTAATAATCAGTTCTTCGTCAAAGCCAAATCCTAACTGACAAAGACCGCTTGTTATGGTTGAAAGATATTAGTCTTTTTTTTCTCATTTCTTATTGCGGTTTGAACATTGATTTCACGTGTTTATTGTGAAATCTTTTTATTATATGAGTAGATGTAAATAAAGATCGCATATAAATGTTTTGAGAACCCTTTTGTTCTTATAATAAGATAAGTAACTCACCTCTGACAATACCTCCTCTCCGCTTGCATCATGGTGATCATCTTGATAAATGATGATGAAAGGCCTGTACTAGAAAATGAATATCATTTACTGCACAGGTTAATGAGAGATTTACATAATCTGAGACGTGGGTTTTTTTTATTTGTGTGGGCTCTCCCTGCCGTCTGCTATAGTACAGGCATCTTTCGCGCTGTTTTCCTCCAGTCTTACTGAATATTTTTGACAACCTCGCATTGGACTGCATTTAAATAGTTAACGGTTAAAAAAACTTTGAATGTCTCTAAACTGTTCCTTCCACTGGCGGCTGTTCGGACAAGAAGTAGATGACCTGCAGTCTTTTATAAAGAGTTTTTTTATATCTCATTCAACTTAATAAGAGTTGAGCAATTATCGGTAATCATCTTTTTGTGTGTCAATTATTGCTTACGATTAAGTGGGGCAGATCGCTTCACTCGAAGTCACTGCAAAGGTAGGCAGTGACCTCTAGAGGACGACCTGTGCCCTTTCAAAAATTTCTTAGACCAACATCGTTAGTCGAGCCAAGCGTTACCAGAGCTCATATATTTTCCTTACTCATAAGTTTAAGGCACGAAGTATGAGCAGTCAAAATTTCACTCTTAAAAAGTCAATTTAATTCAGATGTTTCAAGTACACTTTTACTTTAGAAAGAAAATAAATAAATTGTAGTTATAGATTTATTCATATCAAGTGTTATGTCAGAAAATATTTTATTTTTGTCGATAGTCATGCAGAAATTAACTTTTTCTGCTCCTTTTACTAGCTTAAATTTGAAGATTTAGCAGTGTTTTTGGTGTTTGTGAGTTCAGCATACTCTAGTGGCCAGTCAAGGAACTAATCAAATAATTGTGTTTGGAAATCAGAACAAATTTTTTTTATCAGTTTTTAAAAGTAATCTACAATACTGATAAAATGAATTGCTATATCACCGTTTATTTTTATTTCATTTTTTGTTGATGGTTGTGAAGGCTTAATTTTTTTAAGTCCATGTTGAGAACTTAGCATTACATAACTTTAATGTATTAAATTCAATAAAGTCTTACAAAATTATGGTATAAGTAAAAAAGCAGCATTTTACTTAAGTTATATTAATATGTTGAAGTTATATTTTATTCTATTATAAATAGGACAATTTTTATAAAATTATTAAAAAATAATGTGCGATAGAGTAAAGTACTGAAACAGTTAATAGTGATGATATTCGATTTTTTTCGTTAGGAGTTAAATTACGAGATAATTGGTTAGATGAAACCAATTTGGAGTTAATTGCGATGAAATTCGTTTTTAATTCTTTTTTGTTACAGAATGTTTATATTTTGTGCCATTGAACTTAGAAAAAGTGTAGTATTTTTTTGCCATTACTGATTAATTCATTGGACCGTATCAGTTTTTTACTTTCATTTATATATATGTATATATTTATAATACCCAAGTTGCTAATTTGAGTTTTCAACGGGAATATACGTTTTGAGGTCCTCTGAGTTCAAGAAAATAGCTTTCGCATATCGTTCTGTCTGTCTGATTATGTGTGTGATTAGGATATCTCTAAAAGTAAGAGAGTTAGTTGTAATTAGGACATGTCTCATTTAAGGATACTCTTAGCCCTGAGATGGGAAAGGAATCTCGACGGCTACATTGCACTTTTTTAGGGATGCTTTATCCGAAAAAAAATTTTTATCGATTTGGTAAACATTTGTTATCACGATTTTGATTAAAATTGTTCTTTTCTGGATTTTTATTTGACATATATATAGCGTAATCCGCGTAAAAATTGTCCTTCAGAGTAAATTGTTTAGACAATTGTTCTGAACAGTAGTAGTAGTTATAAAAACTAATTTTTGATGATCTAATTATGTTAATGGGGATGCTAATTAAAATGTATTAAGATATATTGTTTTTTTAAACAATTATTGGCAGTTGTGTACTAACTCCGATCGAGGCGTCGTAAGATTTGATAATTTCTTGAGGCGCTGGCAGTTGATAATCCGTTAACTTTCAAAATGCTAGAAAGTTTTCAAAATATTTGTCTTTATGGAATTACAATCAAGGATTTAATCCTAGAATTACAATCAAGGATTTAATCCTAGACTGGTGTTATGAGTTCCAAATTTTCATCTTATCACAGTACTCGTATACATGTGATAATATACATGTGATAATCTTTATTTTGAAAGACTTTACAAAACAAAAACTTATAATCCAAATAAAAAAAAATTATAATTTAACTTTCAAACCCTTTACAAAACTAGTTTTTGAAAAATTTAAAATTAATTTGTCTTTTAATTTGCAACTATTGCAGTTGAAAAATCAGTTTGTAAACAGTAAACTCTCCCAGCGAATTGGAGTCCGCTGATATTTATAAAATTCCGTGCAAAAGTTGCCATAAAATTTATATTGGTCAAACTGGTAAATCATTAAAGACACGTGTAAAACAACACCAATACAACGTAAGTAGACAGGAAAAAAGTAGTGCCTTATTCTAGCATATAAAAAATGAAAATCATCATATTGATTGGACAGGAGCTAAATTTATTACCTATGAAAAATCAATGTTGTTAAGAAATATTATTGGATCGACTCTAATTAAATTTAATAGATCTAATATTATAAACATTAGTAACGGTCTCTTCAAACTTGATACTTTCGTCACGAGGGCAATAGCCTCTTCAAAGAGGGTTGACAGCTAGCAGATAGTTTTTTTACTTTTTCTTACTGTACTCCTTTGTTTCCCCAAACATCCCTTTCTAGACATTAGTCCTTTCCTGCGCTTCCACCCTTTTAAAATACCACTCTTCTCAATTCCTCACCAGATGTTTTCTGCATCTAGTGTTCAGTTGGGTTTTTGACTCTGACGAAGACCGCTTGTTACGGTTGAAAGATCTTAGTCTTGTTTTCCCATTTCTTATTATGGTTTGATCATTGATTGTTATTTCACGTGTTTATGTGAAATCTTTTTATAGTATTACACATGTAAAACATAAAAACAATTGTGGCCTTAAAAAACTAATTTTGATTTAAAATTTCAGATTTTTTGTTATCTTATTGTTTTTTTTTTATATTTTTATACCCTTGAAATGCTGACCTCTGGCTCGTGTCGCTCGGAGAGGTCCGCCCCTCCCGCCCTATCCCCTGCTACGACACTAAATGTTGATGAATCACCGTGTTTAAGTATTTTATAAATATTGTTTAGAATATTTAGTGTTACAACGAATCACTTTGTTTATTCTCAGGGAATGAGAGACGAGTTCTCAAGGCCTTGGCAGGATACCGTACCTCCTCTAACCTCCTCCGTCGATATAGAAGTTCCTTTCGCCTCTGATGATGAAGTAAACGGTATGGTATATGTCGCTTGGAGAGGTCCTTGTGTCACCAAAGACATCTATGGGTAAATACAAAACCTATTATTATTCATGATTTCAGTTTATTTAAATTTGTAGTTATGTTTTATGTTCTATTAATTAAACATTTGTTAATTGTTGACAAATTCTTTTTCTTCCATGTTTTGAAATAATCATGATTCATTATTATTTCCTAACTGAGGTACGTTTTTTATAAATATTTAGGGTAATTCAAAAATAATTTTTTATGACGATAATTCTTTTGGTTTAAAAGAATTCTATTGGTCAGAATTACAATATAAAGTAATAGGAAACTAGTGGCGCGTAGAACTATTTTTTCCCTTTTGTGCGGTACTAAGATTTGACCTTTGCCGTTGATAATCCGTTAACCCTCAAAATTCCATAAAGTCTTCAAAAAATTTATTTTCATGGAATTACAATCAAGGATTTAATTTTAGACTGTTTGTTGATAAATGTTCGAAACTTTCATCTTATTACAGTACAAGTATAATTATAGAGTCGTCATCAAAGACAACCAAAGATTTTTTAAAACAAAAACCTATAATTCAAATCATCGCAAAAAAAATGATTAAATTTAAATTAACTGGCTTCGCAAACAAATATAATAAACTTTTAACCCCCTTTAAAAACTAGTTTTGAAAAATTTAAAATAAATTACTTTTAATTTGCAAATATTACAATTGAAAAATCCGTTTAAAAGGAGTATTACATGCATAAAACATAAAAACAATTACGACCTTTAAAAGTCATTTTGGTATAAAATTTCACATTTTTTGTTAGATTTTTATTATTTTAATTTTTTTTTTATTTTATATTTTTATCTCCTCAAAATCCCCCCCTTTTGCCACGCCACTGTAGGAAACTCAAGTAAGTACAATTTATTACTTTACTTTTAAGTGAAAGTAAAGTTGTCCTTAAGTCACAATAAAGGTTTATATAATATTTTACAAGTATTCAATGTTGCCACGATTGGCAGCAAATGCAACATAAGTGTTCTAAGAGAGAATTCTTCCCAGATGGTGTTGAAGTAATCGGTGCTGATATTCATTATTTGAGGGCACTATTCATATTTGTATTGGCGGTAGATAATATCTTCGCATCATTATTGTGCTAATAGAGAATTCTTCCCAGATGGTGTTGAAGTAATCAGTACTGATATTCATTGTTTGAGGGCACTATTCATATTTGTATTGGAGGTACATAATATCTTAGCGTCATTATTATGCTAATAGAGAATTCTTCCTAGATTGTGTTGAAGTAATCGGTGCTGATATTCATTGTTTGAGGGCACTATTCATATTTGTATTGGAGCTACATAATCATTATTGTGCTAATAGAGAATTCTTCCCAGATGGTGTTTAAGTAATCAGTGCTGCTATTCATTGTTTTTGAGGGCACTATTCATATTTGTATTGGAGCTACATAATATCGTAGCATCATTATTGTGCTAATAGAGAATTCTTCCCAGATGGTGTTGAAGTAATCGGTGCTGATATTCATTGTTTTTGAGGGCACTATTCATATTTGTATTGATGGGGCATAATACCTTAGCATCATTATTGTGCTAATAGAGAATTCTTCGTAGATGGTGTTGAAGTTATTGATGCTGCTATTCATTGTTTGAGGGCACTATTCATATTTGTATTGGGGGTGCATAATACCTTATCATCATTATTGTGCTAATAGAGAATTCTTCCCAGATGGTGTTGAAGTAATCGGTGCTGATATTCATTGTTTTTGAGGGCACTATTCATATTTGTATTGATGGGGCATAATACCTTAGCATCATTATTGTGCTAATAGAGAATTCTTCGTAGATGGTGTTGAAGTTATTGATGCTGCTATTCATTGTTTGAGGGCACTATTCATATTTGTATTGGCGGTGCATAATACCTTATCATCATTATTGTGCTAATAGAGAATTCTTCCGAGATGGTGTTGAAGTAATCGGTGCTGATATTCATTGTTTGAGGGCACTATTCATATTTGTATTGGCGGTTCATAATACCTTAGCATCATTATTGTGCTAATAGAGAATTCTTCCCAGATGGTGTTGAAGTAATCAGTGCTGCTATTCATTGTTTTTGAGGGCACTATTCATATTTGTATTGATTGACACAATATGTTCATAGCAGTTCCCCCAGTACCAGACAGTACTCATGACCTAAAACAAGTAATCCTTCTAGTGATTGAATGAGTGGACTGTGATATGCTGATAAATGGCTGAGGATTTGTATTGGTGTGTCTGTGTCCAGTAGGTGATCACATTAAACACTTATAAAACAGTAGTTTCGTCTTTTTCTGAAAATATTACACTGTCTTACTTTAGTTTTAGGTCAATATCCGTGCTAGGGCATATTCTCGGGAGATGGCTTCAAGTACATTAAGTAGATTTACAATGTTTTTTATTATTCATTTTTTATACAGACATTTAAATTTATTCGATTACAGACATGTCATCTTCTGGAACATCGCCATAAATTATCAAAATTTTGAATTCCGTTCTGATTTTCCTCCAAATTTATTTCCTGTAGAATCATTGGTCTGAATCTCTCATGCCTTGCAATATAGCTGTGGTTAAATTAATACTTCTTGTCTAAGTAGCCTCCTTGATACAAACTTTAGAGATAAACAAGGAATTTCTTGAAATATTTTTTTCCAAATAATCTTTGAAATATTACGACAGCTACATATACCTACTACATTCAACAGCAATTTTTTAACGAATTATATTTTTGACATTATCTTAACTAGGGTTTATTTTCAGTGGAGGGCTTATAGTCCAAAACGTCCCGTAAATCACGCAAGGACTTTTCGAGGGATGTCTTATTTTCGGAAAAAGTTGGTATGCTAACTGTACTGTGTAATATTTACTATTTCGGGTCGATAATCATTAATCCGGAACAATCACTTATGGGGCATTATTTTCGCTACAGTCTCTTGCATTTGGTGCCGCTGTTTTCGACATAAATATATTAGAGGTGGGTTATTGAGACAAGGTAATGTTGTCCTTTGTGATTTTTAAGCTTTATCTATTGTCAATATCCAAAAAGGTTAAACTTTTAAAAAAAACTTGATAAAAGTGTATCTGTGAGAAGCTTATGTGAATTCTATGGCTATGTGAATTCATTGGATTATAAACAGTTAATAATGTAAAGAAACAGAAAGAAAAGTTCTAAGAACAGCTATTTTACTTCACAGGAAATCAAAGAGATGTTTAAAAGGAAACCGATGAAATAAGGTCATAGTGCACAACTAGATAGATTAATGATGAGGTGGTTTAGGTTGCGTGAAAGGGAAGGTGTTGAACTCTCAGGTGACCCTGTGAAGGAACGAGCAAAAAATATTTAACAAAGAACTCGAATAAGGGGTATTTTGAAATTTGAAATGTGGTGGTTAGCTACTTGGTTTTCTGTATTCTAGAGTCTAATCAATCACAAAATCCCAAAATAAGGATTGGGATAAGTTTTAATTTGTGTTTGTAGTGTCAATATTTATATTGTGAAATGTTTTATTCATCTAGAACAGTAGGGTAAAAAGTTTATGAAATGGTTTCCACATATAAACATTTAATGGTATAAACAACAAGTTTCGAACACGTCGTGTTCTTCCTCAGGCATTAACTAAAAATATAATGACACCAGAGAGTTATCTATACTATACAGTAAATATAGTACAAAATAAAAATAAAATAAGGAAGAAAATACGTACCTAATGGTGAGTGTCTGTGGTACAACAGTCTGGGATAAGTGATTTTACCCTAAAATGAGTAAATACCACATAATAAGGGATTGCACTACGTTAGAATCTAGAACAGTATCTAAAAGCAATGTATTTGTTTTTAAACACGTTTAAATCTAATTCTCGTAATTATATTACTTTACTATAAATATAGTGATAGTGAGAAAATACGATCTCGAGATTTTGACGTAATTATATGTTTTAAGGTCCCAAAAGTTGTTTTATGATGTTTTTGCGATGATATCTGTGTGGGTGGGTAGGTGAGTATATATGTTAGCATTACTTGTTACCACGCTACGGTTCTGAATCTTTGATGGATGGAACTTGTTTTTTATTGTTAGAATTTAAGAGTTATTATTATCAAAATGAATTAAAAATAAATTTTGGATGTGTAAAATACGAGTATAATAAGCTAATAATATTTATTTCATTTCAGTTTAACGGCCTGCTCTATTTTATTGAAATATCTTACTCATACTTCTGTGTCTCCACTTCCTAAAGAATTTGTTGAAATACCAGACCCTTATGCAAGCAAGGTAATTAGTGTACCTACTAAACATGTAATTTAAAGTTTCTGTTAATTTAGTTTTACGTTAAAAAAAATTTTCCCTATAGGCATGCTACATTTTTATTTTACTCATTAATTTACTAGCCATTGAATCAATTTTTGTGTAGAATTTACTTTTGAAAAAGAACAGCATGTCTCCATACAAAAGATTTTAAACTACTTAATGTTTATCCTTAGGTTTTTTTTTTTTTTTGTTTAAACCGATCCCCTAGCGTGTGATAACGTCAACCGTTTACCAGCTTTTTGTTTGATCGATGATTCTACATTTCTGTATGATGAATCTACATATATATATATATATATATATATATAACAGTTCAAAATTGAAGATAGGTAGCATAGAAAGTAAAGAAACACGCTTACAGACTCAAATTTTCGGTTGCCGTTGCAACATTGCATGAGTTACAGACTCATTGTAGCCGTTGCGCCTACAATGTGCTTGGTCTCCCTTTCTCTTTTCTCCTGAAGACGGATTGCCCAAAAATTTGAGTTTGTAAGTGTGTTTCTTTACTTTGTGGGCTACCTATCTTCAATTTTGAACTGTTATTGTGTCCAGTTTGGATCGTCTTTCCGTTTAATAAGTGAATACATATACATATATAAATGATCAAACCAGAAGGTTGGGTTTTTGACTCTGACGAAGACCGCTTGTTACGGTTGAAAGATCTTAGTCTTGTTTTCCCATTTCTTATTGTGGTTTGATCATTGATTGTTATTTCACGTGTTTATGTGAAATCTTTTTATATATATATATATATTTCATTATTAAATTAGTGTAAATTTTGTTCTTATTTAGTTTTAATTAATTACATATGATGTATGTTTTATATTTGTGAAATGAAATGTATAAATAAGCATTTTTTTAACATGTGTATTTTCGTTGTTTTAGGTATCCTATTCACTAGTAGAAAATTCTGAATCACTTTTGATGATACAATTTGAAAATGTTCCAATAGAAAAGCTAAACAAGGTAAAAGCAAAGTTGGACGAAGTGTTTGAAAATATGTTGACATCGAATGAAGTGTTTGACATGGATAGACTTGAGACTGTGATTAACAAACACCGGCTGGAGTGTCTGTCTCACCTAGAGAACGCTCCCCATGACACCATTGCCTACATCCTCATTGGCCACATGCTTTATGGCAATTCACTTAAAGACGTGAGTTTATAACGAAGTGAAATCAGTTATTATGTGGTATTTACTCATTGTAGGGTAAAAAGCTAATGAAATGGTCTCCACATATAAAAATTTAATCGTATAAACAACGCGTTTCGAACACGTAGTGTTCTTTCTCAGGCATTAACTCACCCTTAGTTAATGCCTGAAGAAGAACACTACGTGTTCGAAACGCGTTGTTTATACCATTAAATTTGTATGAGTAGAGACTATTTCATTAGTTTTTTCACGTTTGTTTTTATAATTATGTATAGTAGAACCTCGCAGTGTGAGTTTAATTTGGCCCCAAGATCAAGCTCATATTGGGATTTACTCGTATTACGAATACATGCATATTGTTAATATCACTGAGGTTAGTATGATGTATATTAGAAATAGGTAAAACCGTCATACCTCGTAAGATGATCATGGAGTTGGAGCGCTTTCGGACGTTGTCCATCTTCGATCGCAACAAACCTACAAATCTACAAACTAGTAGGTTTGTTGCGATCGAAGATGGACAACGTCCGAAAGCGCTCCAACTCCATGATCATCTTACGAAGTATGACGGTTTTACTTATTACCAATATAAATAGTATTACTTAGTAATTTTTCGCATTGAAATTAATATGAAAATTAATAATCCGTTCCATCTCCCAAAATGCCGGTTTTTAAGTTTATTTCTTAAACAGAAAAGGTTCAATTCGAAAAAAAAATAAACAATACTGTACATTTAATATGAATAATATTACTTGAACAATGAATATTTGCAGGAAATAATCATGATTTATTAATGTACTAAACTTAAAACGGAGACGATCTAGGCATGTGGAAAATGGTACCATGAATCTTTACTCTTCGCATGAGACAAAAATTCTGACAAATGACTCCTCATAAAGAGAATTGCTCGTACAAGGAGTCACTCGTACTACGAGGTTCTACTATATTCTGAATCAGTGGTTATTATAGTATGAGATTTGTCCTCGATAATCTGACTATTTCAGAACATGGGGAAATTTCAAGTTCTCTAAAAATCACATTTAAATTAAATTACAAATAATTATATTAAATGATATTTAATTAATAATGAAATTTGTTTTAAAATAGTTACTGAGAATTATATATCAATATTACATTTCCTTTATAAATTAGAATATTAATTTTCTGATATATTGCATAATATAAATAACCCTCCTATAGTATGGTAGATAGGTTCTTAGAAAATACCGTGTTGGGTGAATAACTTTGGGGAAAATTGCATCATGGGAAAGCCGCTTTATGCCAATTATTTGAGTTAAGGTCCTACATTTTATTACGTCCTGAACTACTAAATCTAAATTAAAATTTTATTTTTTGTATAGCAGTGATATTAGTAGCATTAATTAGAAAAATTCGCAATTTTTTGATATCAGAAAAGGTCAGTTTTGCATACAAATCATAAAGTTTTACCTACTTAATATTCATAGTCAAAGATACTGTCATCATTAAAGTAGTCATCATAGTGGAATTGACACGAGCCTGTCAAGGATGACCTGTATAGTTTCTCTTTTGCGAAATTTCATCACGGGAAATGTAGATTGTCATAACTTTGTCAATTAAGAAAATACAAACATTTGTCAGTCATGCATTCCTTATATTTGTTCCTTTTTATACTTCAGAATACTTGTAGATACACTTGACTCTCGAGTTTCCGTACTTCAAGAAACCGTATTTTCAAGTTTCTGTACTTTAGTTTTCTTCCGAATAGCATAAATTATAATCAATTATCATCCGTGTATTGGTAATTCAAACTGAGGACAGAGTGAGAGGAAGTAACCTAGGCTACTTCCAATTTCGTTATATTAAGTAAACTATCCTTTTTTTTTTGTTCATTATAAAGTTTAATATGTATTAATAATAGTGTTTATTTAAATTAAATGTGTACTGTGCTAAAGTAAATGAAATTGAGATAGCCTAGCTCTTTTAGAAAGATTTAGTGAGGTTATATCTATATATATATATATACTTTTTTGTTGGAAATACGATCCAAAACGGACAAATATAGTTCAATATAGACAAAGAAACATAGAGAAATCAAAAGAACACACTTACAGTTTCTAATTTTCGGTTTGAACCGTCTTCAGGAGAGATAAGAGAGGGAAACCAAGCGCACTGGTTCAGAGACGGTTGGAGACAGCTAGCCCTCAATAACAAAACATAGAATAGAAGAGGTGAAGAACAATTTTTGGAGTTTATATATATATATGATACGTCTTGGCCTACTGCCAACCACTTAGACTACCCTACACAGAATTAGGTTACCACTTACCAATGTTCTCAATTTCCGGACCTGTCTTGCTCTTTATTAGTATTGGAAATTCGAGGTTCGAGTGTGTTTTTTATTTAAAAAAACAACAGTTTATTTTTGAAAGTTTGATTTGAATGTGGAATGTGGATCTAGTTCTGATTAATTTCGATTTTAAACGGTTTATGTGCTTTATTCTTTTTATTATGTGTTTTTAGGAAAATTATATTCTTTAACTAATTATAATAATGACATTTTGATTTGTTGGAGAGCTAAATAAAAGAATGTGTATTCCATTAGATTATAATTATTAATAGTGATGGGATGTTACAAATTTTTTAACGATTCCGATACGAGTCCCGATACTGTATTTAACTTTCGATTCCGATTCCGTATGAGTCACTAATACCGATTCATTCAATGAGTTTACACTTATTTTCCGACCCTGAGGCAGATTTGAAAAACAAATGCTCTATGCAGAAAATACATTTATCAATCATATATTAAGAATGTGCACAAATCATTTTATAGTAAGAAAATAATTATTATCTTGTGACATGAAATACAAAATTTACTAGCTAATATTTATTTTCTTAAATTTAATTTTAATAGTAAGAATTAATATTAAAAAAAAAACCAGCTGGAAACAGCCACTCTATATAAAACTGAAGTCTGTTTTAAACAAGAATCAATTACATCCTGTATCTATTTACTCTGTTGCATAACATTTTAGTGTAAAAAAAAAGTATTCCCTGAATGATTCAGCATCGGAGGGCAGACTTCGTCCCTCATCCACTTGTTGCATTTTGTTTCTTCTGTAAATGTTCTTAACTTCTTCTTTAGATATAATGATATTTCAGGTATTAAGATCTATAGATTATACTGATACTTTAAATTGCCAAACAAAATAACTTTTTTAATTATTACTTGGAGTCGAAAATAAAGTTTCAAAAATATAAATTCCAAAGAATTGTTTTCAGAATCGGAGATTCGATTAAAATTTTCCGATTCTGGTTCCAATACGTGAAAAAGTTCTGATATTTCAAATTCTCGATTCCGAGTACTCGTCCTATCACTAATTATTAATGATCTTATTGGGGCCAGGCTAGCTCAGCGGTTACGTGCTCGCCTCTGAACTGATAGGACCGGAGTTCGATCCTCAACTGGCCCTCGATTTATTCACGTGGGAGGTGAATAAATCTGAGCGCGTTGTCCCTCGGAGAAGGACGTTAAACCGTTGGTCCCAAGCCTGTACGATGTCAGGTACTCGTTAAAGATCCCTACTCTAAATACATTTGAGTTAGGCAAAATTTAGTACTCCCACTGTAGAATCAAATCTTCATTGTGTTGTATCACAAAGGGCCAATGCTCGGCCTACGTGTGTTCCCTTGTGGAACTGCCACTGCAACCTACCCTAACCTAACGTAATGCTCGTATTTAAATGTATTATTGACACAAATAAATTTCATAATTTAGTGTCACTTTCAATAAATAATATAATTCAGTTTTAATCTAATTACATTTAATTAACAATTTAACAATTAAAAATTGATTTAATTTAACTAATTGAAATTGTATTTTCAGTTAGATGAGAGACTGAATATAGTTAAAGATTTGGAACGAATGGCCGGCGAAGGTCAGGCATTTTGGATTGATTTATTACGTAAGTACTTTGTGGATGGAAAGAGTGTAACGGTAAGAGGACGGCCTAGCATTGATGAACAGAAGAGGATATCTGAGGAGGAAGAAGTGAGAATTTCAACAAGAGTGAAAGCCTTAGGAGAAGATGGTCTTCGAGCTAAAGGGGATACACTCTGCAAAGCGATAGCAGAAAATGACGTCAGTTTTCCCTCTCTGGGTACTAGATGACTAGAGATATCCTGCACCTTACTTTTAATCCTCAAAACACCCTTCTACCTTCCTTCAACAATCCTGTTTCTTATTTTTTTTTTGTTTTAAGTTACATCTACTAGTGATACCATTAAGTCCAAATCCAATCCATCTATATGATAATAACATATTCATTTTATTACTTGTGCAATCTGTTATAATGTAATATTTACTCATATTAGGGGATTTCAAGAGTAATTCCCGTAGATCATCTCTCAAGAGTGCAGATGACCTGATGAAGAACTCTTAAGTGTTCGAAACGCGTTGTTAGTTTCATAACTCAACACCAATTGCGCTCTCTTTGAACTAGTTGTGTAATGATTTCTTTTCTCATTTTTTGAAGATAGACTACAGGGTGTCTCAAAAATAACCGAACCGCGAACTTGAATAAATAATTATTAATAAAAAACAACAAATTTAATTGTTTACAAATGTTCAAATGTCTACCTTCTACTGCAATCACGATATTTTTTGACAATACTGTAGCATACTTTCTAATAAGTTTTTTTCTGAAATTTGGTTCCATTTTCGCCAAATCTTTTGCTTTTTAGTTGATCTATTATCGTCCAAGGTTTATTAGCATAAACTGCGTTCTTTAGAACTCCATCGTGGAAAAAAAAAAGTTAGTTGGTGTTAGATCCGTGGATGTGGCAGGCTGTTTGATTGGTCTTCCGGCGTCCTACCCAATGTCCAGAAAATGTTTCATCAAGCCAAATGTCGAACATCGTTTGAGTAGTGTGCAGGTGCTCCATCTTATTGAAAATAAAGATCACTGAAATGGAGGAACTACTCACTAACAATTGGAAACACTTTAGTGCGTTTACTTTTGACACCCCCTGTTTATTTATCTTCTAAAGAAAGCAATATTTATAAAGTACATTTTAACCAATGACAATTAATGAAGTGAACCATTAAACCTTTTTTTGACACCATAGTGAATTTGTTTATTAGAATAAAATATATATGCAGAATTATTACTTGATAGTACTTTTTCGAATTAATTTTAACGTATTTTTCTTATTTCAGGTAATTTTTAGTAAATTCTGTAATATATTGCTTTAATGTTGGTAACATTAAGTAGGGGCACATACCTCAGACAAACATCAAGTTGATAATTTTGAATGTTCTAACCAAAGTTTTGTTCAGGTTCCTCCTCCAGATGTGATGCTTACTTCTGTTGGAATCCCCTCAGTAGCCAGTATTAATTTCCATTCCCTGCAAACCTTCAACACTTCCTCCTCCGAGCAGAATCCTTTATTTGATATTCACAAAGTACCTGTCTACATGCAGTTGGATAATCTCAACACCAATTTTGTCTATGTAAGTCAATCAGTTAAGCATTTTTTTTTTTGACAAATGTTATTACAATATTCTTGTATTAATACTTTTAGATTTAATTTTATTAATATTTTCATGAATATATTGTATGAGTGATACTGTATATATAATAAGTTTTATAACAGTTAAAACTAAAACACAGAGATATAAACATGCATAACTCCTGATGAAATCTTATATATATATATATATATATATATATATATATATATATATATATACCATGATAAACGAAAAACGGTCCGGCAGGACAAATAACAATTAAAATAAGCAGTGACACATAAACAGAAACGCAACAAAGACTCACTTTTCAATATTTCGACCGTAATGGCGGTCGTCCTCAGGAGAAGAAGTGAATTGACGGAGGGACGACAGTCAACTAGTTGACTGTCGTCCCTCCGTCAATTCACTTCTTCTCCTGAGGACGACCGCCATTACGGTCGAAATATTGAAAAGTGAGTCTTTGTTGTGTTTCTGTTTATGTGTCACTGCTTATTTTAATTGTATATATATATATATATATATATATAAATAAAACTTTTTGATGAAAATGCGATCCGAAATGGACAAATACAGTTCAATGTACATAAAGAAACATAGAGAAATTAAAAACACACACTTACAGTCTCTAATTTTCTGTTGAACCGTCTTCAGGAGAGATAAGAGAGGGTAACCAAGCGAATTGGTACAGAGACGGTTGGAGACCCTCTGTTTTTAATTTCTCTATGCTTCTTTATGTACATTGAACTATATATATATATATATAATTAAAATAAGCAGTGACACATAAACAGAAACACAACAAAGACTCACTTTTCAATATTTCGACCGTAATGGCGGTCGAAATATTGAAAAGTGAGTCTTTGTTGTGTTTCTGTTTATGTGTCACTGCTTATTTTAATTGTTATTTGTCCTGCCGGACCGTTTTTCGTTTATCATGGTATATATATATATATATATATATATAACTTTAAATTACACAAAGCACAACACAGAAAAGAGAATAAAAAGAACACTTACAGAATTCAATATTTCGAACTGTTGTTCGTCATCAGGAGAGTAGACTAGAAGAGAGGACGAAGTGAGAGAGATCTCCCCACGTCGAAGAACGGAGCGCGAATGAAGCAATAAAGAGTCAACCGATGAGAGCAGCACTAGCGTAAAAAAGGAGCTAGGCACTAAACGTCGGAGAACGGAGAAAGCAAAAACAATAGATAAAATTATAAAATTAAAAATTATAAAAAAGAAAATAATAATTTAAAAAAAAAATTATATGAATATGAATATATAAGTTAAAAATAAAAGGAAAAACATATAAAAGTTAACGCTTCTGATTTAAACCGGGATCTTATCGGGCCCCCAATAACCATATGTGGGCCTCCTCAGACGCTCTTAATGTCAAACTACGGTCATCAGTGGTCACTAGCTTAATTATTTCAACAGTAAAGCAGTCATTAAAAGAAAGGTTATGACTGTTGGCATGGATAGCTATATATATATATACAAGATTTCACATTAACATGTGAAATAACAGTCAGTGATCAAACAACAATATGAAAATGATTTTGTCATTTTCATATTGTAGTTTGCTCATATATGTATATATATAGGTGTGTTATCTGATCGGGATTCGGTCAAATTTTCTAGGTTCAAAAATCAAACTCTCATTGCCGACGTTTTGGTTTTATTTTAAAACCTTTTTCATAGGAATTATTTAAAGGAACAACAATCTTAACCGGACAAAACCTTGGACTAGACTTTTCCACATTTTTTTCCAACCCACCACCCTGCTATCTGACCTATCAGAAAAATCAAGACTGCAGAGAGAATTTGGATTGAAAATAGAACTAAGCCACTATATATATATATATATATATATATATATATATATATATATATATATGTACATAAAATTCTAAGAATTTGGCTTAGTTCTATTTTCAATCCAAATTCCCTTTGCCGTCTTGATTTTTCTGATGGGTCAGATAGCAGGATGTTGGGTTGGAAAAAAATGTGGAAGGGTAAAACAGATCTGCTTAAAAAGAACGCTACTAGTGTCTAGTACCTGCCAAAATTATTCAGTTCAATAAACTTTTCTGCGTTGCGATGTCGAACAATTTTTTCTGGGAATTTTTCAGTAAACTGTCGCACCACATCTGTGTATCTACCACCCTCACGAAATACGTGTTCAACGAGGTATACACATTCTTTAGTTGTTAAACACATTTTCAGATCAAAATCTGAAAATAAAAAATAAAAATATTGGAAAAGTGCACAGTGACTTTCCGAACACCCTGTAATTTGTATAAATGTTGTAGTTTATAAATTATAGTTGGTGTTTTCTGCAAACAGATGTTTGTACTTATGGACAGCAATGAAGTGTCCTCGGAATTGCGTGCCTACTTGCCTTTACTGTTAGACCTCCTCCTTGAATCGCCCATCCAACGGGGAGACACCTTTGTGCCCTATGAACAAGTAGTGGAGCAGCTTGAACGAGACACTATCGCGGTGGCGACTCGACTGGGTCTCGAGTCCTCTTCTCGCTTCCACTGTGGCCCCTTTTCAACCACTGCCTCCCTTATGATCCAGGTATTTTGATATGATAACGGCTTTTCAAAAGATACCCTCACAGACTACTAGAGTATGTTATAACATTTCAGTTGGAGCCAAAGCGGTATCTGAAAGGCATTGATTGGATCCGCGAACTATTATACCAAACAAAATTTACTGAAGAAAGAATAAAAATAATTGCCACTAAAATTGTAAATAATGTAGCAGAGGTAAAACGAAAAGGAAGTTCAATGGTTCACGCTTTAATGAAGGGCATTTTATACAAAAAAGGTATTAAATAAGTTCATATTTTATTTTTATGGTTTTCATATTTAATCGGACTATTACTCCTTTGTTTTTTTTTTTTAAGGAAGCAATCACTACTTGACAAGTGTACTGAGACAGCATAAATTTTTAAGTAAAGTTCTGGAAATGATGTCTACTGAGGATGGTCAAAAGGAAGTGATGGCTAATATGGAAGGGTTGCGCAACGCTTTGACGAAACCAGAGAATATGGTGGTGCATTTGTCGGTGAATCTAGATCAACTGTCGGAAATTATGAATGAAGACTGTCAGGACCTCGCAGCAGCTTGGAACAGTATGTTACTGGACAATATAGTGCCCAACAAGCACCAGTGAGTATATTAAAGTCATGCTCTTAGCTTATACATTTTAACCTAACCTTTATACAAATACCAGCAGTTCTGAAGTTAATTTCATGAGTTACTTTTATTATTTGAAAATGAAAAGACAGTTCAATTGTGCGTATGAGGTCTCAATACATTGAACTTTATTTGTCTATTTCTGATCGTATTTTCGCAAAAGTATATACAAATATATGTAAAAGTTGGAAGCAGTCCTTTATGAATACACACATTTAAAAAAGTTTTGTCCGCACTGTTCCCAACAAGTTGTTTCTTAAGTTTCTCGAGTCTCCGAAAATATTTTTTGAGTTCAGGATTCTTCAAATAATAAAGTAGTTCACCATAGTTATTTTCAATTTGGTTTATTACTAATTATCGGTATGTTTCAGTGATCAATCACTATCTTCAGGATATAAAATTAAAATTAAGACTGTAAAGCTATACTAAATTAAAATATTGATATAAAAACTATTCGAATGTTTTCCTTATCTCGACCATATATATTTAGCACTATTTTTCTTTTTTATCGAGGTTTGGTCTAGCTTCTTCAAAAAATACCAAGCCCTGAAGATGTCTAAAAATATAGAAGAAACGTCTGCTTAAAGGTATTGTATTATTGAAGCTAGACCAAACCTCGGTAAAAAAAAAATAGTATAACAACTATTGATATAATGTTTTTATATCAATATTTTAGTTTAGGGTAGCTTTATGGTCTTTATTTAATTTTATATCCTGAAGATTGTGATTGATCACTGAAACATACCGATAATTAGTAATAAACCAATTGAAAAAAACTATGGTGAACTACTATATTATTTATTATTTCAGGATGAATCCTGAACTCAAAAAATATTTTCAGAGACTCGAGAAACTTAAGAAACAACTTGTCAAGAACAGTGCGGACAAATGTATGTATAAAACATACATATGTTTATATGTATACTTAAGTTTATATATGTATCTATTGCATAAAGTAGTATTTTTCTTGGTTTACTTGTTTGTAATGTAAAGGTAGAAATGGGCTATTTATTCTTATTGTAACAGACAGATAAACTTGAAGAAGTTTTCACATTTGGAGTGCTTTGTTTTACAATAATACTGTGTATGTACTGGCAGAGGTTTTCAGTTATTTTCGATTATATAAGTATTTGATTTAAAGTCATTCTAGAGAGTGATTGTGGTTTTTAGGTTACGTGTTGTACCTGATTGGCAGCTTCTTGAGCAGAGAGACGCTATGAAGGCCTCTTGTATAGCTGGAGTCGGGTCTGTTGAATCTGCCTTCCTTTCCCTCACTATTCCATCCCTTGATGACTTCAACCACAATCACCTACCGGCTCTCCTAGTCTTCCTCCAGTACCTGACCCAGCTTGAGGTTGGTACCTATCAAAAACCAACAACCTGCTAGGTAATATGTTGGCGGATAAATTTTAACAAAAAAAAATACATTGGAATATGGGTTTATATATGTTAATAAAGGATCAGGATGAATACGAGAATTATTCACAAAGGACAACAAACTTTCACAGTAAACTATAGGCATAGAGTAAAGATACGAACCCACTTTGTATTTGTTGGAGACCCAACCGTCGCTTCACAGTGCGCTTGGTGTCCCTTTCTCAACTATCCAGATGACGGTTCAACCGAAAATTAGAGACAGTAAGTGTGTTTGTTCCTTAGTTCTGTGTTTGTGATTCATCGTGAAACGTATATATATATATATATACAATAAAATAAAAAACGAAGGAAACACACAGAAAGACACAGACATAACTCACATCGATATTTCGACAATCGTCGTCATCAGGAGGTGCGAAGAGCGAAGAGTCCCGCAGGAAGACAGGGCGGTACTCAGGAGTACCGCAGGAGTACCGCCCTGTCTTCCTGCGGGACTCTTCGCTCTTCGCTCTTCGCACCTCCTGATGACGACGATTGTCGAAATATCGATGTGAGTTATGTCTGTGTCTTTCTGTGTGTTTCCTTCGTTTTTTATTTTATTGTAAAAAAGTCCGCTGGACCGTTTCTTTTAATTGTATATATATATAAAGATTTCACATAAACACGTGAAATAACAATCAATGATCAAACCACAATATAAAAATGGGAAAACAAGACTAAGATGTTTCAACTTAGAAACCAACTTTCAGAGTCAAAAAACCCAACTCAGTTGACTCTGATGACCGCTTGTTACGGTTGAAAGATATTAGTCTTGTTTTTCCATTTGTTATTGTGGTCATATATGATCATTGATATATATATATATATAATATATATATATATATATATATTGAAAATGTCGTTAATTTAGCAATTTTGTTTAAATATTTTGATAGTGACATACAGAGAAGCTTGCCAGCACAGTTAGCAGTCATCAAATTCGCCTCGTCGCACATTTCTCTTCATTATCTAAGCAGTAAGTGTGAACATCCAGCGATTTTGAATAAAAAAACAGTCAAAACTTGTGAAGTAAACTAAAACATATCTTTAAAGTGCAATTCATGGGTTATATGTTTAACTATTTTACATTTTTCTCACTAAGATTGATAGGTGGTGAGGCACTTCCCCCATCCCCCCCCCCCCCCATCCCGACTACACGTCCCTGCAGTTGATATAAATGAAACTGAATTTTTACTTGTTACAGGGTCCTTTGTGGCGACAAATCCGAGGTCAGGGTTTTGCTTATTCATACAACATTGTTCCACGACCACATGAAGCTTTAGTCTACTTCAGTCTCTATAAAGCAAGCAATATAGTGGGAGCTTACAAGGAAGCCAAACGAATCATTGTCAGTCCTATATTTGTTTAAAACAATTATTTATATGCACTGTTGAAACTTCTTAATAAAATACTATCAATGATTTTGCTAGGAATCAGTTTTGGCATTTGACGAAGATGTGGAAAAAAGTTTAATTTGACGTAATACTAAAACTTTCAGAGGCATCATTAAGATATATGCATCTCTGAAATTTGCCTAGCCTAACTGGTGACGGCAGGCCAAGACGTACTAAAGGATATATAGCCTTACCACAACACAATTGAGTAGGGTTAAACCGGCTGAATACTGTAATGGCCGATTTGAAAAGATTTGAATGAAATTAGAGTATGAAATAGCCTGGCCCTTCTAGAAAGTTTTAGTTAGGTTATGTAGTATATGTATGGTGCGTCTTGGCGTGCTGTCAACCACTTAGCCTACCCACCATTAGGTTACCACTTACTGTGTTCCCAATTTCCGGACTTTTCTGTTTTCAGACCTACTTCGGTCTCCATTAGTACGGCAATTCGAAAAACGAGTGTATAATAGTCTGGTTAGTATTACTAGCTTCATCAGCACAAAACGACCTTGCTATGCTAATTTATGGAGTAATTTACGTGTTTTTACGTTCAAACCAGACTCGATTTATTTAGGAATACAAAACTTATAGATTTTAAATGAAGTCCCCTGGAACAGTTCATTCCAGAAAAACACCAGACAAAACTGGTTGGTCATCTTTTGAAATAGTGAATAAATAGTTGCTCATTCGAATTTTTTAAATTTCATCATTGATCTAAATTTGTTTTCATACATTTAGGCTTTGTTTCTTGGGAATATAATAAAAACTTCGAATTGGTTGATTATCTGTGTTTAATATGGAACTACTTCGTATGTTTCATGCATGTGCAAATGCATAAATATCATAATAAACACTTGATGCAATCAATGAAGTTTAAACCATACGGAAAGAGGAAAACAATAGAAATAAATGCCTTAAAAAGGCCTTTTACTTTATGTCATCAGAGAGCAAAATAAATGTATTAATTTTACACCTGAGCAAGTACAAATTTTTTAGAACTTTTCGGGTATTCGCAGAACGTTCACATCACTTAGAACATTTTCAAATTATAAGATCTTTAAAGTGCTTTATACTGTTCATAAACAGATTTAGTAGTATCATTTGGCTTCAGTAATTTAGCCATATGATTTGCTAATTTCGTCAAAATTTATCTGTTTTTCGGAAAGGATAAGTACAATGAATGGCGTCATCGTAAGTTCTGAACACAACACTGACAAGAAACACCGTTGATTTAAGATAGATTTGGACTACATCTCTTAGAAGATTAAGTCAAACTATTAAGAAATATTCCCAGTTCTAACGCATAGATCCAGGTTTATAGAACTAATCAAAACACTTTTTGGTCAAATCTCGTATATTTAACAAACAGGAAATATTGTCATAACATTTCACCGAGTTTGTGCCTCTATATGGCACAATAACCATAATATATTTCCAAAACAAAACTAAAATTTATCGGGACTCGGTCAGTTCTTTAGGTTCAAATTAAACTCTCATTGCCAACGTTTCGATTTTTATTTAAAACCTTTTTCATAGGCAGAAGTATAAATTTTGAAACAGAAAAACTAAGTATTACATTACAAATTATTTTACAAAGAAAAATAGTCTGTGGATTTTAACAAAACTGTAGTCTGAATGAACACGTGACACTGAACTGTGTCACATATATTTTTCATATAGAAATATTTTTTTCATACAGAAAATATATAGAAATATATTTTTCATAATATATTTCTTGAATGACTTTAACATAAATTTAATAATAATCTAATAAGGTATAATCTTTGCCTAGTTATATTGCTTAAAAATAATTATAAGGTGTTTGATTTATTTAAATGCACTCTATTCGTGTATTCAAGTGAGTAATTTTATTTTAAATCACTGCATTCACTTCATACATACTTGTTCCGAATTAATTTTATGTTGCATGCTAAAAATTGACTTAAATTTATTTTTCTGTTTTTGTTCCAGGAAGAAAAGTTAAGCTCTTTGGACAAATGGGATTCAACTTTGTTTGCATCGGCTAAAAGTTCTCTTATTTTTGAAATAATTCATAGAGAGAAGAGCATTGGTGATGTAGTAGCCCAGTCGGTTCTGTCTTACTTCAAGGGAGTGTCACATTCATTTAACAGGCAAATCAATCCATTCATTTTTTTTTTTCATTTTTTAATAACATGTACTACACTTTTTTGTTTCTCCCCGGTATTATTTAAAAGAAAACAACCCCAATTAGATAATGTATACATTCATAGTGGGAAGAGAAAAGGAAATAAATTAATCTGTATTATGAACATTTTGATAAGATCCGATACACAATGATTCAGGATATGAAAAAACACAAGTGAGGATACGTGAATGTATTCACTCTTTCACGCGCTTGGTCTCCCTTTCTCTTTTCTCTTGAAGAAGGATTGCCCGAAAATTTGAGTTCGTAAGTGTGTTTCTTTACTGTGTGGTTACTCTTCGATTTTGAACTAGTATTGTGTTCAGTTTGGATTGTCTTTCCGATTTTATAGTGTACTAGCAAACGTTCCCGTCTTTGGCGGGTAATTTTCCAAAAATTCGGTGATGATACATGGTATTCCAAAATATTATTAGAAATTATGGAATAGTAGAAAATATCATTAATATTACAGTGTTAAGTAAATTCCTCTGTATGCACCACATTGCTGGTTGTCCTTCAGGTTCATGGAAGAACAAGAGTTGGAACCTCTGACTCTTCAGCAAGCAAACTACAGTTGACAATGTGAGAAAAACATGGTCTCACTCACTTTGATTCCTGCGGTAGATAGAGTTTCCCTTTGCGACTTAGTTGCCGTCATTGTGAAACAAACGGGGACTTGACATTGCAATCGTTTGAATGGCAAGGATAGTTGCTCGGAATCAATGGTATGCATGGTGTACACATAGAAACCCAGTCATGATGTCCGCCTCTATGGCATATCTGTGCTGAGGCAGTATCTGTATTTGACCTACCACTCAGTTAGCTTCAGCTACTCAAAGGAACTACTTTTGCCCGATGACGACGACTGTCGAAATATCGTTGTGAGTCTTTTGTGTGTGTCTTAATTTGTTTTTCTCTTTCCTGTGTGAACTATATATATATATACAAAGAAAAATTGTATGTATATACAATGAGAATATTTTAACAAAGGCAAATATTTTGTATAATGGTAACTAAGACTTTATATGTAATGAGATGTTTAATATCTTATTTGACCGTTTTCAGGGAGCTGGTACACAAAATTTCAGAAGTATCGACTGAGGATTTAGAATTAGTAGGACCTCTGTATGTTGCTCCAATGTTTGATGCAGAGAAGGCAAAAGTATCGGTCATCTGTCACCCCAGCAAGGTCGAAGAGGTTGCTTCGGGTCTTAAAGCGTTAGTATTCCATTAGTATTCCTTTTTTTTTTAAAGTAAATAATTACTCATTTACTAATAGTGTTAAATCATCCAACACACAACGGAAACAAGTAAAATCATCGGATATGTGAGGTGTGGAATTCATCTCCCTCTATTGAGAAGGGAGGGAGGCACGGAGGTACTTTAAAGAGTGTAAAGGAGAGGGAGAGGGAACAAAAGGCGGGGAAAATCAGGATATAGAAAATTCAGGAAGGAAAAGAAAAGCACTATGTGCTAGTTGTTAACCCTAATAGACGAAGATATGCTCTTGTTAATACTGTGTCTAATTTGAATGTACCATTACTAACGTTTATGATATTTGTTCTGTTAAATTTAATTAATGAAGATCTTTTATGCGTGACATATTTTGTTAACTTTTGTCCAATATATCATGATTTTCATTTATTTATATGCAAAAATAAACAACTTCAGGTCTGTAATAACTTATCGGGCACTATTTTCGCTACTAGACGCTAGCTTCTTCTGCCGACACACACACATCAGAGGTGGTTTATTGATATGGGCAATCTTTTCCCGCGTGATTTTTAAAATTTATTTTTGTAAAAAAATTATTCTATCCCCTCCCATGGCTGTAGTGAATAAAGGAAGTGACAAGTGGAAACATAAACCTTTGTCAATATCCGAAAAGGTTAAACTTTGGAAAAAAAAAACTTGGTTAAAGTGTATCTGTTGTGAATTCAATGGCATTGGGTCATCAACAGTTTATGATATAAAGAAACAGAAAGAAAAGTGACTCAGGTTTTTTTGATCAGAGTAAATCAAAGAAACAGATGTTTAAAAGGAAATCAGTGAAATAGTGTACAACTAGTTCAGTTAATGATGAGGTGGTATAAGTTACGTGAAAGTGAAGGTGTTGATTTCACAGGTGACCTTGTGAAGGAACAAGCAAAAAGATTCAACGAAGAATTCAAATAATGGGTATTTTAAATTTGAAATGAGGTGGTTAGCTACTTGATTTTCTGTATTCTAGTCTAATCAGTCACTAATCCGGAAAAATTGATAATCCTGTACCCTCCTGGTCCGAAAGTTGTCGGATTAGTGACTGTTGACCTGTTGTAACTCTGGTTACAAACGTACCGTTGTGCCTACAACGTGCTTGAACTCCCTCTCTCTTTTCTCCTGAAGACGGATTACCCGAAAAATTGAGTTTGTAAGTGTGTTTATTTACTCTGTGTGTTACTCTTCTTCGATTTTGAACTCGTATTGTGTCCAGTTTGGATCGTCTTTCCGATTTTATAGTGAATATGTAGGGAAACCAAGCGCACTGGTTCAGAGGCGGTTGGAGACCAACAAACGTCCGTTTGTCCGTTTCGGATCGTATTTCCAACGAAAAAGTATATATATATATATTATATACAACAAAGACTCACTTTTCAATATTTCGACCGTAATGGTGGTCGTCCTCAGGAAATATTGAAAAGTGAGTCTTTGTTGTGTTTCAGTTTATGTGTCACTGCTTATTTTAATTGTTTTTGTCCTGCCGGACCGTTTTTTGTTTATCATGGTATATATATATTAAAAATACTAAACGGTCCAAACCGGACAGATAAATAAATGAAAAACACAGCACATAGAAGAAACAAGAACACTTACTGGTTCAATATTTCGAACTGAAGTTCGTCATCAGGAAGATAGTTGAAGCACTTATCTCTTCTTCTTCTTCCCTTCTACTATCTTCCTGATGACGAAGTTCAGTTCAAAATATTGATCCAGTAAGTGTTCTCGTTTCTTGAATGAGCTGTCTTTTTCATTTATTTATATGTATATAAATGTATATTATCAACAGGAAAACGATCCACAAGGGACAACAAACGTTTCACAGTAAACTATAGATGCAGAGTAAAGGGACAAACACACTTGCAATCTCTAATTTTACTTAAACTGCGGTCCTTGGTCTCCCACTCTCTTTTCCGTGGGAAGACAAATTATCCGAAAATTTGAGTTAATGTGTCTCTTTCCCCGTATAAGTTACTCCTCTTAGTTTTTGAACTTATATACATATATCTAAGTTTTTGTAAATGACTATTTGTGAAACTTGGTGGTGGTTTGCAGTCTGGGCGTCAACCTGACCATATACTCGACTCTGGAGGAGAGTTTTCTCAATGAATGGTGAGCTTCGCTCTTCTCCGCGTCAGCTGCTACTAGAACTCCTGACTCCACTAGTCTCTCCTGGCGTCCTCTACTTAAACAATTTTCCCTGTACTTAATCAAACTTCCCATTCTCATCATTTGTTGTCTTTTATTTACTCTCTGTCTTATCCTAACTCCTAGTTCAATTTTTTCCAACTTTTTATTTATATCTATGAAGCATACTGCATGATCAAAACTTAAACCGTGTACCAGTAATGTTTAATTTAAACTAATACGTAATAGCTATTTTAGATAGCATTAATAAGTTTAAAAAGTCAATTTTTTAAATATTATTATTAATTATATATTCAATAAGCTATTTATAAACTTTTTACAATCATAAAATGTGTGTGATTTTTGAATAAGTAGAATTTTTTATATGGCTATAATTGTGATTAACGAATAACTTTATGTCTGAGAGGACACTTCTCATTTAAGGGCTCTCTCTTGTTAATTGTATTATGTAATAAAGCAGTCAAAATATGAAAAGCTTTAAAGAGATGGTACTTTTAAGGTTTTCGTGAAATGTATTAGTATTTTTATAATATTATAAATATAACAAATTATTTTCTGTCAGGATTACAGGTCAGGTTGGTGATTACAGTTGTGTGGCTACTGTGATATCTCTGTGCTTAATACAATAACTTTCATGCGACATTTTTGTGATTTTATATCCATATTTTACTACTATCTCAGTAATGATTAACGTATTTTCTAATTAAAATGATTAATTCATTTTAGGTAGTATTTATTATGGAGGTCAGGTTAACGATTTGGCCTCTGAATTAGTAGGTCCAGGGTTCGATACCCACCTGACCCTAGATTTATGTAAGTGGAAGGTGAATAAACCTGAGTACGTCGTCACTCGGAGAGAGGACGTTAAACCGTCGGTCCTGAGCGTTTACGATGTCAGGCAAAATTTAGGACTCTCAATGCAGAATCAACAGGTAATGTGAGGCGCCAATTACTAAAATGGGTGCCAATTAATAAGTAAGTCATAATTTTCAACCCTAGAACAGTATTAAAAGGTGAAAGCCCTATAAGTGTTGGCGTTGGAAAACCAAAAAAACAGGTAGTTTTGGTTGAAAGCTATGTGTGATATCCATTGAAGGAGTATTATTTCATTATTACTGTTATTATTATTATCATGATTAATAGCAAACATTAATGAACATAAAATTATTTATGATACATAGGCATTGTGGACATATGATATTCATACTAAAATCGATATTTCGAACCATATTCCGTCGTCAGTAGTAGATTAGCAGAGAAGTTGAAGATAACGTTTAGGGCGGATGATTCTTTGTAGAATGAGTAGTTCCAGGGGAAAAAGTAGGCAAGTGTTGGTTATCACTCAATCATCACGGTAAACCCTTAAAATTTAGTGGGATAGAGAAAATAATTGCTTAAAAAGAAAATACGGACAATTCTGGACTTACGTTCATTCGTTTTACGTTTTTTCTATTTTATGTTCAACATTTTAATATATAAAAAAAAACGAAAAATAAATTAATATTTTAAAATTATAATAGTAAGTGTTAGTGTATGTGAATTTGAATTTACTTCGAGTGCCACTGCCAATCGTAACTAAATATGAATGAAACTTATTTAATTGAAATTACAAATGCCATGAATTTGTTTGAATTTAATTTACTTATTTGAAGTTACATTTATGTTATTATTTCATAATAAGGTATTGTTTTCTTGACCACAATTTACCAATAAAAACTTTATTTTCTTCTTGGAGTTTGGTCAGAATTAATATACGGAATCACCTTTTCGCCAACGTTTCGACTTTATTTTAAGACATCATCAGGGCTATAAACTAACAAAAAACAGTGGACATTTGTCATATCTACTTTACAATCATCATAACAAATTCAAAAAACTTACTCAAGGCTAGCTTCTAATTCCGAACCAACCAAACCGTTATCTTCCATTGCATGTGCTGCTACCCAGCGACATTTATTGAAAACACTTTTTTATATTACAATTAATCCATGGCAATATAAAATATGATAAAAACTAAGTTTTTATTATTTCATAATGTTATATATATATATATTTACGGTTGACTAGTTTTCTTGTATATTTCTCAAGGGATCTGAATAATCTTCTTGCACAAACATCTAAATTGAATAGACAATGGAACCATTGGAAATGTTCTATTCAATTTAGATGTTTGTGCAAGAAGATTATTCAGATCCCTTGAGAAATACACAAGAAAACTAGTCAACCGTAAATAAGGCGTATTATTTAATCAAACCTGTATAAATGAAAGACTGCTTCCTAAATATACCAATATATATATCGAGGACACTATATGAGCCGCTTATTTTGAAAGTGGCCTAATTCCATTTATGTTAAAATCGAGATATTTAAGGGTTTGCGTTTTACAAAATTTAAAAATATTGTCATTTTATTTATCAACTAATTTTTGTTATAAAAAAACTTAGTAATTTTAAATAAATTTTGTACAATTTGCTGCAAAAGGTAAAGATAACGTAAAAATGTAATTATTTAAATAGCTAGCTAAATTTTTTTGGAAAATGGAATTAGGCCACTTTCAAAATAAACGGCTCATATATCGAGGACTACTATATATATCGAGGACATCGAAATATAGTAGTGAGTTCAGTGATTTCCTTTCTATGTGTTCCTTTTAAATTCTAGTTTATATATATATATATATATATAACATAATTATAATATAATATATGATGTATGGATGTTTTATAAGGTGCGGTCATTGAATTGATGGATATATAGTACAGTATGAACGGTATTACTAGAACATATACTAAAAATAAATCTATTCAAAGCTTTATCATTCGTATTAAATGTTTAGTATTTATTTATGAATTAAATATTTTTATATATCGAAGTAGATATATTATAAGTCGCTTTTCTTCGTAGAGACTTACATCTTTCGTTCTTTGATAATGAGATTACTAATATTACTAGATCCGTGTGAATGGTATTATATACAGTATAGTATATTATAGTATGTAGTATATTATATACGGTAGTAGTATATTTAGTATTACTAAAATATACAGTAAGAACTTACTTTCGGCCGATCGGAATGTAATTAAAGCGTATGTGGAAAATTATTTGTATTTAAAAAAATGAGCAAAATCCCTTTAGGTTTAAACCTAAATCTAATGCATCTTAAGAAGCTCTAAAATTTGTTTAGAATAATCAATGGCTACTTCTTTGAGGATCCAGTTTCTTAAACAATTCATTAAAGAAACGAAGAAAACTGTATCTAAAAGCACTGGTATAAGGAAAGTCCGTGGCTTTGGGCGGGAATATTAACATATCGCTCGCCCGACAGTAAATCTCTGGCCAGTCATACAGTTTGATAGAAGAGAGACAAACATAAAAGGTCCCACTACATTCCAAGCGATATGCGTACTCCTGGAAGTTCCTGATTTAAATGGTTATATTTATCCAATGAATTAACAATGCTAAGAAATATTTTTTAATTTACTTCACCAGTTTTAGTGTCCTTTTATTCAAAATCGCTGGATTTTCATATTTACTGTTCAGGTCTTTAAAGGAAATGTGCGGTCTTCGTCAGAATCAAAAACCCAACAGCTGGGGTTTTTTTTTTCAGACGGGTATTTTTCAAAAATTCAGGAATGATACGTGGTATTTTAATCAATGATCAAACCACAATATGAAATGGGAAAAGCGGACGGACGAAGACCGTTTGTTACGGTTGAAAGATCTTAGTCTTGTTTTCCCATTTCATATTATGGTTTGATCATTGATTGTTATTTCACGTGTTTATCTGAAATGTTTTTATTTATGAATCCATAAAGTAATAATAATCCCTCCACACTACTTGTGCTGCTCTTAAACTACATGCAGCCCATATTGGCCCCTAAAAATCTGCCTATTTTCAAGATTTTTTTTGTCTTTGCTGCGCAGAACTATTTAGAGCTGTATTTAATTTTCATTAGGCTGGTGAAAAGTGATATATTTTATCCATGAAGATTTTGAAGTGATTCACTTGTTTTATTTCCTTCACAGAATCATCTAAAATAAATAGTTACAGTCGATGGTTCAAAAAATGCCAAGTAATGTTAGGAAAATCATTTCTCAATCTAGCACTCAGACCTGAGGAACGTCTAAGCCAAACAGTAACACCATCTGAGCAAAAATACAACGCTTTTCAAACTTCCCAATAAACACCTGCTTATTGTTCCTGCTCCCTGGCCTTCCAGTTCAACAAGTCCGAGGATAATTGAGCAGTGTTTACAATCCTCAACTTTTTTTTTTTAGCTTCAAAATAGCTTCAGTACATAGCAAAAATACAAGTTCAGGTAATATAAAGAAAGTAAATGAAACAAAAATGTGTTAAAAATAATTTATTGTTTTGAGAACACAAACAATTTTGCTTCCTTTTCTATGTAGAAGTATTGAATACTACAGTAGTAAATGTTTAAAAATAGTAAATAATATATATGACTAGCAAACGTACCCGTCTTTGACGGAATCAAAAATTCTATTATACTTGGTATTCCAAAATATCAATTATAGTATTATACTAATACTACAATTAGAAGTTATAGAATAGTAGAAAATACCATTATTAGTACAGTGCTAAACAAATGCCTCTGTATACAAAGATTAGATTTTAAGTTAGACATACACAAATCTACAATCAATATTTCAGCTTTATATGTCTTATGGTAGCAATATTTTGTGGACAAACCGACAGACAGAAATTATTCTAAGGGTACATGTTGCTACTCTGAAGTATGAAACGTAAAGAAAACTTGAAATGAGTTAGTTCTAATTAACGTGCTCCCAGTCAAAAGCTAGCACGCAAGCCACTGGGCTACTCTGGTTCCATACCTTACTTTATTACCAGTGTATTTATTAAGCAAATATTAAATTAAAAAAATATTTTTGTTGTATTTATTTATAATACATTTGCACTACTGTCATCGGTGAGCAAGCAAGCTACTGGCTACCCTGGCTAGATCCCTTACTTTATTATATCATTTTTTATATTATCCACATTTTAAATTCAAAAAAATATTTGTTTGTTACATTTATTTATAATACATTTGCACTACTGTCATCGGCGATCATGCAAGCCACTGGGCTACTCTGGTCCCATACCTTACATTATTACCAGTGTATTTATTAAGCAAATATTAAATTAAAAAAAAGTTTATAGTTATATATAATACATAGCAAACGTACCCGTCTTTGACGGAATCAGAAGTTCCGTCATTTTTGGTATTCCAAAATGTCATTAGAAATTATAGAACAGTAGAAAATACCATTATTACTACAGTGTTAAACAAATGCCTCTAAATACACTACATTAGCTGTCTGTCCTTCAGGTTCATGGTAGAAGAAAGAGTTGAAACCTCTGACCCTTGAGCAAGTAAACTACATTTGACCATGTGAGAAAAACTTGGTTTCGCTACCTTGTATTCCTGCGTTAGATGAAGTCTCCCTTTGCGACTTAGTTAACGTGATTGCGAAATAGACTCTGACCGGACTTTGCAATCATTTCAACGTAAACAGACAGTGGCTCGGAATCAATGGTATGTGTGGTATACACACAGACTCCCCAATACCACATCCAGTCATTATGTACGCCTCTATGGCATTATTATCTGTGTAGAGCACGAACTCAGAGTCGTGTCCCGTTACACAGTTTTGGGGCACTCATGTTTCGTAACATGAAATTTGTTTCTGCTACTAAATTGCAGCATGATTGGTTCTCCTACTTTAAGTTTTTACTCATGAGCAGGCAGTCCAGGAAAAATAAATTGAGAGTCAAGAAATTCAATTAAATAATGAACTGCTTCTTCATCACTAATCCAATCTCTTTACTGACTTGTAAGGTCTTTTCTCGGTATGATATAGCGTAAGAACTTGTTTGTTGATTTTTCCTGCCTGTTCGTATTAAGAGTTGAGAATTGCTCGTTTACAAAACTATTTAGTCGTAATAGATAGTACATCCTCAACTCTGGGAAACACTTTTTCAAAGATGTCAAATACGCAATATATTCATATGCTCCAATGAAATTAAAATTAACTAACAATACCTACTTGCTTCACCTGTGTATTTTCAAAACAAACTTGTCTGTGAAGTTAGAAAAATACGCTTAAAGCCCTATAACTTCGTTTCTGTACTTAGTTATGAATCTATTTAGAGCCCATATTTTAAGTTAGGCATACAGAAATCCAGTGTCAAAGTTTCAGCTCGCCATGTCTTATGGTGGCTGAGTTTACTTGTGACAAACGTTTTTTCTTTAAACGTCCATAACTTTACTTCTACGTTGAATTTCCAAATAATTCAGAGCCTATATTTTAAGTTAGACCTACCCAAATCTACTGTAAAAGTTTCAGCTTTATATGTCTTATGGTAGCTGAGTTTACTGGTGACAAAGTTTTGCGGACAAACAGACAAACCGACAAACCGACAGAAATTTTTCTAATGGTGGATTCGGTTTCTCCAATGTATGAAACGTAAAGAAAACTTGAAATGAGTCAGTTCTAAGCAATGTACAGACAAAATCATTATTTTATTTATATAGATTTCGAACTGAAAATTAACTTGCTGCACAAAACTTTATTTTAAATAAAATTACCATATTATTTTAAATTAAACTTGAATTATTATAAATTAACCTGGATCTTTTAACATTAAATTTGGATTATTTTAAATTAAACTTGGTTCATTTTAAAATAAATTTGGATTGTTTTGAATTAACTTGGATAATTTTAACTTAAACTTGGATTATTTTGAATTAATTTGGATTATTTTGAATTAACTTGGATAATTTTAAATTAAACTTGGATTATTTTGAATTAACCTGGATCTTTTAACTTGGATTATTTTAAATTAAACTTGGATAATTTTAAATTAAATTTGGATTGTTTTGAAATAACTTGGATAATTTTAAATTAAACTTGGTTTATTTTGAATTAACCTGGTTGTTTTAACATTAAACTTGGATAATTTTAAATTAAACTTTCATTTTTTAAAATTAATCTGAAAAAATTGTAGTGGGTTGTCTGCTCCATTGTCAGAACAATTAGTGTTTCTCAACTTTTTTTTATCTAAAGCATCCTTATAAGATGTTAAACTATCGGGACACACACCAACCATACTTACTGTGAATTATGAAATTCATTATATTACAAAATAATATGAATTTTATTTATAGGAAAAATGTAGGTGTTATTATAGTATGCTACCAACCTTCGATTTTGTTATCTACCATTTACGATATCATTCCACAGTAAATAACTCAATAAACTAAGTATTTAGAATCTTAATTGAATTATTGTTGATAACCATGTATTCTCCAAGGGAATATTTCCGGAGGATAGAGAGCATTCTCTGTACCTATGAAGATACAGATCATCTATGTACCTATGAAGAACAGAGCATTCTCTGAACCTATGAAGATACAGAGCGTTCTCTGTACCTATGATGATTCATAGTTTTCTCTGTACTTATGAAGATACAGAGCGTTCTCTGTACCTATGAAGATACAGAGCGTTCTCTGTACCTATGAAGATACAGAGCATTCTCTGTAACTTTTAAGATTCATAGTTTTCTCTGTACCTATGAAGATACAGATTTTTCTCTGTATACCTATGAAGATACAGAGCGTTCTCTGTACCTATGAAGATACAGAGCATTCTCTGAACCTATGAAGATACAGAGCGTTCTCTGTACCTATAAAGATACAGAGCCTTCTCTGTAACTTTTAAGATTCATAGTTTTCTCTGTACCTATGAAGATACAGATTTTTCTCTGTATACCTATGAAGATACAGAGCGTTCTCTGTACCTATAAAGATACAGAGCATTCTCTGAACCTATGAAGATACAGAGCGTTCTCTGTACCTATAAAGATACAGAGCCTTCTCTGTAACTTTTAAGATTCATAGTTTTCTCTGTACCTATGAAGATACAGATTTTTCTCTGTATACCTATGAAGATACAGAGCGTTCTCTGTACCTATAAAGATACAGAGCATTCTCTGAACCTATGAAGATACAGAGCGTTCTCTGTACCTATAAAGATACAGAGCCTTCTCTGTAACTTTTAAGATTCATAGTTTTCTCTGTACCTATGAAGATACAGATTTTTCTCTGTATACCTATGAAGATACAGAGCGTTCTCTGTACCTATAAAGATACAGAGCATTCTCTGAACCTATGAAGATACAGAGCGTTCTCTGTACATATAAAGATTCAGATCATCTCTTTTTATTTTTATAATTTCTAATATATTTTCGAATATGACCTCAGAATTTTTGTAAAATACCCGTCAAAGATGAGCACGTCTTCTAGTAGAATATAGAACATCTTCTAGTATTCTATAGTTTACCATACAATGCTATATTAAAATAGCCTATAAAGGATATAATTATACTACAACAGTGGTGTAGCAACTATTTTTTACGCTAAAAAATTGTTAAAAATTGTTAATTGTTAAAACAAATTAACTGGCCAGGTAAAAAAATATAATACATTTTCAACCCTTTAAAAAACTTATTTAGAAAAATTTTAAAAAATTTGCAGTGGCCTACACTCAACTTTACTCCAAGTAAACATATTGTCATACTTCTTGGGTATATAATAAACAATGTTCCATTTAAGTATAATATAAATGTGTAAATGGGGTATGTTTATTAGTCTTTCATTCATGGAGGTTTAACAGATTGTGATTGTTCAATAATTTCAAGCTTCTTAAAACTGATAAAATGATTATAGCCACATGTAAACAAATGATACATTATTGATTAATTTTGAAATATGGAACTGAAATAAAGAAAAAGTTGGATATTAACGAGTTTGATATGATGTTTACTGATAGTGACGCTGAATGTAGGCTACACCAAATTTTGCTTATGGTAAAATACATGTTTTTCAATATTCTAAAGAAAAAAAATGACCACTCCGTTGGACAATTGAATGACCCCCCCCCCCCCCCCAAACAAATTATAAATAATTTCGTTATATTCAATGTCTTTTACTTCTTATATGTTTAATATCTTTCTAATTCTACAAATCAAACTAAGAATCAGTTGTATTAAAGAAAATAAAATTATTCGCCAAAAGATATCATAACTAGTGACGTCATTGACAATCATTTTAATAATATACATAAATGAATTTTTGTCTGGAGTAATATTAAAACTGGTGAGGAATATATTCTAGATAAGTATATAAGAGGTACGTTAATGCTTATAATAATTATTCATAAATAAATTAGGTATAGGGTAGTTCTCTAATAATGCAACCCTGTCTGAAACCTCGTCTTTGTTGTATATAACCGAGATGTCTACAAATATTGAAGTTAAACAAGGTGAGAAATTTAACTTTAATGAAATTAATTATAAGTGCATTTTCAATTGTCAAAGGTAACCAGTATTCATTATATAGTCTTTGTGTCAACTATTTAATTCCAACAGGTCGCATCGTAACTTGGTATATTATGAGGTTTTGCAACATTTTTTAATCCATATTCTCTGAGAAACAATCTTGATGTTTATTCGTCCTCCATTTCGATCATTATGTCTTCGTTTTCTTTTATATTTAGTTTCATTTGTTATATGGCTTAAAACATTAGTTGTTGGCCTAATTTCGTTAAGATTTGAATTATTATAATTTACTGTATTAATCTTTATTTCTTGAGAACTGTTTAAAATTCGAAGACGAGTCATTCTTCCTGAACTGTATATAAGTATTCTTATACTTATACACTGTGTTTCTAGTTCGTTTTCAATTGATATTTCAAAGAAATAAATATTTTTATTAGAACAAAATCTAATATTAGAACTTAAAATTAGTCATCAATAATCTTCATATGTAAAATGTATTATCAGTGGATATATAAAGTATATACTGTTATTTGTATTTTAATATAATTAAAATTATTAAACTACACTATAACTTCTAAAATTGTTGGACAGTTTGAGGATTGCCTGGTGGGAAACTACAGTCTTTCGATGTTTCTAAAGTTTATATTTGCCTTATAACCTTGACAATGTTGTTAACATCGGAAGACGGAGTGAAGTTTTCGACAATTCTCGAAGTATCCAACAATTTTAGTTGTTGTATTATAGTATAACTTTTTACTGGTCCTTAATAGAAGATTATTAACGTAAAATTATTAAGGAGGCTTTTATAATTTCCTTTGTGCTAACCAGTATGTCGTCACCGTATAGTTCATGTATTAGGAGTATTCAATTATAAAGCTACCTTTAACCGAGTACTTCGAGGGTCATTCTTTCGCTATCATTGTTTTTTACATTCCCACTGAAGGGAACTGTTTACGATTACTACTCCATCGTTTCAGTTAAACTCTTTCTACATGATCAGTATATATTTACTGATTCAGGTTACGTTTTAGCTCAGGTTATGTTTAGTTTACTAAAAATTGTTTATAAATCATTGTCATCTACAAAAGTGATCTGGATCTGATATATGATTGGTTGTTTCATGACCAAATGACTTGATTGTTTTTCTTGTGTGGAGTCGGGGTTATTGAAGTTGTAGATTGCCGACTCTAATGAAAGGCACGTACGTACTTTAGTATCTCTTCTATGAAGTCACCTCTATCAGCATAACGAATATTATAGGGGCTCGAACTCCTTAGAAGATAAACAGTTGCCATACGATATTAGCTTCTCCACTTGGAGATCCCTCGGTCTGGTCTTGATTAAGGCCGTAATCCTGTAACTCTCGTTCTGTTGAGCCTAGTCGTTAAACGATGAAGCCACTGTCGTCTTGCCAGGAAGGGTAAAGCGCTCGGACTTCCTCAGTATATACGAATATAGACATATTCACTATGTCCATGGACATTAGCGTCACTGTATAGCATGGTCTCATTTCTATTATTTTCTTTGGTTGGTTGTTGAAGTTCTGACAGCTATTGATGAAAATAACTTTCTTCATGGGTTGCTGGTCTTGTGAATTATTTTGTTGTGAATCTTGATTATCTGCGTTTACAGTAGTTACACAAGAAAAACAATCGAGTCATTTGGTCATGAAACAGCCATCATAAATCATTGTCACTAAACAGTATCTGTGATAATAGTTGTTTTGTTAAGAGAAGAATTCTAATACGCATTTCTACTAATTTTGTTTGTATATTCTAATGTGGACGATTTATTTCCTTTACCAAAAAAATAAAGCAAAATATTTCTATTTTACATTTAAGAGTAAGGCGTTCTTTTAGTGCTGTTTTAGGAGCGGAAATTGGGTATGATTTATTATTTGTCACCGAATTTTAGTAATGAGCGAACTACATTACTTGTTGATTCTATATTTGGAATCCTAAATTTTAGCCAACTCAAGTCTATTTAGAATAGGGATCTTTAACGAATACCTGACATCGTACAGGCTCGGGACCGACGGTTTATCATCTTCATCACGTGGGGAGGAGAAGGAGGACCCTCTAGTGACGAGGACCTCGATGTTGTGGTTAGATTTTAGTCTTCGCTAGTTACTATTAGTGATAAATCAGTTTTAGTCTTTGTCCCCTCAAGGGAATATTCCCAGTACCTTGAGGGTTTAACTTAAGTTGTGCTCGTTCTGTATTTTTATTTATATGTCCTGTGCCCTTTATTTTAAGCAACCGATAAGGGAATATCGAGTACCTTGTCGGACATTATATTAGTTTTTAGTCTTTTAGTATTCAGTGTTTCTTAGTTATAAGTTAGTTTAGTTTCCACCTCAAGGGAATATTTTAGTACCTTGAGACGTAGTGATAAGTTGAGTTAGTCTTGATTGTGTGTTTATGTGTCTTCATTATATGTGTCCTTTAGTTAAAGTGCAACCGATAAATGAATTTTGAGTACCTTATCAGTTATCATCTCCGCACGTTACCTGGGCTTTAACTTGTCTATTACTCGTGGCCTAGGTACTGTTTTGCGGAGTAACTGTCAGAATTCGTGCTTAGCATTGCGTTGCCCGCCCTCGCGAGGTCCATCTCGGGCACCTACATGGTTTTCAATGGAGGTGACTAAAGGGCAATTTGTTAACAGGGCGGCCTGGCTTGACTAAGCGATTATGGCACACACTGCCGAGGAACGCGAAGATCAAAACAGGTTTATCATCTTCTCCGAGGGTCGACGTGCTCAGACTTATTCATTTCGCATGTAAATAAATCAAGGGTCAGGTGGGTATCGAACCCCGGACCTACCAGTTCAGAGGCAATTACGTTAACCACTGAGCTAGCCTAGACCCTAGAATTTCTCAGGTGTGTTTATATAGCCATACAATAACAATGAACTAAAATATTAGAAATGTTCATGTCAAATGAAATTAGAAAAGATAATTTGTTTCATATTCAATGTATCCTAATCTGTATTTGCCTCATATTCAATGTATTCCAATATGTATTTTCTTTCAGAAGTCTGTGACTTAGAGAGCACCATTAAAATTGAAGATGATCCTTACAATTTTCTACGTTCAGGTAAACAATTTCATTATATTTATTTTAATAATTGTACATATAAAATATCCTCAAATTTTTAAAACTGAAAATTTTTTTTTCAAAGGATTGTAAAAATGTTGACTTCTGATTCAATCTGAAAGCTTGTGAGAAGGATACAAGTCATACCGTTTGATGGGTCAACATGAAGTATTATATTAACATTTAATATCGTGTTTAGGGGTACACGATATAATTTTTTTTTCCTGATTATGATATTCAGTGAAATACCTATAAACAGTAAAGAGTGATTTAAAGTAATTCGTTAAACCAATAATGATTTAATTTTTTTTTATAGAAAATAAGATAGATTATTTTTTGATAAACTTACTTTTAAAGTTCGTTTAATATCATATTTACTTTGGGGTAAATATTGTATTTACCCCAATTATACACAATGGGAAATCCATTTTTTTCCTCTCTACTGCTAACTCATGAGTATTGAAATTTTGACATTAATATAGAAGCAACAAACGCAATAACAGAAAATATCCTGAGATTTTTAAAGCTGAATTCTTTTTTTCAAGGAATTGTAAAGATGTTGACTGATTCAATCTGAAAGCTTGTGAGGATACAAGCCATACAGTTTGACGATCAACATGAAGTAATATATTAACATTTAATATCGTGTTTAGGGGTACACGATATAAATTTGAATTAACTCTTTTTTTTTTCTATTTTTATTGTCTGTATTCCTAAGCCAGTCTTGTACATTTCTTTGCCCAGTAACATTGTTACATACATCGGACCATGGCTGATTTATGAGAATACGTAGAATCCATGGTCTTTAGTGGTTCATTATTGAATCTATAGCTATATAACTATAGTTATTTCAATATATTTAAATTACCTGTGTCATATTATAACAGAGTTTTCTAATATTGCGTGTTGATTTTCAGGTGAAGACTGGAGAATACTTGCTGGAAGACTAAAGGATGTTCAAGTCAAACTTGTTGACATTGCGAAATCAAAGTCTTTCATTGGTCATGATAGCCTGAAGGATGTACAACATGTTAATGGACTCCATGGATTAAGATGTAATGAAATCAGCAATGTAAAGAATTTCAACATAACTAACTGCAATATAAAGACAAGAAGGAACTATGATGATGTCAGTAGGGATAAGATAGCTAATACATCATGTAGCAACATAAAGGTAGAAGATAATGAATACGTCGTGATGGACGAAGTACTTCGTGATATATCCTGCAAAATAAAGACTGAGGCAGAATTTGATGACATCAAGGATGTACAGCTTGTTAATAGATTCGGAAAACTTAAAAGCAATGATTTGACGAGGCATGAGGATAACATTGAAGGAGGTAATTGTGATGGGGCCATTGATGAGACTCATCAAAGGATCGGTTTTAAAATAAAGACAGAAGACGTTATTAGAGTCAAAGAAGGCGATAGCCTATACTATAAGATTAAGACAGAGCCTGACTGGGATGACATGAGCAATAGTATACGCTGCGATATAAAGGATGAAGTTAATGATGAGATAACGAGTAGTAACTGTTACAATACTCTTACTTTTGATGTGAAGGAAGAAGATAACAGTGATGGATTTAAGTCTTCTAATAACCCTGAAGAAAGTCCTTGGCCTGGGAAAGATCTAGTATCTAGACTGTCTGATACTGACGAAGATCTATTTGGAAGCAGTAATAGTGAAAAAAAAGGCTTATCAGTCAAGGCTAAACAAAATGTTGAAACCAGGAATATATATACTTTTATCAAGGATGATGATGCCACTGATGATGTGTTTAAGTGCTACTGCTGTCATCAGGAGTTCAGAGACGAGAATGACTGGCAGACACATATGAGAGAATTTTCAAACTTAAAAGGGTGCTTTCCTAAGAAGAAAAACATTAATGTTGTTAATATAGCTAAAAAAATAATATCAAACGAGGTAAAGATGATAGAATGCAATAAATGTGGCTATAAATGTATTTACGCTCACCATATGGTAAACCATCATGAGGCAGAACACATTAAACGTAGATTACACTGTAGCTTTTGCCCCAATAAAGTATTCCTGTGTTTTAACTTGTTGAAAAAGCACGTACGTTCTTGTCATCGTGTGGTTTTAATTTGTCAAGAATGTGATTATACTACAGGTAAGAAGAATAGTTTGGATAGGCATATCTTAAATGTTCATATGAAGAAAAAAGTAAAGTGTAAGTTATGTGGTTCTGTATTACTTGTTGGATCTTTGCCAGCACACATAATGAAAGTTCACAACGAAAATAAAGATTTGCTAAAATGTAGTTTATGTAACTATACGACTTATATTAAAAACCATCTATCTGATCATATTAAATATAAGCATTCTAGAAAAAGTAAACTTTGGAAGTGTAACGAGTGTTCGTATGAAACGAAATTCAAAAGAAGTCTTTGTAGGCATCAGATTGCAAAGCATTCTGGGTTTGTGTATAAATTTTTTTGCAAGTCATGTGGAAAAGCATTTACAAGTTATCAGCAACATATGAAACACAGGCAATGGGAGCATTCTGCTAAAACTAATTACATCTGTTCTGATTGTACATATACAAGTAACAGAAAAGATGAATATTTCAAGCATTTGAATATAAAACATAAAAGTCGATTTGAGTTTCAGTGTTGCCAATGCAAAAAGGTTTGTCAAAACAGTGAACAGTTTCAGAAGCATGTCTACACTGCTCATGATCCATTTGAAAAAACTTTTTACTGTGCCTTATGCTCTTTCAAGTGTCTTACTAAAGAAAATCTGCAAATCCATATAGATAATAAACATGACAATGGATTGTATAAATGTCAGGACTGCAGTCTTAAAACATCGTCCAGGCGAATTTTAAGAACTCATATTTTGCGAAAACATAACGGACATAAGCCAAAAGGTCGTTCATTTAAAAAAACAGTTCATTCAAATTCCTTGAGAACTCATATCCTAAAGAAACATATGAAGAATATCTGATTTATGAAATGAATGAGATTATAAAAGGCGGCTTATTCAGCAGAAATAGAACCTAAACATAATAACGATGTATTTATATAAGTGTTTGTACTGAAATATTATTTGTAGATAGTAAGTACTTTCATATTAATTAAACCTGATTTTAAAATGATATTACGGTTTATTGTTGTTAACTACATTTCTATATCTCTCACAAAATTGTAATTCTTTCTATATGTAATTAATTGTTCTAAGAATGTTAAGTTAATGTCATCCATGTTAATTACAAATTTCGTGAGATTGTCCTAAATTTTGGAAATCATTAATATAATGAGGCTATTATGTTGAATGGTTTGGTTTCTCTATTCTAGACCAGTCACGGTTAATTTCGTTAAGTCATTATATTATTCCGTTGTGTAAACATACCTGCCCCGCTCCTTTCTTTATTCATCTTGTTTTCAGATAGTGATAACGTCTTAATCACTCAACACCCAGGCAGGTTCGTAACTCTTTTTGTTTAAGTAAAATTTTGGTTCCTTTATATAACTTCAAAACATTTTTATACTTTTCTGTCTTTATATTGTATATGTGCCTGATGATGAACACTAAGTGTTTGAAACGCATCGTAAAATAGATTCCTTTTGATGCAGATGGAGTATATTTTCCTCCCTATCATGTCTATAAACTAAAATATTTACAAAAACCATTGTTCATTGTTAACTACCATTTATTGTTTGAAAAAAAAGTACCTAATGATTATGTATATTACATAATTGTGTGATTAGAAGAGCAATTCAATTATGATCTGCAAAATTACTAGTCTTGTGATTTGCACATAACTTTTTTTTTCATTTCTAAATCATTGTATTTAAAGTAATGTAAATTATTGATTTCAGGCATTTCTCGTTTTCATTTCCTCACCGTAGTTGTGGAAAATCAGTTTTTGTATTTTGAAATTACTTCCTTTTGTCTATGAAAACCATATTAAGTAAAAGATGACCGTGCTATTGATAGTACAGGTTGTTCAGAAAGTTACTGTGCACTCACAATTTTTTGAATTAACGTAACCTGAGAGATGTGTGTTTAACGGTGTGTTTGTTCTTTATTGATGGTTGCAATATTATATGCTTCTCTCGCTTACTCCATAAGTAAATTCTGAAGTTCTCATTCATTTAGTCATCGCAAAATACACTATATTCGTATAGGTGACATGATTGGGTGACAGAATTGTGCTTAAAGTACAGCATTTAATTTTTCATTTCATTTTTCAGCTCTAATAAATAGTATTTGAATTCTGAGGCAAAATGGATGAACAAAAAAAAGGCTCCACACATATGAAGTTTTATTCAATAAGGATGTGGTGCTGAAGGGTTGGTCCAGTGAAAACAAAAACCGTAACTTATAATTTGTGTTGTTGATGTTTACCAGGCAATGAACACAAAGTGTACGAAATGCCTAGCTGAATTAAAAAAAAAACTCTGGTTGTTTCACCAGGAACACTGGTTTTCCAGTTATTTTCACTGGACCAACCCTTCAGCACCACATCCTTAGTGTCTTCCTGATGATGAACGCAAAGTGTTCGAAACGCGTTGTTGTTGTCGTTGAATAAAACTTCCTTTGTGTGGGGACTTTTGTTTGTTTATATATTTTACCTCAGTATGAGTAAATACCACAAATTAGGGATTGCATAACTAATGATTTGTATTTGAATGTTGTAAATATAAAAATATAGCCCTCGGATTCATCCAGATGTAATTAAAAATTGAATAAATTAAGATTAATGTTAATATTCAATTAAACTTGAATAAGATTGATTGTGGGATTAGTCAAATAATGTGACTTATCTTCATTTTATCTTTTATTCTCATGCTTGAAAAATTGACTAAAATTAGTATTTTATATTGTTATTTGTTTTATTTTTAAAACTGTAAATTAGTCTAATGGAAAAAGGAAAACAATAGGAAAAAAAATGCTCTGATGCCTTTCAGTGCATGTCATCAGAGAGCAAACAAACTAAAAACTGAGAAGCTAACATAAAAGTGTAACATAAAAACTCACTTTATTTATAATAAAGAGTTTTATTATTAAAGGAGAAGTAATTATAATAATGCCAGAACTGATTCAGCTTCTCCCTTGTAATTGTCCTGTTGTTAGGGAAGTTCATATAGTGGTATTTTTTCGTGCCCACTTTAATTTTTTTTTTGTTATTTTTCTTATAATATTCTTTGTTACGTTTACTTATAAACAAAAATTGCCTCTCTATCAATGTTTTAGCTTTATTTTGTAGATATTTTTAGGGTTGCATTAATATAACAGAAAACATCAAGCTGAGTTGAATGGATCGTACACTTTGTTCTCACTATGAGGTAAACATTTAGAATACAAATTACAAATTAAAAGTTACAAAAATAAACCGTAACTTATAATTTGTATTGTTGGTGTTTACCTGGCGATGAACACAAAGTGTACGAAACGCCTAGTTGAATTAAAAAAAAAACCTCTTTTGTTTAGAGACTTTATTTTAATCAATTTTCCCCAGTATGAGTAAATACCACATAATTACGGATTGCACAACTAATGAGTTTTGAGATGACTGACATTATTCTTATGTTTTTTTATGACCTGTCATCACGAATTGAAACAAAATTATTTAGTGCTATTGGATCATGAGAAACATTATAGAAGATAAAGGTTTTAGAAATCAGTAAAATGATTTTTTTATGAACTGGAAATGAACGTTGGAGTTCACAGTAACACTATTGTTACCTTACGAGGGATTGAAAAAAACATTTATACGTATTGAATAAGTTTAGTGAGATTGACTTGGGGAATTAGTCAAATGATTTAGCATTGATCAAATAATTATAATCCATACTTATCTTGAAAATCCACTTTATCTTCTCTTATGATGCTTGAAAAATTGATGAAAATAAATATTTATTATTTTGTTTTATTTTTAGTTTTAAAAGTTTAATTTGGTCTCTCATTTTTATAAGTCTCTCATATGTAAGTATATATATGTATGAACATATTTAGAACTAAATCAGACGGTCTATAGGAGCAGCATAAGCCAAATGACGGAGAAGAAAGTAGCGAAATTTACTTGTGTTTCTACACCAAGTTAAGAAAAGGTATTCTTATTTGAGAATCACTCAGACTTACTAAGAATTTATTCGTATTATATGTTAATTTAACGTATTATAATTATATAACGTATTCGTTTTATAATTAATTTAACCTAACTGTTTGAATTTAATTCAAATGTTACTGGTTTTATCAATATAATATTACAATACTAACAGTACAGCTTATATTGATATGATGCTGTTAGATAAATGGATCTAACTTAAATAGTTTACCATTTATTTGAAGATTGCAATAAATCTTCATTTATTTATATATTTAATAAATTTATTTACTTTATATATTTATTATACATAAATTACTAATTGCCTGAGTAATTTATATATAGAATTTGTGAAACTAAAAATGTTCGATTTAACTATACATATTCAACTTAAATTTTCGAAATTTGACGAAAATTTTTAAGGCTCAAAAAAAGCCTTGAAAATGTCAAACAATTTTTGGCGAAACGTTGGCTTATAATCAGAAGTGGTTAATTCTTTGGACCAAAAACCTCGAGAAATCCATTTTTGAATTTTAATACAACTTATGTAATAGTTAATTGTATTTATTTTACTTAAAACCATTATTATTGATTGAGTAGTCCAGGGTTTATTGGCGTTTTGAATTGTAAATAATTTATTTTCATGATAGGCAGATTTGTTTGTGTACTTCTTTTTCTGAAATTAGATCTTTAATACCTTGATCTCATCCAAAAGGCTTCATGTTGCTGTCAGGTGTAACAAAATTTCTTCTATTGGAATATCAACGACCAACGAAGAGTTCCATGCACGACAGTGCACGTCCGGACCAGAGGCCCACTACTGCTAAATTATCATGCTGCTTTTTTTTTGTTTTGGTCAGTAGGCATTGTCAATACTGGGGGCGTTAGTCTGTCAGGGAAAGGAGTCGTATTCGTGGTCGTATGGTCTTGCAGTTTTGCATTATATGAGGTACTATATTATTTATAAGTCATCAGGTCGTCATATTTAGTTCAGGAAGGGAGCTATTAGGAGTCATGGGATTGGGAAGGGTTGTTTGTTGGATTCAGGTCCCGAACAAGGAGATTTGGATGGGTGGACAGTTTTTTGTCTTCATTGTTAGCAAGTCGACTAATGTAGCAATCAATTGATTCCCAACTCAAATCATGCTGAATATCAAAATTTCTAGCATACCATGGCGCTCTAGCTATAAGGCGGGCACATTTATTCTGTACAACTTGGATGCAGTTCTTGTTCGTGGGCGCCGCTCCAAACCAGACTGAGCATCCATATGTCATAGTCGAGCGAATGACCGCCGTATAGACAAGGTTGGTTTTAGTATAAAAGTATATACCTTTTTTTATAGACAAAGTTAAAACTTTGGTTTTAAGAGTTTGATTTGAACCTGGATGACTGATCAAACTCTATTTTAATCTTATTATTTTAAACGGTTTGTGTATTATTCGAAGTGTTTGTATAGTTATATTTATTGTAAGATTTCGCAATAATGGCGTAAAATAAAAATCAACGCCTAATGTGCCTGGACTTTTACTAATGACTGCGCAGTTTTATGAGCTAATCTTAGAGTACTGGGAGGAATCTTAGAGTACTGGTCTTATCAGTACTAAGGACTTGTTAGTCATTGCCTCCCCCCATACCTATTATCAGAGTAATCCAGTTAATAAACTTGCATGATGTTTATTGCCATTTTTGAGTTGCTAACAAACCTTAGATAGGAAAATTTTGATCTTACTATGGGAAATTGCTTGTTCATCCTCCTGAGTAATTTATATATAGAATTTGTGAAACTAAAAATTGTAGGGTAAAAATCTAATGAAATGGTCTCTACATATAAAAATTTTAATGATATAAACAACGCGTTTCGAACACGTACTGTTCTTCCTCAGGCATTAACTAAATATGAGTGCCTCTGAATAAGTCTTATTCAGAGGCACTCATATTTAGTTAATGCCTGAGGAAGAACACTACGTGTTCGAAACGCGTTGTTTATATCATTAAAATTTTTATATGTAGAGACCATTTCATTAGATTTTTACCCTACAATGAGTAAATACCACATAATAACTGATTGCACTACATTAGAAACTAAAAATGTTACATTTAACTATAAATAATCAACTTAAATAGTTCCGATAAACTGATCATAAAGTATGCCTCTGTATAAATTATGAATTTTCAAAATAGTTTTTATCTTTTTTTTAAAAGAACCATTTAGCCTGTCTAAATGATTGGATATTAACTTAGAATAAACATTTCTATCACTTAAAAGAGATTTAGTTTTTTTCGCAATATTTTTGCACTACTATAAGTAAAGTATAGTGATTGTGAAAAATCCCATCTCGAAATTTTGACGAAATTACATTTTTTGAAGTCCCAGAGGTCGTTTTATTAAGTTTTTTTCAATAATGTCGGTGGGTGGGCGAGTATCTATCCAAAGTTTGTGGCCACGCTTCGGTCCAGAATCTTTGATGGATCAAATTACCGTTTTAAACGAAAATGGGCCTTATAGTGTAGACCAGTGTTTCCCAAAGTGGGCGGTGCTTTGATATCGGGGGGGGGGGGGGGATGCAAAAAGGAGCGGAGATTCTATTTCCATAAATTAAAAATGTTCATGCAATATAATTTCTAAATTTAAATGAAAACACGACATGTAAACTTTTTGGAAACAGTTTCTTAAAATTATTTGTTTTGATAATTCATTTTTATGTTAAAAGTATATTCTCACCTAAGTTTCTTTCATTGTGTAATAATTGTTTTGCGTAAATATGCTATGAAACAATACATCTATTGGATGCTAAATAAATATTCGATTAGTAATTATTTTAATTTAATTATTAAAATGTTACTCATTTAGTTATTTAGTATTTAGAATCTGATTATTATTCAAGGGTGTTGAGTTATAGGTTTATGGACCCAAGAGGGCGGTTACTCGAAAAAGTTTGGGAAACACTGGTGTAGATGATTCCTATTGTTTGGGAGCAATTATGGATGACGGGAAAGTCACTTTTTTTTCCCCAAAAACCTTTTTTTGACTACATTTTTTCCCCTAAACTACTAATTCAAGAGTTTTGAAATTTTGCCATTATCTTTGAGGCTATAAAAGCAATACTGATTAAATCCGCAAATTTTTAAGACCACAGGAAATATTTTTTTTTTAAATGAAATCTAAAATAGTTGAGGTAAATATTTTCTCAATTACATGAAATAATAAAGTCAATTTTGTGTTTTCAGCAAACAATTTTTTGACGCTAAACGACTTATTAAAAAAAAATGACATTTTGCCCAAAAATTGAACAAAAAATTAGTAACTTATAAAAAAAAAATTATGAAAAAATTACCGCAAAGAGCAACACATTTTGAGTTTCACTCAAACGTGTTTACAATTTAGCATTTTTTACTTTACTATAAGTAAAGTATAGTGATCGTGAAAAAATTCGATCTCGAGATTTTGACGGAATTAAATGTTTTGAGGTCCCAGAAGTCGTTTTATGAAGTTTTTACGATGATGTCTGTGTGTGTGGGTGGGTGGGTGGGTGGGCGTGGGTGCGTGTGTTAGCATTGCTTGTTACCACGCTACGGTCCAGAATCTTTGATGGATCAAGTTGATATTTTACACAAAAATGGGCCCCATTTAGACGAAGATCCCTATTGTTTGGGAAGAATTATGCATGATGGGAAAGTCACTTTTTTTGCCAAAAACCGTTTTTTTTAAAACATTTATTTCTCCTAAACTACTAACCCTAGAGTTTTGAGATTTTGACATTATCTTTGAGGTTACAAATGGAACAAACGAAAAATATATTCAAAATTTTATATCAACAGGAAATATTTTTTTTTCAATAAAATGTACAAATTTTGACTTATAAATCAATCTCAAACCTTGTGAGAGCGATACAAGCCATACTGTTTGACGGACAAGAATGAAACTATGCCTATAAATAGAACATTATATGGACAATGAGTTGAGATATTTTTTTCTAAAATTACATTCGCTAAAGGGGCGTTAGAGTACGATTTGTGTTTTCAGAAAATGTTTTTTTGACGCTAAACGGCTCGTTAAAAAATTATGAAAATTTGACCAAAAATGGAACAAAAAATTAGCAATTCATAAAAAAAAAATCATGAAGTTTCAATTACGGAAAAGAGCAATAACGATATAAAAACTCTTTGTTTATCCTAGACTAAGAGATCACCTGCTATACTTGTCGAATTTTTTGTATTTTTTTACATTGTTTACATTGACTTAGAAATTTTTTGAGCAAATCCACTGAGATAAAATTGATGTTTCTAATGGAAAAATGAAAATATATTATTGACTTATAAGAGATGTAAGAGGAATAATATTGTGCAGGTAAATGATAACACTCATTAAAAAAAAAATCGTATATATGTTATTTGACAAAGGGGAAGGAAAATGATCTTATTAAATACTAAGAAGCCATAAAATTCCCAGTATAATAATTCTGTTAAAAACCAAAAATGTAAAAGATAATTCAAAATATAAATCTTTCGTTTAGAGATTAATAACTGTAATTATCGTACATCTTTAATTAACAAATCACCTTAAAACAACATTTTCTTCGCTGTTTAAGATGTTTTTCAGAGAAAAAAAGGGTATTTTACTGTTTTAAATTTGAAAATTTTACATTAATATTCAATGTAGAAGGATGTTAAGTAAACGATGTAAGAAATCTACTGGCTATTTGAACAATAGCCATGTTCTCTTGTAGGATAATATTTCGTTTCAAGAAATGTTCACATTGGTTTTTCAAAAATGATATTACTGCTGTAGTTATACTAATGAAATTATTTGCAAATAATAAATTATTTGTGATGTACAAAAATAAGCTTATAAATTGATATGTCCTTCAATCACTATCTGTACTACCTCACGAATGCAATGCTAATAATTATATCCCATTTAGATATTTATGTTATGCTTAAATGATACGTTATGTTTTATATACTCAAGAAATTTGACATTGAGTTACTTATAGTAAAGTAGAGTGTAGGCCACTCCAGATTTTTTATATATATTATATTAAAGGTATAATGTTTCTCTCGAAAGTCGTTGATTCTAAAGTTTGTTTTTCTAATATTATGTGAAAACTAAGTAGGAGGTATCAATATTTTCCTTGGACTCTGAGTTATGGAAACTAGTTATGTAATCAGGAAAACAGGCTGAACCAAAGGTTATATATAGTCATGTAAAACTGAAGAGATGTCGTAATTTAATAAAGATTTAGATTATAAATTACAAATGCAACACTGACGTTATCAAATAAGAAACCAGGCGTAATCAAATTCAATACTGACTATCGATTGAAACATCAATACGACTTAATCTCAATAATTTTAAGTACAAAGGATTGGTTTATTGAAAATTTTTTGGTCTAATGAAATAACACACTTGTTATATGCCGACGTTTCACCAAAAATTATCATTTTCAAAGCGTCTTTTTTAGGAAAACCTATTGTACTTTTCATATCTTTATCTTAGTAATTATATGTTTTTTCATAACTAGTGTGAACATTTTGTATTGGGTGCTCGCAAATTTAAAGTCGTATGTAAGAAATGCAGAGAGAATTTAAAATGTGTTTACTAACAGTTCTAGTTTATATTCCACACACCATGATTTGACCCTTTTGTCTTCCTGAATGGTATGATGCTTTCAGGTAATGGCATGGAAAGTAAATAGTTTTTTTCTGAAAAACAAGCTTTTGAAAATGCCAAACAATATTTGGCGAAGCGTCGGAGTATAAACAGGAGTGTTATTTATTTCTTTAGACCAAAAAATTCTCAAAAAACCTTTGAACTTTAAGAATCAGTGGTTTTGTGTGTGTGAGTGTGCATGTGTGGTGTGTGTGTATGTGTGTGAGTGTGCATGTGTTGTGTGTGTGTGTGTGTGTGAATGTGCATGTGTGGTGTGCGTGTGTGAGTGTGCATGTGTGGTGTGCGTGTGTGTGTATATGTGTGTATGTGTGCGTGTGTGTGTATGTGTGTGTGCATGTGTGGTGTGCTTGTGTTTATTTTTAGGTGATGTGAACCCTAGCGTTAGCAGTTAGTATATTTTATTTCCATATGGACCTTGTTATTTTCTTAATGAAATAACGATTGTGGACAGGTATTGGTTTCAGTTTTATTTTGCTAGTCGTTATTTTTTTTTTCTACTGGGTTACTGCTGGTGGTTGTTTCAGGTCGGTGCTTGGCTGGGCCTCTTCTTGTAAGGATTGAGCCTCAAGTTCTTCTGGTAGAGGAGTTGGTGGCGGCTTTTGCTTGAACTTCTTCAATATTTGATCTGCGGCGTTATACATATCTTCTACACTCTATAACAAAGAACTTAACGTGAATATCACTATACCTCTTCAAACCAGTGGCGTAGCAAGGGGTGGGAGGTCCGTGTTAGGGGTGGCATTTCGAGGGGTAAAAATAGAAAATACAAAGAAATTAAATAATAAAAAACTAACAAAAAATTTGAATTTTTTTTACCAAAATGAGTTTTTAAGATCGTAATTGCTTTCATGTTCTATATATTCTAATATAAATTATTATTTCATTTTCTTAAGTTTATTTTGTAACATTGTCCAAATTGTTGTTCAAATAATTTTCTTACTCCAACTAGTAGAATGAGTATAAATTATATGCAACGTTTCGTTTTTGGTTTATGACATCTTCAGTGTAACAAAGTAGATTACAGCAAGCTTCCTTTAAATAAAACTGTTTATAAAACGGAATTTTTCAACAGTAATATTTAAAAAATTAATTTATTTTAAATTTTTCAAAAAAAAGGGGGGTTAAAAGTTTATTATATTTGTTTTCGTAGCCAATTAATTTAACATAACAATTTTTTTTTATGTTTTTTGTTTAAGAAAATCTTTGGTTTTGTTTGTTGACGACAGTATAGTTTGAGGACTTTCTGTGAATTTTGAATGTTTTCCGATTATCAAGGGCCAGAGAGGACGGTGATAGCAGTCAATGCTTATGACAGCCCTGGGTGGCATAAATCGTTTCTACGCCACTGTACGAGTTGTGTTCAAAGTAAATACATTTGTAAATAAATTTGTAAATACAAGTAAAACTCTTAATTGTTTACCAAACAAAGTTCAGAACATTTCTGGGTTTTTGTGGTTGCAGATTACGTATGGTCGTATAACATTTCCCACACAATGTTCGTTTATTAAATCATTATTGTGCAATCGTAATTTGTGCTTATATTATTTATTCTGAGGTATTTCAATTATAAACTAACAAATAAGTTACCATCACAAATATTTGTTGTATGTTTTATTGAAGACAATAACTGTTTTTCTATAATTAACATCTAAGTTATCGAAAGCATTTGAATAAGAAACTTCATTGTGCTGAAGAGAACTGTTTTGGTTTTAATCTTATCATTTATAACATCATGAATGTTTTTGTTACTTATTATTAAGGATATTTTTTCGAACTTATACTTAATTTTAGTCGTTCATTATTAAGTTTCCAAAAAAGTGTCTTGATATTGTATCCTATAGTTAAATGACAGTTTTGTATTATGTTTCAAATTTAAGTAATTACTAATCTTTTGTTGTTACTGTTTATTAGATACTGAAGAAATATAAAATGTTTCATTAAATATAATAAAAAATACGCTTAATTTGACATGTCAAGAATATCATATTGATTGATAGGCAAAATCTTTCGCCAGAAAGAAGAAGTGTTTTGTTTTAATCTTATCAAGTTTAAGTAAATTGAATGTTTTCCTGTTACACATTATACGCTATTAAATGTACTTTGAGAGGGAATGTTAGAGGGTGGGGGGGGGTCCGGAGCACTTATACTTGAGCTTTTAAGTCGTTCCTTTTAATGTTTACCAAACAAGAAAAAAAGTGTCTTGCATATTGATATACAGCTATAGAAATGACAGGTTTTTGTTAATTATTGGTTTAAAGTTTATTAATTATAATGATTTTTATGTTATGGTATATGATTGATACAAAATAATACTATAAAAAGATTTCATGTAAATAAAATAAAAAAGTAACGCCTTATTCTTGCATGTAAACAATAAAAATCATCATATTGATTGGATAGGAGCAAAATTTATTCCCTATGAAATTATCTCTAATTCAATTTAATAAATCAAATATTTTAAACATTAGTAACGGTCTCTTCAAACTTGATACTTTCGTTACGAGGGCAATAGCTTCTTTTAAGAGGGTTGACAGCTAGCGGATAGTTTTTTACTGTTTCTTACTGTACTCCTTTGTTTCCCCAAACATCCCTTTCTGGACGTTAGTCCTTTCCTGGGCTTTCACCCTTTTAAAATACCACTCTTCCCTCCCACTCTTCTCACCAGATGTTTTCCTGCATCTAGTGTTTCAGTTGTGTTTTTGACTCTGATGAAGACCACTTGTTACGGTTGAAAGATGTTAGTCTTCTTGTTTTCCCATTTCATATTGTGGTTTGATCATTGAAAATAAAGAATGATAGAAAGTAATACCAAGCTCCAAAATAAATTCCAAAAAATAATGGATTGCATAAGGCGTGAATTTATAATGAATAGAAACTTAAAGTGTACGACAATTGGAAGGCTTTTTCTTATTTTGAGAAATTTCTGAAAATTTATTATGCATTATTTCTGCAATCTTTTATAATGTGATATTTGCTCATATTAGGGGATTTCAAAAAATTACAAAAAAAAAGTTTAATATGGAAACTAAAAGCGCGTTTCGAACACTTTGTGTTCTTTTTCAGGTTTACAGGTTACTTTATTATTAATAAAGGTTAACTTCAAGATGATTTGAAATCAAAACTCCTCATATGTCTTCACCTCTATGATTTATGGGTCTATTACAGACTAGCGATATCATCCCTTAGGTAAATCAACTGAAACAGTGACGTCATCTTCAGAAGATGATACAGAATGGCTCTGATGGAAACATGAATCAGTTTTCACCAAAAGGAATTTACTTTACAACGCGTTTCGAACACTTAATGTTCATCATCAGGCACATCCACAATATAAAGACAAAATTTATAAACAAAAATTGTTTGGAGTTATATCGAAGAAGAGGAGTTAGCTCAGGTTGGCTCAGTGGTTAACGTACTCGTCTCTGGGCTGGTAGATTTGAGGTTCGATCCCCACCTGGCCCTTGATTTATTCACGCAGGAGGTGAATAAATCTGAACACTTCAATCTTCGGAGAGGACGTTAAGCCGTCGGTTTCGAGCCTGTACGGTGTCGGGAACTCATTAAAGATTCCTACCCGAAATGCCCTTGAGTTAAGCAAAATTTAAGTCTCCCAACATAGAATCACCGATTAAACAAAAAGCCGGTAAACGGCTGACGTTATCACCCGCTTGTGGATCTGTTTAAACAATGAAAAAAAAAAAAATATATATATATATATATAGAACCAAAATTTTTAACTGAAAATAAAACAAAAGGGGTTGCAAAATTGTAGGTATAAGTTTTGTTAAAAATACCTAGAAATATGCTTCTTTTTAAATTTTGTTAAAAAGAATATTTTTAGGTTTGTAGGACATTTTGCTTTCCTTTTATTAATGTTATAAGGTTTTTATTTTTGTGATGTAGGGTCGTGGAAGATCGCCTCCACGTGGTCCACCTCGGGTGTATCCGGAGGCTATGTTTGCTCTATCTTCGACGGGAGCTTGTTGCTCCCGAGATGCGGCGAAAGAGCTTTCACGTAAAAAAGGCATCAGTCTGTTTTGATGTTATGATCTGCGATATGACTGTATAAGCTGGGAGCGCGATATAATACCAAAACAAGTAAAAATTTTGATTCCTTTAGATAACTTCAACATTTTTTGATATAATTTGTCTTTATATTGTAGATGTGCCTGATGATGAACACTAAGTGTTCGAAACACGTCGTAAAATAAATTCATGGTGGTGAAGACTTAATTTATATATTTCTCACTCTCGTCAGTAAGTACCACACAATAACTGCTTGCTCCTTAGTTTCGAGCTATTTTTTTTTATTATAATTAGTAGTAATACTGTCCGTCATACTTCGTAAATTCTCAGAAAAGCTCAACCGGTTTCGGGTCCGTCCGGATCCCATCTTCAAGAGCAACTAATTGAAGATGGGATCCGGACGGACCCGAAACCGGTCGAGCTTTTCTGACAATTTACGAGGTATGACGGACAGTATTACTACTAATTCCAATATTACTAACTTCAGTGGAAGATAATTGGTCAAAAGCTGCAAACTTTGTAGAGGCGGTTCTACGTCATAACGAATGGGGACAAGAAGGTGAATCCTATTCAGGAGGACTGAGGCACCGGCATGAAGTAATGTGCAAACGGTTTCCGTGTCGGGTATTTCCAGGAAATAGGATGTGGTTTTTTTAGTGGGTCGGGACCCCCAACCCCACATACCTTAAGCAAGACGTCTTGCTAAGGGATCTGATGAACAGATTTTTCCACATCCTACGACGAAATAAAAAACCTCAGTGGAACTAACCCATTAACTATATATTTTTTTTTAGTATCTGCTGTCATTTAAACTTCATTTCTATACTTTTCTAAGCCTTTATTATGTTGTTGCCTTATAGCTGATCAACTACAAGAGTTTGTTTCTAGTTAACTTTTATGAAATATTGATTAAAATGAAAGATATAAAAATTATCGAGAACTAGGGGAAAACAAAAAAACAAATTAAATGTGATTGACAAGTGAGTCATTAAGAGATGCTTGTGTTAGAACAGAACATGTTCAAGGCAAGGTGGCTGTGTGTATTCCACTACAATTCAAGGTTTATCTTTCCCAGACCTATATTTCCTGTTCTTGAAAACTCTCGACCTATGAAAGTAGCTTTCACTTCAAATCAAGAGTCAATTATTTTATACTTTTTTCCCCATTACTGTCTTTTAACTCCCCTTAAAATTGATAAAAAGATTTCAATTTTACTATTTCAAAAAGATCCGACTTTTAAAAAATTTTAAAATATTCAATTTCTATTTCTTCAAATTTTTGCCAAATATAAATCTCGCAAACTGCCAAACTGACCTTGAGTAATAGGGGTTTTTCTTATTTCCTGTAAAATAATGTGTCAACAAAAAAAAAAAAAAACGACGAAAACATATTATTAGGGGGATTTCAAAACTTACGACTCCACACATAAAAAAAGTTTAACATGAAAAAATAAACAAAGCGTTTCAAAAATTTTGTGTTTTTCTTCAGGTTTACATCTGCATTTCCTCTTACAGTCCTTCCTAGGTGACTACCGAAGATCAATATCTCAAGAATTCAGTTGTAAATGTGTTGAAGAACACAAAGTGTTCGAAACGCGTTGTTAGTTTTCATATTAAACTTTTTTTTGTGTGGAGAAGTAATTTTTGAAATCCCCCCAATATGAATAAATACCATACTATACAAAATTGCACAAGTAATAAATTAAAAACATGTTAAGCAAATTGTTGATGGTATTAAATATTTAAGATCATACAAAAGAAAAATATAGTACTGTATGTCAGGTTAAATTGGGTGAACCCTACATTAACATACATCGTAAAGGGTCTAGGCCAGTTTGTCTAAACCAGAGGTTCCCAAAGTGGGTTCCGTGGAACCCAGGGGTTCCTTAACGGACTTGTGAATCATGAAACCGAATAATGTTTATATCTACATTTACCCATAAGTAGAAGTGGTCAAAATTTTATTCATATTTAGGATGAATCACTAGTCAGTTTTTGGAACTATCTGATTCCCGAATTTCCTGCTATAGCAAAAGTAGCACTTCCCACATTGCTGCCATTTCCCGCAAACTACTTATGTGAAACTGGATTTTCCCTTTAAACTACCATAAACCAAATACGAAAGTAGAGTTAATGCTGGGGCTAACTTGAGAATCAAACTCTCAACTATAAAGCCAAAAATGATTACAAAACAAACTCTGTTTTAAAATTGCTAGTAATTCTGTTTTATGTGTTATACATTTGTGGAAAATATGAAAATTAAAATCTTTTAGTTTTGAATTTTTATTCGAAAAATACACATTGAATTAATATTACTTTTTTTTAATTGTTTTTAAACATACTTAGTATTTAAAAAGGCATATGAAAATATTTATATTATGATTGTATGAAATCATTAGAATCTGGGATTACCGAGAAAGTTACTGGAACCAAAAAGAGTTCTGCGTCGAAAAAAGTTTGAAAAACTCTGGTCTAAACCAATTATCTAAAGTAGGATTCAACTATAAACAATTTGTCTAAAATACAGTTAGTCTAAAAACTGACAGTTTAGGAATGTTATTCATGCAGTTTTTAAGAAGTATACTTCAAATTAATGGTGTAGTAAGGGGAGGGGTGGGGACATGATTTTGAAGATGTAAAAATAGAAAATAAAAAAAAATTAGAATCACAAAAAGCTAAGAAAATATTTGAAATTTTATACTAAAATGAGTTTTTAAGGTCGTAATTGTTTTCTATTAATTAATATGTATGTAATACTGTTTTTAAACTTTTTTTTTCAAGTGTTATACATATTAGCAAATCAAAAAATAAAATGTATTTTAAATTTTTCAAAACTATTTTTTTTTTAAGGTGGCTGAAAGATTATTAAATTTAATAATTCTTTATACTTTTTTTTGTTTTGAAAAATCTTTGGTTTTCTTTGATGATAACTGTATGTTTATAGTATTACTGTAATAGGATGAAAATCAGAGACTAATAATAGCAGTTTAAAGTTATAAAATTAGATCATTGATTTTAAATTTCGGAAAAAAAAATATTTTGAGGATTTTTAAGGGATTGTTAACGGTAAGTGGGGGGGGGGATGCATGCTGTGCCCCTGCTTCAAATTATAGGAAGAAGAAAAGTAATTTCTCTTTCTTCGTGAACAGGGTTCAAAATTGTTCAAATGTGTGCGAAAAACAAAACTTTTTTACAACGTACTGAAGTACTGAAGGAAACTAAAAAAAAAAAGTTCGATTCTTAGGAGAACATTCCTATGATTGAGCTTAATGGTATTCTAGTTGTCATGGGTTATCGAATAGTGGATCATATATAATAGACCATGGTTGTCCAAACTTTATGGGGTCGTGGGACGCATTCAGCAAGGAAATTAGATCGCGGGCCGCAGTACCAGATGTAAAGTAAAACACGTACATGTAAATGAATCTTTATATTTATCAAAAAACATAATTGACAAGTATGGATAAGAATCAACCCCTTAAATATCTTCGTTAAAAATATTTAAGGAAGTACGTAAAACGGTACAGTTTACTTAAAATTCAGTGGGATGGGTGTGCGTGCATTTTGGAAGCCAGCTCCTTTGTGTCAATGTCAACTGAGGTTAAGGCTAAACGAAGGCAGGCTTCGAGAGATGTTTGATTAAGTAGATTCCTCTCTTTGGATTTAATCGACTTCATTGCGGAAAATGCTGCTACACAAAGTTAGCTACTGCCAAACATTGACAGCAAGTGCAATCCAAAACGGCGTAAATGCTCTTCAGAAAGAAGATGCCAAAATTGATTGATTGGCAGTGTAGCTTTGCTTAATAACAACTTTTTTCGAATATAACTAAATAGATATCTAAATAATAGTCATTTTTAAAAGTTTTCTAGAAGAGGCCGCGGGCCGCTTGCGGCCCGCGGGCTAGACTTTGGACAACCCTGTAATAGATGATATAATGGGTACCCCCCCGATGTGCCTTCACCTTGTCGTGGTGGGGGGGCTTAACATGCCTAAATAATGGCTTGAACTAAGAAAGGCACAATCTGGGCGGAGTGGGCGGAGTGCTTTCCTGGTCTGGCGTACGAGCACAACAGTGGCTTTAGCTCCTACCTTGGGGTTCCTGACCATTGGCTGGTGGTAAGCCCACTCAGTCACGCGCTGGTCTCTCGGTCATCTTTTCTTCTTACGGCTTTGTACATGTCTTTTTTTTTTAGATTTTTTTCTGCCTCAGCGAAACTATCAGTCTAGGGCAGTGGTTCTCAACGTGGTCCACATGGACCCCCAGGGGTCCACAGAGGATTACTGGGGGTCCATGAGGAAAGTAGTATTCTGAAGGTCCATGACACGTGGTTAGGGCTCTATGTTAAGTTTAAATTAATTTATCAGCAGGCAAAAAATAAACCAAAGCGTAGTAAGCTTTGGCCGTACAATATTCACACATAATTAAAATATAAGGCCTAATATCCTCGTCAGTTTGTTAAAATGTTCCAATGTTTTAAAATTTTCTATTGCACTTCTCTTTATGGTACATTCAAAATTGATTCTGTTACAATTTATTTCAGGGTACTTTATAAAATGTTAATAAAGAAATATTTTGTTATTGTTTTAAAAACATTTTTGTATTTCGACATGCGTTGTAGATATAATGAAATTATTTCATAATTAACGATATTCATTTACCTAAAAACAAATATTTATTTATAAATTTGTATAATTATGTTTTTTAAGTATCCGGGGGAGTGGGGGTCCAAAGGAGTTTTTAGGGGGTCCACAAGCAAAGGTTGAGAACCCCTGGTCTAGGGAAACGCTAGGGAGTTAAAGATCATTAATCCTTCGGCTACTCCTCGGGAATTAAAATTGTTAAATACCTCGGCTACGCTTCGTTATTTATTAGCCTTGATTCCCTCGGCGTTGCCTCAGTAATCAACTTACGCAATCGGGAAATAATAAACCTTTTTATTCCCTAGGTGCATAAATATCTATAATGCAAGAAAAATACGATTATCTATCAGTGTTATGCAAATAATTATTTTGTAAGATTTTTTTTAAAATCATTAAAAAATTATAAGAAGAAATTTTTTTTAACCATTGCTTGGTTGAGTTTTTTGATATCTGCAGGCTGATACTTAAGTATCTCCACTAAGTTCATATCTGCCAGGTACCCTTGTTCCATTTCTTCATCCAAAACTCCCTGATAGATTAGCTTGGCAGTGTTAACAATATCGGGAACAGCATAGTCACTTTCTGACACGACAGACACTTGGCTAGGAGTCGACATCTTATCTCCATCCCTTTCCAGTAGTCTATAGTTAAAATGAGGAACACGGATTTTCTTTGATCTTGCCTCTTGCCTTTCAGCCTAAAAGTGATAAAAAAAAACAAATTAAAATAAATCTTACAACAACATATATAATTTTAATATTAATGATACTAACCTCTGTGGTAATGAAAAAATGCATGAATTTAACAACATATATAGTTGCATATTAATGAATATAAATTAAAAATTAGTTTATCATTTTATTGATATAGCTTCTCGACCACTGATTTTTCAAGTTCACAGAAGGGGTTCTTGAGGATTTTGGTCATAAAAATTCAACTCCTGATTATATGCTGACATTTCGTCAAAAGTTGTTTGGCATTTTCAAGGCTAAAAAACATTTATTAACGACATTAGTAGAGCAAGACAAATACATCCACGGAATACCAATCAACAAAAAACAAACCAAACAAACAAAAATTCGGTAATAAGAGAACCACAAAAGGATCATAAAATACCCAGTGTTATAATTCATTTTTTAAAAACAAACATTTGTTGTTTAAACCTAATTACTTATTATTAATTATTCTGACAACAAAACCCAGTTTTCAAACAGATAAGCACAATATTACAAAAATAATTCTGGGAGGATACCTCTATACAAAGCATTCAAGCAGAACAAACAGACAGTAACAAACAGAGTACGCCAGAAATTTACAAAACAATAAAAAAAGAGTAAAAAAATAAAAGAAATTAAGGGAAAACAAAACCTACAAAAAATTATTACCTTGTTTTAGAGGAATCACTATTTAACCGTCCATGCTTTTATCTAGCTGCATCATAATAGATACGAATATAAAGGAAGGTTTGGCTTGTTTTCTGTTTGTTGATATTCTGTGGATGTATTTGCCTTGCTTTACTTATATCGTTAATAAATTGTTTTTTAGCCTTGAAAATGCCAAACAACTTTTGGCGAAACGTCGGCATATAATCAGAAGTTGAAGTTTTATGACCAAAATCCTCAAGAACCTCTTCTGTGAACTTTATCATTTTAAAAATATATTCCATTTTCTTGATCTAAAAAGATTTTCAGGTCTTTTATTTTGCAAAAAATAAATTTTTTTAAAGTCAGCCGATCGTACTTGTTTAACAACTCGTATACTTGTTTATATTATACTAGCAGACGTTCCCATCTTAGACGGGTGACAAAATATAGAGATGATACGTATTATTCCAAAATATTATTAGATATTATATAATAATATAATTATATAAATAATAATATTATAAATTATATAATATCATTATTTAATAACTTCATATTATTAACAATCATCATTACAGTCTATTACTGTCATTACGTTTTTCTTTTACGTTTTAGAGTTTTAGATACTGAGCTCAAATCTGATTTTATTTTAGGATTCCTTCTTATTTAGTACGCTTGTAGGTAGGACTCACTATTTTAAAGGGAGCGAATTATGATAAACGCAAACAAAATTAAAATCAACTAACAATACCTACTTGCTACAGCATCAGGCACCAAAAAATTATTTTATATATTTTTATTTTAGCTTATACCTGTGTAGTTAGCCAAACATAGCTTAAACGTCTTTAGCTTTGCTTCTACCTTGAATTTCAAATCAATTCAAATCTTAGTTTTTAAGTTAAACATATACAAATCTTCTGTGAAAGTTTCAGCTCGCTATAAGTTAATGTGACTGAGTTTGCTTATGACAATATATTTTTGGACAAACAATCAAACAGACAGAAATTTTTCTAAGGGTGGATTCGGTATGCAACGTAAAGATAACATGAGATGAGTCAGTTCTAAGCAATGTGCAGACAAAACGTTTCTTTTATTTGTACAGATGAGGAATTGGTAGACGGCTTACGATTGAGCAGTGATTGCGAGGGTGTGGGTGGGTGGGTGGGGGGGGGGGGATGTGCCATGGAAAGTGGATGTAGTAAACTTAAGCAACAGGATCCAAGGTACGAGGTACGTACGAGGTACAAGGTTCCTCGTACTATGTAACTTCTCGAGGAATTTTTAGAATGTATGTAACCTTTAGAGTTATATATTGCCATCTGTTTTTTTTTCTTGAAAATTATCTTGATATATTGATTTTATTAAATACTTTGAATTAAGGATATAAGGTTATCCTATAAGTCAAGTCGAAGGTTTTGTCCGGTTAAGAATCTTGTTCCTTTAAATAATGTAAATTTCATTTTCATAGTCCAAAAATTTTTAATTCTGTACTAAAATGTTTTATTTATATCTGAAATACTCCTGCTTATAATATTCATAAGTTGGAACAATTCATTTTCATATTGTTTATATGTTGGATGTTGATATGATATTTCTTATTATCCTTTGTTTGTAGGCCTATTAAAAAGGTTTTAAAATAAAACTGAAACATCGGCAATGAGAATTTGATTTTTGAACCTAGAAAGTTTGACCGAATCTCAATTAGATAATACACCTATATATATATATGAAGATTTCACATAAACACGTGTAATAACATAAACACGTAAAGTGGTTTGATCATATATATATATATACAACAGATTCAATAATATATCGACCGTTTGATAGAATAGGTGTGTTCTTTAATCGGGGTTCGGTCAATTTTCCAGGATAAAAAAATCAAACTCTCGTTGCCAACGTTTCGGTTTTATTTAAAACCTTTTTCATAGGCCTACAAACAAAGGATAATAAGAAATCACATATCAACATCAAACATATACACAATATGAAAATGGATTGTTACAACTCATGAATATTACAAGCAGAAATATTTCAGAGATACATAAAACAATATTACTTACAGAAGTAAGAATTTTTTAACTAAGAAAATGAAATTTACATTATTTAAAGGAACAACAATGTTAGCCGGACAAAACCTTCGACTAGACTAATAAGATAACATTACAAATAACCTCAACACTGTTCACTCAAGGGAACTAAATAAATCAAATTTCACTAAACCTCAGCACAACACTCCAGAATAAATATTACTTAAATTAGTAATATCACTTCTATGATTAATCGAACTTAGATCCTTTTTAATATATAACATCTCAAGTGTCTTCCTTCTTTGCTCATCTTTTTCTTTTTCTATTATAGTTGTATCTTCAAAATCGAACGTGTGACCTTCGTTTATTGCATGCCCAGCTAAGGCTGTTGCGTTACTTTTATTTGTTCTTATGGAATAATTATGTTGGTACAACCTTTCTTTGAGAAAACGACTAGTTTCACCATAGTAACACTTGTCACAGTCTTTACATTTGATGGCATAAATGAGGTTACTTTGTAACTCCTTCGGTATTTTTTCTTTCAAATTTGAAAATAAAGATTTATTTTTTCTTTTATTATAAAATGCCAGTGTAACTTCAGGTACGTTTCGTTTGAACACTTTTCTAATTGATTGTGATAAGCCCTCAACATATGGAAATTTGAAATACTTCCTATTTTTAACTTCCAGTTCAGTATGATCTTCATTTGAATGTGCTGGTTGCTGTCTTAAATATCTTAACCAATATCGTTCAACTAAGTTCTTCGGATAACAATTTTTCTGTAACAATAATTTCACCCTTTTCTTATTTTCATTTAGAAAACATGGACTACTTATTTCAATAACTTTTTTAACCAAATTTTGGACGCAATTTAATTTTTGGTTTATAGCATGAGAAGAATGGTAGTTCAGGATTCTTGCAGCACTGGTAGGTTTTTTAAACCAATCCGTTAAGATATTGCCATTTTCACCTCTTATAACTTTCACATCTAAGAATGGCAGATTTCCATCTTTCTCTACTTCACAAGTGAATTGTAGACGATTATGAAAAGAATTAAATATATTTAATACATTCTCTTGTTCTCCCTTTTCAATAATTAAAAACAAATCGTCCACATATAATTTAATAAATTTAATAAGTAATAATTTAATTACATAATTTAATGTAATAAGTGAAATCATAATTACGTCATCACTTAGTATTTGATTTGAAAGGGCTTGTTTGAATTCTAATGTATTTTTTACATTCAATTCATTCTTGTTAGTAATGTAACTAAGATATTCACTATCATAAGACTGAGAGATTCGATCCTACGAACTAACCTCCTGCTAACAGGGTTCAACTGGAAAAGGAGTTGACCAAGTGGCATGTTAAATTAAAATCGATGACTCATGCTTAGTCATTGCTATTAATAGATTAAAAGGATAGTACAGGTTAATATAAAGAGAAGGTCAAAGGTCAATAATGAGTAAGAAACAAGCGGTTAGAATAAACTTTATTCTAACCGCTTGTTTCTTACTCATTATTGACCTTTGACCTTCTCTTTATATTAACCTGACGTCATTGTCATTTTTCCCATTTTATTTGTGGTTTGGTGATTATATATCAATATATATAAGACAGTTGAAAGATCTTAGTCTTGTTTTCCCATTTCTTATTGTGGTTTGATCATTGATTGTTATTTCACGTGTTTATGTGAAATCTTTATATATATATATATATATATAAATGATCAAACCACAATAAGAAATGGGAAAACAAGATTAAGATCTTTCAACCGTAACAAGCGGTCTTCGTCAGAGTAAAAAACCCAACTGAAAACATTCGTATATATATATATATATATAAATATATATATATATATATATATTACGAATGTTTTCCTTATCTCTGCCACATATATTCAACACTATTTTTCTTTTATGTAACTATTCGTCTCGCTAGACCAAACCTCGATAAAAAAGGAAAATATTATATATATATATATATATATATATATATATGTTTTATTAAAAGTAATGCCCAATTTAACTTTTACACTTTTTCTTATCCGTTTTTCAAGTGTTCTCATACTTGACTTCCATGGTTCTGGAACTAAAAACATAAGTTCACCAAAATTTTTATTACTATACACCGACATGTTTCGGTCATCGTTGACCATTTTCAAGGTTAAAGAATATATAAAATTATTAATGATCGAAAAGTGAATAACAATTAAAATAAACTAAAATAAACATAACGAGTCCATAACACATATTCACAACTAGGGAGGTTATCGAAGGTAAAGGTATGTTGAGGTTTCACCAGGCTCTTGGTTACCTTCCATCCGTCATTTGTATCTGGGAAGGTAATCGATTAACTTCTATACCTCTCCCAGACTGGTTCGCCTTCTGACTGCCTTCATATAATTTTAGAATTCTTGAAAATCCTCCTCCTTGGCTGTTAATACTAGGTTGCTTTTCGAGGATCAAGATAGCTTCCAAAATTTGCAATCTGGTGTGGTCATGTTCTTGTTGTAATATTACAGTATTGTCTGTTAACATTTCCCTGGTTAATTGCACTCCATGTGTTAACCTAACGTGCTCTTTGGGTCCTCCGGGTGCCAGATGCATGGTGAGCCTTCGTGAAAGCGTGGTTGTGGTGGAACCAACGTATTTCGAGCGTAGGGACTCGCAGTTCCCTAATTTGCAGTTAAACTCATATACAACATTAGTTCTCTGAAGGGTTGCTTTCTTTTGTGGTTGTTCGTAATTACCATTCTTGAAGTGGCAGAGTTGGCATAGTAAATTCGTAATTCTAATCTGTCATCTGGCTTGAGGCATGATGTATTATTCTTAATAATTCCTTTTAGTATACGTTCATCCGTTTTATAAGCTTCCGAAAACTGGTTTTTATAATATACTAAATGTGTTGCGCCTTTGTTTTCGGGATTCTGTTGAATATCACTACCATGAAGTTTGTTCAGGCAACCTTTCAAGATGGAATCGAATTGTCGATTACTATATCCGTTGTTAATAAGGACTTCTTTGAGCCTATCTGCTTCTTGTTTGAATAATTCCCAACTAGATGACGTCTTATACGCTCTTCGAATGAGGGTTTTAATCATGCCGTCCTTATATCTGTCAGGGCATTCACTTTTAGCGTTTAAAAGTATTCCACTATTCGTAGACTTTACAAACACTGAAGTGACAAAAGTCTGGTTTTCTCCATTACTCTTTATTTTAACTTTGTACACTTTACTTTATTTTTACTTTATTACACTTTATTTTATATTGTAGGTACGTTGATGACTGCTTTGTGATGATGGATAAGCCGGAATATATAGATGAGATTAAATCTGCTTTTGGAGCTGAATCGGTTTTGAAGTTTACATATGAGATGGAAACCAACAGTAGCTTAGACTTTCTTGATGTTAAAATAAAGAGTAATGGAGAAAACCAGACTTTTGTCACTTCAGTGTTTGTAAAGTCTACGAATAGTGGAATACTTTTAAACGCTAAAAGTGAATGCCCTGACAGATATAAGGACGGCATGATTAAAACCCTCATTCGAAGAGCGTATAAGACGTCATCTAGTTGGGAATTATTCAAACAAGAAGCAGATAGGCTCAAAGAAGTCCTTATTAACAACGGATATAGTAATCGACAATTCGATTCTATCTTGAAAGGTTGCCTGAACAAACTTCATGGTAGTGATATTCAACAGAATCCCGAAAACAAAGGCGCAACACATTTAGTATATTATAAAAACCAGTTTTCGGAAGCTTATAAAACGGATGAACGTATACTAAAAGGAATTATTAAGAATAATACATCATGCCTCAAGCCAGATGACAGATTAGAATTACGAATTTACTATGCCAACTCTGCCACTTCAAGAATGGTAATTACGAACAACCCACAAAAGAAAGCAACCCTTCAGAGAACTAATGTTGTATATGAGTTTAACTGCAAATTAGGGAACTGCGAGTCCCTACGCTCGAAATACGTTGGTTCCACCACAACCACGCTTTCACGAAGGCTCACCATGCATCTGGCATCCGGAGGACCCAAAGAGCACGTTAGGTTAACACATGGAGTGCAATTAACCAGGGAAATGTTAACAGACAATACTGTAATATTACAACAAGAACATGACCACACCAGATTGCAAATTTTGGAAGCTATCTTGATCCTCGAAAAGCAACCTAGTATTAACAGCCAAGGAGGAGGATTTTCAAGAATTCTAAAATTATATGAAGGCAGTCAGAAGGCGAACCAGTCTGGGAGAGGTATAGAAGTTAATCGATTACCTTCCCAGATACAAATGACGGATGGAAGGTAACCAAGAGCCTGGTGAAACCTCAACATACCTTTACCTTCGATAACCTCCCTAGTTGTGAATATGTGTTATGGACTCGTTATGTTTATTTTAGTTTATTTTAATTGTTATTCACTTTTCGATCATTAATAATTTTATATATTCTTTAACCTTGAAAATGGTCAACGATGACCGAAACATGTCGGTGTATAGTAATAAAAATTTTGGTGAACTTATGTTTTTAGTTCCAGAACCATGGAAGTCAAGTATGAGAACACTTGAAAAACGGATAAGAAAAAGTGTAAAAGTTAAATTGGGCATTACTTTTAATAAAACGTGTATAAATGAAGGCCTGCTCCCCAAATATATATATATATATATATATATATATATATATATCTCAGTAACAACTCCTATCCTGTTTCTTCTGATACATCTTGCACTTCCTGTAACTGCGTTTACCGTTTGGAGTGTACTCGATGTGATGCTTTTTACGTTGGCTTGGCTTCAACCAAGCTGAGCCTGTGTATGAACAATCACAGGGCGTCCGTTGGTCAGCGCAGAGACCTACTCATAGCTATCCATGCTAATTCCCATGACCTCCCTTTCAATGATTGTTTCAGGGTACAAATCCTCAAACAAATCCCCGAGTCTAATTCCCATGTCACCCTTAGAGCTTCCGAAGAGGCATTCATATGCCTCCTTGGGGCTCGTTCTCCTCCTGGTCTCAACCTGTACCGTTAATTATTTTTTATTTTATTATTATTATTATTATTATTATTATTATTATTTTATTATTATTATTATTATTTATTTATTATTATTATTTCGTATTTTATATACTTTTTATCTTGTTTTCTAAATAAATATTGGAGGGATTTCTGTTTTTCCTCTCCTCCGCTGGGGGGCAGCATTGCGGTGGTTCCACGAGTTACTCTGGAGGCCAGTAGCAGTTTGCTTCTCAACGCGAGTACTTCGCACTTCTTCCCGATGACGACGGATGTCGAAATATCGAAGTGAGTTCTGTAGTGTCTTTCTGTGTTCTTTTCTATGTGTTAAAGTGTATATATATATATATATATATATATATATATATATATATATATATATTATGTTTAACCATGAGTTTGTCTATTTGCAGGATTGACGGTTGCGGTAGCTGTTAGTCTGACCTGAAGCCGGCATGACAGGTTAACCAGTGAACAGGTCATTTGTCCGAGGTCACTAATATCGTCCCACAGGGCTTTTCGTCTTTTCGCCCTAGGCTAATGGAAACGGCCCTGCTGGTTGTCTTCCCTCTTAACTGAGACCATCATTTTGATAGTTCTCAGGTAATATTTCTTAACCTTAGGTCTTTGAAGTAACTATTTAATATGATTATATATGCTAATCTTTTACGAAAAACCAAAGGGGTCAGGTTAGCTCAGTGGTTACGTGCTCGCCTTTGAACTGATAGGACCGGGGTTCGATCCCCACCTGGCCCTCGATTTATTCATGCGGGAGCTGAATAAATCTGATCGCGTCGTCCCTCGGAGAAGGACATTAAACTGTCGGTCCCGAGCCTGTACGATGTCAGGTACTCGTTAAAGATCCCTACTCTAAATACACTTCAGTTAGGCAAAATTTAAGACTCCCAGTGTAGAATCAATCTTCATTGTGTGGTTTCACAAATGGCCAATGCTCGGCCTAAGTGTGTTCTCTTGTGGGACTGCCCCTGCAACCTAACCTAACCTAACCTACGAAAAACCAATCAGTTTTTGTATTTTACAAACAAATGTCTATTTAGTACTTCATAGACTATCATTTTTTTTTTAATTATAATCCCTTATTCTAATATTATATTATAAAATCAACTGACAATATCGCGTCTCCTGCTCATAATGTTATTGACATCTCTGGATATCCTGAAGATGGGATGGTCAGCTAAAGTCACTGGTCCTTCTTTCATAGGTAACAACCCAGTAAGGATAAGCGCTTTTCTTCTTTCTGTTTCCCAATCCTATAGTTGATATAAAACAGCAGTTAAACCAAAGAAAAGATGTAATATATTTACTATTACATAGAGCTGGATGTATGTAAAGTAAGTACAATTCTCTCCTTGATCCTTTGTTGTACTACTTTGCGGTAAAGTTTTGTTTGGTTTGTCGTTAGCTTTCTCATGAAGTCGTGGTCCGTAAGCTTCACTGTATCAGTGCCCATTAGCTTGTTCAGCGTATCTCTCACCTTGGGTTGAGAAATCCTGCAGACATTATACTATTATCATTAGCTCATTAGTTGTGCTATCCGTACCAGTGTGGTATTTACTCATATTGGGGTAACTAGATAATACAAAGACTACACACAAAAAAGTTTTTTTTTTTTTATTTAAACTAAGCGTTTGAAACATTTTGTGATCATCATCAGATGAACTTTTAATGGAGCAGTGTAGGTCAAGCAACCGTCGAACATTGAGTTACAAACGGTTGTCTATCTTCCATTGCTCCATTGGACGTTTACTTGATGGTGAATGCCGTCTTTTTCCAAAAATAATTCCTAGCGTGATTTTCGGGACGTTTTAGACCAGCGTTTCCCAAAGTGGGCGGTACCGCCCCCCTGGGGGTGGTGCTTTGATATCGGGGGGCGCTAATGTAAAAAGGAGTGAGGATTCTATTTCCATAAATTGAAAATTTCATGCAATATAATTTCTAAATTTAAGTGAAAACACCTCATGTAAACTTCTAGGAAAAGGTTTCTTAAACTTATTTGTTTTGATAATTTATTTTTATGTTAAAAGTATATTCTCATCTAAGTTTCTTTTATTGTGTATTAATTCTTTTGCATAAATATGTTATGAAACAATGCATATATTGGATTATAAATAAATATTCGATTAGTCATTATATTAATTTAATTATTAAAGTGTTACTCATTTCGTTATTTGGTCTAAGATTCTGATTATTATTGAGGAGTGTTGAGTATAGGTTTACGGACCCAAGGGGACGGTCGCTCGAAAAAGTTTGGGAAACACTGTTTTAGACTATAAGCCCTCCCCTGAAAATAGGCCCTAGTTAAGATAATGTGAAAAATATAATTTGTTAAAAAATTGCTGTTGAATGTAGTAGGTATCTCTAGTTGTCGTAATATTGTAGAGAATTCTTAGGAACAAAATATTTCAAGAAATTCCTTGTTTACCGCTATAGTTCGTTTCAAGGAGGCTACTTAGACAAGAAGTATTAATTTAACCTCAGCTATATTGCAAAACATGAGAGATTCAGACCAATGATTCTACAGGAAATAGATTTGGAAAAAAATCAGAACGGAATTGAAAATTTTGATAATTGATGACAATGTTGCAGAAGATGACATGACTGTAATCGAATGAATTTAAATTTCTGTATAAAAATAAATATTAAACAAAAATATGTAAATCTACTTAATGTATTTGAAGCCCTCCTCCGAGAATAAGCCCTAGCACGGATTTTGACCTAAAAATAAAGTAAGAGAGTGTCTTATTTTTGGAAAAAGACGGTACGAAGTGTTTGAAACACGTAGTTTGAATAAAGAAAAAAAATCTTGTTTTGTGTGGAAACCTTGTATTATCTATTTACTCCAGTATTATAATTAAGTTAAATTACGAGTAAATGGGGCTTTTATTTTTTTTTTTTTAATTTTTGTATCCATATTTGTTCAGGGCAGATCCTAAATAGTTATAAAGCAAAGAAACTCCAGTCATTCATAAAAACTCCTCACCTCTTTGCCTTTCTTATGAAAAGAACACATTAATGCAATTATATTAAAGTGTCATGTTGTTTTGGGGGGGGGGGGGGGGGGGGGGGTAGCACATGGCAACGTGCTCGCCTCTGAAACTGGTAGGTACGGGGTTCGATACCAACTCTGGCCCTAAATTAATTCATGCAGGAAGAGAATAAATCTGCGCTTGTCTTCACTCAACAAACAGACAAAAATTCTGTCTAGCAGTGGATTCGGTTCTCTAAAGTATAAAAGATGACTTGAAATGAGTCAGTTCTAATGAATGTACAGACAAAACCTATCTTTTATTTATTCATATAAAATATATAAATATTAATAATTAAATTTGATATTAAATATAACTAATGCAACCTATATCTATATATAAATTCTCTTCGTGGCTCTGTATGTATGTATGTATGTATGTTTGTACCTTATGCATTCGGCCTACAATGGACCTTTTTCAAAAATTCTTTTGCAAGGCACTTTCTATAGGTCTTGGGGTGGTTTTAGGCTATTAAACTCTGGGGGGCAGCCTAGGGCCCAAAAACCTCAAAAATTTGCCAATTTTTAGTTTTTGCATTTTTTCTCAAGAAATATGGCCTTAATGCATAAAATATGAAATGTTGGAAATAAAAATCGAGCTCAATGTTATTTAATGATTTTTTGCTCTAGGATGCTTCTTTCATAGCCTAGGTGCCACTATTCTCCTGAAAATGTTAAAAAACGTCCAAGGGACTGTAGATCATGAATGAAGAATCGTAAGACAAAAATGCATAAAATAATATTGAACCCAATTTTCATTTCGATCATTTCATATTTTATACTTAAAACTTCTAGACCCGGTCAACGCCGGGTATTTCTGCTTGTATAGTTAATGATCAAACCACAATAAGAAAATGGGAAAACAAGACTAAGATCTTTCAACCGTAACAAGCGGTCTTCGTCAGAGTCAAAAACCCAACTGCCATCTTCTTATTGTGTTTTGAACATTGATTGTTATTTCACGTGTTTATGTGAAATCTTTTTATATATAGTTAAATAACAAATTTTTATTTTCAAATGATTTTCATTTTGCTAAATATACTTACTCTGTATATATCTTGAATCATGTTAAGGTACTATATCAATGCTTGGGCCATATCTGTTTCCGTGTCTCAATAACAAGAAACAACAATTAAAATTATCCCTGTCAATCATTTTCAGTGAATTAATTTCAATACCTATTGTTATAATTTCTGAGTGATACACAGGGTCACCGGTAGTCTAGTTTATATATAATACATTTGCATTACTGTCATTGGCGAGCTCACAAGACACTTGCTACCCTGGCTCCAGTTTTGGAAATATAGTCATAATTTTCTTTTATCTAACATTATTCAGGTAATAAATAATATATATTTAATTTCTGGTCTCTATCTCCACGGGAAATGGGTGAACAAACAAACAAACACACGAACTTTATATATAGAGATTTGTCATATTTTTGAACCGGTTAAATGTTATTTCAAATCTCAAATTTAGACTTTAAAATTAATTTTATGATTAAAAAATTAAGAAAAAAGCATTGTTTTTTAAAAGATTTGAAAGAAATCTAGTGAAAGTATTAATGGTTAGGACAAAAAATAAAGTTAAATGTTTAGTTGTTAGCATAAAATGTTCTCACAAGTCAGTAAATAGTTTCATATTCACGTTAATAATATATTTTATTTATATTTTATTTGCTGTCAAAAATATTACTTGATTTCAATACTATCTTCTGTTTGTAATGTATTACCTTGATTCTAAAAAAAGAGCTATTGCCACTATATATTTTTATCACATTGTTTGAGCAAACACAATGATATGAGAGAGAACAGTATTGATGAGTTCATAATAATAATATTATTAGGCTTTCACAGAATAAATATGGAAGAGAATGTTAGATCTATCAATAGGCTGGAGGAAGGATGATCGATTTTCAGTGTTGAATAGCTTTCCAATTAACTCTGACCTTATCTTTGAAACCTTAAATGTATTTTCCGTGTGCGTATGGTGTTTTTATGAGTTATAGCTGGCTCTAATTTAGTAAGAAAATTGAGTTTAGTTTGGAATCTGCTTCTATTTTATGTTTGTTATTATTCTATGTTGCAAATATCTAAAGTGTTAAAAACAGTTTTATTCAAGCATTGAAAATAAAGCATTACATTTGTGCACTATGAACACCGCAGAGCCATCAGCTGAAAATTTCCTTTTAGGTATGGCTGAAATCAAAATTATTTATAATTATTCTTATGACTTCCTTTGACTTTCAACTTGTTTTGATCTTTAAAAGGGTTTTTATATTTTGATTATGACAACTAGAATGTGTTTTTACATGTACTGGGGTTTAAACTAAAATTGTGGTTCTAGGTTGGCGGCCTTCGTTGAACAGCTGTTGATAAGGTTCTATTAGAGATATGTTATCAGTGTTCAAATATGCTGTACAAATATTTCTTGAACTTCGTTATTTTAATATAATGACTTTTTATAAGATTAGGGCGTAGACATTCTGAGTACTCATAATTCCAAACCCTTGAATGAAGATAGCATTTATTTTAATTTCATTTCCAATTGATTAAACTTTACGAAAAAACACAGGTATTTCTAAGAAGGTCCCACTAATTTTTTTTTTCTTCCTACTTAGTGTAAGCACACTCCTAGTCAGAGAGTCTGCTCCTTGTCAGATTTTGATGACAGGTCTGTTAACTCGGTTATCGAATTACCTAGAGAAAACTTTAGTGTGGTGTTTTTTATAAATTCAAATGTAATCTGAAGCAGAAGAAAGGGCAGCACTGAGGAATTGTGTTCGGCTTTTGGGGAAGAAGTATCATCGAATGCAATAGTGTTGGTCAAATTTAATCGTGGACATTTTAGTATCAAAGTGTGAGTGTAAAAAGTATTTTAGAGGTTCAACTTTTGTTCAACTATTTTATAAGTACATTTCTTCGCGAAAGCAAACTATTCAGTTTTCCAAATAGCCATCATATTCTGTTAGGAAAGGTAAGATAATTTTGCTAGTATATCATTAAATTATTTATTTCATTCAGTTCATCTTGTACTTCAGAAACATAACTACATGTATGATTGAGTACAATCATACTGTTGTACTGATATGAATTAGTCTTAAAAAGAGAATCAGGTTTCAGTGGCTCCAGTATCGCATTCACCCAAGAAAACATAACATTGTACAAGGACAGGTCGAAGTAAATAGCGTTGTGACTTATGGTGGGATTATTGTAATTCTGTACATAGGAATGAGTCAGGAAAATGAATACAAATTAAGCTCTTAAAAAAGGTTGAGTCAAATCTGTCGGGAAAGCCGAAGACAATTTAATCTAGGTTCATCATATACAATCTGCAACATTGTTATCGGTGATGAAATAACTTGCTGATAGCTAAAACCCGGGAATGTTTAAAAAACAGTTTTAATCAACGAACATTCATAACAAAGCAAGATCTCTCACACTGTTGCCAGGATAACTACATTTTTAACTGAAGGGTGCTCCTTACAGCTAATATTTGCCACCATGAGACTATAGTTTCTGATGCCGAAAAAGAAACTGCAAAATTAATAGCTTTCAACTCCAGAAGCTATATTTAAGCCATACTGTGAACTGGAGTATTCCTTTCAATGTTGGTTTTTGATAATCAATAAATATTTGTTTTTTTTTTACAATAAGTTGTAATCTTTTTTTTTAACTTTTCTGAAACCTTTCAGTGAGGCCCTCATACATAGGGCTCCTCATTTCCTTTACTTTTGGGCTACTTGTGAGTCATTTCTAACTACCACTAATAGTAAAAGTAGTAGATTTCCTAATAATATTGATTCAACTAACAAATAGAAATTTAGTTTTTCTCATAAAAAAAATTAATTGCCGTACAAGGAATATTAGAGTTGTCTTTTATACTTGTATTTCATTTTTAAATGGTACCAAATCATATTACATGAAAGTCTGTAATAATTAAGAGGAAAAAATATGGACTGCCATGGAATTGATATTAGCTTTTATTCACATCACAAGCATACGTGCAGTTATGTTTCTGAAGTAGTTGACGTAGAGTTGAACTGAATTAAATAAATAATGTAAGGATAGACTAGCAAAATTCGGTTTGTTATTGATATATCTGTATCTAAGTTTTACCTCAAAACTTCAAAATCAGATAGAACAGTTTTATAGTGAACCTAGGAATGACTGATTTATCATATCTTTTGTTATATTAATTCATTCGGAAACTAGTTTTGCAATTTAATAATTATATTAAAAGGTACATACTTATTTAATTAATATGTATAATTTTATATTTAATGACTTAATTTAATGAAAATCTACATACTACTGCTTCAAGAATATAAGCTGTGGACAAATAACCTCAATATAATTAATTACTAAATACCTCGTGATACCAATTATATTATTGAATATGTGTGTATTAAATACCAGAATAAGTATTTTAGAGGTTCACCTATTTTCTAAATTCATTTCTTCACAAAATGCATAGTGTTTAGTTTTCCAAAGTCCATTATATTCTATCAAGGAGATGTAAGATAATGTTCTACAACTACAATATTTAGGCTGTGTTAGTTAAATGTATTTTACAAAAACAAGATCTAATTACATTTAAGGTGGACTATTTATTTATAATCATGTGTTTTACTGAATAAAAAAAATCCAAAAGGGGTTAAGAAGGTTATGTTTTGGTTATAATAGTTTTTGGTAACAATATCGATTCATCGACTCACAGCCATGGGTATACACAGTCGATAAATGATTATAAATAGAGAATTCGGGCGACTGAATAACTATAGCCCTAACACTGTAGAATGCCTAAACAGCTCGACGTACGCATTAACCATTCGACTATTTTTAAATTTTGTAATGTACAATCAATTTCCAAGCATGCTCGTATTTTAAATTTAAAGAAACGATTTTTTTTGGATAACAACAATTTTGAGTTCATTAAAACGTCTTTTTTTTTGAGTTGTGCCATTTCATTGCCACAGTAATTGTTCTGTACTGATATATTAAACAATTCTAAATTAACAGAAATGTGGAGCGAAATAAAGATATATTTCACACTGAATTTCTATCCTAATACCGTATTTCATGTTATTTTAATACATTACTTCTTAAATTTTACAATCTCCAGTTTTTTACTAGCCAGAAAAGGATCTTGTATCTTTAATTCAATTACACCAATCCAACTTTAACCTTTTAATTTTGTAAAAAGTAGTTTTTAAAAAACCATCTTTGACCACAATATTGAAAATATTTTTTTCAAACATTCTGACTACATTTCCAATGCTACCCTTGAGTTTGTGAGATGAATGGATTTATAAAATTTAAAATACCTTCAGGAATCATGGCGTTTAAATTGTGGTGAAAGATGGTTTTTAAAAACTATTTTTTTTCAAATTGAAAGGACAATGGTTGGATTGGCTTAATTGAATTAAAGATACAAGACCCCTTTCATGGTTCGTAAAAGAGTGGAGGTTATAAAATATAAAAAGTAATGTTTTAGAATAAAACAATAGACAGTATTGGTACATAAGTTCAGTCTGAAGTATATCAACAAGGATTTCACTTTATTTCGTTCCATATTTCTGTTAATTTAGAGATGTTTAATATCGGTACAGAATAATTAGTGTTGCAGTGAAATGGGACAATTTGAAAAAAAAAAAGACAACGTTATTGAGACATGGTTTGTGGAATTTATGTACCTCGAGTAGCAGTTGGATGAATTATAATAGTCTTAATTGGTTAGCAGTATTCAACTGTACTCTAAAAAAACTTGGAAGTAGACTTTTGGTCAGTTAAACCCTGGGGGGGGGGGGGGGGGTCCGCTCCGGACGGCATTTTGAGGAAGTAAAAATAGAAAAAAAAATTAAAAGCTAACAAAAGATTTAAAATTTTACATGAAAATGGAATTTTTAAAGGTTGTCAGGGTTTTTATGTTTTATTTGTCTAAAATTGTTTTTAAACGGATTTTTCGACTAATATATTGCAAATCAAAAATAAATTTCTTTTTCATTTTTCAAAACTATCTTTTTTTTTGTTAAAGAGGTTGAAAGTTTATTATATTAGTTTGCATAGCTAGTTAATTTAATTCAACATTTTTTTTTTTATGATATAAATTATACAGTTTTGTTTTTCTTTGATGACGGCTATTGATTGATTGTAATAAGATGAAAGTCTGAGACTAATAACAGAAGTCTAAAATTAGATCTTTGATTGTAATTCTATGAAAATAAATATTTTGAGGATCTTCTGAGACTTTGAAGGATGTTAACGGATAATCAGTGTCCGAGGGGGGGGGGGGATCTTACAACCGCCCCGGATGATAACAATAGTTGCCACGCCACTGTTTTTGGTAATTTAATTTTTATACTTTATTTATTGTAGTAAAAAAATAAATAAAAGGATCTTTTTTACTCTTATAATTGTGAAAATTAACATTTTTACTATTGGTACTTTTGTTTATTTGAGCTTTTAGTAGCCAAGAGTGTGAAGGTTAGATTAGGAGGCCAGGTTAGCTCAGTGACAATGTGCTCGTCTCAGGACTGGTAGGTCCGGGGTTCAATACCCACTCTGGTCCTCGATTTTATTCAGATAGAAAGAGAAGAAATCTTAACAATCTGTCCCTAGGAGAGGATGATAAACTGTTAGTCTTAATCCTGTACGATGTCAGGTACTCGGTAAAAATCCGTACTCTAAATACACTTGAGTTAGAAATTTTTGGACCCTCAGTCTTGTTTGTGTCCGAATATTGGTCGTTTGTGATACCACTAAATGAACAATTCTACATTGAGAGTTCTAAATTTTGCATAACTGAGCTGTATTTAGAGTAGAGATTTTTAACGAGTCCCTGACATCGTATAGGCTCGGGACCAACAACTTAACATCATGTCCAAGGGACGACGAATGTGCTTAAATTTGTTCACCTCCCTCATATATAAATCGAGGGCCAGAGTGAGTATTGAACCCTCCATGTACCAGTCCAGAGGCGAGCACGTTGCTGCAGTGCTAACCTGGCCTCCTCGGTCATCATAAAGTCGCAACTTAATTATTTTTCATTTAAGCATTGGAATTTGAATTCAGGGTGGATGGACTTATAAACTATAAGTCACTAAAATTATATTTTGATATAATGCGATAGGAAGCTTTTATCGAGCTGAAAGTGTGTTCAATTGACTTCAAAAATGAAATTCAATTATACAGATGTTGTGACATACTTATTGTATAGGAGCAGCTCGTAAATTATTTTTCATAACTATATGATGGTGCTAAACATTATGGTGGAAGTTCCTCACGGATGAATACGAACACGTGACAATGTACAGGCTCGAATGCTTAACGTCCTCTGCAAAGGACAACATGATTAGATTTATTCACCTCTAGCGTGGATTGGGTATTACTTGCCCAGAGGCGAGCACAATGCCACATTTTTTTTTAAATTAATGTATAATTATAAAATAACATGTTTTAGTGCTCATTTTGATTTGAGTATAAGTAATAATTGAATAACTCACGGGAGAGACGTTGGCTTACTTAACTCAAGTTTAACCTCTGGCACTACAGGTTGCTCTTGATGACGATTCCTCCGAATCCAGGGTAGTTTGTTCCTCATTGAGCCTTAGCCTCTCAGCTCTCAGTTTTAATAACTGGGACATCTTCGTGCCCCCTCTCTAAGACCTGCTTTTCTTGACACGCTGCACGCTATCTCTGACAAGTTGAAAACTTTCCCATTTTACTTCCACTTCAAGTACTCCCCCTCCCCCTTCCTCTTTCGAACTAAATGATTTACTAAACAATATTAGGATAAGGGGTTCAGGCTGGCTCAGTGATTACGTGCTCGTTTCTGATCTGATAGGACCGGGGTTCGATCCCCACCTGGCCGTCCATTTATTCATGCGAGAGGTGAATAAATCCGAGCACGTCGTCCCTCGGAGAAGGCACAGTTTGAGTTCAAAATTCTTTAGAAGAATAACACACAGAGTAAAGCCCACACTTACTAACTCATATTTTCGGAGAATCTGTCTTCAGGAGGACCAGTTTTCTCAGAATTATTTACCTCTTACGTGAATAAATCGAGGGCCAGAGTTGGTATAGAACTCTGGATCTATTAGTTCAAAGGAGAACACCTTTACCATTGAGCTAACCTGGTCCCCTATTGCCTGATTTATGCAGAACTAGTTTTGTTTGTCTGTTTCACCAGGATTCTTTCTGCATAACTGACAACATCGTAACTTAAGGAATATTATAATGTTGTTTATAGAAATGAACGGTGATTAAATTATATTTGTTTATTTACCATCTTTATCAAGTATTAAGAATTGGCCGTTAGTTATCCGTTCGTAATGCTTTTGTCTGCTTATAAATGCTTGTATTCACTATTAATACTATATCCGAATTATTTCTGAGAATTCCTGTCTTATTGGCAAGTGCTTGGTTTGGTTTACCTGATGTACACCTGCGGCTTCATCCACCATTCCTTGTCTGGTGGGAACACAGTGTTGAAGAACGAACTCTTGTCTACTGCCATCTTTTCAGTTGAGCAACACTTCTTTTCTTGCTTTTAAATTTCAATTTCACTTCAAATCCTACTTTTTAACATGTAAACAATGCGCAAGTTGCTAAATTATTATCGAAAATCAAAACAGTAGAAGCTAAAAGTTAAGAACTTTGTTTTCTGTTGTAATATTGGCTCGTTTTTTTAGTTGTGATCTACGAAGAAATACTTATTCAATAGTCTTGTTGATAATATTGCCAAATTTATTTTTCTGAGGTAAAATGAATAAGCAAACAAAAGTCTCCACATAAATAAAGTTTTATTCAACAACAACAACGAGTTTCGAGTAGTTTGTGTTCATCATCAGGAAGATACCAACCCTTCTGCACCACATCTTTGGTGTCTTCCTGATGATGAACATAAAGTGTTCGAAACGTGTTGTTGTTGTTGAATAAAACTTCATTTGTGTGGAGACTTTTGTTTGTTTATCCATTTTACCTCACAATGAGTAAATACCACACAATTACGGATTTTCACAACTAATGATTTCAAATTTATTTTATTTTTATTCCCAATCTCTTATCACAACTATATAACTTAAACCAAATTGTAGACCAAATTATAGATATGAAAAAATAACGTGTAATGCTTTGACTACGTAGAAATGGGTATCCCCACGCGTGAGATCTTACAGTTAAACACCAGTGATGGTTTATTAAATGAGTCCAGAAAGTTGTTTTTTTTTTCAATGCCCACACTTACAGGCTTTCACCTTTTAGTGCTGGTCTAGGGGTGGAAAGTGTGGCTCATTTATGATCTGGGACAAAAATTTGTTGAAATTGATTGTTCCAGGGTAAGTAAAATTGGTGACATAGTTTCAATACATCTCGTTTGTAAACTATTAGAACAAACGGTAGCAGTGTATTTACTAATTGTAGCACTACAACAATACAAGTTACAAAACTTTTTTTTTTGATTGTTTTAACCGATACCCTAGCGGGTGATAACGTCAGGCGTTTACTGGTTTTTTTGTTTTGATCGGTGATTCTACAGATTCTAGATTGGGAGCCTTAAATTTTGCCTAACTCAAGTGCATTTTGAGTAGGGATCTTTAACGAGTACCTGACATTGTAAGGCTGGAGACCAACGACTTTACGTTCTCTGAGGGATGATATACTCAGATTTATTCACCTGCCGCTTGAATAAATCGAGGGCCAGGTGGGAATCGAACCCCGGACTACCTGCTCTTAGGCGAGTACCTTAACCACTGAGCTAACCTGGCCCTCAGCCAAATGGTATTCTTTAATCATCTAATTTCCTACAATATACTTCTGTCGACATTTTCTTGCTATATCAGGGGTGGGGAACTTTTTTGGAGTAAACGCCATTTTAACACTGCCCACTTCTCCAATAAGGCCACCACGAATGGATAAGCAAATTGTTATGTAATACTTATATTTAAAATCCTTGATCTGTCATTATATTTTTATTAGAAATAGGTAAAACCGTCATACCTCGTAAGATGATCCTGGAGTTGTAGCGCTACTATTAGTAGGTTTGTTATGATTGAAGATGGACAACGTCCGAAAGCGCTCCAACTCCAGGATCATCTTGCGAGGTATGACTGTTTTACCTATTTCTAATAAAAATCATAATAACCTCAGTGGTATTAACAATATGCATGTATTTATCATTATATTACTTCGATCAGTTCATCTAAACTGTTTCGCGTCTTTGAAAAGATTAAGCAGTGTCCTCATTGGCCTTGTTTATTACCTTTGTTAGCTCAGGAAAATGATTTTCTAAAAGCTTAGACTTTTCAAGTAATGATTGATAAATACGTAAATTTTTTGTCTTTATTACCATAATTATAATTCTTTATATTTTGAAACATTTTTATCAACAAACCGCAGAAGGACGCAGATTCCCCACGCCTGTACTAGACCATTCCTCTTGATTGAGAGACTCCATGCTTGATTTGCAAAGACTCCCACTTTGCAAATCGCTCCATTTTGTTGCCTTTAGTTAAGAATTTGGCTTAAAGAATGAGGGTAGGTTAGGTTAGGTTGCAGTGGCAGTTCCAGCCGAGCATTGGCCCTTTGTGATACCACACAATGAAGATTGATTCTACAGTGGGAGTCCTAAATTTTACCTAACTCAAATGTATTTATAGTAGGGATCTTTAACGAGTACCTGACATCGTACAGGCTTGGGACCGACAGTTTAACGTCCTTCTCCGAGGGACGATGTACTCAGATTTATTCACCTCCCGCGTGAATAAATCGAGGGCCAGGTGGGGATCGAACCCCGGTCCTATCATATCAGAGACGAGCACGTAACTACTGACCTAGCCTGACCCCCCAAGAATGAGGGTAACAAGTAAGTAATTTAAAAAAAAGTACTTAAACGCGTAAAATTAAACGTAACATAACATGGTTGGAGGTATCTTAAAATTCAAAATAAAAAAAAAAAAATTTGAATTTCATTTTAAAAAACATTTCAGGTCATTATGATTTTATTTGCCAAAATCCTTTTTCCTCATAGAAGAGTATAATATGAGATGTGTACAAGGTACAGTTTGGTGAATAATCCAGAATGAAAGTCATTAAGTCGAGGACCACTTTAATCTAGGGATGACACGAGAGGGAGAGGCAATGATAACGATTCTCAACACGTCATTGTCCAAGTTTGCCCGCTTCAGTTGGGATTTATTCTTCGATAGCTGCAGATATGACTTTTATAGACCGGTCTACTTCGCAAGGTATTACTGTTATATTTCATTATTCAGTAACTAGAAAAGAAATTACTTAAAATACCATTTCCAAATCACTTTATATAAAACATTATCAAAATCTTTCGTCAACTGCTTACTTTGAAATTAATGAATATTATACAGTTTAATATAGAACAAGATTTCACGTGAAATAACTATCAACGTCCAAGCTACAATAAGAAATAAGAAAAAAGACTAAGATCTTTCAATCATAACAAGCGTTCTTCGTCTAAGCCGAATTCCAACTTAAGTATTTTTTCTCATTTCTTATTGTCTGTAGTGTACTATATATGTGTTGACAAATTTTAAACTAAAATTTACTGGTTTGTTTACTTATGATTGTTTAAGATAAACGTAATTCATAGAGGTTTATGCTTTACCAGTAGCCCGAACAGCTCGGCTCAGGCGAAAAATAATTAAATTACCTTATTTTTTTCAGATACCTAGTACATGTGTTTTATCATATCTGTATTGTAGACTATCTGTACTACAATTCAGTTGAATTGGAATCCATTAATATTAAAATATCTAATAAAAATGAATCTTAATATAAATGACGACTAAGAATTTAGCTATGATTTGTTTTTTTAATAATTACTATTATATTTAGTATTAATGTGCTTGCCTATTGCGAATGCTAAACAACAAAAAGACCAAATTTTCCTCCCTTAGAACAGTACCAAATTTGAGTTAGCAGGTGTATGTATTTCTTAGGGGCCAGGTTAGCTCAATGCTTAACGTACTCGCCTCTGGACTGGTAGTCCGGGGTTTGATCCTCACCTGGGCCTCGATTTATTCACACGGGAGGTGAATAAATTTGATTACGTCGTCTCTCGGAGAGGTGTAAAGCCGTCGGTCCCGAGCCTGTACGATGTCAGGTACTTGTTAAAGATCCTACTCGAAATGCACTTGAGTTAGGCAAAATTTAGTACTCCCAATGTTAGAATCTGTAGAATCACCGATCAAACGAAAAAACCGGTAAACGGTTGACGTTATCACCCACTAGGGGATCGGTTTAAACAATAAAAGCAAATATATTTCTTTACACTGTGTGTTACTTTTCTTCGATTTTGAACTCGTATATATTGGACATAAGTATAACATTTTTTTCCAATTGTAAATGAACTAAATTTTTCGAGACGTTCGCTTCAAAATTTTATAAATATAGCTATCTACATTTATGGTTTGTTACTGAAAGATAAATACTAGATTATTTGAGATGTGTCGTTTTTGATAGGATTTGTGGAGATTAGTCTCAATGGTTCAGTCAACTTCGTTCATATCTACACTATTTGTTTGAAGTCTTTTTATCATTCAGTAAAACATATATATACATTTATTTTTTATTGCATTTAAACTGTTAATTAGATAACAGCATTGGATTTTATCCAAATCAGTCGTTTATGAATATTTATTTAAACTTTGCCAGAGTTTTTTTTTTGTTTTTACGAGTTCAGAATTTGATCTAATGAGAGAAGTTGTATATCTAGAATTTTGTGGCAGTTAAAGCATTAAAAGATTAGGGATTTTTATATGTAAATATTTACAATTAATATTCGTTCACTGCTGTGAATCTTTTCAAGCACCGAAAAAATTTTTTTAAAAAATTTTTTAAAATTTAAAAAAAAAGTTTTAAAAAAATCGAATTCAGAATACTATTCGCACGTATTTACACACATATAAATATATAATGGCTTATTCGTTTGGATGAAACGGCTGTATGGTCCTTTCTGGGATGACAGCTAGCATACAGTAATCCCTCACTTTTCGCGGATAATAGAGACAGCGAAGACACACCCGCGAAAAGCAAAAATCTTTATAAAAAGCCTCTAAACCTCAAACAACGACCTTTCCAACAGAGAGAGAGAGAATCCTGACCTTACTGAATACTGTACTGTGTTGTAAATAAAAATGAAAAACAAAAAGAAAAAAATAGGAAATAATTAATAAAAAAAAAGAATTACGTCTTTACCGACTATAAGAGAGAAAGAGAGAGAGAATACAATTAATGTATTGTACAGTAAATAATAATGCAAGTAAATAAAATAAAAAAAATCGTAACTATCATTTATTTCAATTTATAGATGAAAAGGCGTATTTTTTTGTTCTTTTTATTATTCTCTTGTTACAATTGATTATGTTTTAATATTTTTCATTAATTTTTAGTCTTTATTGAATATTTTTAATAGCTTTTATTAGCCTTTAATTTAATACTGTAGAATATATTTTGACCCAGCAAGTCACTGGTTGTTTGATATCTTTCTCGATCGTACAAGAAGAATCCTGTATATTTTCTTCTCTAATAGTACTTTTTCATTACGAGTTGTATTTTTTTTTATTTTTTACTGCAATTACAATTGAATATTTCTTTTTTATATATTTTTTTAATTTTATAATTGAACATTTCAGGAACCCGCGAAACACTGAACTCGCGAAACACTGAACCGCCAACTAGCGAGTGATTACTGTATATCAAATTTGAATATTTATCGGTCAAACGATGAAAAGATAAACGGTTTGCGTTCGTAGAAATAGCACATACATAAAATTTTCATTTTTATATAAACGTTGGATGAAAAAAAAACATTGAGTAAAGAATTCTCCTTTAGTCTTTACTAGATTACCACATAACGGTAACATAAAGCCTGTTAGTCAACTGTACAGTACCTTAGTCAACTGTATAGTACCTGAGTCAACTGTACAGTATCTGAGTCAACTGTACAGTACCTGAGTCAACTGTACAGTACCTTAGTCAACTGTACAGTACCTTAGTCAACTGTACAGTACCTTAGTCAACTGTACAGTACCTGAGTCAACTGTACAATACCTGAGTCAAATGTACAGTACCTTAGTCAACTGTACAGTACCTGAGTCAACTGTACAGTACCTTAGTCAACTGTACAGTACCTGAGTCAACTGTACAGTACCTTAGTCAACTGTACAGTACCTGAGTCAACTGTACAGTACCTTAGTCACCTGTACAGTACCTGAGTCAACTGTACAGTACCTGAGTCAACTGTACAGTACCTTAGTCAACTGTACTGTTGTTCAGACTACTGTGCTAGATTCATGTTGGCATGTGACCATGAAGATTGATCGCGTAACCATTCAATCAAAGCCTTCAGTCAATGAAGATTTAAGATGTAAAATGATGAGTAATTTATAAACTTGACTTGCTCTTTATCAATGATTTCATACTATTGACCTGGGTTCAATATAACAAATTTTTTCTCAATGATCTTTGTTGCGTCACAAAAAGATTTAAACAATTAAAAGTGCTTAACCATTATTGAAATATGAGATAAGAATTATATACTGGTAATACTAAATTGTTAAAGATATCTTTGACATTTTTTTTTCTTGAATTAATTTTATTCGCGATTAGCTTTTTCTTTTTATTTTTCACTTGGCAATATCTGTTTACTGTTAAAATATAGTATTTCCACAGGCTGTACACATAGATTTTGATAAATGACTAGAAACAAATAGGTTGTATTCTGTTCATTCATATAGATTTTTGAGTTTGTAGTCTTTCTTTGTTTTGATGATTGTTTGATATTCCTTGTTGGGATTAGTGAAACAAATATTTAGTACAGTTTTTTTTTAAAAAACACATTAATGGGATTTACTTACATCAAGACAATGTTAAATAACAAGAATTCACATAAACACGTGAAATAACACAATGATCAAACCACAACATGAAATGGGAAAACTAGTTTCTTTTCCCATTTCATATTGTGGTTTGATCATTGATTGTTATTTCACGTGTTTATGTGAAATCTTATTATCGATGAATTCCATGTGCGATAGTCTTGTTTTCCCATTTCATATTGTGGTTTGATCATTGATTGCTATTTCACGTGATTTTGTGAAATCTTTTTATCGATGAATACCATGTGCGATAGTCTTGTTTTCCCATTTCATATTGTGGTTTGATCATTGATTGCTATTTCACGTGTTTTTGTGAAATCTTTTTATTGATGAATACCATGTGCGATAGTCTTGTTTTCCCATTTCATATTGTGCTTTGATCATTGATTGTTATTTCACGTGTTTATGTGAAATATTTTTATCGATGAATACCATGTGCGATAGTCTTGTTTTCCCATTTCATATTGTGGTTTGATCATTGATTGCTATTTCACGTGTTTTTGTGAAATCTTTTTATTGATGAATACCATGTGCGATAGTCTTGTTTTCCCATTTCATATTGTGCTTTGATCATTGATTGCTATTTCACGTATTTTTGTGAAATCTTTTTATCGATGAATACCATGTGCGATAGTCTTGTTTTCCCATTTCATATTGTGGTTTGATCATTGATTGCTATTTCACGTGTTTTTGTGAAATCTTTTTATTGATGAATACCATGTGCGATAGTCTTGTTTTCCCATTTCATATTGTGCTTTGATCATTGATTGTTATTTCATGTGTTTATGTGAAATATTTTTATCGATGAATACCATGTGCGATAGTCTTGTTTTCCCATTTCATATTGTGGTTTGATCATTGATTGCTATTTCACGTGTTTTTGTGAAATCTTTTTATTGATGAATACCATGTGCGATAGTCTTGTTTTCCCATTTCATATTGTGGTTTGATCATTGATTGTTATTTCATGTGTTTATGTGAAATCTTTTTATTGATGAATACCATGTGCGATAGTCTTGTTTTCCCATTTCATATTGTGGTTTGATCATTGATTGTTATTTCACGTGTTTATGTGAAATCTTTTTATTGATGAATACCATGTGCGATAGTCTTGTTTTCCCATTTCATATTGTGGTTTGATCATTGATTGCTATTTCACGTGTTTTTGTGAAATCTTTTTATTGATGAATACCATGTGCGATAGTCTTGTTTTCCCATTTCATATTGTGGTTTGATCATTGATTGTTATTTCACGTGTTTATGTGAAATATTTTTATCGATGAATACCATGTGCGATAGTCTTGTTTTCCCATTTCATATTGTGCTTTGATCACGACAATGAACACGTGAATATACATAGGAGGGCGTAAGGACAATGTCTACAGTTTTGACTTTATTAGTTCTTTATCCTATATTGAAGTTATTTTCTTTATTTCAGGTTACAAAAATTCATGAAATATCTTCACATATAGAAATTTAATAATGAAAACTTTATTAAAAAGAATACCATATTTCGTAGTAACTTCCTTCTTTTTAAGTTTTTTTTTTCATATTGAAGAATGAAGTTGCTTGATTGGCGTTTTTTTAAAATGAATTTTGTATTAAAGAAAAACTGTTTCCTAAATTGACAAATATAAACAACGCGTTTCGAATACGTAGAATTCTTCTTGAGATAGTAACCAATTATTAAATTTCTTTATGAGAAAACTAGTTCATTAACAATTTTACCCTACTATGAGTAAATACCAGATAATAACTGATTGCACTAGGTTAGAATTTTTTTTTTGTTATTTTTTTTGGGTGTCCTAAGTTAGGAAGAGCTTTTCTTTAGCTTGTATATAATTTTATTTCGCCTTTTAGCATCATAATAGTGTATCAATCGACGAGTTCAAGCCCCCCCCCCCCCCCCCCCCCCCCCCCCTTTAATCATCGCAGAGCTGCAGTAGCGGAGTTTGAGTTTTAGTCGGATTCGATTGTTATTCAAAGATGAGTGGTATGATCAGAAAGTTTCTGGATACCAGAGATAAAAGAAAAAATTAAAAAGGATTGTCACGTGTTGTTATATGTGTGTACATGTGAATTTATGGCCAGTATAAAGTTAGTTTCCTGAGTTGAAATGCTGCGTAACAGCTCGCATAGAGGGCCAGGTTAGCTCAATGGTTAACGTACTCGTCTCTGGGCTGGTAGTCCGGGGTTCAATGCTCACACTGGCCCTCGATTTATTCACGCAGGAGGTGAATAAAACTGAGTACGTCGTCCCTCGGGAGAGGATGTTAAGCCGTCGGTCCCGAGCCTGTACGATGTCAGGTACTCGTTAAAGATCCCTACTCGAAATGTACTTGAGTTAGGCAAAATTTAGGACTCACAATGTAGAATCTGCAGAATCACCAATTAAAAAAAAAAGTCGGTAAACGACTGACGTTATCACCTGATAGGGGATCGGTTAAACAATTAAAAAAAAAAAGCTGGCATCCCCTAGCGGCTAGAATTCCAAGTGTGGGTATTGGGAAACTAAATGGTTCTAAATAATTTTAAAATGGCGTTTTCTTTTATTTAATCTCAATTGTGAAATTTGTATACAAAAATGACAGTTGCTGTTTAAGTTGTTTATAATTGACTTTGGTGTTGTAGAAGAACGAGAGAAACCACCTTCAATTGTAGATGTTAAACCCCACCCCAAGGTACTGAAGCCTCCGAAATCCACGTGAGTATTTACTAATCAAATCTTACTTAGTATCGATTTTGTCACTGGAGTAAAACAAAAATTTAACTTCTAATCTATCTTTATATACAAAATTCACTTTTTAAATTAATTTAAATCATTAACAAACTAGCAAACGTACCCATCTTTGACGGGTATTTCACAAAAATTCTGAGATGATTAGTGGTATTTCAAAATATTATTACAAAATTATAGAACAGTAGAAAATATTATTATTAGTACAGTTCACACTGTTATTAATTTTGGAGTTTCTTTAACGTTTTGCAGCTTTAGACACTGAGCTGAGCACTAATTTTATTTTATTCTAAGCATACTTCTTATTTAGTACGCCGGTAGCTAGGCTCACTTTTTTAAAGTGAACAAATTATGATAAACGCCAACGAAATTAAAATCAACAAACAAAATCTACTTGCTACAGGAAAAGTACCTGGATATTTTTAGCTATATACCTGTGCAGCTAGCTAAACATAGCTTAAAAGTACGTAACTTCGGTTCTAAGTTGCATTTCCAGTCCATTCAAATCTTTGCTTTTAAGTTAGATGTAAACAAATTTACTGTCAAAGTTTCAGTTTGCTATGACTTATGGTGGCTGAGTTTGCTTGTGATAAAATTATTGGACAAACAAACAAACATACAGACATTTTTCTAAGGGTGGATTCGGTTTCTCTAATGTGTAAAAAAAAAGGTAACTTGATATAAGTCAGTTCTAGCAATGTGCAGAAAAAAAAAACTTTTTTTTATTATTTATATAGATTACAGTGGAAAACAGTTGAAAACTCATAGAGAAAGGACCTAAAATTAAAATAAAACTCACTTATTGCGACAACCGTCGTTATCAGGAGAAGAAGTTGTTTCCTCAACTCGAGGAGGTAGAGAGGTTGATAAAGGGAATAGACGAGATATAAAGAGAAAAAGCAAGAAACAATCTTTAAAATTGATTAAGATCTTTGCGTAGTGGTTCTTTTTTATAATATTGTTTAACTAATTAATTTTTAACAATTATTAGTTTTTAACGAGGGAAAATAGTTAAAAACTACAATAGTGCTGTTCATCATTTAATTAATTGTAATCAATTTTCAAGTAATTCATTCTTATGTTGTTAAAAGCTCATAGATATGTATATTTTTTTATGCAAACCTGAAAAAGAACACTAAGTGTTTGAAATACTTTGTTAGTTTTAACATAGAGCTCTTTTGTGTGAAGACGTGATTTGTTTAATAGTCCGCATCATGAGTAAATACCACACTATAACAGATTTCACAAGTAATGAAATAATTATTTGTGTTTGTATATATAATTCTGAACTGTTTCGAACTAGTTCATTCTCTGAGAATTTGTTTTTCTTTATATAGAATAGCTAGCAAGTAATAAATTAATTAAATTGTATAATTAATATAAGTATATTAATAGAAATCTGTTAATATAGTATAATATATTATTAATAATTATAAGAAACGGTCCACAAGGACTATAAAACTTAAATTACACAAAGCACGACAGAGAAAAAAAGAATAAAAAGAACACTTACAGATTTCAATACGAGGTGTGTAAATAAAGTAGTGAGACTGATTTTTTTTAAATTTTCTATTCAAATATAATTACAATGTGATATTGTCACCTTCAAAATAGTTCCCTTCGGAAGCCACACAGCGCTGGAGACGGTCCTTCCAATCATTGTAGCATTCCTGGAACTCGGATTCTGGAATGGCCTTCAGCTGGTCGGTTACAGCAGTTTGTATGTTTTGTAGTGTCCCGAAATGAGTTCCCTTGAGGTGATTTTTCAATCTCGGGAAGAGGAAAAAGTCACAAGGACTCAAGTCTGGTGAATAAGGAGGCTGAGGAGCAACAGGATGTTTTTACTGGCCAAAAACTCGTTTATTGAGATGGCAGTGTGACAGGGCGCGTTGTCGTGATGCAACACCCACTTGTCTTTGATTTTTCTCATCTCCAATTCATTGGTCAAAATGTGATGAACGGAGGTGTGATTCAAATTCAACTGTTCCCCGATCATTCTGACTGTCAAGCGTCGATCTGAACGCACAAGGTTCCGTACTCTGTTGACATTTTCATCGGTGTTTGCACTTGAAGGCCTTCCGCTTCGTGGTTCATCTTCAATCGACTCTCTTCCTTCTGAAAATTCCTTAAACCACCGAAAAACCTGTGCCCTTGATAAAACACGTTCTCCATAGGCCTCCTGAAGTTTTTCAAAAGTTTCGGTTGCATTATGTCCAAGTCTGAAGCAAAATTTGATTGCACACCGCTGCTCAACTTTGAGGTCACTCATTTTTAAAACGCTCAAGAAAAAACCATTTCACGAAAACCAACGCTACGGACAAACAAATGACTGTGGCGAGTTCAGATTCATACTGGAGGCGCATCACACGTGCACCTGACGCTACTCAAGGCCACGCGTCTCCAGCGTTGCCAGATCGAAAGCGACGTTGTCAGTCTCACTACTTTATTTACACACCTCGTATTTCGAACTGTTGTTCGTCATCAGGAGTAGACTAGAAGTGAGAGAGATCTCCCCACGTCGAAGAACAGAGCGCGAAATGAACAAGAGTTCGAAATATTGAATTCTGTAAGTGTTCTTTTTTTCTTTTTTTCTGTGTCATGCTTTGTGTAATTTGAATAATATATTATTATTCGGGTGTTTGACGGTATCAATAAAAGTCAAAACATGTATGGCTCTATGGCTATAGATAAATGGTTCTTTTAGATGAATTCAAGCACTGTTTCTCTTAGTCGATGTAAGATGATAGGTTTAAATGTTTGCCTCTTTGACCCAATTAGTTTTGTTACATGACTCTTCCCAATTGGATCTAATGACTGTCAGTAGTCCCAGTGTAAGCCTGCTGTTATTTGATCTTTTAAACATTGATACAACACAAACTGTGTTATTATCTGTATATATAAAATACAAACAAAAGTCTCCTTTGTGTTCATCATCAGGGAGACACTATAATACAAATTATATCTAATCAGTTACAAAATCAGAGTGAAATAATAAAATTCAATTAAGAGAGAATTAAAGACATACCCAAGGATGTGGTGCTGAAGGGTCCAGTGAAAACAACAAGTAGGAAAACACTGGACCAACCCTTCAGCACCACATCCTTGGGTATATCTTTAATTCTCTCTTAATTGAATTTGATTATTTCACTCTGATTTTGTAACTGATTAGATATAATTTGTATTATAGTGTCTTCCTGATGATGAACACAAAGTGTTCGAAACGCGTCGTTCTTGTTGAATAAAACTTTATTTGTATGGAGACTTTTGTTTGTTTATCCATTTTACCTCAGAATGAGTAAATAGTACCACACAATTACGGATTGCACAACCAATGATTTATAAAATATAAAGTTTGTCTGTCTGCCCGCTATAGAAATAAGACTGCAGACATTTAGATACAAAGAAACATATAAGATCTTATATAACTTTTTTTAGGGGGAACTAACTACGGCATTTTGATTTTGATCAGGGTCCTTTTTTGGTCAAATTATTTTTTATTTTTGTTTTTGTTTTCTTTTGTTAATAAATAATACATAATTTTATTATCAGATTTTTGATTCGTAAGAAAAGTGATAAATTTGTTCCTGTATTTTATTTATTTATTTTTCTTCTCTCAAGCTATTTTAAAATATATAAACAATTGTTTTTTGACAATTATTAATATTTTTATTTCTTTCATTTAGTTCGTTTTAAATAATAGGTTTGAAAAAATAGGGAACTAAAATTACTTGAAGGAAAAACCCAGATTGTTTCTTCAAAACCCAGTTGTTAGAAAATACTTAGAATCGTTGATTTAATGATGATATGCAATTAATAATGTGATTGGCTATTTCGACCGAATTGTTTTTTTCTATTCTTCTATGGTTCCTTAACGTTTCCGGCTCTAATAAAAGCCATCACTTTTGGTTGTGGACCGGTTCACTCGGTCCATCTCTTCCATGAAGTGGTGAAAGTGACTTCATATGCACTGAGTGGTGAATGGCTTTTATTAGAGCCGGAAACATTGTTGAAGCGAAGAGGAAAAGAAAAAGCATTTTTGGTCAAAATAGCCAATCATATTCCAGCTCCGAAGTTATCATGCAGAATTAATATGTATGCGTGGATACATTAGTTCAAACATTAATTAATAATGATGTAATCAGTGGCGAGCAACTATTTTACCGCCTTTGACGCTTGTACGTTTTGTTGACCCCCCTCCAACGTTTTGAAGTCCTCAAAATATTTATTTTCCAGAAATACAATCAAGTATCTAATTTTAGTCTGTTGTTATTAGTATCAGACTTTCATCTTATTACAGTATCAGCATACATATACTACAGTCATCATCAAAGCAAACCAAAGATTTTTCAAAATAAAAACGTATAATTCAAATTATAAAAAAGAAAAAAGAAAAAAAAGAAAGGTAAATTAAATTAACTGGCTACGCAAACAAATATAGTAAACTTTCAACCCCTTTCAAAAACTAGTTTTGAAAAATTTAAAATAAATTGATATATTTTTAATTCTAATGTAGTACAATCAGTTATTATGTGGTATTTACTCATTGTAGGGTAAAAAGCTAATGAGGAAGAACACTACGTGTTCGAAACGCGTTGTTTATATCATTAAATTTTCATATGTGGAGACCATTTCATTAGATTTTTATCCTACAATATTTTTAATTGACAAATATTATTGAAAAATCCGTTTAAAACAGTATTATACTCATAAAGCAAACAAAAAATTACGACCTTAAAAAACTCTTTTTTTGGTATATAATTCAGATTTTTTGTTAGCTTTTTATTTCAACGTAGTGCAATCAGTTATTAAGTGGTATTCACTCATTTTAGGGTAAAAAGCTAATAAAATGGTCTCCACATTTAAAATTTTTTTTAAAGACTTAGATTTTTTATAGATAACTCTCTGATGACATTGTATTTTTTAGTCAATGCCTAAGGAAGAACACTACGTGTTCGAAACGCGCTGTTTATACCATCAAATTTTTATATGTGGAGACCATTTCATTAGCTTTTTACCCTAAAATAGCTTTTTATTATTTTAATTATTTTTTTATTTTTATTCCCCTCCCAATGCCACCCCCCCCCCCCCCCCGCTTACTAAGCCACTATGTAATGTCATCAGGAGGTTAGAATAAATGTATAACCTTTATTCCTAACTATTTAGTGCTGATGTTGCAGCACACGCCGCCAGTTGTTAAAATCTCCACAATGATTTCCTCTTTTTTTAGCCTTCAATATTGCTTTTATTAATTTAGTGTTGTCATCACTTGATGTGCATGACTCACCTTTCCAGTTAATTCCAGATGATAACGGGTCACTGTTAAGTCGCGCCCTGATTTATCTACTTTTGCACCGGTGTTTACTTTAAGCTATTTATAAAGAATTGCCTTATATTCATAAAAAAAGAAATCAGTTTATGGAAAAATATTTCATATCATTAGCTTATACAACCAGAGGAGGATTCAAAGTTTATGTAGGGTTTTGCATTCCACTGAGTAACTCTTTCTGATTAACAATTTTATATCAACTTAAATAACATTAGTGTTCCGGCCAGGTTAGCTCAGTGGTAACGTACTCGCCTTTGGGCTGGTAGTCCGGGTTTCGATCCCCACTTGGTCCTCGAATTATTCACTCTGGAGGTGAATAAATCTGGGTACATTCTCCATTGAAGAGGATGTTAAGCCTGTTTTGATTTATTCATTTTCCTTGGCCTTTCAGCCACACCATGATAAGGCAGAATAGGTTGATGTTTTTTAACGTGGAGCCCTTTCGCCACGTCACGAGAACCAACTGCCCGCACACTACGGTCCCGAGCCTGTACGATGTCAGGTACTCGTTAAAGGTACTCAGGCTCGTGTGGCCTTGATATCTGAGAGAGAGAGAGAGACCAGTAACATGACAGTAACACATGATTTAAATCCCCAAGGAAAGGAAAAGAGAAAGTATTATCCACATCTGCTTAAAAAAATAAATAAATTTACTCTCCAATTCAAAATATCAAGTAGCAATACTTGACTGAAACTTGAAAACTTTTGGTGTTTATAAAATGCATGAAAATGATTCAAATTTTTAAAATATACATTTGTTATATGAATTTATTATTCCGTCATCTTGGGGCGCACCTGGCTACCTTGCAGGGTGTACCAATGCGCCCGGGCGCACTGTTTGAGAAGCACCGAGCAAGAGATAAGATCTTAAAACAGAGACCGAGCCCGACAAAAATCTGGGCAATTATATATACTGAAATGATGTATGAATAACTAACTATGGAATAATTATTATAAAATAAATAATTTGGAAAAAACTGATAACAGAGATTTGCTTGATTGGAAGGTCAAGGGTCAGCTAGTCATGCACAACAAGGTGCAAGCCAAAATGTGGACAGGTATTTTGACCTTTTACTACTTCTTACAAATATATAAGATTTTGTGGCTATCGAACCTATCAAACGTTTGCATTAGAAGTCCAACGTGCTATCCTCTAAGGAAAAGGGACCTTTCTTGATTGATAGAGAATGAGCTCCAATACCGACCCAATCCGGGTCGGGTGTGATACCCGCGGGACTAGTTCAGGTCGGGCTAGATTTTTTTTAGGCCCTAACTTACCTCTATGTTGAGCATGAACACTGCTACCTCTACCGATAGCAGTGCATCATTTTGTGCAGTGCATATTACTCTCTAGTACGAAGCCTTGTAACTTTCATGGTATAAACCCTGTTCTGGTCATTATTCAAAGGTGAAAACTAGCCAAAGAAATTTTTATTTTTTTAATACAAGGGTCAAGTAAAAGCGCAAGTTTAGTTTGAATCCCGTCATATAAATGTAAATTAGCGAATGAAGTGGTAAAAGGCCTAGATGCCTGTCCACTAATTTGGCATACTGTGCTTGGCTAGCTGACCCTTAACACTTGAAGCCTTGTACCCGAGTTAACGGACAAATACGACCCTTTCTTATAGGGTAATCCTAAATTTCAGACATTTCAATAATTTTATACAATGGTTTCGAATAGCAAAATATTTTTTCATTCAAAAATTGAATTTGATAAAATTGATTTTAATTTCTTTCGCAAGCCATAGCTTACGTACTACTGCTACTATATACTATATGATATATACTATATCATATAGTATACCAAATGATAGTATATAGGATAAATGATAAAAGACGACTCATCCAAGCCACTCCATATCTCCTTGAAACCTTCTTGGCCATTGTAGTATTTCTCATGATGTAATAGGTTTTGTGTTGTAACTGTCTCTTATCTTGTTTCTTTATTTATAAATTCATTCAAAGTAGAGATATCGTGTTTACATCTTTGACCTTGGATATTTTTTTTAGGGGATCAGAATATTTACTATAATTGGATGATGTACATTAAAATATAAGAAAAATAAAATGCTTTGTATTTAGGAGGTTTGTAAACAAAAGAGGTACATATATATAACGACTCGTAAAAGAAAGGTTTGTCTGTACATTCCTGAAATCTTACTGGTATTTAATAATTGCAATTATTCTCCACCAGCTAAGCATATCTCAGTCATCTGTTTTATCTAAATTATTAATTTTATAAGAAATATTTCTTAGTTTAATATCTATATATCGTTTTAGTATATATACTATAGGAATGCGTATATATTTAAAAACGTTAGCGATAGACAGGCCCGGTCACTACCTGCCTCGAATTTCGTGTCGGGTCGGGCTCATTCTCGGGTTTAGGGTCTTATCTCTAGTTTGCTTATCTCTAGAGCTAGTAATGGGCGCCAGAATGGCCCCCCATATTCCTCCATCATCATAAAGAGTATATATCACATAAAGTATCTTCTTTAGATACTTTATGTGATATATACTCTATATGATGATGGAGGAATATGGGGGGCCATTCTGGCGCCAGTATCTTCTTTAGATACTTTATGTGATATATACTCTTTATGATGGTGGAGGAATATGGGGGGCCATTCTGGCGCCAGTATCTTCTTTAGATACTTTATGTGATATATACTCTTTATGATGATGGAGGAATATGGGGGGCCATTCTGGCGCCAGTATCTTCTTTAGATACTTTATGTGATATATACTCTTTATGATGATGAGGAATATGGGGGGCCATTCTGGCGCCAGTATCTTCTTTAGATACTTTATGTGATATATACTCTTTATGATGATGGAGGAATATGGGGGGCCATTCTGGCGCCAGTATCTTCTTTAGATACTTTATGTGATATATACTCTTTATGATGATGGAGGAATATGGGGGGCCATTCTGGCGCCAGTATCTTCTTTAGATACTTTATGTGATATATACTCTTTATGATGATGGAGGAATATGGGGGGCCATTCTGGCGCCAGTATCTTCTTTAGATACTTTATGTGGTATATACTCTTTATGATGATGGAGGAATATGGGGGGCCATTCTGGCGCCCATTACTAGCTCTCCTATGACTGTCAAGACGGTTATAAGCAAAACTCTGATTTACCATTTCTAATTCAGTCAAATGGCGTAATGTTGGTGACACGTACTGTTCACCCACTCTGCACTTTTAATCAGTATGTCTCTCTTGAACTGATAGCACCTCATTATGACAGAAATATTGTATTTTTAAGTACTTTGCTTTTGGTACCTACTAATTATATACTAAAGCGATGTATGGATTATGAACTATGGAATATTTGTTATAAAATAAATAATTTGGTTAAAACAGGTAATGGAGATTTGCTTGGGTCAAGGGTCAACTAGCATGCAAAACAAGGTGCAAGCCACAATAGTGGACAGTCATCTTGACCTTTTACTGCTTATTTCAAATATATAGGATTTTGTGGGGATAAAACCTACGACCTTTGCATTAGAAGTCCATCGTGCTCTGCTCTGCGGCAATGAGACCTTTCATGACTGGTAGAGAATGAACTCTAATATATACCCGATCCGACCCGGGTATATATTGGATCTTTGAGTGATCTAACAGGACTTAATACTCAGAAATTGAGAAATGAAATTGGGAGAAATGATTTTAAAATGATCGTTTTATGAGTAATATTGAGTGAGCATGTCATTGTATTTTTAAGTACTTTGTTTTTAGTATCTACCAATTATCATTGATCTTTTAGTAATCTAATAGGACTTATTTATCAAAATTGAGAAATAAATTGGAGTTAATGATTCTAAAATGATAGTTGTATGAGTACGAGTAAAAGCTTGAAAAATGATCGTTCAACTGTAAAATCTGGATCTGTTGCGATGTTTTAGTTTTATGAGTAAAAGCTAAAAAAATGATCGTTCAACTGTAAAATCTGGATCTGTTGCGATGTTTTAGTTTTATGAGTAAAAGCTTGAAAAATGATCGTTCAACTGTAAAATCTGGATCTGTTGCGATGTTTTAGTTTTATGAGTAAAAGCTTGAAAAATGATCATTTAACTGTAAAATCTGGATCTGTTGCGATGTTTTAGATGGAAAGAAAAGGTGGATGAGTTAGTGGCCTCGCAGCTGGGACTGGAGAAGAACGGGTTGGTGGTGCGTTGGTGCGGACTGACCGTGCTGGGCGGCTTGGTATGGCTGCTCGTGTTCTGCCTGGTGGGCGAGGACGCTGCTCCGCCCAGAGGAGGCCTCTTCCAGTTGGCCGCACTCATCCTCGTCGCCACCGCTGTCGGCCAAGTCCTCACCCTCCTCACTCTCCCGGCTCTCCTCGGCATGATCATCACGGGCATCGCAGCCACCACATCAGGCCTCTTTCAACTCCCTAAAGCCTACCATGAAGTTGTTTCCTCTTCCAGGTACTGAAACAACAGGTCCTAATGAAACAATATAACATGCTATCTAGACTTTTCGACAAAAGATCAAATTTAACTACGTATATTGAAGTGAAAGTTACATATTTAAGAAATAAAAATATGTATTGTCATAAATTTTACTATTGTATACATAGTTTTGCAGCCCCTCTGTATTTCGTTCATTACCACTAGGTTATGTTTAATGAATGCAGAGATTGTATTGTATTTGACATTATTGTATTTGAATAAGTTTGTTGTTTCGTATTTGAATATTATGTGTTGTTTCGTATTTGAATAATGGTTTTTGTTTTTTATTTGAATAATGTCTGTTGTTTCGTATTGGAATAATGTTTGTTGTTTCGTATTTGAATAATGTCTGTGGTTTCGTATTTGAATATTATCTGTGGTTTCGTATTTGAATATTATCTGTGGTTTCTTATTTGATTAATGTTTGTTGTTTTGTATTTGAATAATGTCTGTGGTTTCGTATTTGAATAATGCTTGTTGTTTCGTATTTGAATATTATCTGTGGTTTCGTATTTGAATATTATCTGTGGTTTCTTATTTGAATAATGTTTGTTGTTTTGTATTTGAATAATGTTTGTTGTTTCGTATTTGAATTATGTTTGTTGATTTGTATTTGAATAATGTTTGTTGTTTCGTATTTGAATAATGTTTGTTGTTTTGTATTTGAATAATGTTTGTTGTTTCGTATTTGAATTATGTTTGTTGTTTTGTATTTGAATAATGTTTGTTGTTTCGTATTTGAATTATGTTTGTTGATTTGTATTTGAACAATGTTTGTTGTTTCGTATTTGAATTATGTTTGTTGATTTGTATTTGAATAATGTTTGTTGTGTTGTTTCCGGGAAGAGACATGGCCTTAACAGTGATCCTGATAAAGGCAGGCCTGGGTCTGGACCCTCGAGTTCTTCGCAAGAATGTCGGAACCATCTTGGCGCTGGCCGTCTGTCCTTGCATAGTCGAGGCCGTTGCTGCTGGAGTCACCTCTAACCTCCTTCTCGACTTCCCTTGGCTCTGGGCCTTCCTCCTTGGGTAACCTCTCATCTAATCATTTATACTTACGAAAAAAAAAAAACATTTTTATAGATGAACTAACAGACGTGCCCATCTTTGACAGGGTATTTTACACAAATTCAAAGACGATACTTGATATTCCAAAATAATATTGAAAATTACAGAATACGAGGTGTGTAAATAAAGTAGTGAGACTGATTTTTTTTTTAAATTTTCTATTCAAATATAATTACAATGTGATATTGTCACCTTCAAAATAGTTCCCTTCGGAAGCCACACAGCGCTGGAGACGGTCCTTCCAATCATTGTAGCATTGCTGGAACTCGGATTCTGGAATGGCCTTCAGCTGGTCGGTTACAGCAGTTTGTACTCGTAGTAGAAAATGTCATTATTAGTACAGTCCATAACTGTCTTTAGATCTTGAGTTGCTTTTACATTTTGATTTTATTCTACTCCTTTGATTTATGACATACCTCTTATTTAGTATGTCATTAGGTAGGACTCATTTTCTTAAAGTGAGGGAATTATGAAACATAACTGTCAACAGATCTGGAGTTTCTTTGACGTTTCACAGCTTTAGATACTGAGCTCAAATTTGATTTTATCCTAGGCATACTTCTTATTTAATACTCGGGTAGGTAGGACTCACTTTCTTAGAGTGAGGGAATTATGATAAACGCAAACAAAATTAAAATCAAACTAACAATACCTACTTGCTACAGCATCAGGCACCTAAAAATTACTTTATATATTTTTATTTTAGCTTGTACCTGTGTAGCTAGCCAAACACAGCTTAAAAGTCTATAACTTTGCTTCTATGTTGAATTTCAAATCAATTCAAATGTTAGTTTTTAAGTTAAACATATACAAATCTTCTGTGAAAGTTCCAGCTCGCTATAAGTTAATGTGACTGAGTTTGCTTGTGACAATATATTTTTGGACAAACAATGAAACAGAAAGAAATTTTTCTAACGGTGGATTCGGTATAAAACGTAAAGATAACGTGAAATGAGTCAGTTCTAAGCAATGTACAGACAAAACCTTTCTTTTATTTATACAGATGAGGAATGGAGGATGGCTTACGATTGAGCAGTGATTGCGAGGGTGTGGGTGGGGGGGGGGGGGATGTGCCATGGAAAGTGGATGCAGTAAATTTAAAGTCATAAATAGTCATAAGGAAAACTCCGTTTTGCCACTTCTATTCTAGTCGGATTGCACAATCTTGGTCACGCGTACTGTTCACCCACTCCTTACTTTTAATCAGTATGCCTCTCTTGAACTGATAGCACTTCATTATGACAGAAATATTGTATTTCCTAAGACCTTTTTGCTTTACCATCTACCAATTGTCATTGAGTAATCTAACAGTACTTGTTAGTATGAAATCCTAACTTTTGTCTTACTCGTGTTAACATGGATTATAGATCTTTAGCAATCAGCTGAAATCGTACACTTCTTCCTCATTTGTTTTGTTTACTGTTCGAGGGACTGCATATTTAACAGTTTTATCTTCCATGTAATAAATATAGGATCATAATCAAGCTCATAATAATATATAAGTTAGCGGAGTTGGCGGTGGCTGTACCGCCGGAGTCGCGGTACTTTGTTTAAACAAAGTCTCTGTGCTTAAACAAAGTCTTTGTTTAAGCAAAGAGACAGATTATCAAGGCTGGCCTCGAGGAGAGGGTCAGCCAGTCAGTGTGTCGCGCTTGTATAATAAACATTACCTTTCATTCCTGTGTCATTTACAATTCCAGTTCCTACTCACTCAAATTAACTTATATAAGAAATTTGCATTGATTTTTAGAATTGTTATATATTTGAACCTAAAAATTATCATTCTCCTTTCTTGATTAATCTTGACTTGTTAATTGAATTTGTAAATTGGATAATATCTAAATTAAGTTAAATATACATATTTATAAAAATGTTTACCTATTATCATTTTTTACTTGTTTACAGATTTCATATTTTAGAAGACTTCTTTTATCTTTCAAAGTAAATTTATTTTTCGGACTGCTGGGTCATAAAATCTAATATTTGTATTTATATTTGGGGAGAAAAACTTCATTTTTGTGGAAAGGAATGAAGGAAAAGTTCAATGAATCAGTGTCAAAGTAAAACATTTTAGTGAAATATGTGTAAACGAAGGTCTGTACTAGGTTTAATACTCATTCTGGTTCTCGATTTATTCACGTGAATAAATCTGATTATGTTGTGCTCAGTGAGGACGTTAAGCCGTCGGTCCCGAGCCTATACGATGTCAGGTATTCGTTGAAGATCCCTACTCTAAATACACTTGAGTTAGGCAAAATTTAGTACTCCCAATGTAAAATCAGCTTCATTGTGTGGTATCAAAAATAGCCCAATGTTCGGCCTAAGTGTGCTCCCTTGTAATAGTGCTCCTGCAACCTAACCTAACCTAGGTCAACTTTAATAACAGAGAAGACAGGTTAGTTTTGACAAAATTCTTACTAGAAGGGAATCAATTGGGGGGTTTTTGTTTTACTACATTTAAGTTTACTTTCATTGTGTTTTTAATTTCCATAGTTTTCTGTAGCGTATCCAAGAAGGTAATTTGTTGTCAGTATTCATGCAGATTGATTGCTCAATAGAGTGCTTTATTACTATATTTTTGTTAATGACTTATTAGATAAGCGTGATAGTCGCTAATAACTAATTAGTCGGCAGGTTTCTGTTGAGCCCGATATCCCCGGCCGTCGTGGTGCCCACCTTGCTTGACCTCAAGTCCCGGGGATATGGAGAAGACAAAGGGATTGCCACCATGGTCATCGCTGCTTCCAGCCTCGACGACATTGCCTCCATCTCAGCCTTCTCTATCTTTCTCTCTCTAACCTTCTCCTCCAGTGGTGCGTAATCGTTTCTTTCTTTTATTTATTTATTTTTTATCTCAAATGTATCAAAATGTACCTTATCACTGTTAAGTAATAGTCAGGAAAGATACATTAAGTCTTCACATACTAGGATTTAATTATGCAAAACGTTTCGAACATATCATCATCAGGTACATCTACCTCAGTAAGCAGATGTACCTGATGATGAACACCAAGTGTGCAAAACGTGTTTTATAATTAAATCCTTGTATGTGCACAGTTTATGTATTACCTTTGTTGAGTGCATTATCTAAATTATTTAAATGTACTAATAAGTATTGCGAATTTTATTATACGAATCAAGCGTAATATTTGATTGTACAGATAAGATATAGAAGTAGGTAATTGTAAGGGTGTTGTAATTAGTGAATCATTCCTAGTAATCTTAAGTAAATAATACACAACAACTGCTTACATATCACGGAATTAATGTAAGTTTACTAATATTTTTTTAAGTTGAAATTAAGTATAAAATTAAGTTATAGTTAAGTATAGAGTATCTAATATTACTCTTTAGGTTATTTTATGTAAAAACATACATTGTTGAAAAGCAGAGCAGATTCTGCATTCAAGACTTTTTTAAGCAGCTGTTCTTTTTTCCTAATTACACTTCTATGTTGCAGAGGCAATGCAAATAGCAAATTTCCCAGGGACATTTTCAGGCAAAAAACATAGTTCAATAACTATTAAAATTAACAACTCAAAGTAAATTTATGTTAAAAGTAAACATTCGAATCATGTTGTATAAAGTTCATGTCATGCAAGTTAGTTTTATATCAGCCTGAATAGAATTAGTCTAGACTAATGCAATGTTTCATTACGATTGGAAATGTTTTCTCTTTATTTTTTTCGTTTTCCCTGATATAAGGTATTTGATACTGAGTTTAAATTTTGATGTTCTCTTTCATCTATCAGAGATTCTTGGCAATATATAGAAAGAATCATTAGTTGTGCAATCCGTAATTGTGTGGTATTTACTCATTCTGAGGTAAAATGGATAAACCAACAAAAGTCTCCACAGAAATGAAGTTTTATTCAACGCGTTTCGAACACTTTGTGTTCATCATCAGGAAACTGTTCCTAGAATCACATAGAATAAATTAAAAAATAAATAAATAAATAAATATTTAAAAAAAAAAAAAAGGTTTCTTTCCTCTAAATTAGTGGATCTGGCCTTCTGTATTTCAGTTAAAGGTTTTTCAAGCATACCTGAACCCTTTGTTCCTTATCTCTTAAATTGCCTATCCCCACTCTTTCGCAACGGATTTGTTTCCGTTTGTCCAGTTGTGTTCATTGGACCAACCCGTCAGTACCACATCCTTGGTGTCTTCCTGATGATGAACACAAAGTGTTCGAAACGCGTTGAATAAAACTTCATTTGTGTGGAGACTTTTGTTGGTTTATCCATTTTACCTCAGAATATAGAAAGAATTTTAGACTTATTTCACTTGAAGTCGTTTCATTGTACCGTTAAAACAGAAGTTTACATGGACACCTTTGCACTTTCAGGTCCCACCAGGATTGAATAGAATAGAATGTGTTTTCATTGGCTTTTCATATAGATACTCGTAGATACATAGTCAGTTGGGTTTTTGACTCTGACAAAGACCGCTTGTTACGGTTGAAAGATCTTAGTCTTGTTTTCCCATTTCTTATTGTGGTTTGATCATTGATTGTTGTTTCACGTGTTTATGTGAAATCTTTTTAGCCAATATTACATAGGAATATGCCTTAAAACAACATCAGTTAATTACAACAAACTTAAAATTATCTACTTCTATATCTAATTCTTACAATCAAATATTATGCTTAATTTGTATAATAAAATTCACAATACTTTTTTAATTCATTTAAATTTTTATTATTTGAAACTCAACATAGGTAAAATTGAATAAGGACCAAAGTCAATCTCTTTTTGAATAATTTGTATAATGTCGTTTCTCTCTGGTCCAAGTGGTTTACAATTCCAGAATATATGTTTAATAGAATCTGCTTTCTCTTTGCAAACAAAAATATCATTATCTAGATTATTTTTACGAAACAAACTATTGTTCAAAGAAGAATGATTACTTCTGATTATGTTCATAGTAACTATCACTTTCTGTGGTAGATCATCGAATTTGAGAAACAAAGGTTTATTTGAATCATTATTAGAATGTTTAAAATAGATGTTAATCTTACTCGAACTGATTTCCTTGATTATAATTCGATTTTAATTTTTAAATTTCTTTTTAAACTGTACATATAAAAAATCAGAAAAAGAGATTCGTTCATTAAGAACTGATTCAAATTCCATCTCATTTTTTGATGCTTCATTACTAAAAATTCCTATATGAGCTGGTACCCACACTTAACAAAATTTGAATATCTATATCACTAGCATGTGCTAAATTTTCCCAAATTTGATGGATTAAAGACAAATTTAAATTACTATTGTATACATTAAAAGTATCAAAGGCAATATCAATTGCCTTTAAAGCACTCTCCCAATCGGAGAATATTTTGAAAGTAGCATAATTCGCTTTCTTAATAAAGATATTGAAGAGTTTTCGTTTTTAACATGTATCAAAATATTGATTAAAAAAATTTCAAATTTTCTAGAAGATTTATTTCTATTTGTTATCTCAGGATGCTTATATCTTTTTCAATATAAATAATTTATTAGAAATTGTATTGTTATTAAAGAATAACTACTTTTTATATCAGTGAAGTTACTTATGCCACTTTTAAAATAAACGGCTGAAATAATATGTGCCTATAGTAATTGGCTCATCAAATTGTGTTCACTACGCTAACATGGTTAAGCACATACGGTCTTAGTTCTTTCATGAACATGTTGTAATACTGTATATTATTTCTTTTTGACAGTTAATAATTTTTTTATGATTATGCCTTCAAGCTGATAACAATATAACAACATTGCTGATAACAACAATGAGCAATAAAAGCAGGATAATAAAAATCATAAACATGAGTCTATATATACTTATTAAACTCTTTTGATCTTGATTGTTTGCTTGTTTCACACAAATAAATAAACGACTTTTTTTTTAACTGAATAAATAGTATACTTATTATTAACTTATTAATAATAGTAAATTACTATTATTAATATATTATAATATATATATATATATATATATATATATATATATAATATATATATATAATACTTTTTTTCGTTGGAAATACGATCCAAAACGGACAAATATAGTTCAATATAAACAAAGAAACTAGAGAAATCAGAAGAACACACTTACAGTCTCTAATTTTCGGTTTGAACCGTCTTCAGGAGAGATAAGAGAGGGAAACCAAGCGCACTGGATCAGAGACGGTTGGAGACCAACAGTGTTGCCGCATGCGCGCCCGTTCACAGAAAATAAGGTAGACAGGAATCAATTTATAATTAATTTATAATTTATAAAATAAAATAATGGAATATGAAAACAATAAATATATAAAAAAGAAAAAATTGAAAAAATAAGGGAAATTGATACAGAGAAATTGATACATAAACAAAAGTGCTGACTATGCTATGATAAAATAAAATAAAACTAAGAATACAAATAATAATAACAAATGAAATAATTTAATAAAAAAAAAAAAAAAAAAAAAAAAAAATGTGAAAAGGCAAGGAACTTTTAGACATTATCGCTTTAGATTGAGGCCAGGTGCACTACGCGCACTTAATAGCCAAATATGGGCTTCTTCAAATTTGGCTATTAAGTGCGCGTAGTGCACCTGGCCTCAATCTAAAGCGATAATGTCTAAAAGTTCCTTGCCTTTTCACATTTTTTTTTTTTTTTTTTTTTTTTTTATTAAATTATTTCATTTGTTATTATTATTTGTATTCTTAGTTTTATTTTATTTTATCATAGCATAGTCAGCACTTTTGTTTATGTATCAATTTCTCTGTATCAATTTCCCTTATTTTTTCAATTTTTTCTTTTTTATATATTTATTGTTTTCATATTCCATTATTTTATTTTATAAATTATAAATTAATTATAAATTGATTCCTGTCTACCTTATTTTCTGTGAACGGGCGCGCATGCGGCAACACTGTTGGTCTCCAACCGTCTCTGATCCAGTGCGCTTGGTTTCCCTCTCTTATCTCTCCTGAAGACGGTTCAAACCGAAAATTAGAGACTGTAAGTGTGTTCTTCTGATTTCTCTATGTTTCTTTGTTTATATTGAACTATATATATATATATATATATACGAGTTCGAGATTAACAAAGAGCAACATACAAAGTAGGGAAACACACTTACAGACTCAAATTTCCGGGTAATCCGTCTTCAGGAGAAAAGAGAATGGGAGACCAAGCACGTTGTAGACGCTTGGTATAACCACGGTTACTTGCCGTTGCGTCTACAACGTGCTTGGTCTCCCATTCTCTTTTCTCCTGAAGACGGATTACCCGAAAATTTGAGTCTGTAAGTGTGTTTCACTACTTTGTGTGTTGCTCTTTGTTAATCTCAAACTCGTATTGTGTCCAGTTTGGATCGTATTTCGTATATATATATATATATATATATACCCAGTTAAAATTCGAAAAAACGATCCAAACTGGACGCAAATCAGTTCACAAACGAAATCCACTTAAAATTCGAAAAAACGATCCAAACTGGACGCAAATCAATTCACAAACGTTCGTTTGTGAACTGATATATATATATATATATATATATATATATATATTATATTAGTATATTATATACTTATAGTAAAAGTATTATTAAGGGGTGGTCAACTTGCGACTAGCGAGCCACAATCGACTCTTTAAAGGATTATTTGTGGCAACTCAATAAATTGATTTGAGTTCCCTTTTTTGTGCTATTATTTTTTAAAAAGTTATTATCGCTCCGTCTATATTTTTTTGCATATATTTTAAAAACATATTTAATTGCGGCTCGCGAAACATTTCAAATTTGGAAAAATGGCTAGGACTATGAAGGAGCTTGACCAACCCAGGTATAGACTGAATGAATGAATGAAAATTCTTTATTGGGTACTCCCAATTTACAGATTTCAGGGCTAGCCGTACGGAGGACACTAAGTGTCGCCCACCGGGCTTTTCCCCCTATTATGTATAGACTTCTAGGGATTCAACCTATGACCTTTGGATTAGAAGTCCAACGCGATATCCTCTGTACCAAAAAAGGCCTTGTCCAATAAAAATGTAGAGAAAAACCTATTTGTTTCTCGCTATTGACGAAAATCTGTTCATAGTCTATGTATAAATATTTATTATAACTAATAGAAGCAGTGAATTTATAAATAAAGACTAAAGTATTTCATTATATTTACAGTTAGTCTTCGTGGAGTTATGCCAACTATCAGTTTTGTTGTAGCGGTTCATGGTGAATGAAGTTGTGGACTCACAACTCCACAGGTTACATGTTCATATCACGTCGGGGTCACCACTTTGGGAATTAAAGTTGTTGAATGTTGACAAAATTAACAAATCCGGCGATTCTCAATTTAATGAGGTGCAGATGAATATGAAAAACACTTAAAAACTGGTTACACTTCTAATTGTTAAAAGGTTTTGGCAATAATTCTTTAGATCTTGAAAGCATAAGGAATAGTCAAGTTCAACCGGTGCACCGGTTGCCACAAAGTTCTCATTAACAGCAGATATGTGTAGTCATGCTTCAGAATAAGTATTTTTTTTTTTAGATTTAAAGTGTTAAACGACAACCGTACTTTGGTATTAGTAATTTTTGTTTGTTTTGGTATTAAAAAATATATTATTTTTCGTAGATTGGATTTGTAGGATGAATGAAGTTTATGCGATTAAGGCTTTGGTTTGAATATTGACTGTCTTTTAGTAGCTGTCACGTGAATGAAATATATATATATATATATATATGATTCGATGCGATGTTGACCAATGGGAGTAGAGTTACAGGTCCAAGCGTAAGGTCCCAGTTGCCCGCTGCTCAGCAAAAAGCCTTTGCGTTCTGCCAATAGGTATAGAGGTTGCACAGTCCCTCTGTGTTAAATGATGTTTGGCAGAAAACATTAGCCTCACTTTACAGTGAACTCCTGTTCCCTTTCTATTTTTGATTTTTGTGGTGGTTGGGTGTTGTTGTTGTTTACTATTTTCTGTTACGGATATTGCTGGATATTTAAATGATACTCTCGGTTGTTTACTGCGAAAAGCCGCCTTCATCTTCATGCCAACAGGGGTAGAGGTTGCACAGTCCCTCTTGATTATTAAGAGATGTTGACACTGGAATCCAACTTCTTCTCGTAGAAACATCTTCAAGTTGTAGGTTTTGTATATTGTTCTCTTCGGTTTCTTATGTTCATGTTTTTTCTTCAGTTGAATGTTATTGCTGCTATTGATGGGTGGCTGGTAGGTGATGAAAAGTTCTGCACTGTTGACCTGGTGGTGGTATTTGCGACATGTTTCAACCATTCTCTGGTTATCTTCAGGCAAGGAAATGGCCCAGTATCCAGTATCTGGGCCATTTCCTTGCCTGAAGATAACCAGAGAATGGTTGAAACATGTCGCAAATACCAC